>CM062859.1:23080706-24280706 GCA_031772225.1 Eubasilissa splendida
AGGCAGTCTTTCATTTCCCATGCGAAAGTATATCCAAGCCAACTTAGCTGAGATTTTTCTATTTAAAACAGCAGCGAGTTTACGCCAATATTTTTTATAGATACTCACTATTCTGAAAAATTCGAATGGGTTATGTTAAAACATCGCTTTTTTTCAATTTCGATTTTGATAGAGAAATATCGAAGATCACTTAATATCGAATTTTAATCTTCTTCGTTATTACTAATGACGTTTAATATAGTACCGTACAGTGAAATTCTTAAAGTGTACGCTTGGCCTTACGATTTTAAAAGTGAGTTCGCGGAATGGAGTCGTCGGGAATATCGACAGTCGCATTTATTTGACGTATCGCTAGATGCCAGGTTCGCTCTCACTATTTATCTTCGCCAGCGTTCACTTTCAAAACTCAATTCAAACTTTAAAATGAAACAATTTCAACGGAGTTTCACTCATAATTCACATTTATGATAATACCTTGCAGACAACGGCGCCCCCTTATAATTCCGATTATTAGAATAAATTATTATTACAATAGTTGGGAATTTAATTTTAAATTTTATTCCTGAGCCGCTTACGTTTCGAGAATTTCTCGCGAATAATTAATTAATAAGTTTTATTATATACAATTATTATTTGATCACTCCTTTTGAATAATAATGAATTAAATTCACTAAAATTGTAATAATTAGGTACCTACATTAGATAATAACTTAAACTCTAAGATAACAAATTTTGTAGCGATTTGTCGATCAAAATCACATTATGTTCACACTAATGAATAGATAAATTAGTTCTTTAAACAGATGGTATAAATGTGATTGGTATTTGATAACATAGTGGTTTAAAACTGTGACTATAATCAATGTTATATGATGATACACGGATTTTTTTTTATATTCACGGAGATTAAAAATTATAAATATTATAAAAAAAAATCAAATCTGAATACAGCAAACCAACAATAAATTATATTATTTAAAAGAGTTAATATATTATTTAACATGCGTCTACTGGTGATGTCATGCGTTTTGTTTTATAGTACAGTTATAAATAAGTCTAATTTAAGTGTCAAGACCATATTTTTAAAATTGTGAATAGACCCACTTTAGTATAATATATAGTCACAAACATGGATTCTTATGGGAGAGTGATATTAAGAATCAAAGCCGCCAAAATTAGTTATCTTAGGGGAGTAGCTGACTAAAATTATCGGATCGAGTATCATGTATCGAAATTTGGAACCTCCTCAGTACTGCCCCTACTTCTAGTGATGAAAAAAAATGCTATTATTGACTCACTGGTGTGATTGTGATTGATATTCGATAATATCTGTGATTGAAAACTGTAACTGTGATTACAGTTTTATTAATAATACGCGTGCGCCGCACAATATCACAATACACAAAATAAATAATAAAAAACATGATTTTGATCGTATTCACTTTTATTATTCAAACTTCATTTTCGTAAAAAAACATATTCTAGCATATACAATTGATATATATACATAATTTAATATAATTACAAAGATAATGAAAATCCTTTAAAAATGTGAGTTTAATTCTCAGCATTTCGAGTCAAATGTGTAAAATGTTTCGGCAGATTCTACTAGATGGCGCCTATCACGAATTATGACGTCATTCCTTCATGAATATTTTCATTTCATATGAACATGCGCCAAATCACAATTCACAACCAAATCTAAATAAAATAAAATAATGAATCACGAATCACGATATTCCCAGATATTCAATCACCGATAGTGAGTGTGACTCGAAGATATCAGTGATTGACTCACGGTTCATGATTTTGGGCTCATCACTATTTACTTCTACATATACGAGGCGGGTTTTTAAAGAAAGTACCACCTTTTTTTTAATGAAGCACAAAATCATTGTTACAACTCTCTTTGGACGCTACACTCCCTAAACTACTTCTCAACTTAGTCGCCACTATTATTAAGGCACTTGTCATAACGAGGCACCAATTTTTGTATACCTTCGTCATAGAACGACGCTACCTGGGATGATAACTATGTCTGTACTCAGTCTTTGAGTTTATCATGGTCATCAAAACACTGGTCACCAAGGAATCGCTTCAGATGAAGGAAAATATGGAAATCACTTGGCGCCAATTCAGGACAAAACAGGACGCACTAGGCGATGAATGTTAGCTGGTTTCATGTTTTGTGCATTCAAGAAACGGATCACTGACTGTATCTCAAAGTCGGCGGGCTGATCTATTGTTTTGAACATTTTATCCACTTATTACAAGATGGCCACACTATGTCAATGTCTCTAACGTTGAATGTGGTGAGTCAACAGATGAAAAAAACCACTGCACATGCGCAACATCGCAACCGCAACGCTAATTTCCGGCAATGGTACTTGCATAAAAAACTCGCCTCGTAAAAATCTCAAATAAACTAGCGGGACACGTTTTGTTGATGTTAAAGGAACGACTACCAATATATATATATATATGGTTGCTCCAGAACAAACTGAATAGAGCTGAATAAAATAGCAAAAAAGAATCTATGAAGACTTGGATTTTGATTGGTCATCAAATACTAAAGTGGCTCCTATGATAAGTGGACGAAAATGATGGTGATTATGATTAGTAAATACGTATTGTAATTAAGCATATTTTTATATAGGAAACACATATCGCAATATTTTCACACTCAATCGTTGTAAGTGATTGTGACATTGCCGATTACTTACTGTTGGTGATTTTAAGCTCTTCGCTAGTTTATGTACAGATTTACATCGTGTAAAAATTGGAAAAAATAATATATAATATTAAAACAAGTCACTTTGAGAGATGCGAGATGAAACATGCCATAATCATTACAAAGAAATCAACGTTTTGTATTCGAATCGAGTATTGGCTATTTAGTTAAGGTAGGGTCATTCTCACACAATTAGTGTTATTACATGTAGCGAATATCTAATAATTAATAAAATAAAATCTGAAGACATAAATTAAAAAAGATCCAAAATAAAAAATATAAGCGAAATATTATGTATTTTTCAATTAAATTATATGTATTATAAATTGAATAATACTATTAAACAAACATTAGAAATATCAACAAAAAAAATCTGATTCTCATAGTGATGACATATATGCTGTTTAAAAAAAAAGGAAAATTGAATTATCAAATTTGGTCCATAGATGGCGATGATGTAGTGGTACTCGAAACGAGTCCACATACTAACATATACACAACTTTCGAAAATTTGAAAAATGAGGAGATTGAGGGGTGAAAATTGGTGAACGTTATATATATATTTAGATAAAGTGATCACTTAAGCCAGCCGGATACAGGTCATGAGCTCTGTAATTACCCCATACTTCCATATATTTTCCATTAAATATAATAAAAAATAGCTTTGTCTTTGTGAGATATTTGATATGTGTTTAATAACAGTGCCTTTGTAGTTAAAAATCCCCTAATTGTGTGTTCTTGGACATATTCAAATATTGCTACTATATAAACGCTTTGGTATTATTTTTTAATCCAACCGATTTCAGATTGACAATGCTTACATCTCAGCAAAATAAAACTCTTGTTATTTTAAAACAGCATAGATATATCACTAAGAAAAGAAATATACAAATTAAAATCTACATTTCGATTAAATGTAATTGCTACCGGAACTTAAACCCAAAACTTTACATTGCCGGTTGAACTTATCAAGTCTGAAGATTCTATGATTTTTCCCAGTAGCAACTAACTTTTTTCGTTAATAGATTTGTTCTTTGCACTTCTTTATGTGATATATCTAATTTATTTTAATTTTTATTAACATACTACGTTCTGAGAAATTGCAACTTTATAATTAATAAATATTATGTTTTATTTTATAAAATATCTAGTTATTTTAAGTACTACAATTTTCTTTGTATTTATGTTAGTTGGCTTGTACCCGGATCATTCATTGAAAATTAACCGATTAAATATCAACTCTTGCAGTTGGATAAATAAATTTGTTTTTTTTATTGGCATTAAATTTATTATTAAGAAATAATATATATACACATTCACAGTTGATATTTTCAACGTTTTAAAATAATATTTATCTATGCTATTTCTTGTGAACATCGCTTAGAAAAATAACACTCAATCCTTTAAAAAAAATACTCGGGATATTTGTCAAAATCTCTTCCCGAAAATAAAATACCCATTTCGATTGGCCGATCTTTTCCCAGGAATCACATTCCATACAACAATAGTTGAGTTCGCCGAAGGTTATATCTAGGGGTTGCGGTGAATGACTAATAGGGTCAAAAAATATTATTAGGGTTCGGTTTCAATTGAGTACCTATTTATTGGCTACATATTTCAGAAGATCGATACATTTTTTTAGTAATAAGGGATCTATTTCGCTGATCAGTAGGTATTATTAGAAAATGGAGCTTATTTTTTGACCAACTTATTGTAGGATTTAAATAATTGGCATCTTTTTAAGATACATGAAACCAATAATCTTTTTGATTTCTAAGTCACTTAAGTTGTTTACTTGACCTTCGATTTTTTTTGTATCTAAGTTACATTATGCGAGCATCTTTTAGCTAGATCACAACTTGATTATTGAATAAGAAAGAACAACAAATTAATTACTTAAATAATAAGATAAAATACTTTGTTTAAATCACTGTTTATTGATAAATCAATATATTCGATACCTATGGTATCTTCTTCAGGAAACAAAGTATGCTAACATTAAAAATACAATCATAAATAAAAGCAAAACTATAAAGTATAAGTGGTTGGTAACTAAGTAGGAACTACTATGAAAACAAATTTAAAAGGTAACTATTTGCAAAAAGGATTTGATTATTTATAATATTAAGCTTGCTAATAACACATTTTTTTTATTGCTAAAATTTTAATTATTTATTTCGAAAAATAGACATTTAAAAATAAGCAAAAAAAACTATAAAAATAAAGGTTCAAAACAGAAAAAACAATAAAAATTTAGGTTTGACACATAATGACTGAGTATCAAACAGTTGTATATTTGACATCAAAAATATCACTTCTATATTTAAACATTGTGTCTTATGTTTATCATATTATATTATAATATACCTCTGTTACACAATAACATGTATGTCAATAAAGTCTAATAAATAAATAATTTAATTAATTAATTCAATGTAGTAGGGTCTCATGCGGTGCCAACAACTAGTGGGATAGTCGAGTTATTTCAACGTATAAACAAGAATATCAATTTTCAGTGCACATGTGTAAGCGGCGGTACACAGGGTGTACATAAAATGTGCCGCTACCGGCGAGGGGTTATTATTACCCCCGTTGCCCATAAAGGCGAACATACTTTGAACAATACTATTTCCTCCTTTTTCCGTCACTCTCTGAGAGCGGCTTGGTGATTTATTCCAACCCTTTTAAACATTCTTTTGAAGTTTTGTTCACTGTACATTTTTTTAATAATTGAGAAGATTTTTTCGTTTTACAGTAAGTTAGAACTTCAATGTTTGATTCACAAAAAGGTGTTGAATTTTGATTTCTAAAATACAAGGTGAAAGTAAGCAATCTGTCGCTTACTGCTAAACCCTGAAGATGGCGATCAATGATGGTCGCGAAGCATCCATGGTCGGTATTTCCATAAAACAATTTTTTCAACCTGGAAAATATAGTTTATTATCAAAAAAATTGTGGTCTACCACAGCATAACCGAACTTCACGTAATACCACTTACTGATTCTTGTAATACCTCTGGATCGAATGTACTTTTCAATAGCCTGGAGATAATTAACAATATACAGATCTGTGCTCAAATCTCTTAAATTATCTTTTCAACGGTACGGACATATGGGGTTTCCTTGGGAATGACAAAAATACTAGAACGTCAGAGGAGAATAATCTAGCAATCCCCAGGATGAATAAAAACGGCAAAAAATTCATATTTTATAGGACTAAAATCAGTGGCGTGACTAGAGAAATAGGGTCCCAATGCAAAATGGAAAAAAAGGGTCCAGTGTTAGCGCCGTTTAAAATTAATTAATTAAATTCTATTCAGTTTTTGGTGTTTGACCTGTTGACTCAAGCATACACTCGATTTACGATTTACAAAATTTTAACCTGCGTGTATCCTTCCCTTTCTTTCCTATTCCTATTTCTATCTGTAAGCACAAGGAAGAAATAATAAATAATAAATAATAATAATAATAAAAATCTATCAACTACAGCAAGATCAGTGTGCGCTTCGAACTTTTTACGGATTAACTACCGTCGCTTCACTCCACTACGGCTTATTATTAATAATCTTACACTAATTAGTATTATTAGAATATGAATTAAATATATTAATAAGAAATCAATTTTATCAAAAAATATTGTTGTTGAGCCACCGGATTTGAAACTGGATCTCTTTCCAAATTGGGGAAGGTGCATTATCCGATTATGTTATACCAATACAGTGCATTGACGATAAATTTATTTTCGAACTTATATATTACACTTTTCAATTATGTTAATTAATACAATATTAACTAATTAATAAATACATTCAATGTTGTATTATTTGAATGCCATCTTTGCATGTGCATTATCCAACTACGCTACAGCGACAATATTTTTAGCTACAAATTTTCGAACCTATGTGTTACCTTTTTGATATTAAAGAAATCTCCAAATCTAAAACGAGTACTTCTCAATACCATTATGCCTATCAAGGTATAAGAAATTGTAATACCCTTCCACATAGAATCCAAACAGAAAAAATTATAAAGCCTTCAAATCACAAATCACACGATTACTAAAAAACTCTGATAGCAATTTATTTTTGAATAACTCTTGATTATATTCATGTATAATCCCACTCCAAGCACAAGAGCTAGTCTCATTTTTGTAGAGGTACAGCGATATATAAAAAAATGTAACTTTAGTTTGTATAGAACTAAGAAATATAAAATTGTAATTTTTTTTTTAAATACTCGTATTATACAAGTATACATACATGTGTAAATTAACCACGCACGAATACGTAACTTACTGTAACTTTTGAGGCAAGGCCTTGATAGTGGTACGTGTTGCCGTGCCGAAAAGTTGGCGTAGGTTTTAACTATATACAAAAACGCGATCTAACCAACAATGGATACCAGTTCCAAATATTGTTACGTTGCGTTCTGACTTCGGTAAATCGAACGCCAGGGCAACACCATCGGCTAGATAGTGGTGACATGAAAGTGTGGGTTTGGTTGGAATTGAGTCTGGCACACTTAACCTTCAGCTTACGACCTGTGGTAAATTTATTAAATGTTTTGTAATTCGGACTAGGAATTTAACCTAAACAATTAAATATGTTAATTTAGTAGGTTTGTTAAATGCAAAACAAACATCGTTGATTCGATTCCTGTGGTAAATCTCTCGGATATCAAGCAAAACAAATCTTCTCCGTAATATTAATCCCACCTACATAGTGGTAAAAGATCGTTCACACTTAACATTACAATTTAAATAAAATGGTCATGTAACTTTGAATTCCACGTGTCGTAACTACCGCACACATTTGATCCTCCTCAATTCAGGGTCGCGATCGTCATGCAAGATGTTACCCGATGATTACCGGGTCATGTACCCCGTGGTCCGATAAAGTAAATTATAATTTCTAAATAGGAAGAGACTACAATGCAAATTAGATAGTATAATATTATCCAGATGGTGCACAAGTATATCCAAGATATGATTCTTGCCCTGATATTCCTTCCGACTGAGTACGTAATAGATTCTCCGGCGGATTTCTCGGCGCCCGCTGGGCCCGCCAACTCAAGAAGAAGTGCCGCCGAACGGTGTCATCTCTAGGTATCATAGATAAGAAAGAAAGTACAAATCTACCTGCGCATAGGTCAGTGTTGATTGCCATATGAACGCGATCAGTTATTTAAAAAGGTTCCAACTCGAGGGATTAAATCCTCACATAACATTGTACATCTTGTTGTAACCAAACTTATTTTAATATTTAGCACATTGTCCCCTAAATTGTATTGAAAATCTGTATGACTTTCTCCAAAATGTTAATCCGAGCATTGGAACCACAATGGTCATAGGTAAGTTCAAAGTAACGGACTTATATTTTCGTGTATCACCACTGACTAGCCGGTGAGTGTGAATGGGACATAGGCCCGTTGGGTCACATATTTGGTCTGGCTAGATGAAAGATTTTAAGGGCACAGTAAAAGGTTTACTAGAGGAATCTTTTCACCGCAGACAACCAGAGACGTGCACTGCACACAAGCAAAATAGCTGTGCATTACTAAAATTTCTGGGAAACAAATATTAATTAAATATTTCATCCATAACAATATTACGTATGTTATAATTACGCTAGCGCCCACCATGTATCAGTAAAATAATTAGTTTTGTATTTCTGGATGCTACCGCACTCTGGATCACCGCCAAAGCGCTTTGGTACTCTACTGGGTTATTATTCATTTATTGCTACTACATTTGCTAGCCACTGTTTTAATATGTCGTTCTATACAAGCCCTACAATTGCTACCAATGAAATTGAAAATTCCACTCGGCTGAGTCAGAAATAAATCAGCTGATCCATGTTGTAACAGAATGACATTTGAAAGGTTTTGAACTTGACTTAGAGCTGATCGAAGCATCTACTTCCTCATTTACTAATTCGCAAATTTTACTACCTTACTTAACGTGTTATTTTCATAATTGTTTTATGCGTTCGAGAATAATGCATTTTTATAATGATGAATTAATTTTGCCTAAAGACGTCGGCTAAACGAAAGTTCATAAACCTATGTACAATGTAGCATATAGTATAATATATAGTATTATATAATATCATTATAACAGCATAACCTAAGTATATACCTACTGCACGCCATTGCAGACAACGTAGGTCTGTCAGGTGAAAATGCAAGATTTTGGCTGTCTAGGGGATACACCTAAAATACCTGAATAAATGTTTACATACAAAATAAACTGTTTAATAATTCTAAATGGACAGCAGAAGATCAAGTATCGTGGAGGCGGAAGATTGTGGAGATTGAATAAAATGAACATGTTTTGTGATTCACATATATCAATAATATGTTTAAACTACGATTTAACTGCGTATATGTGGAGTTTAACAAAACAGCGAATCGTATTATTTACTCACTCCACGGCAGACACCTGACGCAACACCTGAGATTCCAACTGTTTCAGCTAACCCAAAATTCAATTGTGACCGTAACCTGACAGAACACGAAGAAGTCCAGCGTAATGTGTGGTTATATATGGGGATTTAAATAAACAGAGTGGAACTTAGTTTGGAAGTAAGTTATGCCAAGTAACTACTTCGAGCAAGGCGGGTCAGGTTGCGGAGATTTTCAAAACGACTCTAAGTAAGTACCTACCTAAATAAACGAATAACATTGTCAAAGAAGACACTATATATTGCATACTTTACTTTAATGTTTGTGTTTACTACATTAGTACTTTAGGGGTGGGGGGGGGGGGCAAGGACGAAACTTTACTACAAAAATCGTGATTTTGAGTTAAAGTATTGAACTGGCTTCCAAACAATCAATTCTAACATAAGGATGACAATTGAGATAGTTTACGAGACGATTTAGATCATTCAAGGTGAATGATTGTACAGTGAATACATAGACGTGTGAAACCCTCGGCAACAACACTATATATTATTTTACAAATGTCGATAAATAGTCAAAGCGTCGGGCATCGTAGATGATATACGTGATAAATGTGTTAAACAGTATATTTATCAATATTTTATGGGTGGATACATGACTAAATTACGAGTCAAAAATTTTGTAAGAATGTATACCTAATCTCAACCATGTCAGAGATACACGTATTTCAAAAAAAAAATTGTAATTATGCGATTATTTAGATTAGTTGAAATATTTCAATGAATCCAAATTATATATAGAATATAAAAAAATAAAAGTCATTGAATTTCGAGTGGCTAGTCTATTTGTTGTTACACGATTTAGGACCAAAATATATAGATTACCAAAGATATAGATTAATAATGGGTAAATTTCAAACAATAATATTTTCCGTAACGGTGCAGAGGTTGCTCATACTCCTTGACCAATTTAGACTTATAATTTAGTCAGGTATCCACCCATAAAAAAATGCGGACTGGGTCTATTACACCCTGTATAACGTTGTAGCATTTATACCGTAGATCTGCCCAAAACCGATATACATTGTTGTTGCAGGAGTAGTCTCAATTGGTTTCAGAGATAGGCTTGGTTGTAACCATCAATAAAATAAAACGTTTAAATATACAGAAACGAAATGTCTGTTTCGCCACCATAATCTTCATTCAGTATAAATAGATGAAAGGGTAACTCATTAGTCATTTTTTTCAAATTTTGGGTTCAAGAACAAATATTCTTTGGTACTGTATAACGGTCTATATATGTCACATTAGCCGTAGATCTGCCCATATAACGGCACGGTAAATATTTTAGCAGTTCTCTTGAATAAATCCAACGTGAAACAACTTTTTATTGACGGAGCACATACTGAAATTTTAACTTCACGCATTTCTCCATAAATAATCTTTATCAGTCAGATAAAATATCCAGACGACTGTACAAACCAGCACCTGAGAAAAATACAGAAATACAAGAAAATACAGACTTTATTTAGTAAAAATAACGATTTCAAGTGAGAACAGAATTATGCTAAAATAATATTATAATACATTCACTTATATGATTTTATCGAGAATATGATATTAAAACTCTCTCTAATAACGACACGTGTATTTTCATTACAAGTATATTTCACATTCTTGAGATTTATTTTAAATAAGTACTTATGTTTTGTATTTCTCAAATATAACAAAGTATATTTTTAACGTAATATTTAAATAAAAATTTTGTTAAACCTCATAAAAAAATATTTAGGGACACAAAGATGACAGAGTGTGAAAACACTCTTCCATCCTACATTACAATTTTTTAACTGGTGTTATATTTAAAAAAAAAAACATAATTGTAAAGGCAAAATGTGCACTCTTAATTATATTTTCAATATTAGCGAAATTACTTTGTCGCCTCATTTTATATAAATAATTAAACAAAATACTTTGTTTAAACCACTATTTATTGATAATTCTGCACGTTTCGATACGTAAGGTATTGTCTTCAGGAAACAATGTATACTGAAATTAAAAATACAAGCGTAGATAAAAACAAAATTAAAAAGTGGTGAATAAGTAAGAACTAATATGAAAACAAATTTAAAATGTGACTATTTGAATAGAGGATTTGGTTATTTATAATATTTAGCTTGCTATTAACACTTTTTCTTATTTCTAACATTTCAAATTTATCTAACCGTAAACACTTAGTATTTGTATGTATAATTTTTAAACCCTTGTTAATATCAAAAGCATGGGTTGTTTTCAAAAGGTGATTAGAAATCAAATTAGATCTCAAGTGCTTCTTAATTCTTAAGGAATTGTTACATTATTTATATTTTTTTCTTTCCGTTAAATGTAACATGTTTTTAGGGGAAAATTATTTAAATAAGAACTATTATTATTGCGTTTTCTCAAATCTATTGTTTTGTTGTTATATACTTGTCACACTCAGCATATGACTTATTATAAACGCGTAATCTCTGTCATGTGGCGCTGTACCTAGTGATAATCTTATATTCTAGTAAGATCATGCCTCCATCAATTGTGCGCTTTGTATTATAACAATGACCACTATCTTACTTTCCTTTTTTTACATCTATATAATATCTTTCTCCAAGATACTAGTCCAGCACTCATGATTCTTAACGATCGAATGCGTACTGTGTAAAGTTTCCCTTCCCCAACCTGCCAAAGTTTTGCTGGTTTACATTTAGCATCGCCACCCCATTATGGAAAACTAAATACATAGATAATAATATATCTTATCAGGAGAACACATTCTTATTGTGAAGTTGTAATTATTCAGAACATAGGTCTGTGATGTTTTAAATATGAATTAAATGAGTTAATTAGAAAGATATACATATGAAATCAATTTCGAATCAGCCGGGGAAGGTGCATTATCCAACTATGCTACAGCGACAAATTTACCTATATGTTACCTTTTTGATATTAATACATTTAATCGTTCCATTATTTGAAAGAGCCATCTACCTTATAATATAATTCCGGTTTGGAAAGAGATCCGGGTTCGAATTCCGGTGGCGCAACAACAATATTTTTTGATAAAATTGATTTTATATGTACATTTTTTAAATTAATATATTTAATTCATATTTGATAATACATCTCTTGAGAGTATTATATTTATCAGGGATACACAATTGATTAAAAACAAATAAAACTTCGATCTTGCTTGTTGGTGTAGTGATTAAGTCTCGCCTCGTTTCAGGAAGTGATGAGAAAAAATGCTACATTTGATTCACTGGTGTGATGTTGATTGATATTCGATAATATCAGTGATTGAAAACTCTAACTATGATCACAGTTTCATTACGATTACCCATGTGCCGCACGATATCATAATACACAAAATGAATTAATAAAGAAAGAAAAAAAAAATTTGAGTTTATTTACTTTTATTTATATTATTCAATCTTCATTTGCGTAAAAAACATATTCTAGCATATATATAATGTATAGCTAATTCAATATCATTATTAAGATAAAGAATACCGTAAAAAAATGTGAGTTAATTTTTCGAGTCAAATTCTCAGCATTTCAGGTCAAATACGTAAAATGTTTTGGCAGAATCTACTAGATGATGTCTATCACAAACTATAACGTCATTCCTTCATGAATATTTTCATTTCATATGCACATGCGCTGAATCACGGTTCACAACCAAAAATAAATATAATAATAAAATGAATCGCGAATCACGATATTCTCAGATATTTAATCACTGATAGTGAGTGTGGCTTAAAAATATTAGTGATTGACTCACGGTTCGTGATTTTGAGCTCATCACTAGTTCCAGGATACCAGTAAGTTAGTTCTATTTTCACAATACAAACGTTTAGTCTAGTTTAAAAATAGTAAGAATATTTATACGCATCCCTATTTAAAAAAAAAAGAAAAAAATTTAAAGCTACATTTTTTATAAAATGCTCAACACTCAAATATTGATTAATTTATGTGTAATTAATATGTTTTTATTCATCTGATTTTATATATAACATCTCAATCTGTATATAGGAGGAATGGTGTATATCACGTGTTTATAAATTGTATAATCTCCTGTAACAATGCGCGAATCCCCGACCATTAAATCACTAGGCCAACGTCGCAACTACTAGATCTATACTAAAAAGCTTGAATTGCATTAGATAGAATTATTAATTTCCTTTATTTAATATATTAATTAAATGGCTGTGACCTTTTTGGACTAAAGAAATATTTTTCAAATAAAACACATCCATTTCTTTTATTTGGAAAACAGATGTAGGTAGGTGTATTATTAAAATTATTACGTTTTTTTACATAAACCGCCCAAGTTGTTTTTTTTTATTCAACTTTTACATGATTATCCACATAGTACAATTTTGTTTTAACCTATAGGTACATTAACCCAGCCTTACCAAAGCGGGGGATTCCTAATACCCCACATCAACATTTATCCGGATAACTCAGTAATTAATGGAGCAATTCAATTCATACTTGGTGTGATATTAAATAGATGGATATAGAATATATATTTCTATAATTTTTTGGTGCAAACTAAATATTTATGACAAAAATGTAAATATTACAATTAATCACTATATCGGAACGTGTAGGGTGTATACGCATCCTGTGTTATGTTTTATTTCACTCGTGAAGGCTCTCGTATCAATGCGTATGAGCGAAAAAATAATATTCACCCTGTTCCTGAAAATCAATCAACACGTATATACAATATATTAACGCGTACAATAATTATTACCATACACTTAAAACATTATTGTGTAAAAAAAAATCTTTATGAGAGGAAATGTTCTTGGGGTCTTTTCGTCCCTCTATTCGGAGTGCTAGTAATTTTTTTGTGAGGTTAAAAATGATATCTTGTCAATAACTCGTATTTTCATCTAAACAACTGCGACTTTTATGTACAAGTAAAATAATCTCCGTGCTATGTAGTATAGCTTGAAAGGCATATAACAAAAATATGTTCAATTTTTAAGTGGTAAAGTGACTTTTAGACTTTTTTTAAGTAGAGTTGGTTGTGAATATGTTGCAATATGCAACTTTTATAAATATTTTACTTTGTAAACTATCCATGCCGTAACAATAAGTTTCCACAAGTTATACCACATATTTCGTAATATATTATGATAATGGTTTTCCTGTTTTCAAGAAGGAAAAACTTAATTATAGAGTAGGAACAACATGCAAACATCCTGATAAAATATTGATACATTTAACATATTTAAATGAATATATTCTATTATTAATGAGAACACATTCTTATTGTGAAGTTTGAGTTATTCAGAACATAGGTCTGTAATATTTTAAAATACTAATTAAATGTCTTAATTAGAAATATACACATATAAAATCAATTTTATCGAAAAAAATTGTTGTTACTACCGGGATTCGAACCTGAATCTCTTCCGATCTGAGGAACGTGCATTAACCAATTATACTACAGCACACAGTACATTGACAACAAATTTTCTGTGGCTATTTGAATATAGAAAGCATAATTTATTTTATATTATATTATATTAGAAAACTATTTATTAATAGCAGTATCAAATTAAATAAAATGTGTTTCATTTGAGTATAATATTTTATTTGTACTGGCGATCAGTGCAGGGTTAGTCAAAAACATTTTTTTACTAATAAATGACAAAATGATATTTGCAAACTATAAGAGTTTTGAGATAAAATTTTCAGATATAAGTAAAATACATTGAATTATTTACTTTCCGTTCTTATTTTTGTAATGTATAGAGATTGCAGTACATGGGTAATATTTTAAAGTAACTTTTCATAATCGAATAAAGCAATGATAGTTGAAATATAGACATTTACATTACTTCAAAGAAATATAATATTCTTGTCAGAATTTAAAAAAAAAATTTATGCATTAACAATTACAAAATAATTTTTAATTTTTACACTTACTAACATTATATTCCATCACGCTATGTCGCTTGGGGGGCAAGCAGAGAGGATCAAGCGCCACATGTTCCGTTCTTCACAGATATCTATCGCCTCTACCACATGCTCTCTTCCTTTACTCATGCGGACTGCAAAAAACTTTTCAGACCCGCTCACTTATAAAGTCCTCTAGACTTCTCTAGTCAGACCTCAGGTAGAATATAATTCGGTCATATGGTCGTCTCACTACATTGTTCACTAGACGGTGGTTAAATGAATCCAGAAAAAGTTTTTAAGATTCATCAATTTTAAATTAAATATACGCTCTGAGGATTTCAATTATGATTATCTTCTTAGCCGTCTGAAATTGTTAAAATTATCAGTGAGACGTACGATAACCGATCTTTTATTTCTATACAGGATCATTAATGATATTATAGAAGGCCCCCATATTGTTGGTCTGTTTAATTTTCAAGCACCATTGAGGTCATCGAGACACAATACATTTTTCTATTACAGGGGTAATGTCAAAACACATGCATTAGCTAACTCCGCAGTCCCCAGATTGCATTCTTTGGGGAATTAATATGCGGAGTTAGTCGACATTTTTGCTATAAATTGAACACTTTATAGGACTACATTATTACATTTTTTTGTATCTCAACTGCACTCAAATTGCATTATTTCACATGTTATATATATTTTTAATTTTGATTATGAAAAACATGCTGTGTATTGCACTTCTGATAAAATTTTCTATTATTTTACAAATTATGTTAATGCCTGAATAGGGCGTGTATAATAATAATAAATAAATAAATATTTTCTTGATCATCCTATTCACTCATCTCTCTTTCGTACTATCTTTTTTATATTTTTAACAATATCATCTTCACAACTATCGCATCTCAAATAAAATATAAATTTTATTTTATTTAATTCAACTATTTTTCTGAGCATGTATTTCTTATTTCATTTTCAGCTTCACGGCATTTGGCAAATTGTATAATTTATTACATATATATTAATAAGTTAAAAGTAAATACTCGTTACGGCAAGATCGTATAATTATTATGTGGAAAATATATATTATATTATTCTAGAGCTTAATCATTATCTTGAACAGAAACATTGCTCGATAATGATTAAGCTATTTTTAGTAAATATCTCAATTATAGACCCTTTATCACAATTCTACACCGCTCTATCTTATTTTTTCTGAGATAACAACTTACCACGTGAAATACACCACAATCCTAATAATAATATCGCGCCTCCTGTGAGGGTAAATAATAAAAAAACCTTTTTATGTCGGTAAGCGGAAATAGATACATAAACTCATTGCGTTTTCTCTAATCCCAGAGCTTAATATTTTCATCTCACACAAGACGTGCGTAATTAAAAAGGAGTTGGTTTATCCGGCGGCGGGGTGGTCTCCAGTCTCCGGCGGCGAGGCTTGGGGTAGTTTTGAGTTGTGAGCCGTGAGTAGGGTAGAAAAGTTTCTGAAACGGAAATATGGGATAACGCTTCTCCCGTAGGAGCTTTATCGCTACGTGTAAGGTGGAGGGTAGTGTATTAAGGTTCTATGTGTACGTCCATATTACGTCGTTATTCTAATACAAGATCATATTCATAAATTAAATCATTTTAAATAATTAAAAGTTATACTCAATCAATGAAAATATTTATAGAGTACTCTTTTTTTACGATGCTGCATTTTAAGAACATAGTTCTGTGGTATTTAAATATTCATTAAATAATATTTTTAGTATGTCCAAATCTGTGTAGGAACTAATTACTGGGATTTATAATCTGAGGGATTATCATCAAGATATAGATGTCTTACAATAAATAATAGCTTTGTCTTTGTGAGATATCTATACTTTGATGACAAATTAAATGATTTAATTAGAAAGATATTCAGAAAAAATTCAAACCTGGACCTTCTCCTATTCGGGGAAGGGACATTTTCTGGTTTTACAAACGTTTTTAAATATTTACCGTAATATAGAGTTGATTACTTTTAAAATTGGAAAAGTATATGTATTAGGAAATATTACAGAATATAAGTTGAAAATTTGTCGAAAATTTATTCGGTTGCTATATCAAACATGGAAAACGCGCGTCCCTGGATAGGAAGAAGTTCATGTTCGAATCATGGTTGCAACTAAATATTTTTAGGTGGATAGATTTTTCTGCATATCTTTCTAGTTGATAAATTTAATTTACATTCATTTAAGCTGCGATATAAAACAAATAAACGAAACAAACTAGTATTTTTCAATATTTTTACAAAAGCTACATCTGATATCTAACCAAACATCGACAAAATAATAATTAGCTATCACGCACACTCTTTCACATTTCACGAACATTGTTAGTCCTGTGCGATTGACAAGGTTTTAATTTTATTTAGTTGCGCACGCACTTTCGACTAACAACGCAGTTCGCGGCAACTCGGTGGTAGAGTGCGGGGTGGAAGGACATATAAAATAGAAAAAAATGATTGATTGTTCATTTGTTGGCCAGTTTGTTGATCGATCATCGTGCTAAACTAATACACATGTAGATAAACTACTAAACAAAGATAATTTAATTATGCTTAGCTAGTAGCATATCTGCCGAGCACTGTAAGAAAGTTTGATATTATATTATGTTACTCGCGGCACAAAGTTTGAAAAACACTGGTATAGACTAACGACCATCATGTATCAATATTCGATCATAAAAATGTCATTCGATTTAATATAATAATTAATTAGTCTTCAAGTTCAGGTATTCATTAAAATGTTCAAAACGTGAATGACTTGAAAAATATTGGATATGTCCGTATCGGACAATATACGAATTCAAATGTTTTTTATTAGTTTCTCAAATGTACAATATTTCAACTTATTTTTAAAAATCTTTGACGTATTGACACCAAGACCTCATTGTAGAGCCTACTGTATCTCTACAATGAGATCAAAATGTCTGAAAAAGGGGGTTCGGAAAATACAGAATATAGGAAAGGTGGAAGGAATTTAGGGTAGGGACAGGATTAGGGAACAGGGTGGGCTGAAGCACCACCCAGAACCATAAAATACGACCCACATGTGAAATTCTTTTTTAGGTATCTGGATTCATAGATCTTCTGGATCCAGGACACGTACTCCGTTGTTCATTACTATTCTTGGACATACATTTCGGTGATAACGCAAAGTGTCATGCAACAAGCACCATGCACAATAGCAAGATGTATATTTTTCGGCACGCACAGCGAGAAACCGAAACACACATAAACAATATCAGCCCTACATAGAAGAGTGATAATTAACACAGTTTCACAACCTACCATACCACACTGTTAAACGATAACAGTCAGTTCAAAGTTTCAACTCCAATTGGTCCAAAAACCAAAGAGAACACCATCACAGAAAAATTGTAGTGTTCTGAGTATAGAGGGAGGAGGTAGAGGAAATGTAATGAACATGAACTATTTTATATGTCGCGTTCACGTGCGCTCACACGGCGACCAGCGACCCATGATTCATAAAGGTTGAACATACCCGCGAATATTTTGATTGTGTATATAAGAAAATATTTATGATTTACACATATTTAATGATATTCTTAAGAAATAGATAAATAAGAAAACGAATATGTTGTGTGCATTCGAAATGTGATACTGGAGGCGGACTGTTGCTAGAAGAAACTTACTATCAATTAATACCAATAAAACATACTTTCTACGATTTGCTATTCAACAGAACCCAAACACCGAAATTCATATTAAAATTCACACCAAAACCTGTACTCGAGAAAACTCTTGTGACCAATGTTAATCAATTGAAGAAAAATACTGCATCAGGTATCTAGGACTCAAAATAGATAACAATCTTAAATGGAAAGTACATATTACTAATCTCACAAACAAAATTAAAAAAACTACCTACATTTTTTAAGACTCTGAAACATCTTATCACTAACAATCTGAAAATAATATATTACACGTTTGTACAATCACATTTGCAATAAGGTATTATTGGATGGGGAGGTGCATATAAAACTTCAATGTCACAATTAAAAATTATTCTAAAAAAAAATAAAGACTATCCAAGTATACAACTTTTCACAGATTTTAAAATACCAAAAATAGTAGACATATACAAAAAAAAATTCAATAATTCAAATTTTCAAAATTAAAAATCAATTAAATTTCAGAAATAAATTCCGATCTACAAGATATAGAGATCAAATTGATATCCCAAAACTAAAATATACCGCAACTCAAAATCACTACATTTTTCAAGGCATCAAAATTTTTATCAACCTCCCTATCACAATTTGAAAAATTATGGACTATTGTATCTGAAGTAAAAAAAATATGTACAAAGACTAACTGAGACATAAATTAACTCGGATATACTCCTCTATATACGAGTCTTACTTTCATAGAGAAGAAACAAATGTTAATATATATATATATCCACTGATTATTCAAAATTGTATTATATTTTCGAATATTAAAAAACATTTTTTTTTTAAATTTAAAAATGATGCGAGTCTCAAGAAGATCGTGATCGACAGACCAAATAAAAAAGTAAACAGAGCTCACTTTAAATGCTACGACCTTAAGATGTTAAGACCAGGAAGAATGCAGATGTATTTATTTATTGGTAACTGTATAATACAAATGTAAAAATGTGTTTGGACTGTACCCGTATCGCTAGAGAAATTCTGTGTTGAGACGGGCATAGTTTACAAGCAATTGTACAAATGCATGTATGTTTGTATTATACAACGAGTTCCTGATATATGTGTACTGTGTATACCATTTTTTAAATATATCTTAATTGATAAGCGCGTTATTTTAAATAGTAATTAAGAAACAGATCAAATTTAGTACTAACGTTCATCATCATTATCAGTCGTTTTCTATTCACTACTGGATGAAGACAATGTATTGTGTTTTGATTCAAATTTGTTCCATCTGTTCTACCGCGGTGGTCCCTGATGTCTTGTACCATGCACCTTGACTTCTTGGACTTAATTCTATTTACAGTGACGGTCTGTAGACTTTAAAAATATATATAATATATGAGCATATGAATGATATTTTTGTATAATATCTATCCAATTTTTTAAATTATATGTAGAACAAATGCAGATATATAAAATAACAAAAAAATTCAACATTTTAGGGATGAATATGGAACCCTTTGAAGATTTCGTTAACAAGGTACAGTGACTAGATATGGATCTCGAGTTTAATTACACGCCCTAATTGCTCACGTGACCCGCTTCGGTGTGGGGAGGGGTGGGGAAAGAGTTGGGGTTAAAGTCTGGTCCGGCACATAACGATCTCTGCTTAGCTATTTGGAGAGCGTATCCAATAATAAATACTCAAATACCCGTACACTGTAATGGTCCGTGTCCGGTGTGATCTCTCAATAATCTCCGAGAGTCAGTAAAGGTACGTATGTACTAGATGCGTCATTCTGATCTGACAACAAAACACAAGCGATGATTGATGATTCATAGAACGTTTCGCGCTCAGATCTGTACTGACCATTACCCACATTCGAGATAATTAATCATTTCCGAAAGATGTCTCATAATAATATTTTGAGAGATATCTCATATCTCAATATAATTTAAGTTAATTACTTAATTTGCGTTATCTACTAGCAAAAACACAACATTTCATGGGTAAAACGGGAAAATATCGCACACCACCAAATATATAGACATGAACTAACAGAAATTTCTTGTTCCAATATTTTAATTTCGGTGTCCACTTAAGCAGTCAAATAGCTCTTTTATTTTAATATGACTCGATTGGAACGAAAATTTAAACGCTAACAATATAATATGCATTAATGTAAAAAATACTTCTTGTTTATAAACGTTGTTCCCGCAACTAATGTTCCAAACCACCCTCCTATATGTTTACTTTATTTCATGTCTATTCATTTACTGGTCTGTGGGAAATATATAATTTTGCACGAATCTTCCATTTATTTAATACTAGCTGAAATACTCGGCATTGCTTCGACTTTACGCAAAGTGAAGGCGCTTCATTTAGGGGGATGGGGGTTGTTTTTTTTTCAAAGTCAGATGCAGATTTTATACTATTTTTTTTCTATTTATTAATATCTTTGTCTGCAAAATAAGGACATTCAATAGGAGAGAAATACAAAAGTACCTAACGTAGAGGCATGGAAAGATGTATGTTAAAATGTTAAAACACTATACAAAAGGACAAAAAAAAACAACTAAATTTATAAAGTTAAGAAAATGAAATGGCAATGGGCAGGCCACATCGCTCGAAAGACGGATTTTAACATGACGAATACGATCATCCAAAGTTACCCAAGGGGCATCAAAAGGCTTATAGGCCACTCTAAATGAAGTGGACTGATGAAATCATCAAATTATTGCATCAGATAAAAGTGAGAGACACTTGGGGAGGCCATCATCCAGTAGTAGATAGAAAACGGCTGATGAGGATGAAAAAAGAAAAGAGACATATTAGTCTACAATTATTACAAAATGTATAGGTATCTGAATTTTTAAGGAAAACACATATTGTTACGATATTGTAATTTCAGAATACAGTTCTGTGGTATTTTGTATCCCGGTAGCAATTAAATATTTTTTCTATTGATAGATTATTTTCTCTACATCTTTATAGTTAATTAATTAAATTTATTATTGTATTATATATTTAATATGTAACCCATCAAATTATGGCAGCGAATTACAATGGACATAGAAAAGTGGAAGACCCTTGGGGAGGCCTTCATCCATCAGTGGATATAAATCAGCTAATAAGGATATTGATATTGAGAAAAAAAAGAAGTTATTATATAACTCTCAAAATGTTTGTTTAAAAATCGGGATTATAAAATAATACAAGAATACTTATTATCCGAATAAAGTCAATAATATATAATATAATATATTAACAGGTAGAGGGGAATTTGATAATTGACGTATACTCTATCCTGCCCCTAAAGATTTATTATACTTCTTGGAAAATGTATGAATCCTTATAACACAAATACACTCCCTGAAACGAATGGTTATTCGATACGAAAGCAAAAAGGTATAAATATGAAAAAAAAATCATAAATCTAATACACCTTTAAGTAATCTCACGTAGCAGATGGCGGCCGGTACACAATGAAATATTTGAAGTCTCTAAAAATATACTTGCTTTATGAATTTAGAGCAACATTTATTACGGAATTACGAATTTAAAGATAAATAATAGACATTTATTATTATTATTTTTTCGAAATATTATTTTAATAAAATACATCATGGAAAATAATATAGGTATATAATATAATATATAGAGAAAAGGTCATGTATTTACAATAAATAATACATCTTATTTTACATTAGAATGATAAATTCACGTTTTATTGGTAAAGTTACTTCAGGTCCCGGTGGCAGCTTGGATTTTTCGAATGAAAGATTTGTCCTTTTTTAATATATTTTTTACAGTGACAATATCTACTTTAGTTTCAATCAATTTTATTGTTGACAGTATACAATTTTTCGAAAGAGATTATACATTACATTACATTATTTTATAGTAGAGACCTCTTGAGACTTTAACAATGAGAGAAAATAAGCTGTGGAGGCCCTGAACGTGCATCACAGATACCTGGTCGTAAATCCAGCTCTCAACAGACATGCCGCAAAACTTGTGACTTGTGAGCTTCATTCGTCTACCTGCCGTCTTTTTCGATCTATATCAACTTGCAGTAGCTACTTGCGTGTAACTTTGTATTTTTGTTGAATAAATCTCGTGTCAACCATAAGTAGTTTCTCTTCTCATAACCTGCTTTATTCTGCCATATTCCTCACTCCCCGCGGTCATCCTCACGAACACGTGAGCGCTGGGAAAAATGGTGCCCCAATCTTTACATATACAACCTTCTGATTAACACACCTACTCCAAAAGGTAAGAAGAATGCACATTACCAGCTGGGATGAGGTAGCTTAGGACCAGGATTGCAATTTTGAAGTCGCCCTTTGACCTTAATGATCCGTAGCGCCATCATATAAAGTAAAATACAAAAATATTACAATGAAAGCGGATTCACCGCTTACCCAGAACCGATATAATAAGCTCAAGGCTCCTATCACAGTCCTACTCATTCACCGCCCGGTTGGGATTTTTTAATTCTACTAGGCAGCTCTTCGATAGCGCCCCGCATATTGACAGAGCGATACCGCGCAGCTGCCAAAACAAAATTTCCCATCATTGTTCCCGGTTGACACACTTTATTAGTAAATAAATAAAAAATATTTACAATACATAACATAAAGATAAAATAGAATAATACAATTAACAAGGCCGGGGAGCAGAGGGGAAGTGAAGAGGCACTCCCTTCCGGAAAACGAGACGGCAAAAAAGAAAAACATATAAGAGATTCACCCACAAGAACAGTACATCGTAGATCATATTTGGGCAGAAGGTAGAAAAAAAAAATGATGAAGCTACTCAGCAGTTCTCCGGAGAATCTCCCATCTGGAGACCCACACTCGAACAAAGGCCCTAAACAACTCCAGATTCCTGCCACGCTTGAGCAGATCAGAGTTCCAGATGGAACCTCGATCTACTTCCTCCAAAACCTCTAGTATATCCTGCCTTGCATACATATCAGTAGCATAGTACAAAGGGAAAATTAAATTTTAAGAAAACAAACTTATTGCTTTCTTGTAGAGACTAAAATAAAAATAACCGCCACCGATTATCCACCTTTCACATTCATTCTCCAGCCCCCACTTAGTGTTGTTAACGATTACATTATAAAACAATCAAACAAAGACGCTTATAAATGAAAGTCAATATAAATACTACTTAAATTATGTGACAAAATTTAATAAACCACAATTTTTTTAATACAATTGTCAAAATAAGGTTTATTCTTGTAAATGCAATACTTCTCACGCGTCTCTGTACTGGTTCAAATATTGGCTATATATAAAAGAAGGGCTATCTAATAACTAAATATATTTTCAAATATGAATTAAATATATTAATTAGAAAGATATACATATAAAATCAATTTTATCGAAAAATATTGTTGTTGCGCCACCGGGATTCGAACCTGGTTCTCTTTTCTAACCGGGAAAGGTGCATTATCCAACTATGCTACAGCGACAATATTTTTAGCGACAATTTTCGTACCAATATGTTATCTTTTTGATATTAATACATTTAATCGTTCCATTATTTGAAAGAGCCATCTACCTTACAATACACACAACAACAACTTCACAATAAGAATGTGTTCTCTTAAAAATATATTTTCGATAGATAGATTTTTTCTGTACTTATCTTTCTAGTTGATTAATTTCATTTGTATTAAAAATACCACAGAACTATGTTTTGAAAATGCAACTCCACAACAAAAATGTGTCGTCTTTTACTGATCATAATTTGAAGTTATTTGTTTTTCGTTATTGCAGCCATGTCATTTTCAAAAACCAATAGAATTTGTTTTCAATTTATTGATACAACTTCTTATATAATTCTGTCTATAGCATCTTGCACATATATCTAAATTGAATGTTGCCCTATTTCACCATTAAAATATGTGTTAGAGATTGAATCACTCTGTATATATTAGAATTAAAATAACATGAGTGTGTCTTAAACACATAAGCTTAGTATGTCATGTCAGACCTCGAGCGAGATAACTCGCACGCACTTTAAGGTATGTGTTCAGGAAAGAAACTTTACTCTAGAAACTCGCATGAAGATCCGTTTATGCACAAGTAGTTTATGCATAAAGTATACTGACCTATTAACATCAACCAAGCCTCGAGAACAAACTTCATCTGTGTTCAGGCACCCTTATTCCTGCAGACACGTGATCAAACAAAAATATGGCCAGCCAGTTGTATCCCGTTGTATTATATGGCCAGCCAGTTGTATTAAAATAAGGCTGAAAGTTAAAAATATATTATCTATATTTTTCTATTTTTGTTTTAAATGTTTTGTTATAAATTGAATCATTATTTTATCGTTAACATTTATACATTACAGTAAGCACGTATAGTGTGGAAATCAAGTTTTAAAATAATATTTTAATTAAACCTGTTATGAAGGACTATAGATAATAATAGCAAGTTTTGCTAATTATAGGTAGTACATTTTGTTTTATGAGTAATCAAAATAAAAATTTATATTCGCTTCAATGTGAATATTATAAAAATTGTTTATTTATATTCATTAAAAAAAAATATTTTTATTTTACACACATTTAATATAAATAAATATCGCCTGAGACTCCCATGTCTCGCGATAGATTCATGTAAATCTTTATATTAGTGGATATGCTGCTGGTACATATGATAATGTCATCTAAGAGTACGAGCACCCGGTACAGAACTAAGCATTATCGAAAGACAAAAATATTTTTTTTTATTTAAAGTTATTAGCGATAAAATGTTTGGCCGTTCACTCCGTCGGACGAACGCGCGATATGCGCAAGGAATAAATTCGTACTGCCGTGCAGTGCCGTATCGTAACTGCTGTGTTTACTATGTATTATACTATTACTGTTTATTATGAGCGATTTATGAGAGATTTTATCTTTCTTTCGTAACATTTCACATCAAAAATACTTTGTCTTTTTACATTCATTATTATATTCGTTTGCAAGTTCTGTGAGATTAACATTACGAAAAAGTTTGATACCTTCAGTTGTTTCATGAAATTAATGTTTAATGTCCTTTACTTGCGTGCATTAAACTGAAGCGCTTTATGCTTGAGGCGTATATTCGAGGTAAGGCTTTTAATTTCATATTATACATGCCTTGAGTTTTAAGTAGAACGAAGGGTTCGTCTTCGGCCTTCTCGGTCAACGCACGGCGGGCTATGAGAGATTTTTAGCTGTTCAATTAGTAAACATTAAAATATAAACAAAGAAATAAATTCACATATGTCTGAATGAATTGAGGATTGGATATGGTATATTACGGACGTCCTCAAAATTTATCTCACACATATTCTATACCATTTTCTCCTCAATTATACGTTTTACAATTTCAGCGACCTTCTCTTAATTCTATGTTGATCCTGCATATGCCCCACAGACATGGCCGAATAGGGAGTCACCTAACAGCCGTATAGGGCCGAAATCAAACTGACCAATTAGCACATGCAATATATCGTGACGGGCGAGTCCACAAAGCTAGCAGACAACTTATCATAACATATAAACAATATTAATTTTATCGAAAAATATTGTTGTTACTACCGGGATTCGAACCTGGATCTCTTCCAATCAGGCAAACGTGCATTAACCAAATTTATTTAAGATTAATAAAGTAGATGGCTTTCAAATAATTGAACGATAGATGTATCAATTTGAAAGGTGTAACATATAGGTTTGAAAATTTGTCATCAATGTACTGTTTGCTGCAGCACAATCGGTTAATGCTCGTTCCCCGTTCCCAGGTTAAAATCCCTATAACAACGATAATATTCTTCGATAAAATTGATTTCATATGTATATATTTCTAATTAATACATTTAATTTGTATATAAAAATAATATAAATCCTAAATATTCTCAATAGGTACGATGAAAAAAGTATAAAAATATTGCGAGTAATATTAGATTTATTTTAAAATGCTGTCCATTTGGGCTGTAAAACTCAGTTATCTAGTTATGGCATTATTGCTATCCGTTTTATAACACTGTTTCAAAATGCATAACAAAAGAACGTATAATGTGATTTTCGACAATTTTTTTGGTAAACACTCTTTTCACAGATTTATTTTTATTAGACAGATTATCAATATGTTATTAAAAACCCTTATAGAAAGTCCTACATTTAAGTATTTGAACTAAGCTGATACATAAGTAGCATTTTTATTTTGAAGCGTTTAAGAGTGCCTTGGATAAAAAAAAACAAGTGTTAACGTTAAAAAAACTTAAAAACGAGAACATCCAACATATCACGTTCGAATTAAAGACAAAGAGTTAAGGCATAAATTTCATCCGAGGAATTAAACTATCATTTCTGAATTAAACTATCATCACCAACAACTCCGTCGCCTTAATGCCACTCAAGTCGACTCAGGAAAAATACCCGGAAGAGGGCATCGACTGATTTTTCAGTCGACGCATACTAACAAGCTCAATTAGGAGATTATTGGATTGAGAATCTTGCTCCAAAACTTTATCTTTGCTGCTGTTCCGTATATGCAGAACACACTTTAGCGCGTTTATTATATCGGCGCAAAAATTATTGTTGTCCAAATTTCTTACCCATGATCTATCCTAATGCTTGCCCACTAGTGTATAATGTGACCTGGACGCCAACAGACTTCAACTTGAGCGATATTTTGTTCGGTCTCGAGATCGCAATACCATTCGCGATGTGGACCCTTTCAACTCCAGTGCACCAACACTGTTTGTGTGTGCCGTGGATATACATTGACATCGCCGTTTTCAGCTAGGAACGGGGATCGGCTCATCCACGTGCCATCATTGTGTGATTTTCGGCCACGGAGATTTGCCGAGGCGTCATACTCAAAGTAAGGTGAGCAGCCCTTCCGAATCCCGGTTCCCGAAATCACTGGTCCCTGTACCATGTTTCCCTATTTTCTCTCCCCTACCTTGCGATTTACGACCGGAATTCTCGTGTTCTATTTCGCGGGACGTGTAACCCGGAGATTGCACAATTCAGCCGCTCTCTATACAACAGTCTCTGAGGAATCTTTTTTAATAACGACAATGCTCTTTAAAATCTTGATGACATATTCATCTCTATACCGCTGATTTTTTTATGCATCAACTCAAAATAATTTTAAAATAAATTAAGATAATTAGGAAAATAAAATTTTACGGAATAAACATTTTTTGTGAGAGAGTAAAATTGTGTTTGACTATTGCTCGCCAAAAAATAAAGATATGTTGAGAGCACAGCGGTACCATACATCAATAAATTACACCCGATTAAATACACAACGGATACCTGATGTGTTATCGCGTGATTTATATAACAATGGAGGTGTGAAAAATTCTATAAAAAACAAATTTAATGGATCGTAAACTTTGGCTATAAAGTGTGTTTTACGCACTTTATCCAGGTATTTTATTATTTGAAGGATTCTTTTACACGTTTTTTTTTGCCTATGAATCTAATCAAACGTGAATTATGATATTGCATGTTAACTATACATTTCCGAATACTACGAGGCCTATAACAATTGTGTTAGGGATCTTCGCTCTTGTCGTAGTCGCAACATTTAACTTATACATATTATTTTTTAAGAAAAAAGCCTTATTATTCTACAGTTGCAGTTTTTCAGAACATAGTTCTGTAATATTTTTAATAGAAATGAAATATATCAATTATAGATATACCCACAGATAAAATCAATTTATAGAAAAAAAATTGTTGTTAATTGTATTAATGTTTCCGAAATTAATAAAACGAATTAATTAATTTAATTCTGGCGTCCCCTATCGAGTTTTACGCAAATGTATTTGAAATTCTCTAATATGAGGTGGATTGCTTTTAAATAATAACAGATTTATAAATTTGAAACTGTAGCATTAACTTACTATGTTTAGATGGTGTAATGGTCAGGTTATTTCCCTGGATCAAATTCCGTTCCTGGTTCGAATCCCAGTAGTAACAAAATATTTTTTCGATAAATTGATTATATCTTCATATCTTTCTAATTGACACACTTAATTTGTATTTTTTATATTCTTATTTTTATTTAAAACTAGACCCACAAAACGTCTTGCTAGATATATGTCTGCAGGTACATTAATATCCATTTATTACATTTAATGTAATCAAAAACATAACAAGTCACAGTTTACATAATCTATTTCATATAATATTTACAAGTAAGTCAGGTTAATATCGATAAACTATTTTCTTATCATTTCTTCCAAATTGGGAGAAAGCGTACTCTTTTGTAAAAACCCGGGTAGTTTATTTTTTAGTGTAGAACAACAAATTCTAATGTCCTTGATCCACACTTCTTGGTGATTTTGGGAATTGTTAAATTCATTAAATTTATAATTTAAATTGTTAAATATTATTAAAAATAGTAGGAAATCACATATTTTAATTTTAAATACAAACTTGAAAATAAAATTACAAGAAATTAAAAATAATATTAAAAAAATATGTTTATCTTCTATAATGATCCGTATCCACGGATGAGATTTTCTTAATCTCTGAGACAAGAATTATGGTACCATGACTTTGAAGACAACTCTTGGCTTTTGTAGTCCGTCGTATCTCGGAGACCGTCATCTCACGCCTCATTTTACGCTAGTACGTCAAACTTAAAATATTAGTCCATTGATGTTCCGTTCGTCAGTTGAGTAAATTTGAACCTACTCAGCAGCAATTCAAGCAAATATTTTGGAAATGATTTGATGTAGTGTTTAGTGTGTTTATAAGATAGGTTATGAGTTATTAGATGATTGTGTGTAAGGGTACGGGTACCCCCAAATAATTTTACAACGGGCGCTCAACTGTTCGTTTGAATTATAACGCGAGTGTGCGTGTCTGTGTTCTACGAGGGGTAAGTAAAAAATAAGGTTCCTACATTTTTTTCAGGTATAAGGTATTTTTTATTGCAATAAATAAGTAAACCATCTGAAAGCTTGTATTTTATTCTATTTTTCTACATAGTCTCCTGATTTTTCTATGCATTTTTCCTGACGAGTTATCCACTTCTGAAAACCCGCTTCGAAGAATTCCGCCGCTAGGCCGCCGATGAACTTGGTGACCGCTTCTTTCACCTCTTCATCTGTATTGAAGCGTTGTCCACCCAAGTGTTGCTTCAATTTCGGAAACAAGTGGAAGTCGCTGGGAGCAAGATCAGGGCTGTAGGGGGCATGGTCAAGCAATTTCCAGCCGAATTTGTCCAGTAGGGCGGTGGTCTGTCGAGAGACATGCGGGCGAGCGTTGTCGTGGTGCAGCCTAACGCCCTTGGTCAGCCTTCCTCTCCGGCGATTTTGGATGGCTCTTTTGAGTTTTGTCAATGTCTCGCAGTACCAGTCCGAATTGATGGTGGTCCCTTTAGGCATAAACTCGGTCAGCTTCTTCCAACTGTCGATGAATTTCAACAGGTTTAAGCTTCTTCGCGTTTAAAAATCGAATCACCGAACGGATTTCACACCTGGCGGTAACGGCGATGGCGGGTTCCATAGCGGATGGCTGTCAGGCCTTTACTGAGCGTCGCAGCGTTTGCTCCCGGTAGTAGGGATGTAGTTAAGGGACCAACAATCAAGGCGGTGTTGCCGGATTTCGCCTAGCATCTCGCGTGGCGAGTGTACAGCGTAAGGAACCTTATTTTTTACTTGGCCCTCGTAGTTCGAGTGCTAGTATGTGTGCAGTAGATCGATGTTTATTGATGCTTAATGTTTAATTTATTTAGACATACATAACATTTGTACAGCTGCAAAAAAAAATACAGTTTGTTACATATATTTTACACACATTTTAAAATGCACTGCCCAACGAGGCAAGCTTGTTTAAAGGCGAATTAGTAATCAAATACATTTTACAAAATCAAAACTCATTTAAGGCAAAACACAATAAAATCGAATACGTAACATACAAGGTAAGTAAACGTGAAAAAAAATTTGAACATATGTGTAAAAAAAATATAAAAAAGAGAGAGAGAAAGAAAAGGTGATAGACAATTACAAATGTATATAAATTAATGCATTTTTTTATCTAACTTTGCAGAATAAATAGTTGTTGGTTATAATTTATGATACTAATAAGCAAATTATCTTTATAAATAATAAGAAAAAATACATTGTATAAAACCTATATTTATTGATAGATCAACATGTTTCGATACCTATGGTATCTTCTACAGGAAGCAATGTATACTTAAAATAAAAATAAAAAAAGCATAATTGGTGGGTGACTATTTGCAGAAAAGGATTTGGTTATTTATAATAATTAATTTGCTATTAACACTTTTTCTTATTTCTAAAATTTCTAATGTTTGTTTCCAAAAGATGATTTGAAAATTCAGAACAGTTGTTGCAAATATTTAAGAAGTAATTATCTTTCTTTATTTTCGCTTAAAGTTTTTTCAACACCGCTTCGGTGAGAGTACAACGTTCTAGACAATACAGCAAGACATGAAAAAACCGAACACTGTACAAATATCACTAGAAGTACTAGATTATGACTATAAGGTCGTGACTATAAAGAACATCCATTAACAAACCAAGATTAATATGTTTTGATCTAATTCGTAAGGAATGTGTGGCAAAGGTGGTATTTTCTTTACATACAGTGAATAAATCGGCATCTCAATGCTTAAAGCAATTAAAGTAAAACTGGTGCTGGGACCGCTAAATCTGTTTTCGCTCACGGTGGTTCCATTTAGAAGAGAAAATTTGAGCCAACAGCGCGAGATAATTTGAATCCCCGACGATTTGATAGTTTTCAGGAATTAGGTTAGAGTAATTTTGTCTTAAAGTTCCCAGTTAGCTGCATTATCGCTCGATTAGCACGAGAATTTATGACGCGCCCAGTCTTATTCTCAAGTTTATACGCTCTTGGTTAAGTTCGTGATAACTTAATCCACATTTGGGAATATGCACAATATAAATTTGAGTTTTACGACCGATTCTGCATTATGCAAATACTATTTTCAGCCACCCGGTACCTATGGAACTACCATGTAATGGCAATAAGATCTATAGGAGGAAATCTTCACATAGCGAATGAGAAGTTTTGCCGTAAATTATAATACGTGTGATATCAAAAGTAATGTATTGTTTGTGTCAAGGATTGGCAATGTTTTACGGCGCAAGTTTTGTATAAGTCAACTTTTTTCAAAATCATGAAAAATTAATATTTATTTTTCAGCCACAACAGATAAAATAGAAGATATTTAAAATAACGAGAGACACGAGGAAGTATATTAAAAATAAGATACATAATATTGCCGTTCCAATTGTAAATTTCCGTTATACAAGGTGTCCCAGAGACAGTAGTTCAAACGAAGCCTGCGGTTAGGGAACATCAGTAAAAACTCATTGAGCATCAAACAGGGTTTCCGAAATCCAATGGTATTGTGGTGAACCTGCAGGCGCATATGACCGTGTAAGTACTCACCTATCAACCATATAGGGCCCAAACCAAATTGATCAATCAGCAGATGCAATAAAACAATATGCACCAAACACGGACACTGCCTAAGCAGCTTGCGATCACTCTTCCGTAGATCGTCCTCTCGTCGACATCTCCATCCAACAACATCTCAAGCAAGACGCTCTAGAGTTCAACACACATTTAACTATATAATTAATTCATCACATCAATAAACGAAAATTTATAAGTACTCTTTTATTTCTACAACCTGCTCTAGTTACAACAATAGACACCCTATACTGCGACATATAACAATACGCGTGAGACTAGAAGATGTTAGGAGCTTTTCTCTCAGCATCAAAACCTTCCAACACAATCACATGTCAATCATATTTAAACAACAACAACATCTGTACAATCAACTCTTATACTGGTGACCCCGACGTGATGTGAACACGCAACCTTCTGATTGTCATGTATATTATTTTGCCACAGTCAATTACTCGTGTTCTAAATTCTTTGATCTTAAATTACTAAATCTTCGTAAAAGAAAAATCTATTCCGTGTACAGTACGCCACCATTACGATATAAATAAACAAAAATTTAAAAAAAAATAATAACCATTTTTAAAAACTTCAAAATTGACTCCGCGTAAATATTTATATTACGCACAATTTCATCATACAATTCCGTTTAAAATCGCACGTAAACAGGAAGTACATTCGAAAAATAGATTATTCAAGGACATACGTGCTGTTCCAACAAAACTAGGATGAGTGCGTCACGAGTTTCTGCTGTATATAAATTATTGCCTAATCTTTCCTTTTTTTAAAGATTTTCTGTAGTTCTCGTTTTTCACCCTCTCTAAATTTGCTGAACGCCGTTGCTAGGAGGGCTATATAAGCGATCCCCACTTAGTCTCTCGAGCAATAAAAATCAACATCTAGATGACCTAGAGGTGCGCGTCCGAGAGATCATCGGTTCACGATATTTTCCGGTCCTTTCTTGTAAAATATATCAGTCGCGGTAAAACCATCTATCTCGAGAATATTTTTTAACAGTTGTAATATTCTTTACTAAATGAGATAATAATTAATTCAATATGTCACAGTGAACTTTTCAAAATCTCAAAGTGGTGACCTAGACTTATCGCGTTTGTAATATACAAACGTATATCACAAATATTTTTATAATATAAATTTAATATTATTTGTAATATTGTTTGTAAATTTAATATTATTTGTAATATTGTTTGTAATAATATTTGTAATATTGTTTGTAAATTTAATATTATTTGTAATATTGTTTGTAATATAAATTCCTTATAGGAATTCTACCGTTTTAATTTACCGAAAAATTCAAATTTATTTGAACAGATTCTCAGATTCAGATTCTCTTTGTGAACACCTCCGTAATACCTAGATTCTAGATACATTTTATACTACTTTTTCTATCGCCTAACTGCTCCTGAAGACCTCGCATTCACCAAGAAGTCATCCCCTACGCCTTCCATCAGCTTCATCCAGGAAGATCGCCTCAGCCCACATGACGACTCCAGGCTGCGCATGTCATTAGATACGCCGTTACTATATTCCTCATTTAAAACTAAGGTACCATGCGCCCTCCAGTGTTCCGCATTTACATAAACCTACAACTCTTCGAAATTTATGTTCTGAACATTCCTGCTCTCGTCGAAAGTGATCCCTCCAGTTTTCTCCATTTGAAACTCAACTAACAATGTAAAGTTATCCTCGACCACCGTATAGATTATAATAACCTCGAATTGCTCCATCAAACTTCGTTTTTCTTGTAATACATTTCATTTTTATCGTAAATCTTAGTTGTGTATAAATATTTGTCACTTTACTTTTCCATAACATTTTATTATTAAGATTATTCATACACCGGATCACTTACCAACAAGCAAGTTCTGATCAAACTTGCCCACATAATAAAATCATACCCGACCAGCTCTAGTTAAATAAACATCTCGTTCCGATATTTTTTGATTAGGCAAGCCACAATTTATTAAAATAATTAGACTCGGTCGAGTATGATCTAATATCTATTCGGTGTCTCCACAGTTTCCATGTACACAATTAATCTTGTATAAATCAGTCATCGATTATGAAAAGTTAGAAAAAAGTTATTACTCTGTCTAGATACATCACAATTTGTCAAGTGCGATGTGACGGCCTCAATACCGCACACGCAGAAGCACCAAGTATTTCTATTTTATTTTATATATTACGGTTTTGGAATCTTCCCATGTAAACCTTTTATCTCACTATGTAAACACTTTTATATTGTCTTTGTTCTGTTCATAACTCTTTAGCTGAATATATGTCATTCCGTACTTAATGTACATAAACCTTTTATTTCGATACCCTGACCATAAAAGCATATATTGAGTCAAACCTCGAGCAAACCTTGAGACGAAAGAGAAGTGTTCTATCCGCAGAGCTGACATCTTCATCTTCAATTTCAATTTCAAAGGTAGGTCTTGGTGGACCTAATCAAGGTATTTTACTGTTAATAACATATATTTTATATATATTTAAAACCAACTAAAGAAGTTTTCGTTACATGATCTAGTCATAAAAGTCAAAATCATAATAAAGATTTTTATTTTATAAATAAATTGTTTCAGTTTTGTTTTTATACTAAAGTATTGTATCTTTTATCTATACTCAGAACTGTAAAAAATCATATATATATATACCCATCTACATGTGCATGAATCAATAAAAAGGTGGCTTGGAGACATTTTTAGAATGCCAGAGAATAACAATAACTAATTATTTTTTCTGAACATTTTAGGCCAACCTACATGTATGTATATTTTATTTCGTGTATTCGTGTCGCGTAATAACATAAAACAAACTGTTTATATTCATAGATTTTTAAATAAATAATAGATGTAAAAATGATTAATTCTCTAATGATTTCCCGTCAGCATTGAGGGGTAATTAATAGTTTCTTGTAAAATTCTAGTGCACATTATTTAAACTTATAAATTATTTAAACACACTCAATATAACATTCTTCGTAAATGAACTGAATAACGTAGTGATGAAAAATTGATAAATTCGTAAGAAATCTCATTGTTATTTTTTGGATCTTGGTACAAAATTGCATTATAATTTTTTTGATTAATTTGTGCGCAATAAAAATAGTACATTATATATTCCACTTGAAACGTGTAACTTTAGTGAATTCTTGAATCACCTGGTCCGACTTTAAGATAGTCTTTCGTCACATGATCATCGTAAAACCCTCCCGAACTTTGGGGTAAGAGAGCGAGACTGTCTCTTTCTTTATGAATACAGGCCAATCATCAAGAACGAGACAAGAGAGTCTTACTTGGGAGTAATCGCATTTACTTTAACTCGCCCTTAGAAGCGAACGTGACTGCTCAAGTTTAACCCGAGCCATAAATCAGTTGTTTCTTCAACTTTTCTATTTATTTTGTTGTCTTCTTGTCCTTTGCCGCCTCTCCTTTGAATTTCGAACGGCTGGCCGTGCACGTGACGTCTTCTTGCTTCGTTCGTTTCCCATCGATAGCCGAAAAAAAAATATTTTGTTTATTTCGCTGCTTTGCCGAGAGCATGCTTTAAAATACAGCAGTACTATTTAGAAAGTTTAATGGTGAGCAAATCAATTTTATCGGCGAGACTTTAATAAAACGGCGAAACTTCGAGAAATGTTTTTTAAGTATAGCGTGCTCGATATTCATTGCATTTCTAGCATTCTTAGGAACAAACAATTGAGAGAGTTGAATTAATTACAGTTGTTTAGAGGTATTTATTATTGTTCTAGCACATAAACTAAAATTGCAATGTACGGAAAAAAAATTAAATGATATTTGTTTTAATAAGAAATGCTCACGCAGCTCTTTAATTGTTTTTATAACTGATCATTTTATACGATAACTATGTCTGAAGTAGTTATTTATTTCAAGTGAGTTAATTACTTGAGTAATTTAAAATAATTATTGTTTATTTATTATTTACTTATTACTAGAAAGAATTCGCATAATTAAGTTTATTAATTACGTCAGGAAAGCAGTTTTCAATATTTTAATAATTACCTGTAGTTTATGTAACTGCTAAAATTATATTATAACTGCTATAATTTTCCAAATAATATAATTACTTTATAAATATACTCAATATAATAGCACCTAAAGTGCTTCTTTTCTACACACCAATGAAACATTAACAATATCTGAGTATGTCCAAGAACACACAATTACTGGATTTTTACCTACAAAGGCATTATTATTAAACAAATTATAGATATATCATAGAGACGAAGCTATTTGTATTTTATTATATGGTAATATAATATACTGGTCTAAAAATATAAGAAATATACAAAACAAAAAAAACTTTTCAGGCATATAATATAATTTTTAATTTGTTAATCATTTGTTATATATATACAATTAAAGAATATAGCTTCCACATTTTCTAAGAAATAATATTCTCATTTGTGACATCTATGCGGTTTCAGTGAAATGAATATTAAATTTCAGTCTCATGTCTCTACACGGTAACATATATACAACATAAAAAATTTGATTGATATGGAGATTGATTGTGGGTAGAATGGTGCACGTTACATTGTGTAAAGTGAAATATATTTCCATATAAGATAATATAAATAGCTCCGTCTCGATGTGATATCTTTAATTTGTTTAATACCAATTAAACATTTTTAAATTTATCTCTGTTTTTATATAATTTCAGAGCTTATTTAGTTAATCATGTATGTAGTTATTATATAATAAATATCGAAATATATAATTTCTAGCAATGGCGACAATTGATTTTATTAGTCTATTAAATAATTATTACTATTACACATTTGAAAATAGTTGTAATTTTAAAACTTAAAAAATTGTCATTCATTCCATATAAAATACTAGTTTTTCCATCACTTCATGTTTACAGAACAAGCAAAAGGCAACTATTTTTGTATCTTATTTTAAAGTTTTCAGACTTTTGTATACCTTGCGATACACGCTTTTACAAGAATTAGATAACCTTGAAAATCATTATCGGTTGTTAGAATAAAAACATTTTTTTTTATTGGCACAGATGTGTTTTTTATATTTTAACTTTAGCGAATATCAAATATAAATATTAAAAATATAAATTGTAATAATATATGAGCCCGCTCTCTGCTAATGCGGCGCCTTATAATCGTTCGCGTCCCGTCCCCCCTCACACTCACACTCTCTCACACACACACACACGCGCACACACAAGTGACAGTTCTCACGATTACACATATTGCACGATAAATTTGTTTTCATAAACCTAGGCAGAAAATTATTTTCCCACGGGTCAGCTTTTATTGAAATCGACATGTTGGTCTACATTTTGACGGGAATTTGGTCACAGTTTGATGGGAAAATTTTTATTAGGAAATTAATTTTTATTTTAGTGCTTTTTTATTATTTTACTAAAAATGTTGTTTAAGTGCTGCAAAGTAATAAATGTATTTCTAAATTTAAATTGCGATTAAATAATTGCGATTTATTATAAAATTTGTACCTAATTGAGAAATATCTTACACAAGATATTTTTAATTGTGTTTGTTGACACGTACAGATTTAATGAGAATAACGTAAGAATAATACTCGTAAAAATAATAGTAATAATACGTTGAACAAATTTCCTAAAAAGGGAGCAAATCTGAATAAATTGTACACAAAAAGTGTTATTTCACTATGTGTAAAACAAAATATATTCAAAAAATATTTACTTCCGGTGCTCATATACAGTTGCAATACTCTAAAAAGGTACATAGGTCTAAAAACATAGAGTAAGACAATATTGAGATAGGTGAAGAAACGTATGTGTAAGAATAGATGAGAGAAGTTGATAATTGAATACACCAATAAAATGAAATGGTAATAGGAAGGGTGTATAGTTTGGTGGATGGAAAATCGTTTAATACATGCAGTGATTCAGTGCAACCCGAAAGATAATCAAAAAACCGACAGACAGCCCTAAAACCCTCTGGACAATCAACATTGCTAAAATACGAGGCAGCGAATACCAATGTTCAGAGTAAAGAGGGAGGCACTTGAGAAGGCTTTCATCCAACAGTGGTTTAAATAATGATTTAGGTACATAGTTAGAATAATTTTTGCTCTAGTGTTTCGAAAATTTTGCGGTAATGAATGATATGATTTAACGAACAACAAAATATAATAAATAATGAAAGGCAGCTCACTCCGCATTCAATTCTAAATTTTCCTTAGCGTTGAATGAAAAGTTTTATCAATCTTCACACCCTTATTGTAACAGGTAAGTATAGTACCTATATATATTCCTATATTGACGTACAGTTTTTGTTATTTTGCATTCATCAACTTTAATATCAAAGTTTATACCTGCGTAAAGGATCTTTTGTTGTTAAAAGTTTAGTCATTATCGCCTGTCATACTATTTGTTCTACGTCAGTACTTGCGCCCCCCCCCCCCTCTGAAATTTTGTATTATACCATCCGATCTTCCCTTTTATACTATACAAAAACAATTTATCTTTATGAATTATTACGCTGAAGCGCTTTAGTATATTTTCTTACGTAATAAGCGTCTTATGGAATAAATACTGCTAAAATAAATACACAAAGAAGTGTATTTATTTGTTTATTTTAATCACTTTTGGAAAGTGTGGATTATGTCAGAATGGGGCTGAGCAGGCTAGACAAGAAAATACTACCCACAATAGATCGATGTTTATTGATGCTTGAAACAGTAACGGATCTAAGTATGAGCTAATGTTCTACAACGTGAAGCGTTGGTTAATGAACACGTCTGAACGACTGCCTCTAGAGAAGTGACCCGCTCCCTGGGCAGCTGCGGCGCATATTACTATTTTTATTAGAGTATTGTCTGTTGGGAGTCGATACCAAGCATGCTTTTGAGATTGGTGAGACCCCGTTTTGCACCCAGGTATATGCAGGGTGCACGCAGTTTTTAAATACGGGAATATGGACAGTAAGGGCGAAGTGCAAAGGCAATGTTATGTTGTTAATTGGTGTTCTCTCCAAATTTAAATTCTTTTTAATTTCAACGGTTTCCAAATTATTGATTATTATACTTTTATAAGGTATATATTTGTATAACGAATGTAGAAGTTTTAGTCTATGACTATAGAAAAAGTGTATAGGCATAGACGTACCTAAGGTATAGTGGATTAATAATGAACAATTTGAAAACCGTTGAAATACAAAAAAAAATAATTCGAAGAAAACACTAATTAACGACATAATATTTCCTAACGCTTCGCCTTTACTGTCCATATTTCTGTAACGACCAAAACCTCCCCCCTCTTCTCAAGCCCCACCTCAATGCTCTAATAGACTACAATACTGTATTTAGTTTAGTTATCACTTGATTATGAGAGGGACTGCACCTCTCGAAACCATTAGTGTAAATGACAAATTTTATTTTATTTTAATTAAATTTTGTAAATTACAAATTTTGTTGTGAAAATTAACGTTAATCACGTAACACCACAAAGTAACCGCCATGTCAATTAATGACATTTTTTAAATATTTATATTCAATTGATCTTTTAGTTTACAATATGTAAGTGTGATGCAGCACTGAAGCACAAATTATTTTGTTTTTTATTAATTATTTTAATAAAGTCAAAAAGAAAAATCTTTTACACAATTGTTGGTCCAATATTCTGGAATTTATTGTTGTTTTGTGTATATTTAATGCCACTTGCAGTGTTTATATGTTGATGATTATCCGAAGCGCGGATAAGGGTTGCAAATTACTTTCAGGTTTTACCGATTCTATCTACATAATAACAAGGGGTGGAATAAGTAAGAGCAGCACGAGGGAACATTAGTTGCAGACAGTCGGCTGTGTGACGACCACCCAGGTTAGAATTAGTTCTTATCACGCACTTGTGCTTGCTAGTTAGATCCCTAAATAAAGAGTAACAAAAGAAACATTTTTTAGAAGAAAATAATAAAAACTGATCATCTTAGTTATTTTGTGACCTTGATAAAACAAGGTTTTATCTAACGTTTTGGTCAAAATTGACTTTTTTGTATAATTTTTCTCTTTAAAACTGTGTTATAAACATGTAAAATTTCCTTAAAAATTTAGAAGAAAACAAAGATATATTTTAGTAGCATTTGTGGGCGACGATACAAAGCTCAATATTTTAGTTTAATCAGTTAGAATAACTTATTGGTCTAGTGTTTAAGACACTCGCTTAGTAATTTAGTTTTCAGGGGTTTGAACCCTGTTCCAAGAAATCACCGAGTTAATTTTATAGCACACAAGCATTTAGCTTAATTTGAGAATAGTAAAAATATCGTTGTGACATATATTCAGTGTGTCTACATATATATAGTTTGTAATTAAAATATATATATTGTGACATAACAAAAGTAGGGTCACGAATTTATTTTGAATGCGTCATATTTTATTCTTCACTATGACGAATAATGGCCCAGCATGTTTTAAGGTGGCCAATTTTTTTGACGTTTCCGCAACGGACCAGCTCAAATGTGCCAGGTCGTCCGCGCTTACTGTTATAAATAAATCTTAAATCCATCCAGTTAATATAAAGGGTGATTATTATATTTAAATAATAAATACGAGTGCATCTAGGTGGGGAATATTCGTGTCTAATATACATTGTGTAATTCTTTCATTTTATGGAAACGTGCAGTTTTCCCTTTATAAATTGGACGTTGGCGTGTTCTAAAAATGGTCTCTTGATGATCAGATGAACCAGCATGAATATGGAGATACAAAACTCAGAAGCAATGTTGCGGTAGTAATTAATTTAATCTCATGGATCCACAAGGTGAAGAATGTACATCAAAATATTACTTTGCAATTAACATGGATGCTGGATGGTAGGTAATCTACATATCGTTGAAGAATTACAAACTCTTTACCTTTCTTTTGTATACTAAATTGATAACTTTTTTATGATTATAAATTTATTCAATTTTAATTTTATAATATACAAATTTTATTGAAACTAAATTTCATACAAGTTAATAATTATAACCTATCATCACATTTTTTCATATTCAATTTTTTTTTAAATCCACAAGTCATGGAAGTAAAACATTGTTCATAAAAGGTGGGTAAGCGATCCTGAAGAAAGTGACCCACAAATCTCATGCTCTTGGCTGAAGCTGTCGATGGATGTGTGAGAACCCCTTCTCACCCTTTATAATACATATATCGTTACCTAAGTGGCAACACTGGCTATATCATATTTTTGCGATATTGATGTGGATTCACGAGCGGGCGTATTTAACGGATTGCCAGTAGTACTGGATATTAAAGGTTGCCACATTAAAGAAATATGTAAGTATTGGAAGTAGTATTAGTCATACAGAAAACAGTTTTATTCCTCTTCTAAAAAGTGTTGAAAAATGAGATTGCCGGTGTTGCCACTTAAGTAACAATATGTTTGATTTAGAGTTTCTGTACGCATTCGTAAGGTTTTCATGTATGGAACTGGCGTCTTTTCTAGGTTAGATTGCGTTTTTTTTTCAGTCAACTCGACTGTGGGAAATTTAGATCTCCTGCCAAAAATTGCAGTTGTACTGTAACTTTTTAAGCCAACGCCTTGACAATGACACGTGTTACCGTTACGTATATCAGTCATCATCTACTCAAAAACATGATTTAACCTAAAAAAGACACCAGTTCCATATTGATAATTTTTTTAACACAGGTGGTTCCCGAACCTACTTAGTAATGAAAGAAAGAACATTAAAATTATCCATATATATCGTTATGACACTTTCTATAATATATTATATTTCTATCAAAATCTTAAATTATCAATTACATACAATTAAATATACAGTAAAACAATATTAATTTGAAAACATCGATTTTAGTTAACTAAATTATGTAGGTAATAGTCATACGAATGTATTTTTAAGGCAAATGGAAACAATTTACAGAAATCAAGTTCTACTTGTAAGATTTTTCATAAGTATGGAAAATGTGCAGATATGTATTAAGGGGTAAATGTGTAGTGGTCTGCCACCCTTATTGGAATACCGGTATTAACATATATGTACGCTTCGAGTCTCTGATTTGACTGTTAAAGGGGGGAGGGATAAGGGCTGAGCCCTTTTGTCTCCGACATATGAGGTAACAACAATGGCGTAAGGTTCTTTTGGGGAACATGGTGAAATTGGTTTCTCTTTAATATCAGGTAATTTTAACTTTGTATATAATTGTATAAAGTAGTGGCAAAAATGGGCAAAAAATTTTATATAATACTTTTTTTTTTGTTTAATTTTTTACAAATTGTTATATTTTTTGTGAATGTTTTTATAGAATCGTCTTATAAATTTTGTTTAATAGGGTCAAAAACAGGGTAATGAAGTGAAATAGAATGAAGATGATGAGAATCGGATGAGGGATCATATAGGCCGAGGGAGTTTATGGAAGGATTTGGGATGGAAATAAATTTTGAATAAAATTTTGACGATAAATCGTGTGTGTCATTTGAGTGAGGGTATATTTGAGTCTCTGTGAATGATTGTGTTTCTGACAAACTAGGGTGAGTTTGTGATTCTTCTAAGAATGTAGTATTGTTTGGATTCTAAAATTGTTGTGTTACTTGAACCCCAGATGGGGCTCGCGTGAGTATAGGACGGATGATTGCTTTGTACAAGAGTAATTTGTTTTGTAGGGATAGTGAACTGTAGGAAACAAAGCCGAGTGAGCACCTAGTCATCATTTCCTTCCTCAAATACTTCTTAAAATATTTTTAATATATCTATTTTAAACATTCCTTTGCTAATGTATATCTTGTATATTTTAAAATCTTTTGAAGTTAGGAGAACCAGGCTCCTGGCTGCCTTTGTAAAGCTTAACCGCATACTCAAAAACAAGAACATCTGCGTATGATTAGGCCATACTTTCTGTACTGATGTATAGGATTTGGCATGAAGACACCAGCTCCTAGTACATTTCTGGAGAAGGATGGAGCCGTATAATGTAGTGACGTTCGGAGCGCAGAAATGAAAATTACATTGCACAATGTACCAAAACTGGCAGTTATACTAAGAGCCTTGGAGCAATGTTAGGTATCTCACTAAAAGTTAAAAGATCTACGAGTAAAATAAAAAATAAAGGTTGCCAACTGTTTGGTATTTATAACGAGACCAGATCGCCAGACGCCGTGCGCGTGTGGATGTTCCATTAGGTTTACTATACCTATCTGTCCCTTCCCCCTCTCGTTACTCTTACCGCAAAACACAACTTTTTCTGAGTGTGATCTATAACTTGAACTCAAGAATAGTGAACGTCCTCCTCGTGCTCGTCACTGAAGTTATTGTAAAGTTATTGATGGTATTGTTTTCAGTTTTCTCGCAGTGCGTGCTGAAACGGCTATTGTGTATCATAGTATTTCGTGCCCACCCAGGAATGCAGACCTAATTAGTAATGGAACGAATCTTGTTTTATATAAGGAATTTATTCGGGTAAGGGTGACACGTTGGAGCTCCTTAAGTAGGTAGTTAGGCCGTCCTGCGTAGGTGGAATCTTCAGTGGGACCGACAAGGAAGCGACCTGAAGAGAAAAATGCTGGCCTTGCAAGGATGAGATTATCAGGGAGATTAATAATATACTTCAAACTATTATCAAATTAGGTACTACACGAATACTGTGGAAAAGGTTGCCTTAATTGAAACCATTAGAGTATTATCAACCCTTTACATTAAATTACATTTCGTTAGGTTTCCTTAACATAATATTTTATATTTAAAAAATTTCCAACCATTTTATTTAAAAACATAAATTTTATCTTTTTAAAACAACTACTTGTAAAACACCACCCAGCCACACCATCACTTAAAACATCCACAATATTCTTGGGAAACTCTATAATTTCATATTTATGTGGAGAGAAATTGGTATTTATTAGTAAAGTTCTGACCTATTTTCACAGCAGAATACATACAAATTTATATTCATTACATGCTTATTGGTATGGATATGTGTAGATATACCTTTATATTATATTCCAGGCAGTATTATTCGTGGGCTAATTTCATTCAAAACGGTTCAATTCTTGTTTGCCTTCATAGCTTTTGAAAGTCCTTAGACTGTGCGCACATTTTGTAACTTTTATTACTGGAATTCTCCAAATCCACACTGCAATATCGAATATCAATGGTTCAGGTCTTGAATAGACCGTGATTGGATACTATTGGGTGGAAAGGTTGGAAGAACGATAATAATGTCGTTATTAACCTTTTCAATTATTTAAACAATTCTTATGAAGTGGTTCGTGTTTTTGATATTTTCAGCTATTCAAATGATACCAAAAAATTTTTTTAAATTAGGCGGTTCTAAGAATTTAGTTTTCACACTTTTTAATTATTTTATAACCAGAATTTTGTATCGTTAATTAACACTATTATACATTGACAAAGTGGATCTATTAATGATTTAATAACATTATAATTTTAACTGGTTTGAAATGCTCATATCAATAAACTGGTGATGAGCTTAAAATCAAGAATTGTGAGGTAATCACTGATAACGGTCTCAATCGCTAACAGTGATTGAAAACCTGAAAACATCGCGATTCATGATTCTTGTCTTAAATACTGTCATGTTAAATAACGCCGCCTATGTAAAATATCAGTGTACTATTTTTATATTATGTTTGTAAATCATCTATTTATATGATGTTTATTTATACAAAAAAGTCTTCTTACAGGAAACAACAAGGGTAGTTCGTTGATCTCCGCTTCTCTGATTATGATGATGATTTTCGAGATCAGAAGAAATAAAACACAAAAGATGTTCAACGACAACAGAAATGAGAATGCGATCCCGCCCGCAGAATACCTTCTTCTATTTAGCATTTGAACAATAATCCAATTGATTTATATATTTCCCACCATTTCAACGAGTAGGCATCGACATGCGCCAACAAGACGTATTTGATGTACTTATTACATCAATTTAATTAGCGTCACCTCGGCGACTAATCCTGTGCGATACAATACTTATAAAGTGTTTCTCTTCGTATATAAGATCTGAGAAACGTAAATGAACTGCTGAATGAATTTGCTTTGGCACTAATGCGAATTTACGATGTTATATAATCTCAGTACTTATTTATAGAGTCGAAATATGGACGCTAAAAACGATAGACTATCAAAATGTCGTATTTCAACACTCAATTTCGTAACTCTGTATTTATTTCAAACTGTGAGACACATATAAAGTAAATTACATTTGATAATACTCACAATAAAGTTTATAAATGTTCAATTTGACCCCCTTTGGCTGCATGGCAAACATCAATGAATTATGATTTGTTTTACTGAGTTCACCGCAGCTGTGACACGGTTCCGTAGGTCGGCCAGAATTATTGGTGGAGATGCTACATCAACTGCTTATTTTATGAACCCCGCAAGAAAAAGTCAAAGGGCGTGAGATCAGGACATCTCGGGGGCCAGAACTGAAGAGTCAGGTCTTCATTCCGAATGTGACCTATCCATCGTTGAGGTGAGGAATCATTCAGAAATCCTTGATTATCCAATGCGGTGAGTGCCAATGAGGTGAAGCTCCGCCCTGTTAAAGGAGATGAATTGCAGAATTGCGGAAGAAGCTAGTTTTCCAGCATACCAAGATACGTTACCCCAGTACTAAACCTTTGTTTGGGATACGGTACAAAACACATTAACCTTCGATGAATCTACGTAGATTATTCACATGCAACGTATAATTTAGGAAATATAGCAGTATGAAAAGTAACGATTTGAGGCGTTTTAAAACAAAACGAAAAGAACGAAAGAAACGAAAACGAAACGAAACGAAAATATAAAGATGTGCTGGATAAGGAGAAAAAACTTGAATATTTTGGATACATTACAAGAAATATAAATAAATACAAGACGTACTAGAAGGGAGATTCAGAAAAAATGCGCTACAAGAAGAAGCTTCATGTATTTCTCCTGTTTGAAGAACTCGCGTGACTGCTTCCATTGCGGCTCACAGCCATCATTCAGAGCATCAGCCTCGAATGTCTAAATAGACTTTGAAGAATAATACATATTAAGGAGAACACATTTTTGCTGCGAAGTTGCATTTTCAGAACATTCTGTGGTATTTTAATAAAAAATAAACGAATCGACAAGAAAGATATACGAAAAAAAATCTATCTAGTTGATTTATTTAATTTGTATTAATAATAAATATTATAAATGGTACTAGCTTGCCTAAATTTTTCTACAACAAAATAGATAATGGCTTTTAAAAATTCCTTAAGCAAGTCAATAAACGTTGTAATAAATTATTCTAGAATTGTTGGGCAATTATCAAAGTTATTTAAACAGTTATCAGGACGAGTCAGTTTTTTTCGAGACGTAAAGCTTATTAATGGGCGATTCAGCGAGCGTTTCAAAATCTAAATTATTTATTTTTGTACGACAGTTTTGTTTAGTATTTCAATGTATTTTTTTCTGTTCATATTTCCGCAGTTTGATTTTACAATCCAGCTGGTTTTAAGACGGGGTGTCGACCTCTTGTTTCTTCTAGAGTACTACTGGATGATTGCGTTTGTTCATTTTTTTGAACATTCAATTACATATATCAATATTTCTTAACTGTTCTCTTATAGACACGTTTCTTTCCTACCTCTTAGCGTGATACCCAACATTTATCTCTTCATTTTTTGACCTCTCTTTTGTTGAGATAGGTAAATGTGCACTAAAAATACACGCTAATTGAATTATTTTACTTTTAAAAACAATAGAAGATATCACGACATCACTTTTAAAAATTGATTATTATTTTATCATCATTCCTTTTTCGTATATTTATTTTTGTTATACATAAATTCAAAGACTTTTCCCGTAGAAAATAATCCTTGACATCTTTATATGCAGATTTCTTAACAAAACATTTTACTACAATGTACTTTTATTTTATTAAGGAGAACACATTCTTATTGTGAAGTTGTAATTATTCAGAACATAGGTCTGTGATGTTTTTAAATACTAATTGAATGAATTAATTATAAATATATACATATAAAAACAATTTTGTCGAAAAATACTTTTATTTTGTATGGATACAATTGAAGGGTGACATTTCAACATGTTTTTGTTTAAAAAAACGTAATGTTATAATATTATGTTCATGCTTAACAGCGCTATAATCTATAAAACTTTATTACTCTTTAGTCATGACTTCATTGAGATACATTTGAAAAATAATGGCCCTTTACAACTTTTAACTGCCAACTATATTTGCCCTGGGGGACACCGCATAGAGTAGGAGTAGGCTTTAAGGGTTTTTATTTAAGATGTATTTTAATAGCTGGAAACGTTTTCCATAGACGGAAAAATAATTTGAAATTGAAAAATAGTATTAATCTTGTACCTGCAAAAAGTGCGTACTATCACGTCTTTGTCTTAGCGTGTTGACTCGCTTATCGTGTTTTAAATATTATTCAATAATTATATGAGTATAATGTAGGTATTCCTCTAACTGATATATAAAATCTACATGCCGATGTTAACATCATAAATAAAAATTAAATTCTAATGTAATAAAAATAAATTATTCAATCAACATAATTGTTATATTAAAAAATGGATGTAATTTTTTTAAACAGCTGACGCCAAAAATAGGTTACTATGCCCTGTGCCAATCACAATTATTTTTTTATTACAATGACATCTCATTACATTAATATCACACTATTATATTACATGACTAGAAAAACAATAATGAAGAGTAGGGACTCACTTGACAACTATATAAGGCCGAAACGCAGTCAACCAATCAGCAAACACCATACATCATAACGGACACTACCCTAGGATCTAGCGACCATTTATTCGCAGGCCTTCCTTTCATGAGCGTGTTGAGCGAGTCACTACAACATTCAACCACATATGCGCATATGCATACCGACTCTGTATAATTCATTCATCAATAATCACCAACCTTTGTATAAGTGCTCTTTCATTTCTATACCTTGCTCTAGACGAAACATATATACTCACACGCACACCATATACACTACGACATGCACTAACACGCGTGAGACTAGAAAACGATAGGGGCTTCAGTCCCACACCCACAAAACCTTCTGATACAATAGCAATCAATCATATTTAACAACCACAACCATCACAGACACATCCTTTATCTAGCACCCAAACTTTATGACATTTTAGACTCCAACACAAATCTAATTCTATAACTTCAGTTTTTCAAAAATAATTTTGTTGAATGGCTGAAAAACTATGAGGAAGAGTTGCTTCAGTGATTTATAATGGAAGGACGCTTTATTTTCTGTTATTATTTTGTCAATGTTTTAACAGTTCACATTTCACTACAGAAAATACTAGGTATGTGGTAGGTAAACATGAGGCAGTTTCCTAAGATCAGTCCCAGCCTAAGTAGAAAATAGCCATATATATATTAATATTTAAAAAATCTGCGTACAAAAAATAAATTATATTAATGAAAATGTTTAAAAAGTATATCCTGACGTGACCGTTTTATTAATTGGTAAAATTGCTGATACGCTATATGTTTCTTATTATATGAAGGTGCTATGAACATTTAAGGTTTCCCTAGCAGAGAAAATCACACGAAGGAAGTATATCTTTCGTTCGCTAAATTAAATGTCCCCATTTTTCAGCTTATATTTGAGAGACTGCTTTTACGAGTTCATTTTAAAATCGTTTTTACTTATTAAATGTGTATTTTTCAATGATTTATATTAAATGATATTTTAAAGAAGATTTCTTTCGAAACTTTTAGTCAGAATAGTATTGATTCATTTTTTTATTGCTGATCTTTATGCCATACAATCAAATTAGTGGTTAAAATTAATTTTTATATTATGTAACTAAATTTTTTTAACCATTATTGTTATTTAATTTTTTTTTAAATAAAAATAGTGGTTAATTTAGTAACATGATATATATAATATGTTTTTGGTTAGTTAATTGACATTCTGAAGAAAAAAATTGTATTTTCTGAAACCGGTTAGTGTATTAATTAATTAATTGGTTAAAAAAACAAAGTTAAATTATATAAAATATAATATTTAATACATTTATTATTTTGATAATGTTATTGTATCAAAACATTGATCCTTTTATTCATACATAATTCTAGGTGTGAATTATTCAATTGATAACATAGATCCTAAACGCGTGAGTTATAAATTAATTATCATAAAATCATTGACGGGCTCATGTTTCTTGAAACTATCAGACAAATGAACGCGAAATTAGTTTACACAACAGAGACAGACAAATCTATTTAAAATTCAATTAATACAATTTAGGAATTTATTTTGTTTAAAGAAAAGCGCGGAAATGCAAACTATGTATAAAATACGATTAATTATTGGCCTAAATTATTTATTACTACGAATATGAAGGAAAAAAGTCTATCTCAAATCTCTAAAATTTGATTTTAGGTATGTTTAACCATCTTCAGAACTGATTTATAATTTTTTGCTCATTTTAACGTACATAAAGGGTTTTCAAAGGGAAGTAATATTATGTATGTGGAAATAAAACACTAGTTTTTTTATTCTACTCATTTAATTTACTTGAGATGCGTTTCGCCTTGAAAGTACATTATCAATCTAACAATTTAGCTCAACAACTTAATAACAGTGTCTTTGTAGGTGAAAATCCAGTAATTGTGTGTTTTTGGACCTATTCAAATATTGTCCAGAAGTTATATTTGTAACTATAGTAGAGGATATAAATACAAGTTATTGAGTTAAATCTAACAATCAATCCTATATTTATAATCAGACAATTTACAATCAATCTAACAATTTAACTCAATATCTATATTGGGTCATATAAATAAACGAATTCTACGAAATATTCTAAACTCAAAAGTAAAAATTGCGTACGGACATGGACAATGGATAGTTAGATCAAAAGAGTACAGAATAAATACGACATTTTTTATTATTATGTTTGCTCGGATATTACAAGCTTGGGTTAGGTTAGGTTAGGATAACTTTTCATTGTGGAAACTTTGCCTAATTTAGCAGATATTAACTTTCCCTCATTTTTTGCAGTCTTCCATCTACTCTACCCTCTTAATAGATAAATAAATAGATCGCAGCTTGATATACTGCAGCTTCCCTGTACTTTTTTTGTTGCATCCCTTTCATGATGATTACAAAGAGTTATGTGACTTTATATACATAGAAGCTCTCGTCTCAAAAATAGAGGGTGCGTAGCTGTGGTCTATAGGAGAATCGGCATGGCTAACCATTTCATCTGAAGAAATATAAAAATATTATACTTTTAAAATCAGCAATATTATCTTTGTGGTTAAAATTCATATTTTTATTTATTATCTTTGTTTTATTAACCACTAAAATGAGTTTAAATACATCTACTGGTTTCGAAAAATACCATTTTCTTCTTCAGGATGTCATAACTAACTAAAACATATATTGTTTCTTTGACAGAATCTATTTTTAAAAAAAAAAAATATTTTTTTTTAGTTATGACATCCTGAAGAAGAAAATGGTATTTTTCGAAACCGGTAGATGTATTTAAACTCATTTTAGTGGTTAATAAAACAAAGATATTAAATAAAAATATTAGTTTAAACCATGGTATTTTCTAGGTTTGTGTACTGCATATAAGTAAAAAGGCTTTGCGTTACTAAAAATACTTGGAAATAAATATAAATTAAATAATCCTCTATATTTATTTCCACCCACAGTATTTCTAATATTAAACATATGGAACCAACAGTATTTGATATTGATCTATTACTTTAGTAGGACAGGGCGAATGAAAGTCTCCGTTATTTAAGAACTCCACTCTGAAGAAAGTCAATATGCTGAAAGAAAATTTTTGCGAATTTTGGCTAAAAAAGGCGACGACAATGTGGAAAAAATATTGATCACTGGTATTTTACAAGGTTGATCGATCTCCAAATAAATAGATATCCCGATCCAAGACATGATCGGCGTCTCGCTGCACGGCCCAGGATCTAGAAGAGTGGAGAGAGTTCAAAAGTTGACAAAAAGAAGACGATGCTCAGATGTGAGAACATTGACTAAGAGAGAGAGAGAGAGAGAATACTAAACCACATTTATAAATAAATAATCGAATGAATACCGTATTAATGTAAGATGACTTCTCCCTTGCGTGAGTTAAAATAAAATAAATGTATATTTATGTTTACCTTTAAATACAAAATAACGTACGTGACTAATGAGATAAACCATGTATAGAAAGGTATATAAAGTGATAGAAAAAATGTATTGTTGGAATTGTTTTCTCGACAATACTGACCAAACAAAACACGCGAGAGGCTTCCGCTACTAGGTGAAGAGGCTTTACATACAACGTACACGCACATGCACACACGCGCAGGCTCACAATGTCGGGGATAAAATAATATAATTTGAAATACGATCCTTCGGAGTGCAAAAAACAACTGGTAGCCATATCATCCCCATCTTAATTAAGTGAAAACCACGCTGCCCTTATAAATGTGATAATTATTCATAAAACCCAATTTCCTGTACCTCGGTAACAGATAACGTTTAAAATCTATGCTTTCATGATATTTCTAACGTCTAATAATACAATGTTCATTTTTGTTCATAAATCAAAAGTGTCACTGGATGATACAATTTAATGGCCCATATACAGGGATGAGATTTTTTACTCGAGATAATCTCTGAGATAGGTAGTGTACTTCCATGAAATTATTTGGAGACAATTCTCGACTATTATTCATGCTCTTGCACCTTACTTCACGTCAGTTGGGTTAATCTCACTAGGAGCAATTAAATTGTAAAAAAATATTTTTAATTGAATGCCTTTGATTGTTTAACTTTCAGAATGAATTGTTGTCGTCCGTGCGCACATGTTGATATTGTTTTAGTATTTTTCTTACAATCTCAAGCTAATCTCTACACGTGTAAATAGTACTCTGATGTATCTCATCGTGTCTTATTCAGTAGTTATGGGCTATAATAACAATACATATAAACTTTATTTTACTAATTTAATGTGTTATGTAACACAAGTTTATTAAACATTTAAAATAATATATGTCTAAGCATTTAAGTATAGTATTGAAAGGCGTAAAAATATATATTTTTTCTTGTTAATTACACAACTTTTATGCACATTGTGATATTAAATAATCAAAATTAAATTAAGTTCAAAAGGATGATAATTAAAAATATTACATGTTCTAAATTATGCCAATCTACATTGTAGGTAATTCTGAATAAAAACGCACTTCTAAGGGAACGTGATATGAATTTTAAATGGTTATGAAATAAATACAAATTAAATTTAAATCAATTTTATGGAAAAATATTCTTGTTGCGCTACCGGGATTCGAACCTGAATCTCTTTTCTAATCCGGGAAAAGTGCATTACAAACTATGCTTCAACGATAGTATTTTTGACGACAAATTTTCGAACCCATATGTTATACTTTTTTCAAATTAATACATCTAACGTTTCAAATTAATACAACTTCATGTTCATTGTATCAATATGTTCAAAATTTTATAAAATTGTTAATTCTGGCGTCTGCTATTAGTTTACTTAAAGGTATTTGAGATTCTGTAAAAACAAAGTAGATAGCTTTCAAATAATGGAACGATAGATTTTTAATTTGGAAAGTGTAACATATGGGTTCGAAAATTTGTCATCAAAAATACTGTCAGTTGTAGCATAGTTGGTTAATGCACCTTCCCCGGATTGGAAAAAGATATAGATTTAAATCCCAATAACTTTCGATAACATTGATATTATATGTATATCTTTCTAATTAATACATTTAATTAGTATTTAAAATATCACAGACCTATGTTCTGAATAATTACAACTTCACAATAATTATGTATTAAACAAATATTTTGTATATTGATAGAATTATATAATGTTATGTTAACCATGTAAAAGTATCATATAAAAAAAAAATATTTTGGATATTTAAACACCATGAAAACACGTGACCAATTAATACGAGAGACTTTGTCCTGGAAAGTTACAAGACTACGTTTCAGACGAAAAACCATCAAATAGAAAAACGTGCCATAATCTCTAAATTCGATCAAGCGTAAATGTGTTATCATTTTTATATCCTGCCGGGCGCAGGCATATCGAATACTTTCACTCGAATATCCGTGTCGGTTTCGCAGGAACAGGAACACGAGTCGGAAATGTCAAGGATATTAAGATAAATGTTGCAAAATGACACGTGTGTTTGAATGCATCCGTTTGAGGGAAATGAAAATCAATAATTTTGAGGATATTCATCATTTCAATACGACACTTTTATATCGAATATCGAAAATATTCATATGAATGAATTTATTAGGCTTTCGTTATTAGACGTGTGAGTTTTATATATTAACAAACTAATCAGGATGATAAAAAAACTAAAATCAAATAATAAATATGTTAAAATCATCAGTTAGACGTACGATGACCGACTTTATATTTCTTTACAGGATCATAAATGGAATGCCACCAGATTATTGGTCTGCTTGATTTTCATGCACTATTAAGGTCATCGAGACACAATTCATTGTTCTATTACAGTGGTAATGTCAGAACTCGTGCATTAGCTTAGTTCCCAGAATGCATTGGTTGGGGAGGTGGTCGACATTTTTGCTGTAAATTTAACTCTTTATAGAACTACATTATTACAATTGCTTTACTTCACATTTCATATTAATTTTTAATTTTGATGACGAAAAAACATGCTAAAATTGTGATATTTTTGCATGTTTTTTAGCAACACAGGGCGTGTTCAATAATAATAAATAATAATAATAATTTAATTATTGTCTTTTGATTCTAATTTTTTTTTTTAATAAAACATTTATTAAGAACTAATTCTAGGGCCTGACTGCATAGAATGTGATTAACCACAATGCTATTGCAGTAAATATTAAGATTATTATTTTTATATATTTAACGCAAACAGGTTGTGGTTATTCATTTTTAATTATAAATAATTCATCAACTTTGTTTCAACCACCAGGTAAGGTACTAGCTTTATTAAAAAAAAATCTAATAATTTAAATCTTTTAAACATTGAATTTAAAAACATAATAACATGATGCATTAGTTTTGTATCAGATTGACGAAGAAAAATGTATTTTCGGAAATCGATTGGGAATATAACTAACTAAATGGTTGAAAACAAACTTAATGCATTATATATTACTGAAAATATATTTACCACCGATAAAGTAAATGATTTAAATTTTTAAGTAGCAGTTACCTATTCGAATTTTTCTATAGGTTTGTATTCGGGCGAACAAATTAAATTATATTTTTTATGTATTCAATGTATTATATTACATGTGCCCAAAATTTAATAAAAAATATTTTTTAATTCTGGCGTCTACTATCGGTTTACTCAAAGATATTTGAGTTTCAGTAAAACAAAGTAGATGGCTTTCAAATAATGTATTATTTTAGATGTATTAATTTGAGATGTAACATATGGGTTCGAAAATTTGTCATCGAAAGTACTGTCTGCTGTAGCATAGTTGGTTAATACAGCTTCCCCGCATTGTAAAAAGATCCAGGCTTAAATCACAATATTTTTCGATAATATTGATTTTATATGCATATCTTTCTAATTAATACGTTTAATTAGTATTTTAACATATTACAAACCTACGTTCTGAATAATCACAATTTCACAATAATAATTTGTTCTTCTTAATGTTATATTTTTTAACTTATATCCCGCGCTTCCACCACAATATGGAAATATAAATCTGCTGTATTTATTTACGTACAATTTTTTTGTGTATGTCATAGCTTTGAACACTATAAACCTTTAAATTTTGACTCAATCATCATTACAATATCCTGGTATTACAACATTTGGCTTATTTATACATTTAAAATAAACATTATTTATGTAGAAATTATTTCAAAAGATATAATTAATGTTATAATTCACAAACCAATAAATTTTTCCGTGATATATTAGATATGAAAATACTACAAAAGATTTTTTTTACTTCAAATACATAAAAAGTACTTACTTAAAAAACACAATCTTTTTCTTTAAGTATCAGCATCTAAACCCAGGACATCCGAAGACATTAACATTACAAAACTTAACGCAGACCTAGCACGATATCATTATTCATATCAAGGTTTACAATTATTCAATTAATAACCCTCTGACATAAAATGCAAAAAATGAAATCTTTAACTCTGTAACAAAAAACTATTATTTTTTCAACTAACCTACATTCTTTTCTCTTCTTATAATGTATTGTTTTTTTATATACTTGTTAGTTAATGATTTCGGTAAATTATTTTTCACTTTTTAATGTATATTATAATAATATTTTTAAATGACGATATTTACAGAAAGCTGGATCGTTGAGTGTCTTGTTATATAGTTAGTTTACCCTGAATTTTCTCAGGCGTGGTAAATATAATGTGCGCACGTGTGTCGGGGATCCGAGACTATCCAAGCTTGCGGTACTTTTTTGATAATTATTCATCCATTGGCGACAATTCTGTCTTCCTACAAATACTTTTTAGTGTCTTGTGAAGTTCAGTTGCACTATACATTGTCTTTTCAACATTTCGTCACTGCAATTTCATCAATTATTAAAATAGTAATATTCTAATCTGTGGGGTAAGTGATTTTTAAATAATCTACGAGTGTACGAGTATACTGGATGACTAATTTTACAGAATTTTTTAAATATGATGTTTTATATCATAATATGATATAAAACATTCACTTTTAGACACCTTCATAATTACCGGTAAGTTAAATAGGTGACAGATAAATAATAATAACACAGGCTTGATAATGGCTACCACACAAATCAGCCCGAAGTGAATAATACAATAACATAAAGGATTTATGTTGCGCATGCGCGCCAATTCAAAACATCAATCTTTGTCACATGATCGATAATAATAATTGTTTGATTCTAACACTTAGTTATATGATATTTTTTCAATCATGTTGTAATTTAATCCGTTTTAAATCACAGACTTTTTTTTTTTAAAAGAACAGCTGGAGGGGGGGACCTATCCTTTCCCGGGACCAGTTTAGAAGCTAGGGCTTCCTTGCCGGCCCCACTCATTAAAATTAATAAAAATACGCGACATTCATTCAATAACTTATTTAAGTATATGCAAAACGAAAAATGAGAAGAAATCCAATGTGATTATTACCAATTATTGCAAAGATTTTAAAATTTAGACCCACCAGCGTCCCTTGAGTGCTGTCTTTATTCATAAAAAACATAAATCCATAAAACATAGTTTTACATACAAATGGAAAATTAATGTAAAATTTAAATTACAGACTACCAAATATATAGATATTATTATTTCAATATGTTCATTTTGGTGTCACTCACATTACCACTTTGGTACCACTTACGCAATCAAATAGCTCCGTGACTTTTATTAAATATATGACTATTGGAACGAAAACGCTGTTAATATAATATGCATTAATGTAAAAAATACTTCTTGTTTACACAAAAATTTAATTTTCGAACAGTAAATACTTTTACTATTGCATAAATGCGTCATAAACTATCGGACTTATGTTTCCTCAAATAACGTGTGTACAATGCCTCTCATCCCACAACTAATGTTTCGAACCTCTCTGCGATATGTACACTTTATTTTATGTCTATTAGTTTACTGGTATGTGGTTTTAAATACAATAAATCTCTGTAGAACTCCATAATATTATTTGAAATTTATTATCTCAAGCTGAAAATAAAATAAAAGTGGTATCTTTCTCGAATAAAATTTTATTAAAAAAGAAAAGCACGGCATAGACGGCATACTGCAGGCGTAAAAAATATAAAAGGAGTCAACTGTCTCAGCTTATAGTTCATTCTTTCTTAGATGGAACGCAAAAGGGTAGAAATAAACTCAGATAAGGGATGATTCGGTTAGGAACAATGTGAAAAAAGGAAGCAGGTCATTTTTGTGCTTGTCTCTGAGGTCCCAAGTTTATGAAGTTACAGAAAACTTATTCTGGAATTCATTTGATATATGGCAGTAATATAAAAATTATGTTAACTAATTCAAAAATATATAAATATAGTCTTTATTTTAATTCAGACTATGAAATGCATTTATTGTATATTCTTATGGACATAGTTTTGTTTTCAAATACATTATAAATTAACAGATCATAATTTTAATATAATAATATTTTTAAAATTGATTATTTTCAACGATTTCTTTAACTTTAATAATATAATGGCAGAATATACCTTATGTACTACAATTTTTATCAACTTCATATTATTATCAGGCGAAATTTTGACAAATTTTTTCAGTCTACAACATACATCATTTACATAAAAAAATAAATTAAATTATTTATTCTTAAATCATTATTTAAGTTTATGTAAAAGATCTATCTGCTTTAAATAAATAAATTCTATATATATTGAGGTGGTTCTTAAATTAGCCGGGCGTCAAAACCGTTTTATCCTTTATAGTATCAAGCGGGTCGGTAAAAGGGGTGAGACAGATGCACGTAAAGGGGATGCTAGAACGGGGGGAGGAGATTAAACAGGCTGTACGAGCGTGAACAACCCTCCTTCAGTGTTTCCAGTAGAAGGAAAAGCGTGTTGCCACCAGAGGGGTTAAAAGATTCTCTAGCACGTAACAATTTACATTATACATTAAAATGGAAACAAAATATAACAAATATAATGCGTGTTTTAATATTTGTTTTAATTTTTTTTAGATATTATAATGTTGTGTAATAAACTGACGACGGAGAAAATTTAAATCTCATTCTACTATTTAAATATTGTTTTTGAATCTTGAAATACATGTAAGTATCCAGGCGACAGAAAGATATGAATAGTATTAAAATCGTCGAATGATAGAATCAAAATGAACCGTGTAAGTACTGGGTGAATATTATGTTCCAGGTCGATTTAATATGATCGCCATTTTAGTTTGACAAATATTTGTAAATTTGCATTTAGTTATATTAGATGATAGTTGATTACAATTTATTACAAAGCATTTAATGCTTCAATAAAGTGTTTAAATTATTATTAAATTTATGTATCTAAATAATAATGACAGTGCTGTAACTGTAAATGGTTATCGCTATCGTCACATGTTGAAAAACTTCTTGGTAGTCGAATTGGGTCAATTGGGCCTGCAACATATGTGGTTTCAAAAGGACGGTGCCACCTCATATACTGCCCGAGCTACGCTTGGAATTTTGCGAGAAGTTTTTCCCAGCCGCATAATGTTCCAAAAGTGGTGATATCGACTGGCCTCCTCGATCGCCTGATTTGACAGCTCCCGACTATTTTCTGTGGAGATACTTGAAAAGAAAGGTCTACGCCAATAAGCCAATAATAATGTTGATGCTACAGGACAATATTCGAAATGTAATTGCTGAAATATGTTATGGCCGATATCATATTCTATACGTAATTGTAATAAACCAAATAATCGATAAAAAAACCAAATTAAAAAATTGTGCTTCTTTTCTTAATTATTCAAAAATAATATCGGCCTGGAACATAATATTCACCTTTTATATTCGGACATGATATGATATAAATCCAAGTTCAAGATTTTTTTCTGGATATCGTAGAAAAAATTGGAGTAAACATATTGAAGAATATTGCAACTGAATAATTATTATATTTATTTGAGGGTACCTATGCTAACCGAGACGATTGATGACTAACAGTTGATCGCTACCTAAATTCAAAATACAAACTTTTGATTTTTATACAAGAAAATTAAAAAGAAAAAGAAAAAATTATAACAAGTTTAATGTCTGTTTCTTCTTCTACAATATGTTCCCTCACTACTGGCGATCGTGACCCCTGAGTTTCGATTATTTTCCTCCGTTATCTGCAACTCACAATTTGGTTAATAATTCAATGTGATAGCCAGTATCCATCGGCGAAACTACATTATTACAGCGCATTTGAAAGGGGTCCAAAATGTTTACGTTCTAAATTACATTTGGTACCATTAGATAATTTTCGCATTTTTATAATGTCACAGTAAGAAAATGATAATTTTTTTGAATGAAATGAAAATTTGATTGGTGCATAATACAGCAGTGCTCAGTTAAAATTATATGTTAGACTATTATCGCTAAACTATTATGCGAAAATCGCAAAGATTTTTTAGATGATAACACGTGCATTTATATTCCAAGACTTTATTTTATTTCTTCACAGATTTTTTGTCTTGTGGAAGTGTGAACATTATAGGAGTTAATATTTTGTATTATTAATTAATTAACTAATAAAATAGCATTTCTACGTGGTTCTCGTAAGTTTTCTTAATATTCTGATATATTTGAAACAATACGTATTCGAGGGACCATTTTTTTCCATTTTACGATGGGACCCAATTTTTTAGTTACACCACTACCAGTAGTGTTTTTGATCTGGTCAGTCCATCGAATTTCATTCAAGTCATCATCAGCTATTCCAGGTTTTTTTATTATTTTTCATATCTTCTCAGTGGGAATTTTGCCTGAAAAATTAGAGGATCGAGTTATTTTCGAATTATATATCGACATTAGTGCACATTACACTACATTTCAACGGAGCTAAGTTTTTTTCACCCATTTGCTCGTGGCGGTTTAAAATATATCATTTGCAAAATTTTCTTATGAATATTGAGCCAGAGTACTGGAATTTAATATTCGTATGCTGATCTTCAAATGACCAAATGTAATCATGTAATCACAAATAATTCCAAAGATTGGTCATCAAGTACTAAAATAGCGCAAGATAGGGGTAGATGGAAATGCAATGTTGAGACTTTGAGCCCCCAACTCGGCTAGGGTAAGGGGATGAAAACTAATGTAGTTAAGCATGGCACAGCTAGCCACAGAAAATTCAAACCGTGATTTTCACTTTTGTGAAAAGTGTGAATAACCAAATCTACTCAACAAATAATGATAAATAATATATAGGATTTAAGAATGGATTTTTAGATATGTTGGTATTTTAAAATGAAATATTACTAATTTTTTTTATATTTTGAAATGGGGTTTTGGTGATTAAAATTTTTTTTTGAACAGGGGGGTTGGGAAAATACGAGGAGTAGGAAGGGAGGAAGGGCGAAATCTGGAAGAGGGAGGCTGAAGGACCTACCAGAACCAAATAGCAAACACGACCCACATGAAATTTTTTTCTTTATGTATCGGGATTATCTTTACTGTCACAAGTCTTCTGGCTTCAGAACACTTCTGTTCGTACACTTACGTGATGGCGCGAAGTATGACACAACAAGCACAATAGTAATATTTACTAATCGGCACGCACGTTAGCGAGAAACCGAACACACACAGTAGACTCTCCGTCAATTTATCGTACCCATACGGTGGGAAGAAAATTCACGCAATTTTCACAGCACACCGTACCACTGGTAAACGATAACTGACAGTTCACTCTTTTCAACTAGAACTGGTCCAAGACCATAGAAAATAAAACTACAAAAAACGGCTGTATTATGAGTATAGAGAAGGGGATAGTGGATATGTAATGGATATAAACCATTATATCTCACGTGTGCGTGAGACGGCGATCGGCGATCCATGAATCATAAAGATTGAACAGCGATTATCATGAATTTTTGTATGAAAGTACCCTGGCTGTTTGACAAAATATAGAATTGATCTTACTGCGGAGCGCTTACTCTGCGTGAATTGCGTGATTCTGACTAATTCAAGGCAGGATATGCTAGAGGGTTTGGAGAGAGTAGATCGAAGTTCCATCAGGAACTCTAATCTGCTCAAACATGGCAGGAATCTAGAGTTGTTTAGGGCATCTGTTCGAGCGTGGGTCTCCAGATGAGAGATCCTCCGGAGAACTGCTCAGTAACTTTATCATTATTTGTCATTCTTATTTTATTCACTTTGTTATTCTTATTTTCTATCATTTGCCCAAATATGATCTGCGATGTACTGTTCTTATGCTTTAAATCTGCCGGCAATGGTGCGTGGAGAGTGAGTTTCATATATTTTTTTTATTTTGTGCCATCTCGTTTCCCAGAAGAGAGTGCCTCTTTACTTCCCGTCTGCTCCCCGGCCTTGTTAATTGTATTATTTTATGATATCTTTGTATTATATTATATTATTGTAAATATTATCTACTAATAAAGTAAGTCAACCGGGGACAATGAGAGCAAATTTTGTTTTGGCAGCTGTGTGGTACCACCTTGTCAATATGCGGGGCACTATCGAACAGTTGTCTAGTAGCATTAAAAATTCCAACCAAGATAGGAGCCTTGAGCCTGTTGCATCTGTTCTGGGTAAGCGGTGGGTCTGCCCTCATCGTTCTGATCTTACTGCATCCGATAAAAATAATATATAATTTTATTCAAGATTGTGGACTAATTGGTTACTGTGTAACTATGTTCATAATGATGAATAAAATATTTTCTATTTATACCTACGTAGAAACTTGACATACAATGAATATGGCAATAATTACAAAACTGAAAATCAAATTTAAAATTGAATAATTACACAATGCACTTACACGACGCGACAGGACACAAATAATAAGGACTGCCCGCGTATTCATGTATGTAAATATCAGACCGAATATTCATAAAGACGAATATATTGTACTAAACTTGGTGGGATATTAATTTTGGTCTAGGGTTTGACACGATACGTTAAATTAAATTCGTGGGTAACATCAAATTTTAACCCAAATTTTAATAAAATCTTAATTCACATTGTCAGAACGCTAAAACTGATCATTTTGATTGCATACTGTTTACGTAAATGCCTTCGATAGCTGGTTCCCAGGTTTCCGATTAACAATAAACACAAACATGTGATATATGAACTGCACTAACTTTTTTAATTTTGGTCCGATGTTGTTGTTCTTTTAGATGGGTTGTCTTCCTTAGATTTTGACCGACCGAAGCGCGCACTGGTGGTTTATTTGGACCGCTCAGCACGGGATGTAATAAAAATGACGCCTATCGGTTACCGTCTTCATAGCTTCCGAAAAAAAAGCGGTAATACTCACACACACACACACACAAACACACACACACACACACATACACGTATACATGTACATTATTATAAACCAGGAAAGTCAGCGGTGCCAATCAAAGTAACATGGCGCGTAAACATATACATTAGAACAAATTGATTTTTGTTGTGTTGAAACCATCCCTCGAGTAAATTGAATCTAATTTGTGTCATAATAGTAATTTATTTATTTATAAATTAGTTATTTAGAACTTAGAAACCACAATATCTTTCAGTACCAATACTTTATTTGCGAAAAGGGTGACATTTATGAAAGAGTGTTTATTTCAGAATATGAATCAGAAGGTAATATGTGTGGCCACTTGTGTTTCCCTAATTACACCAGCGCTTATCCATTATTATAACTAATATAGCAGAGTGTAGAATGTGACTAAAACATGCATATATGCAGTGAAAATGTGAAGCAGCTGCTGGAGAACTAATCGTTAAGCCGGTTGAGAGAGAAGTGAATCTATAAGACCGGCTTGCTGGGCGGCTGCCCGCGCATATTATTGTTCTCAATATCTTATATACATATATATAGAGATTATTTGGCCGATACGAGCGTATGATTTGCATCCAGGTATTTGCCGAGTGCGTTCAGGAACCGTCGGCGGTGTCGTTGGTTGGTTGTGGAGGCGGTAGATCTCCACATATGCATGTATGTATACAAAAATGTATGTCAAAATCTAAAATTTCGCTTTCAAATAACATTTTTTAAACTCATCATAATGGACGGTACTGAGCCTTTATTCGTTGGCTATTGTAATTTAAACGCAGCATAAAATTACCAACTGATACATGCCGACTTTTACCACTAAACCTCCGAAATGCTAGAGAAAAGTCGCACATGTGTACACACCTCCCACTCATTCATTTCACTACTTGAAGGATCCTTGATTTATCGTATTCACCAAGTTAATATAAACTTTCATTCGAAAATGCGTTAATAAATCGATTTTCTATAGCTGTAAGATATAACGATCTTATTTCTACTGCATTACAAATAAAGTTTTTAATAAAATATTTTGCCAGCTTCGGGATTTTTAAACATTAATTAATTAATTTTACGAATGTTTAAAATTAAAATTATATTTATATATCAAAGATAATACATAGACCTCCAAAGTGTACAATCAGTTTTATCTTCGATTATATATGTACATATTAGAAAATAATTGAGAGTATTTAGAAAGTATTAAGAGTAAGTTTGTATTTATAAATCGTAAGTCATGAGACAAAACTAATATCTCATTCATTTCTACCAAGCATAAACAAATGTATATTTTTTGGATAAATAAGCTTCTAAATATTAGCATAAAGGGAAGGAAGCGAGGAAACTACCCTTTAAGTTTTGATGGGGAGTTTAGGGTTTATTCCAAGCAATTAAAAACCAAGGGTGCGTGTTAAGTAAGCGGAAAATCTTTTATCTTTTACAAGAAAATTAGGGTATATTTCTAAGTACACACAGCGTGTGAATAAAAAATATTATTTAAGTTTTATTTTTTTAATAAAAAAAGTTATATTTTTTCATTAATAAATGTATCATTGCAATGCTGTAACTGTTATGAATGCAGTTTAAATGTTGTCACATAAGTATGGTAATCCATTTATAACAGCATAAAAGTAAATAAATTATTACTAAAGAATTTTAATCTGATTTAAATACAATGTTAATAGAAATCATAACATAGATTTTTAAAAGACGATTGGTTTGGTCATGAATTTAGTGAATGAATGAATTATTAATTCATAAAAATTAAATTAATCAAACAAAAAGATATGATAAAATTGAACAATTTGATTTTTTCAGTATATCTTACTGATTATTTGTAGTAAAAATACCACAGAACTATGTTCTGAAATTGCAACTTCACAATAAAATGTGTTTAAATTTTTAAAATTAAATAAGTGTTTGTGGCACCAGAAACACAGGATATCCGTGGAATACTCGGCATGACCAGGTAAACTAGATCCTGATCCAGTTGATCCTATTACCTGTCCTGAAACCTCAAAAATCGAGGTTCTTACATGAAAAGATGTATGAATTGTGCATGGAGCGAGAGTTGTGGAACGGATAAATGGCGTGATGATGTTAGTTAATTATTTTTATAAACTATAATTATGATATTTATTATATATATATTTAGTCATTTAATTTTAATTTCACGAAAAGATAAATTAAATGTAAATATTAATTATTAAACTGCTAATTATTACATCATACCGCATAGAAAATTTCAGAAAAACCACAAATTATGTGTAAATTTATTTAACTGACGTGTATGCAATATTGATATTGTTTATGTAAAAAGAAAAACATTTTTATGATGCAATGGAGCTTCGAAATATAGGTAAGATGAAATAAAATAAGATTTACAGTAGTAATACGTAGTAAAAATAATATTTTTTACTTACATTTTTCTAGCGTTTAACAAAATTATACATCTCAATTTTCTTAAATTTAAATACATCTTCCTGAAATTTGCATGTTTTTCAACTTTAACCCTTAATAATAATATAAATCTTCAGTTTTATTACTCTGTCAAAACTTCAGGAGAAAAATGTTTGGAAACTCCAGGAAATGTTTCTTTTTATCTTTGAAAATAAAATATGGGCAGTTTTTATTCCATTTATTATGAATAAAAATTGAGATTTAGTGCTCACATTATCCGTCATTTTGGATCGGCATTTATACTTTGTTATTTAGTGGTTTCATATAAAGTGAGAAAGATAAATCGTGACTTCAAATATCATCTGTAAAACAGAATTCGGCTAACAATTCTGAAGCTTTCTGATCCTGATATTGGAAAAAATCTAAATATTGACGGAATTTTAATGTAAGCTTAAAATTTATTAGTTAATTCTTCATCCACGTCGATCTGTCGTAATTTATTAATTTTTCCATCAATAAATTAAGCTAACTGTGGTAGATTTGTAATTGATATATGTATGATTTGTAATAAATATGAAGTGTGCCAACCGTCGGACATGTGAGCCCGCGCGTGTAGGAGTGGCGGAGGTGGCCAATGACTATCAGAGGAAAGACGCGTGCCGAAGGCGCTCTCTTTTTATTTTCCTTCGGCAACCATATTGCTGCATACAATAAATTATTGTCATTTAATTACTTCTACAAGAACCTGGACCATAATCATCCTATAGTTCGGCCGAATCAACCGGCGAATATAAAGAACACCACACTAATATATAAGTGAAACAAATAACATAAATTATCAAACACATTAATTGGTTTTGTCTATTCTTTTTCTAGGTAGTGGCTACTTCGCGGCTAGTGTTTTCGTACGTATATATGGTCGTTTCTTGGATTTTTACAAAAAAAAAATTTCCTATGGAACCTTGATTTCAAAAATGAAAAAAATATATATCCAGTCACAAGTATTTAAAAAGTTAAAACACTTATTGGTTTCGAAATTTCCTATACTATTTTATAACATTTTAAATACTTTATCTATGGTTAACGTATAAGATTGTTTCCAATAAACTACGGTATGCTACATCAAATTACGCAAAAATAAACTTTAAGTTGAAAATATTTAAAAATTGTTTCACTTAAGAATAGAATAATAATGGCTGTCAGGCCTTTACTGAGCGTCGCAGCGTTTGCTCCCGGTAGTGGGGATGTAATTAAGGGACCAACAATCAAGGCGGTGTTGCCGGATTTCGCCTAGCATCTCGCGTGGCGAGTGTACAGCGTAAGGAACCTTATTTTTTACTTGGCCCTCGTAACTAAAGAAAAAATCTAAAAAACACACACCATCATCAATATGTGTAGGCATCATCGGAGAGTAAAATTAAAATAACTTACATAACCCAACCAAACCGAACTAAAAAATTTAACCTAAATAGTAAAAAATTATATCAGAAATCGTGCATTTTGTAAAAAATTCTCAGATTTTAGTATGTATTCATAATGTGTTGTACTATTTGAGTGAATTCATCATATCCACAAGTAAAGGGTTTATTCATAGAAATATTAATAAACTACTTAAAGACACAAGCACATCCTAGTAAGGGGCCAATATTTTTAATAACTTAAATATATTATAAAACGAAAAATAATTCAAAAATGTAGATTATAAAAAAGATATAAAAATGAAAGATGAAAACTAAAAACATTAAAACATTATATAATAACTTTTTAAATACTTGCGACCGGATAATTTTTTTTCATTTTTGAAATATATTTTATGCAAAAATCCGAGAAACCATATTATCGTTATTAACCGTTTCCGTAAAACCATTTTATTTTTTAAATTATAATTTATCAAAAAAAAAAAGTTTATCTAAGTATCTTAAAACGTTCAATATAATATTTATATTAATATATAAAACATATTTATACAGCGCAACAATACATTAACAACTCTTGTGATAATAAATTGAAGTATTAATTAAGGAATTTCGCAAAATCTTTGGATGTAATTTTCAACCCTGCTGCTGGGAGATTACTACCCCATTAATTAGCCCAACTACCTTAACGAATTCACACAACAATGTTATTTCTTGAAAAAGTTTACCTTTTGGGAAACTTTGACTTTTCCAAATGCCTCCCCGAATAATTACTTGTAAAGCTGTGATTTTATTTGACTCGCTTTAAAAGTGTGCTGTTTGCAAAAGAAACAAAATTATTTTATTATATTTCACTTCGATAGAAAAATTCTGAAGTTTTCCCATGCAAAATATAACTTTTAAAATAGCTGAATACAAAATCATCTAAAATCACTCAACAAATCTAACTTTGAGTATTTTATTCCAGTGTATTGGAATATTCATGGATTGACTAAATTATCAGCCACCTTCCACCCATCTTAACTATTTTCTAGAGCTCTCTTCTTATCTGTTAAACATATTTTACGCCCTCCATGGATTATATAAGGAAGGACAGAAACCAGTGGGTACGAGATAGCCATCAAAGGGCTTACTAGTAAAGACGCTCTCCTATGAAGGGACTAGGACGAAACACAATAATGTTATGAGTCGCGCCATACCCAGTACAGGCCAACGGAGTTACGCACAATTTTGTTTGTGTGATGAATTATTATTTAGTGAAGTGTCCGCGTTCTCACTGACACGATCTTGTCATCATCTGCCTAATATACCCCATCTCGTAGTCCATGTTTTGATGAAATCCCTGAACAGCTTGAGATTCCTCGATTTACTGATCAGGTCTGAATTTTCAGGCGGCCGACCGTTGAACTCAGTTACGCCTCCAACCACGAGCATCCCTCATTATCACGCAATGCCATAAGTGTGTTCCGCCATTTGATTCACTTGCTCATATACACTACGGGGCATCAACAATTCGGAACTTTGGAATTGGCCATGCCTAAGGTCTCCATATACACTTTCATTTAACAGCAACACGGGGAAGAAAATAATGAGTCCATCTACCCTGCGACGCTGTATCCCATCTTTTTGCCACCGTGTAATATAATGTGAATTAATAAATTCCACGGATTAAGAACGGGTAGGTCTCTCTTCCCTTGCCTCTTTATATATTAAAAAAAATCTTCTTATTTTCTTCTTCATGCCAGTATTGACATATAGTGGCCTCAATCAGATGACACTGGGCTCGTAATGCACCTCCACAAGTTCTGGGTTGCCCTCACAGTTGAGTAGATGCGACGTAACTATCCACTGCAGTGGCACTCTTCCAGGTCTTCTTCAGCTCGAAGTTATGCCCAGTATAATTATCTTTTCTAGACTTTAATGCTTAATATGGCTGACGAATTGGAAGATTTTTATTTTGTTTAATAAAATGACCCATGACAAATCGACATGGATCAACATGGATGATAAATATAGTTATCTGGTAATTCATAATAATGCTGTAACATAACATTATGATAGTTCATCAATGCACTGGCATGCTTCATGCACACTTGATCTAGTGGTTAAGATGCAAGTGCAGTGGTATGACTACTGGTGATCCAGTGGTCGGGTTCGAACTTTATTTCAGGAGACAAGCAAGTCCTATTATCGTAGTATATGCAATTAGCTATGTTTGAAAATAGTAAGAATTTTGATGTGACGTACGCATCTGTATTTAAAAAATCTAAAATAAAGATAGTCGTGAGAGATCTTTACGTAGCCATAACGTTACTTTTTCCTTTATATTTAAATATACTAAGTAGTTAAGTTTCCCAATGATTATGTATTTAGTAATTACTATTGCTGATCACGTACTGATGAGGCCAGTAATAGTTTAAGTTAAGGGTTAACTAATTAGGCTCCGAAACCCATCAAGTCTTGGTAAGCGATTTGAATTGAAGCTGTTCTGAAAAATCTATAGCTTAAACAATGGCCAAACCTATATCACAGACATCCATGTATTAGTGCATAACATCAGTTAATTAGATCGAATAAACTGATGAATTACCGTCAGGCAGTTCCTTCGTAGCTCAAAAATTGTTTCGGGATAGCATCATCTCCCAGATATTTAGCATATTTTCTGCTGTTAAAATTAAGGCTGACGATTGCTACCATATAATATTATTGATCTAAAAATAGTTCTGTGCGGTATGCCCATTCATTCACATGACGTTTAATTATAATAGCGAAATGTTTACCTACGGTATATATTTATTGTGACAATTGTTTTTTGGGCTGTTAGGAGGATTTTTACAATGTAATCATACTGTGTACTTTATAGGTTTATATTGACAACTATTATCGAAAAAAGACAGCACTTCAAGGACGCTGAAAGGTCTCCTTCATTTGACTATCCCTAAAAAACAAATTACTCTTATACAAAGCAATTATTCGTCCTATGTTCACATAAGCGAGCCCCATTTGGGGTTCAAGTAACATGAACATTTTAGGAAGCAAACTAAATTATATACTTGTAAAAATCCCCAACTCACCCTGGTTCGTCAGAAACACAATCATTAACAGAGACTCAAACATACACTCACTTAAACGATTTATCTTCTAAATTTAATTCTAAACAAAAAATACTTGATAATAAGAGAACAAGATGGACGTGCTTGTGGTATAGTGGTTCCAGGAAGCCATCAAGTTAGTCCTATGTTCATAGCACAAGTGTTTAGCTTAGTTTGAAAATAGTTAGAATATTGATGTGAAATGTATTCCGTGTACGATCTCAATTTAAAAAAAAAATAAAAAATTAAATAAATATTTTTCATAAAAACTTTACTCATTTTTGCTACTACTTTAAACAATGTACAAATTTCGCCATGTTTCACGTTCAATAGGGTCTCTCCAAAACATCTTATGTCGTCGTTGTTACAGACAAAAGAGCTCAGCCCTTATCCATCCCCCCCTTTAACAATCGAACCAGCTGGAAAGTCTAAATTAAAATTAAATGATAATTGCTAATAACTACATAAAATTTTCGTTTTCTATACTTTAAGAAATTATTTGAACATTTGTTTGATTTAATATTATGTTTTTATTAACCTCGATGAGTGAGACTGACAAGGGAGCTCTAGCTTCTAAACCAGTTCTGGGTAAGGAAGGGTCCCCCCATTTCAGCTGTCCTCTTAATAGACCCCCACAGTTTTGTCAACGATAGTTAGTTTAAATATGTTTTAAATATTTTAAGTTTAAGTACGGTATTCTATCCTTTCTATCCATCATCTATGCTAATTCGCCTGACTGTATGTGTGTATGTATGTATTAAATCTGACAACCACAAAGCGAGCGAGCGCCTTACCATTACGCTATCGGATCCATCTCTCATTTTTCCATCCAATATTTAAATCCCTTACAATAATACATCATCTTTTCTCACAAAGGGTCTCATCTCATTACAACCCCCATCAATCATTGTTTTGTTCCATAGATCATAATTATTAAACATAATATTTCACACCACGTCCATGATAGGCTCGGCGTAAGTTACCTATTTCTTTAACAAATTTTTAACAGGCTCAGACTGGCTGGTCGAGACCTTAACTATTATATAATTGTTACTAGGTTCGCGTGATTTATATCAACATCCACGTCGGTCCCTTATAACTGAAGATCGTGATCTTTATGAACTCCCGCTTTCTTGACTATATTCCTTCACTTTTCTTGGCATACTGTATATCTTTGTTAAAACTCACCCAATTAATTAGCAAAGAAACGAATCTTGTTTTATATAAAAAAATTATTCGGGTACGGGTGACACGATGGACCTCATTAAGTAGGTAGTTAGGCTGAATTGCACGGCTAAGAAATCTCTTCATATACTATTCCTCGTGTATTGCAAATCCGTTAGTCTGTCAGTGTACGTGTGACTCGAAACACTTTGTGTCCCGTCCAATGTCCCTCTTCTGGAAGTGTTTTTGATGACTCCCTAAGTATGTGCCTTAAATTACAGTACCTTTACTTTTAATCAATTTTCCATGTACGCGTTTGTTTGATGACTCATATGTTATATATATGTACCTCTCTGTTTTATGTAATGACATCTATGTTACTATGTATATTTTTATCTTATCCTCTTGTCTTCGATCTAATGAAACTATGTAATCTAACTATGTTTTGTATAGATTTATGTTTATAAGTTTTATATGGATAAAGTCAGCACTTACGAGACGCTTGAAGGTCTAAATTTTAACTTTTGTAAAAATTGATAATAAGTACATTTTTTTCTACACTGCATAAACTTATTTTAATATTTTATTGAATTAAAGTCGCGTATTTTTATAAGCTTTGATGATTGGAACCGATAAGAGAGCACAGCTGTCCTCTTTAAGTCTTTCGACTATCACCACTTTTACCACTCAGTCGGTCCAATGTACGAGAAATCTTCCTCTTCCTTTACATTCTTTGACGTGGCACACCACAACAAGTTTTTCTGAGCTGTCCATGTTCAGCTCCTGCAGAATGGAGACATTCGTGCGTCTCGCCATCCTCGGAATGCCTTTGTCTTCACTTATTTATCTTCAGGGTCCATGATTCTACATCATATAGATATAAAGAATGCACTAGAGACTGTATAAGCCTGACCTTGAATGTTTTGTCATATTTTTTCAATTCTGGATATAAAACTTTTCGTCATATGTATGTGTCGTTTGATGTCTGGCTCGCAGCTAGCGTCGTCAGTAATTACGGAGCCGAGATAATTGAATACCTTTACAATTTCAAAGTCTGAAGTTCCTGAAAGCTCATTGTGTCGATCAATGACCAAATATTTTAATATATATTTACATATTTGTCACAGATTAGCCCTGTAGATCAGTAGTTTCCATTTTGCCATACATGCACTAATATGGTTTCACTGGTAGTTATCAACGTTAACGTAAGTCCCCACCAGGCCAAATGTCGTCAGTTCGACCCTGTTCAAGCACGTAGAGCACGTTTAGCTTTGTAAAGGCTTAACCCTTTCAAAACCATGCAGTAACACAGGTCTACCGCCCCAAATAAAGCTGTAATATTTCGGTTAATACACGCAACATAAAACTCATATTTTAGTTAATTATAAAGAAAATGTTTATGCTTAGAATTGACTAGTGAATAACCAGTTGTGTAGAACAAATCTTACAAAAATAATTATTTTTCAATTCTGTCAGTTGTAAAATTAATATGCTGGGAATAATACCATTTGTGGTAAGACAAATAGAGATAGTACATTCATTTTACAATAAAAATAATAACAAACATACGAATATATGATATATCTTTCTCACTAATATAATAAAGAAAGATAAGAAAAAAGGTAGTATTGTATAGGACTTGATGAATGCTCAGAATTATATTAGGATATTCATCCCATTTTCGTAAGTAATGCTAAATATTTAGAGTAAGTTTATAGGATTAACAATTTTAAAGCCATTTAAACTAATAAAAGCTTTCTTTACATTTAAAATTTCTTACGGTAACACGAGTTGACAGCATGGCTGCATATAGCTATTTTATATCGCGGTATGGTAAAGGTTAATAAAGGATGTATCCTGAGATAACCCGCTTTCAATATGTCAAATGAATCAGTCCCTCTATAATCAAACTCCCTCTAGATGCTTTCAACAAATTCCCTACGTCACAGTAAAGAAGTATACTGTAATTGAATAATGTAATTAACCCAGACGACTCGAAGTATCTTTGTATTATCCAACTGGTATTTTTGTTACGGATTTGGGTTTTCACCCAATCAAGTATATTATTTTCTCCGGCTAAAACAAATACAGTCATCCCTCAATATTGAAGGTATCAATCAGTAACTGAAACAAAGCCTTTAATGAAAGACTTGAATCGTAGAACGAAAAACACTATCGGAGTTGTAATAAGACCATTAAGATGTGAAACAAACAAAAAACTATCTGTCCGATACAAAAGAAAAATAATCACATTTTATAAGGCTTTGAGGTACATCATTTTAAATAAAATTATTTGCGATGTAAATAAAAAATGTGTTTATAATGCAATTCGGTTATTATGTTTTTAAATACAAAACGATCTTTCGTTATAAATTAATTACTTATTTTTGTTTCAATTATGTAACTGCAGTGTGTTCCAAAAATCATTTTCATTTTGATTCATTCGCTGCATGGATGCAACAAGCGAAAAAGGGGCGGGGGGTATATCGATCACTAGCCGTGTCCTTGGGAATTCAGTCGCTATGGAGCTTATCAATCCTAAACAGTAACAATCCTCCCTCTCTGGACCAATTAAAATAAAATATCTGAAAAGAAATGGCAGTGATCATGGAGAATACGTGCGGAGCAGTTCTCAGAAATTTGACTTCCCGTTTAGAAGAGTGATAGTGAAAACATAATTTTTAAGATATAAATTTCCAGGGATTGTACATAAATGTAAAGTGTACATTTTTTTATCAAATCCATCCATTATTTTATTACAGAATTTTTATTATGAAAAATACTTTTGGGACATCTTGTATTATAAGTTTTTTTTATTGATTCGAAGTGTATGCGAACTTTTGAAATCTTTTTAAAACTATTTATTTATTTAAGTACACATACAATCTTCTTCTTTTCGTGCTCTCATTCTATCTCCCATCCTAAACTGGAAAAAATTTATAGTAATACCTGGAGTCGATAAATAAAATATAGAAAAAGAAATACATCTAATCAGAAAAAAACACAAGAATAAAAGAAATATAATAAAATACAATCCACCTGACAAATCCTCATCTCGTCGGGTTGGGCGCGAGTCCGACATCCTTCATGCATGTGACAACCAGATGTTAAAATTTGATGGGTCCCATCTTCTTGGCTTCACATCGGATTCGTAAGCGAAATTATAATAATTATATAATTATAATTATATTATATAATTATTATTATTATTATAATTATTATATAATTATAATCATAATAAAAAATGTCGCCTACAGTGAGGCGACTAACTCCAAATAACATCCAAGGGCATGCACCAGAGGCAAACTCAGAGGCATGCACCAGATGCAAATCTAGAGAGAAACATATTATTTCCTGTAAAGATTATTTACCATGCAAACAGATAAATAGTAAATTATATACCAGTCATTGAATAATATGAAATATTTACCCTCTGATTATCGCGGATCGCACACAGCTACATTTTAGTAACGCTGTAGCGGTTTGTTCAACCGCACAAATCTGACAGCTTCCTCTATGGTTTTGAAAACGAACCATAGATGTAACCGTTTTTATAACCTCAGAAACCGAATGTGATACCAACTTAAAGGTAACTATTTGTGAATTTCAAGGTGCTTGATAAAAAATAAGTGACGAGGCAATTTCGTACGTAACCCCAATTTATAACGTCACAATATATATATAAAGATGTCACTCATAAAATTCATATAACTTACTGGACATGATCACTTAAATTGTTTGATCATGTGAATAAAAAAAAGATAATACTTAAAGTTTATATACCGACATAAAATTCTCACATGACAAATTCATTCGTATGTATGACAAAAATTATTAAAACGATTTTATGACTGGCGTTTGATTCGGGTAGTAAATTTGGATTCGGCTTAAATTTCACTTCATGGTGGTCAAATGAACCGATATCTACGTTGTTAGACTATTTTTAAATGATCGGTTCATACCAAACAGTCTCGAGAGATTGATTTTAAACCTAAAAATGTTTAATTTTTCATGTGAAAATCGACATTTTTGATTAAAATGAAATAATATTAAAACATAATTAAATAAATATACTATTTTTAATTCGTATTGGGTGCATTAACGCGAATATACCCTCATTATTATGGTATTTTTAAAAGACGCTTCATACCGCATAGTGTATAGAGATTGTTTTCAAATCTAAAAATGTTAAATTTCTCGTGTGAAAATCAACATTTTCATAAATCGCAATGTTTGTCATTGTTCCGTATGTCAAATATTAGCAAAACACGGTTCCTTTGTTTTACTCGCGCGGTCGTGCGATCACTTTTCGGGATCTGTTGTATCACTCTTTTCGCATTTTCGACGCATCTAGGTAGGTCCGTACGTTTTTCAAAAAAAAATACGCGTTTTTTACAATTTAAAGATGAAATTGAAATGATGGGAGTTTATAATCTCCAGAATAAATTTTGCGCTATTGTTTTGTATAACTTGAATAATAAAATAAAAATTTGGTCGCAATGTCGCAGAGGAATCAGGGTTTCCGAAGAAATTAGAAGAAGAAGAAATTTAAAAAATATACACGACGATACCGTCGGCCGCGGGCCGTCCCGGAAATATTTTAAATAATTATCGCTTCTAAACTCGCCGAGTTGTAAGCGAAAATGTTAAAATTAGGCTAAATTTAAAAAAAAATAGCAAGAAATTCACTAAACTTAAATGGTTGTAACAAATAGAGGAGAAAAGTATCAAGGGGAAAAAGTTTATGTCATCCTTCAGCTATCTGGCAAAATTCAAAAATACCCAAATGGCTCGCAGGCTCGCGAGATACAGGGCTTTCCGTGTGTGACGGATATGGTTACAACGCGACATATACACAACACCGAATATAGCTTACGACATAATAATATGTAGAAGATGGTATTTAATTTGTATTATGAAATTAAATCTATTAAATTGTATTTAAATCTGAATTTATAACCAGGGTGGAGATTTTAAGATTAATATGCTTTTGATAAAATGCTACTAAAACACAAAAACATGATTGCATGTTAGTTATCAATTATAAAACTACCACTTTTGACAGATAATCATTTTCAAACACGTCACCCTCTATTTTCGTTAATTAGATAGGGGCGATTTGCTTTTTGAACACCTCTTTTACTGAAATAAATGAGAAGTCATAATTTTTATTTTAGCTTTTTACCCACTATGAAAGGTTATTGGCATTATCTCAACTACAAGAAATTAAAAATTTATGATAATTATTTTTTTTATATAAAATTGTACTTACCAATATTCTTATAATAGTTTTTTTATTTTTCGTTTATGCAATAAAAGATTTTGTTTCTTTACAGATCAGACGTGCCCCGTTCCCCTCATACATCACTGGCGTATCTCTTCCGACCAATTACCGCTCATCGTCAACCTCATTTCTGTTTTTTTTTCTATGTTTTTGATTGGTTCAATAAACGAGTGATTCGATTTAAATTCTCAGAAACTTCGAGGAGAAAATATTTTTGTCAGAATACGAAATCAAATGTCGCTATGTTTTATGAAAATAATAATAGTTCGTCTAAGAACTTCGATTTATTTTTGTTCGCTCATAAAAGTTTTCTGTAAAATAAAGTAGCATAAACATCGATCAATTTCGTATTTTAGTGCAGAGCATAGATTTTATTTTTACATTGAACATAACTGAAACTCAATTCTCATTTAAAAATGGATACCTGAATCAAAATTATTAAAATTTTGCAATTTAACTGCTCAATTATTTTTTACTAGTAGTAAATAATACACTGACTATCTATGACGTAGTATATGTAAAATATTCCGATAAATGCATAAATTGACGAAGTCAATATCGTAAATGGACAAGATAATTTTTATTAATTATTGTTTGAATTCCAGTACTTTTTCATACACATAAAATGAATAATCAGTATGAAGCTCGACTCCAATGAAAAAATAATATCACATACATTGTATGGTATTAGTGAACACGTAAATTTCACCGTACGTTCTGTAGAACATTTTTATTAAAAATAATGATAATTTTTTTATTTATTTATTTATTACTCTGATATAAGTACGATTATACAATATAATAATTCTTTTTTTTTCATGCTATACTTCTCTTGAAAGCTTAGCTTATGGAGATGAGTAGAGTGTTTATTAATAAAAATTATTGTTTACAATAACTAGCATATAATAAAATATATAAAAATATTATAAGTTTAAGAGTATATGTTTATCTTCAGGGTGTCTTTAATAGCATTTTTTAGTTCTTTAATTATTCATGACTCATTAAAAAAATAGTTCACATTTGATGTGGTTGTGTCGTTTACCATGACGTAATTAATGAGTAACGGCAACGGTATTTTACCGACAATAGAATGTTCCAGGTTTATTTATTTCATTCTAAACATAATGCATACACAAGCACTCCTATATATGCTATAATACAAACAAGATTAAATTATTTTCTTTTACTAAAACTTATATTTTATATATTTGGTCAATTTCATTTTAAATCTATTCAATTTCTCCTCCTTTCTTATGTTTTCTAGCATTTCATTAAAAAATGTCATCGCACTTACATCATCGATTTCTGGCCTCCTTCCTGAATGGCAATCTCTGTCTATCCCTTCCTCTTGTACAATTCTTGTGCTCATGTTGATTTGCATCAATTTTTGGTGTAAATTCCGCTGATTGAGGATTTTGTAAATAAATACCATTGTATTAAAATATATTTTCTGCTTAAATGTCATCATATTCAGACAACTGAACTGATAACTGAGTTTAAAGCTGGTAACTGTAATTATACTTTTTCGATACATAGATTTTGGTGTGTTCTTTTCTTAGTTAACCTTTTTATTTGTATTAATATTTCAACATATTTAATAAAGGTTTTTTAAAATCGTATTAGATTGTACACAAATAGGTACCTCATCGTAATTCCAATTATAATATCTTGTCGCATTATAATTTAATCCTTCAAGTAGTAATTTTTACAACTCGCCACATTTACATAAGGAATTTGAATTAGAGATATGTAAGTAGGTCAGTCGGTACTAGCGCCACTTGAGTTCGAGGAGAGTTGCGCGGCCGCCGGTAGTAGATTCAGTCACACACGATCAAGGGAGAGGGTAAGAATAATATCTTTTGGATGCTAGTGCACGTTTGTATAATGTTGTAGAATCTAATTGCATTGTACTTTCTCCCTATGCAGATATAACAATTTCCTTTTCTGGCACGGGGCAGAGGCACCCGCTAGTTTGGATATTAGCATCGCGGAAAGCTGGGATGTACAATTGATTTATGCACCATTCGGGATGGAGCGACGAGTTGTTCTCTGCCGTCGAACAATCTGAATCTGAAGTTATGTGACATTATTACTCTTTAAACAGTGTCAAGTGAAACGACCGATTTACCACCGTAGAGTTGGGTCTGTCTTCATATTCAAGAGTTAACTGCTTAGCAAATTGTACTTTATAGCATCGCCAGGATTGGCTTTATTTAATTAACTTCGGATACGAGGGGCATGCCATCGTTATTGTGATCAACTGTATCTCTTGTTTCCAACGCTTGTCTTTATGGCACATTATGCCTAGTTGGAGAGGTTATTTTTATAAGATCCTTTTAATTTGTATTAAACAAACCTGTAGTCAAATTAACCTCTTTCTTTGATTAATATTGATTCCTAGTCCGAATTATACAGCACTGAAATAAATTTACCACAGGTGATAGAAATGGCGTCGATAAGTCGAAAGGTAAGTACCTAGGACTCTATTTCCAGCCGAACCCACATTTCTCATGCAACCACTGTCTAGACAGTGGCGGTGTCCTGGCATCCTATCCGCAGGAGTCAGACCGCAACGTAACAATATATATATATATATAATTATGATAAAAAGTTTTTTTTTTTAAATGATGAATGAATACATTAATCTCGATTTTAAAATCAAAGACAGATATATCAATCATTGACATTAAGAATTCATCCTCATCTATTTCTCTCTCTAACAGGTATTTATAAACAAAAAATCAGCAAAAATCACTTTGTAGGTACCCAGACAAAATTGTGTAGGCTACTTTAATCGCAAGTTTACTAACTGAATAATTAATTATATGATTTGTTTGAAATTTGGTAAATAGCCAAATAAACTATCGAAAGGGTAAACTTTTTGGAACAAATTGTTCCCGCAAAGTTTGTTCTTGCATAATATGTGCCTTTTCAAAGTAAACGTATCTAAATAAGCGTAAACAATGTAAACCCAAAACTATGTCTATACTTTCAATATACGTAAAGTAATCTACGGACATTTTAACTCTTTCAATACCGTTAAAATGTTTCGTTTAAGCTGAAACTTTTACATTATCACGTGGTATTTGACTTGTGTTCCTTTATTTGATTTATTCCCTCGTGGATCCTTCGTACACGCAAAATATTAATAAAACAACATTCTTATGCAGGAACAGGACGCAGTCAACCACGACAGAAAATTTAAACTGAGAATAAATTATATATGAACGTAGCCCGACTGTTATTGGGAGAATATATAATTGACCTTGATAAAAACTATGTTTGTTTTTTTTTCAAAATTGTAGACTGGCTTATTTCAATGTCTTCAATTCGTTCAATTGTCTCGATGTGGATATCCTCAACATGGGATGGTAATTTTTAAATGAATACCATATAAAAATTATTACATTTACAGCCAACATTATGTTAAAATAAATACTAATTAAATGTATTAATTAAAAATATTGCGCTACCGGGATTATTAAATTATTAACCTTGTATTAATAATAATTTTTCACTAATTTTAATGGGTAAGTATTTATATATATAATAGAGTACATATTATAAATATATATATATAGTTATAAAACTAAGCAAAACTAGCGGTACTCAATGGAGTCCTGGCACCGACCTGATGTATGGAAGTGAGGCCGATAAGTGAGAAGAGGAACGAAAGTAGACTGAATGCATTAGAAATGAAATCGCTTATGGATAGTACAAATAGAAATAAGGATATAATTTAAAACTGATCTTAGTATAGTGAGTAAGATTAAGAAAGGATCACTAAGGTGGTTTGGTCATATGGAACGGATGAATGTAGAGATAATGATCCTGTTAGAAGCCTCAGTTATCGGCGAGCTTGTATGAGAAGATGTATGAACATGGACGAGGCGAAAACTGTATGTTAGAACAGAAGAGTGTGGCGCTATATCCTCTCTACCTTACCCCGCGAGAAAACGGTGTGATGGTAAATTAGTTAGTTATAAGATTCTTCGCTCACCAGTCAGCCAATGATTAAAAAAATAAAGAATATCTGGCAAATAATCTAAATCACTTTTCTAAAGTCAACCGATACGCAGGTGAGTATAAGAATTACAGATTTATTGGGATATGTAATCTTTGACTGCACATTTAGCGTGGATGACACCATATAGGATAATGGTAGATTTTAATGGTGTTGACTTAAAATATATTTTAAAAAACTGTCGTACGCAAACGACAGAGTGATTGTAAATACGTGTCATTAAAAAGTCACTGCAAGGTCTAAGAACATCTGCAATCATTTTTTTGACTTGTCGCGAAAAGTTAAGGAAAATGAGTAAAATTCTTTCTATAGATATAAATTTACAAAAACATAAGGAATGTATTAAATGTCAAGATCAGCGTAACTAATATAGAGTGATAAAAATATTAGAAAATAATTAAGGGTTGATCAGTCTAATGCGTGTTTAAATAAAAGATTTTATATAGGGTGTCCATTGAAAAAATTTCATTCAGGTCCAGAATCAAAAGCAGACATGTCCATTTTACATGTTTTCGTGTAAAATGCAAAATAACATTGTACCGCAGCTGTCACATTCGGAATCATATTAAACATAACCAGTAACCACAGGTCACATGATCAAATATTGTCATCTTATTGGCTAAAAACTTATTAGTCTGGGTTTGAGTTAATCGTCTATTGGACATGTCTGTGATTGAAGTAGCAAGCAACTTTTAAATGCATTTTTATACGAAATTTGGCAATATTTGTCTAATTTCAATAGGTTAATTCAATAACAGTAATTTGCTTTATATTTGTACATACCTAACTCAAAAACCATAAATTATTATATAAACCATAAACCATAGATTATACTCACAAATATCCTAATAAAGTTTTAGCATTTGAAACTGATTTTATAGCCAGATCAGAGATTTAAAAATTTATATAGTTATGCTTTTAATAAAATACTTCTAAAACATGTTTTCATGAATAGTTATCAATTGTAAAAGTGCCACTATTGGGATACAGATATTTTCAAACATTTCTGGTTTCTCTATATTGGATAGTGGCAGTTTTGTTACTGCACCACTCATATCTTCTCTGCCTACTTGGATAGGAACACGCTGCTATGGTTATATTAATAGGGACACTAAGTATAGGTAGGTACGCAGAAATACTGTTATTTTTTATTGTCAGCAAAATTCTGCGCCAGCTTATAATAGCGATAACTATTCCCAACCTTCCGAGAAGAACTTCAATACCTTTAACAATAAAAAAATATGCTTTAAGATAGAATTTTCACCCTTTTTCGTGTTAGTCAGTTTTTACTGAAATAAAATATGTCTACAACACTTTGATTATTATCTACGAAACATTTTTTAAAGGTTTTTTTTTTTTTCATACATTATATCATACGTAGTATAAAATAATATATTACACAATAGTTTTTCATCCCCATCATTATCAGCCATTGTCAATCCACTGCTGAATGAAGACCTCCCTATGTCACTCGCAACGCTCCGATAATTTCATCAGTCGTGAATTAGGGAGTGCCTCAGGTTATTTTTGTCTTGTGGATGAATTGAAGATAAATCAAAATTTAATTTTGAATAACACAAGCGAACTTTGTGAGACCTGTTATTGTACACGAATGATTTATTGTACATGTAAAGACCTTTTAAATCAGATTAAGTTAAAGACACGTGGTGGCTGAGCCATAATGATACGTTCACGTTAACATTCACAATACCGAAAGTATTTAAAATAATAGGTCTAGTAATCTGTGATATTTTAAATATTAATTAAATGTATTAATTAGAAAACTATACAAATAAAATCAATTTTATCGAAAGATATTGTTGTTGCGCCACCGGGATTCGAACCTGGATCTCTTTCCAAGCCGGGGAAGGTGCATTATCCAATTATGCTACAGCGACATTATTTTTGACGATAAATTTTCGAACCTATATAAAAAGGTGTAATATATAGGTTCGAAAATTTGTGGTCAAAAATAATGTCGCTGTAACATAGTTGGATAATGCACCTTTCCCGGTTTGGAAAGAGATCCAGGTTCAAATCCCGGTGGTGTAACAATAATATTTTTCGTAAAATTGATTTTGTATGTATATCTTTCTAATTAATACATTTGATTAATATTTAAAAACATATATTTTGATCATTATTGTTCCTTGATATTCAAACTTACTACAGTAATAATATTTATGCGGCCCTGCCAATTTTTCAACTGGATAGATTACAATCTATTCTTAATGCTGCAGTACGGATGATATATAGAACTTCAATATTCTCACACATAACATCTCTTTTGCGCGAATTACATTGGTTCCGTTTCCCTGAAAGAGTTCAATTTAAATTGCGCTGGTTGATTTACAAAGCGACATACCTTCAAGAGCTATGCATACCAAACAACTTTAATGATAAACGTCAATCTCTCAGGTCAGCTGTTGCCAGAAGTCTAAGTTTAGTGAAATAGCATTTGTGGTGACAGGCCCAAAAGCGTGAAACTTTTTGAACAGTGCATCAGAGACTTTATTTAAAGAGACAAAAAACACACCTTTTCAAAAATCTAAGTATAAGTTCAAATAATATTTTTTAATATGTATAACTAGATAGTTTATGTATAAAATGCCATTGAGTTGATTTCTTTTATGAAAATAGCGCTGTATAAATTATCCAATGTTATTATTTTTATTAAACCAATGTAAATATCACTGTAAAAATGCAAATTTAAGGCAAAACTATTTCATATAGTCCAACACTGATTGCTTGAGCATTTTTTAAAAATCTACATCTTTTTTTTGTTTTATGGCGAAGAATTATGGCTGAAATTTCATATTGTGGAAATGCATGTAGGTGAAAATGTTTGTAGGAAATATTGTAGCCCGTTTCTTTTATAACAAATTGGTTTTAACCCTACGTTGATAGGTTAAATAGGAGCTGAGATATTTCAGTTTACGCAAACCTTTTACATTGCAAAATATGCTACGCCCCGTAAAATCAAAAACAATAAAATAAAATTAATAGTCCATTTGAACTACCAACAAGTTGGGGTGATGGTCAAGCAACTATTTATTTAACTTTTTAACAAATCATTATTTCAAATAAAAAAGAGTTTTTAACGGCCAATATTTTTATTTGTATTTATAAGTGATAAAACAATTTTTTCCAGTTGAAATCTACAAAATGTTTAATATGCATTTTTTCTCAAGCAAATAAATCATGTAAGCCCAGCTCAGATAGAATAGCAGTCTACTAATAATTATGGTTTAAATCCCGGTGGTAGCTTTATTTTATTTTTTGAAAGAACGATTTGTCTTCTGTATTTTTTCGGTGGGATATTTGATTGGATACTTTGCTTTATGGGTGTTTAAAATCTGTATGTATTTTTTAAGATATATTCTATAAAATATTATATATGCCGAGGACTAAAGGAGTCAAGTAAACTCCGGTAGCTTCTGTCTGTCCTTCATTTATCGTTTGGGATGTGAAGTAATTATGAAAAGACAAAAGATTCATTGAATTGGATCTGGAATGTGGGAATTCCGCAGCTTTGTTTTGTGATAGGGTAAGCGGATAGTTCATAGTTTAGTGAAGGATTAATACCCACAAACTTTGTTCTTTGATATTCTAAACTACAAAAACACATTTTGGTCTGGCCGAATAAACTATCAACATGATACTGGACTGTGGTAAATTTTTATTTATTTTATTTTAAAATTGATCATTGAACTAATGCTCCCAAAGGATTGAGCTATTTTAATCTTAATAAATAGTATCTGAATTCGAACTGTAAATCCGGATCGATAGGATTTAAATGAACGAATCGCGCAAAGTCCGGGTGGCGTGTTCTGCAGAATGGAATACGACAATTCTGGTCATAAATCGGAATCACCACAAGGTATGGGAGAGAAGTAGGGAAACCTTGGTACAAGATGAGGTCGGTGAGGGGATAAGGGTTCTAGTCGAACTACCAGTGATCTCAGGAACCGGGATTTGGAAGGACTGCTCACCTTACCTTGTATATGACATCTCTGTAATCCCCGCAGTCGCCGCCGAGATCATACAATAGCATGCGGATGAGCCGATCTCCGATCCCAATTGAATACAACGATGTCACAAGTTCACCCACGGCACACAAATAACGAACAATACGTTATCAGAACACAATATCACCAAACTACAGTGCTGGTGCACTGGAGGTGAAAGTTGATGTCTGGTGACGTCAAGGTCACAATTCACACTGACAAGATGAGTATTAGGAAATATAAGGATGGGAATTTGGACGCGGAAAGGTGTCAATACAATGGTCGCGGCCGATTCGAAAGACGCGCCAAAGTGTGTTTTACGAATTCGGAACAGTATCTGTGAAGTTAAAATTTAAAGACGGATAAGTATTACGTACAAAATGAAGACTGTATTTTCTCTTCTTCGTATTCTTTCTCAAGTGCTGGTTTTTCAATCTTCATATTATTTTAACAAACTAGTACCGATTAAAGAGAAATGCGTGAAGATTATAGAAAGATTTCAAAATGTACTCCGACAATAAAAACTCGGTATGTTGGTTCACGTTTGATTTATTTCATAGAACTTCTTAGAAAATATTTACAGATGTCTTATATAGACAGAATGTTTGTTATATTAAAAGACACGTGTTTCTACATATGAAATAATGTGGGAATTAGTCGAATATTTGGTTTGCTGGTGTTCTTTTTTAGCTATTAAATATGGCACACAAGAATTGTCACATATGGGGTACTATGTACTTGTTTGTTTATAAGTAGATGCACGTACATGGATTATTGGTTATATAAGTCGGCTCGTAACAATATGCATAACATTAATTGAGTTACTTTTATGGGTAATTAACCACAATGTAATGATGGAATGTCGGGGTTACCAGTTTAGAAAAAATGTATTTTATTGATGATTATATGTTTTTTTAGTGGTGGGTGCCATATATATTTCAACCATCATTCACGTGTTCGTTTGATAATGATCGCGGAGATGTATTATGTATGTGTAACCAGATTAGGCTGAAAAAGAAGGTTGACACAAGTTTATTGTTCATTGAGCACAGTTACAGTTTTACTACATCTTAATCAACACAATAAATCACACACGATTTTTTTTATTCAATATTTAATTTTTACAATTAATTGTATGATCGTTTCGGCTGTCTAGGCCATTATCAACTGATAAACATTTTTATTATTTTGAATAATACGCTCGAAGAGTTTTTTGTATTCATCTAATTTTATCAAAAATACTAATTCCGATTATTCGGGATTACACTACGGGGTGAATATTATGTTTCAGACCGATTTTGTTTCGCTGCCATTTTAGTTTGGCAGAAATTTGTCAGTTCACATTTGATGGTAGCATCTAATGCCTCAACAACGTGTTGAAGTCATTAAAACACTATATCTAATTAATCGTTCATTTATGAATACACGAAGAAACACGTGACGAAACTCATTTCGACTTGGCGAGTTATTTTAATAAACAAAACAACCATTATTGGGGCTCCAAAAATCCTCAATTGATATACCAACGATCTTTATACTCATGCAGAGTTACCGTATGGTGCGCCATTTGGGCCGGTGGAATCATCGGTCCCCATTTCTTTCAGGATGTAATACTATAACCATTAATTGTGATCGCCATCGTCATATGTTGTAAAATTTCTTGTTGGCCGAATTGGGTCGATTGGGTCTGCAACATGTAGTTTCAACAGAACGGTGCTACCTCACATATTACCCGAGCTACGCTTGGAAGTTTTACACATCGGCCTGAAACATAATATTCACCCATAATTTGTCAAAGGATTCGTAAATACCATTTACTAGACAAAGATCCCGGGATTGGATTTTCTAATCATGGCGACATAAATAAAGCAATCAAATAATTGTAACGTACTGAAATACATGGCTATATTTTATTTATTCCTGTAAACGGCATAATGACTATATGACTTTTCACAGATATGATCCACATTTAATTCCCCATCGGTCTCTGTCAACATAAATGGTGCGGTCAGACACTTCAAGTCAACATTTTAGCAATCCATCTTCATCCAAAACTTCCGATACATCTTGATTTTAACAGCTGGACCATAAATCTAGAGTCGATCACCACACAATCGCTAATCGACCTTATGTGCGTTTCCCGTGTTTTAGTTTTTTATTTTCCATTTGCTTTTTATTTCTCTTTCACACATATCTACTGATATATTTGACATTTATACATATTCATTAACAAATAACAAACTTTAAAAATTAGATGGTTGAAGGTCATAGACAGTGGTACAATATTTTACAAATATCTCAAACATTTATTTTGAAATGTCATTTCTAAGTGCACTGACCCTTCGAAAATTAATAATTAATAATGTTAACGTAACTGTGTTGCCAGATGTCATCCATCTAAATCCATGTTAATATTTTTCTGGGTTAATTAATCGATTCAGAAGATAACTGGGTGGCTTATAGAGCTATTAGCCTTGCTGTGAAGGTGTACCCTCCGCATACCTAGGACCGTCTATAAGCAAAAGCTTCTGTTTCAAATTCGTAAAAACACATTTGGTGCGTCTTTTTGAATCAACTGCGACCGTTGTTGACACATTTCCGCGTCCAAATTCCCATCCATATATTTCCTCATGCTCGTCTTTTCAATGTGAAATGTGACCTTGACGCCAGCAGACGTCAACTTGACCGATATTTGTGCGATCTCGACATCGCGATAACATTCGCGGTGTGGACCTTTCAGCTTCAGTGCACCAGCACTTTATTTTGTGATATTGTGTTTTGATCACGTAATTTTTGCTGGGTGTGTGCCATGTATGAACTTGTGACATCGCCGTATTCAATTGGAATCGGAGATCTGCTCATCCTCGTGCCATTGTGTGATCTCGACGGCAACTGTAGGGATAACGGAGGCGTCATATACAAGGTAAGGCGAGCAGTTCTTCCGAATCCCGGTTCCCAAGATCACTGATCCTTCGACTAGAACCCTCATCCTATACCACGTTTCCCTACATCCCTCCCTTACCCTGCAGTGATTCTGATTTACGACCGGAATTGATGTATTCCATTTTGCAGAACGCGCGACTCGCAGATTGAGCAATTCATTTTGATCCTACCGATCCGGATTTACAGTTCGAATTCAGCTCCTATATGGCCCTACTCATTCGCCGCCTGGTTGGTATTTTTTTAATGCTAATAGAGTATCTGTTAGGGTATTAGCCGTGCTATAGTAATTAGCTATTTCAAGTTCAAAGCTCAAGAATAAGACTTTCTGTTTCTAACTATATCTCAAATTAAAATGACCTGCCATCTAATAGTTTTAGAGAAAATTCAGTTATTGGCCCCTCAATATGATTGGGGGGCCAATTACTACATTTTCTCTCCTTATTCATACAAATCGAGATTTCATTACTTTTCATAAAGGTAATTGTAGATTTCTTTGTATATATAATATAAGAATACATTTAAGTTTCCAAAAGTAAAATCAAATATTGGTATAGTAATTTTTTAGACAAAATATAAAGGATTGAAAGTTTAAAAAATCCTTAAACGGCCAATTACTATATTATTCACCCTATAGTTGCTACCTTCCGGGTCGTAAGCTCTGTAATTACCTCATACTTCCATATATTTTCCATTAAATATAATTTTTTAAATAACTTTGTCTCTATGATGTAGATAGAGTAGATAGTATAGATGAACCCGTGTGTCTCTAGTAATCATATGATATTAAATAAACCTATCTTTTTTTTTAAATAAACATACATCATAAAAGTATTTTCTGGAAAAATTCCACTTGTGTTAGTCAATCTGGCTAAAAATCAATATGGTTTTATCAGAGAAAGATTAAGCTTGATTGTATTAAATTTACGATCTGTAGCGACTTCGTAGACAGCGCGCAAACGCTCTGACATAAAATCTATCGATGCCATCACAAGCGCTCGGCAAGACTGACCCAAAAATGTATTTATTTTCTTGTTCGTTATTCTCGCGTTATCCCGCCCATCCGAGGTCAGCTACTTTAATCATTTTGCTCCATTTTTTCATAAAAAGTGTTCCTCAGTTTGAACTAAGTCCAATCTTGTCTGACTCCACCAGAATTTATCCGCATTATTATCTTGTCATGCACCTTGACTGTCTGTTCTATATACTGTTTTATAAACTAATTGCTGTTTTATAAACTTCTATTGGAATACTTATAATCCACGTCAGTCCCTGATAACTGCATATTTTGATCTACATAAGATCCTGCAGATCTTAGGGCTGTTACCTTATTACCTTTCTCATTTGGCAAATGGTTAAGAGTCTGTCCTTGATGTTTAGTTCCTGCGGAGTGGAGAAATTCGTGCATCTTGCCATCCATGGCATACGTAATATGTGTCTCCAGCACCACATAAATTCCTCTTCTCCTTCATTCGTAACTTTATCCATTATTTTGAGTATTTTTCTATAGATCCATAAACATATATAAAATATTTTTATTTATTATCTTTATTTTATTAACCACTTATTTGAGTTTAAATACATCTACCGGTTTCGAAAAATACCATTTTCTTCTTCAGGATGTCATAACTAACTAAAACTATTATTGTTTTTTTTCCAGAATCTATTTTTAACAAATCTAATTTAAAAAAAAAAAAAAAATTTATTACCTAACTTAAATCATTACTTAATACAAATTTACTCGATTAATTTTTAGGAAAAATTTTTAGAATGGAACTCGTAGTGAAATTTAGTTGGTTGTTTATAATTTTTTGATTAGTTTTACACGCTTTATTTATCTCCAACGATTCCAAATTATTTAATTTCTGACCAACACCGTTTATATGCAAAATTGACAATCCCAATTTTTTATCAAAACCATGACCATTTTCTATCAAATGATTAGAAAATTCTGAAAACCCACTATGTTCAAACATCTCAAATACTTCCTTACTCTTATATTAAAATTTCTACCCGTTTTACCAATATAAAATGCAGCACAATCCTTGCAACTAAGTTTATAGACACCAAAATTGTTAAATTTATCATCTTTGTCTTTAGAATTTATGAGTAAATTTCCTATACTATTATTTGTATAAAATGCCGGTCTAATGTTTCGTTGTAGGTGTTTAGATATTTGATTCGAAAAGTTATTTATGTATAAAATCCTACGCCAATAATCATTATTATCATTATGTTTTATCTGTGATTTATATAAAAATTGATTATTATATTTTTTAAAATAGTGTCTATCAAACCTGTAAAATAGTGTCTATCAAACCTGTAAAACAGTATCTATCAAACCCGTTATTAACTGCTATATTTTAATTGTATTCAATTCAATATTGAAATTGGATGTTGACATAGGAATATTGACTAAACGATGTATCATGGAGTGGAACCCTGAATGTTTGTGTGATAATTTCAATTTTGTTCAATGTTCAATTATATTATTATTTTTAATCAATGTTAGATCCAAAAAATCTAGCGTCGAATTATTTTCCATTTCTAATGTAAATTGTATTTTATTATTAAATGAATTAATGAAATTTAAAAATGTAGTTAGTTGACGTTGTGAACCTGACCAAATACATAATATATCATCCACATACATTTTCCACAACAAAACATTTTTTAACACAGGAGAATCACAATCAAAAATATTCCTCTCCAAATTATCTACAAAAATATCTGCTATTAGTGGACTTGTGGGTGCTCCCATAGGAAAACCCTCTGTTTGATTATACATTATATTATTAAATTGGAAATAATTAAAAATAGATTCTGGTAAAAAAACAATAATATATGTTTTAGTTAGTTATGACATCCTGAAGAAGAAAATGGTATTTTTCGAAACCGGTAGATGTATTTAAACTCAATGTGGTTAATAAAACAATGATAATGAATAAAAATATGAATTTTAACCACAAAGTTAATATTGCTAATTTTAAAAATATATATAAAATATTTTATCAAATATGTTTATGTTTTTTGTATTTGATTTTAACATCACTATTGACTATCTATCATTTACAGCTCTACAGTATACTGGACAAACCATTGCTTTAGGTTCTTCAGCCACGATTTTCTCTTTCTTCTAGGGCCCCGACTTTCTTTCCCTGCATTATGAGGTGCGAGATTATCTCATTACATATCCGAGATATTGAAGTTTTCGGATTTTCATTATTTGAAACATTTATTTTTCTGTATTTATCCAAACCATAACATCTTCATTCGTAACTATATCCATCCAGTTTATTTTAAACATTCTTCTGTAGATCCACATCTCAAATTTTTCAAGTTGCCTTATCATTTTTTTGGTAAGTATTTTATAATAATACCGATAACATAGCATCTGACCGTTCGCATTCGTAATCTAAGGTTGCGATCATGAGTACTGCAGAGCATATTTTTCATACGGATAAAGGTTACACGAGCCATTTAATTTCGTTAGAAGTATCCCGTATTTGATTTATATTGCAACCCAGGTTTGCAATATTTTGTATCTTCTCCAATTTCGTTCCAGAATTATAAAAACTGTTTTAATTCTCAGATAAATATTATTTAAGTTTTAACGAAGAATTGTACATTAACAATCCCCCAAGTAATTATATTAATGTGTAAGGAAGAAAACCGTTAAAATTATTGAATACTTATTAGTACGCTCATATATGGAGACAAAATCTTCAAATAAATAAGTAAACATTAAAGCTCTTACCTTGTACAACCTGCAGGCGATATTAATTTCACAGAAACTGAACAAAGCACATAAGCTCCCGAGTTAATACTTCACATAATTGAATAGTCTTATCAAGGCTTTCAAAAACCACCCCACTTTATGAGTGGCAATCTTCACTACTTATTATTCCATTCATCCGTGCGACATCTGAACACAATCACAGGATCTCCCTTGTATTTGTTTAATGAAATTCCTGGTTAAGGTAGTCCTACTTACTTAAGACTACCGTAGCACAGGGTGTTACGAAATGATGTGATACATCATTCAGTTATAATTATTATTTGTATGTCGCTGGGGTATTAACGATAATGTGTCGCGCTGAAATCCATTAGTTTGCATGTATAATATATACTTTAAAGTAGGTACTTTGTGTTAATTAAAATTCAATAAGTGTTCATATAATTATATACACCGAATATTTAGCGTCAGTATTCTGGGCACCATTCCGAGTCTCATCTTGAATTGTGAAACTATTATACAAAAAAATTTCAATTTTGCAGCCAAACGACACGTTTAAAAAAAAAGAGATAACTCATAGAATGGAGTGAATTTTAAATTATAAAATTACTACAGGTCTTAGAATAATCATTATTCACAACCAAATTCACTGAAATCCAAGATAAATTATAGATTTCGGCGAGTTTACACTGAAGAATACAAAATGGCCATTAGTTTAAAACATAATATTCAAATGAAAAAAAATATTACAATTGATTGTTTAATAAGCCATATTTACAATTTGTCCTTAAACTTGATCAATTAGACCAGATGTTGGAGAAGTACTGTTAAAAGTATTAACATTCGAAAAACGTACATTACTTGAAGAGTGAACGATGCAAGGGTGGGTAAGCCAGGACAGAAAGGTGTGGCATTCTAACATATCTGCCAACTCTTAAGCGAATCTGCCAGGAGACTTCTTGGTAAATTATTAAAGAATACTGGTACAAAATGCTTCAACGTTCGTCTTCCATACTTATTGTAAATTTCAGTTGGTAATGGTAATTGAAATAATTTTTTCCTGTAAATATTCAAAAATATTCCATATACCTTGTAAAAGATGAGACAGGGGTCTCAGATCTTCACCGACAGCTTCATCGGAGAACATGATAAATATGGGTCCCCAACATCAGAACTACCTACTTCTATCATAATAAGATCCCATCATAAAAATAATGACATTTTTAAGAATACCTCCACCATAACAGACGTTATCAGTAAGAAAAATGCATTTTTAAGAACGCCGTTGTTAAAAATAAAGGGAATCTGACTGTTTTCTAGAACAAATAATTTCACAATGCAGAATAGGCACGAATATTTCCCACACATGTGCACTCGTATTTATATTTTTATTGTATTTAATCTTTATACAAAGCTGGATGATTCAGAATTCTATATTTTTTTATAACAGTAAAGAGCGCATGGCCCTCGCCGACAGCCTGTCCAACTGTCTCTCCACGGAAACGTTAAAAATTCGCCATGTTACAACATGCCGCGCTGCTATAGGTCAAGGCGTAATATCTGTAATACCATAGCGTGAAAAGCATGGCTCTCATTCAAAATAAATTCGTGACCATGAGTCATGATCTCCGGCCACTGACCAGACCAGCTTTTCATTCGTCACGATTTGTACTAAAATGTCAGATGGTTGATCAGTCTGATGACTCGATAACCATTCTCTGCTTATTAATATTATTATCTTTCACTCCGTTAATTAATTAATAGACCAAAAACAGACTCCATATTTTTGCACAGATATCATCTATCATCTATATATTTTATAAAGGGTACGTGAGACAGGATGAGAAAGAATCAAATGGGTCACTAAAGAAAGCAAAGCCATTAAGTTTGCTTTGAACAACAATATTTCACCAGGTTAATATTAAGTGTATTTTTGTTCCCTTTGTATATCTTACCATTTATCAATATATTTATTATTACCCCATCCTAGTTTAATTTTATTATTAATCAAAAAGTGGATATCTCTATTAATTCTTAAATAAATAAGTAAAATTGTTTTTTGGGAAAGTACATTATAATTACACACACACACATATATATATATATATCACAGACCACCAAATAAAATATATATAAGCATATCTATATATTTTTTTTATGAACAGTTGGTTGTATTAACCTTTTCCTTTCGATGCTAAAATAAAAACGCGCTTTACGGTGCTGTAAAATCAGTGTACATGGAGACTTTTACGATTTTTAAGTCGGATAAGTATGAATATTTTACATTTATTATTTATATTAATCATTAAAATAATAGTTGACATATATATAAGTAAATATATACATACTCGTATATACAAATTATTGTGAAAAAGTGCCAAAAATTAGAAATAACAGTGATCATCACAAACGACATAAGACACATAAAAACGCATAAGATACGTCTAACTCAGCCAGCGCATGCTCTACTTCTAATGCCAGCAGTTCACTCTCGCCGAGGTTCCTCGCCTCGTTTACGCTTCGATCGGAACGGAGCGTAGACGGGGCGAGGCGAGGCGTGCGAGACGAAGCGAGATGGCACGAGAAGACCAGTGTCGACACGAGATAGACGATGCAAGCCGAGAACTGTAGTATATTCTCGTGCTCGGCTACTCTCGCCATACCTCGACGAGAGCGGACCGCTGGCATAAAGTGATGATCAGAATTCGGCAACCCGCGCCCCGCATACTGCGCCGATCGCACCTCTTCGCTCGTACGCATACACGCATTGACAAATTTACGTCAGGTTCTTCTAAAAAACACTTTTTATTGTTGCGTATGGTAAATACTTATATATTGTTATTATTTTATCCAATACATAAATATATTTCGGAGGAATACCTAAAATATGAACTCTGTATTTAGTATATTTATAGAGATATTTACATAATTAGAGGCAATGTCAACTCAGTTTACATCATCGGAGAGGAAAGGTTAAAATAATATTTTTCATTACATATTAGTGAAATAGATTAAAGGAATCATTATAAATGTAACTATAAATAACTACAAAAATTAAAAATGTGTATTTAAAAAATCTATATAACGTTTGAATTATAAATTTCCTAACTAACTAAGTAACGCGAGAATAAGCGGAGAGAATAGAACGCCACACTTTTTGATCCTGACACAATTTTCAACTCATCTACATTCATACATCGTCTCATACAAGCTTGTCGATTATTGAGGCTTCTATCAGGACCATCTTCCAGTGTGCTTTCTGACGTTCTCTATTTCTGGTACCATCAACACTTGCGTTCATACTATTCTCTCCTCATTCATCCGTTCCATATGACCAAACCATCTAAGTGATCATTTTTTAATATTATTCACTATGCTAAGATCAGTTTTACAATCTGTCTCGTAATTTCTTCATTCTTAATTCTGTCAAAAATGGATCTACTACATATACGCAGTAAAATAATATCTCAAAATAAATATTAAAGAAATAATATATATTATCTAAAAGAAAAACTTTTGGATTCTTCTATACGGTGTTCTAAATGCTATACACATTCCAGAAAATATCATTAATATAACCTCCATGACACTCGATCTCCGCCAAATCATACAGCGATGCTTCTATAAGATAATCTCGCTGGAACGCCAACACGGTGAGAAACTTATTAGGCAAAACAATGGTAAGGTTAGTCTATAAATTTATTTCTAGATTAATTATTGAGATTTGAGATCGAATTACAGATTATTAAACTTGACAATAAAAATGTCAAGTGGTTTATCGTATTTGGTTGTAATAGCTCTTTCACGTGTAGTCACAAATTTAGTTTCACTTTTGACGAAAAATGTTTTTTTATATATTGTCGCTGATGACGATACTCTATGTCCCTGGTATCATGAAATGAAATCTAAAATAGCAATCTGCACGACCAGATAAGTCTGTATAGAAGGTTCTATTCATTTAAGGGTAATTTTAAATTATAAAGACGTACTATTATATTAACGTAAATAATTCTTAAACAGTATTATCTTAAATATATTAATTAGAAAGGCATACATATAAAATCAATTTCATCGAAAAATATTGTTGTTGCGCCACCGCAATTCGAACCTGGATCTCTTTCCAAACCGGGAAAGGTGCATTATCTATAATATGGAAAGAGACCCAGGTTCGAATCCCGGTGGCGCGACAACAATATTTTTCGATAAAATTGATTTTATATGTATATCTTTCTAATTAATATATTTAATTCATATTTAAAATATCACAGACCGTCTGTTCTGAATAATTACAACTTCACAATAAGAATGTGTTCTAGTATTATCTTAACCCATTCTCCGCGGGTGACTCAAATATGAGTTGCCATGTTTCGCCCGCCACTAGTGCACTGAGGAGCGGTAAAATTCATACCAAAATTATTTGGAATCTTTATCCTACCGATATCTATTAATATTTGTTAAGGATTATTAGTCATCTTATAAACAAACACGAAATAATAAAAGTCCTCGTATCATCCAGTATCGCTCAGTTATTCAAATTAAATGCGTTTCAAATTATAGAGTTAAATTTAATTTCAGTATTTAAAAACTTGTAAATAGTGTGTATTAGTCTCAGAAATCAGCGCCCGCGCAGATCACTACTTCACTCTAGTACGTGTGAGTATCACCACAAATGGCGCTAGTGATGGTGTAGGGCACTATTGTGTTATCTCATGAATAATTTTGTTTACGTTATTTTATAATTTGTTTATGTTCGTGAGAATACTCGAGAACATTTGTCATCGATTTCTTAAAAACAAATCATAAATATGTTGTATAATCGTTCTGTACAATCGTAAATTATAATGCCACCAAATAGTATGAAAGATGTCATGCGTATCAAAAAATACTTTATAGATTAACATGTATCCCAAAATTCATAATATTTTTATATCTTTGTTATAAATATATTGCATTCTATTTTATTATAAGCTGGTTATTGTAAACAATAATTATTAATATGTAATCATCTTCTCTGCATTGTATTGTATCATTGTAATTATAACAGATTGATAAATAAATAAATAAATAAATAGTATATAAATAAATAAGCAAAATACTTAATTATCGATGACCTTCGGTTAGACAATTTAGATAAGATAAAAAAATCCTTAGTAACCAAGTAAATTTATCCATTAGTCCTATATTAGGTATTATTCATTTTAAATCAATTAAATATCCATCAACATTGTACTCCCCCCCTTACCACTCCCTTGATGTTTTGTCTTAGTTTGTCACCCTCTTTTTCATACAGGTATATGTATTCTGTCTCTCTCTATCATATGTAATTTTATATTCTGTCTCCCTATATGAGTGCACTCTTTTTGTATTTATTGTTAGTTTTAAATACAGCCTAACGAAGCTTGAGCTAAGCGAAACCCGGTGGCGTTTTATTTTTTAAAAAAATCATGATTTTATACAAATAGATTGTGTTTTATTAAAAATAAAATTTTGTATTGTAAAATAGTATAATAAAAATACAACCTATTTTTTTAAAATAACGTATCCTTTTCATAATAAATCGTGTTAATCTAAAATAAGTAAGCGAAATACTTTACTTTCCAAGCTGACTGCTATACCGGTAACACGTTTGCGAGCGGTTATTTGGAGCTTTTAGCAAATTGAAAGATGTGCTCAAGACAAAAGTGTGCTTGCTCGCCGATTGTATATATTTATCACATTTTCTTTTTTTCCAACAAATATTTTCTTCCCTGGAAATGTTCTATCGAAAGCGAGAATTTTATCTGAGAGAATAAATATTAAACAAGGTGTAACATTTTTTCCTGATAAATAACCATATTTTATTCTTTACGCTCCTTTGAGGGTTGTTTATGACATAATGATGGCCTAAGAGAAGTGAATTTACCTAAAAAAATAATACAATAACCTTTTTTAAAAATTTATTCCTTTGTCCAAGGATTCCAATGACGAGCTTCATCACGTAATGATTATAACAATGTAAGAAAAGCTAATTGCAAATTTTTGGTTACCTCCAATATTCAATTAAGTTCTAAATATTTTAGGGATATGACATTTCACAATTTCGATCGAAAATATTTAAGCTGTACGTGTTAAAGTACAACCGTTTCACATGTCTGATATTTTATTTATTATTTTATCTATTTAAAAATATTTGTTGATTTAAAATGATACTTTTAATTGATGCGTTGATAATGAGAACCATTATAAATATTTCTGTTTTAAATGAACAATTTAAATAAATCTTAAACGAGGTTTTATCCACATTAGTCGAATATTTCGTTAAATAATCAAAAATTGAAATTCAATCATTTATATCTATAACGATTCAGAATTTTCACACATTGCTTGGATATTTTTGGCTCAAACTACATGAGCAGAGATCTTGGTTATATGAATATAATTTTGAAAAATAATGATCGAATTAATAAATAAATATTTTTGTTTAAATGATAATATCGTATATATATATAAAGCCTAATATATTATTTACTCGTAAAAAATATTTTCTCAATAAATATGTTAAAAATTGTAATCATATTTTGCCTTTCGTTTTATAATATAGTTTTTTTAATATAACAAAAATTATACAAAGAATATTCATCTTAAATCTTCAACATTCCTAAATACAGAACTTAGTATTTAAATTACTTTATTATGAATAATAATAAATATATTTTTTTAAATAATAAATTTAACTTTCTGCAATAAATTATTTTGACAGTATCCAGTTGGCAATCGTGACATCACTCACTATTATATTGTTGCCATGTTTGATACAAATCATCACAAATACAAGATGAATATTATGTTTCAGTCCGATTTTATTTGGCCGCCATTCGGTTTGGCAAATATTTTGTAGTTCGCATTTGACAGTCATAGAGAGTACGTAGTTGATTACAATTTATTATTAAGCATCTATTGCCTCAGCAATGTGTTGAAGTTATTAAAATATTAAAACAAACACAAACCCAACATTTTAAAAAATTATCATGAGTGACGAAGCTCATTTCGAATTGGCGGCTTTTGTTAGTAAACAAAATAGCCATTATTGGGACACTAAAAATATTCAATTGATACACCCACGCAGAGGTGTGTGGAGAGAGTGTATGGTGTGCCAGCAGAATCATTGGGTTCTATTTTATTCAGGATGCAAGAGGCAATGCTGTAAAATCTGGTTTACGAATAGGGTCGATTGGGCCAGCAACACGTGGGATTTCAACAGGATGGTGCCATCTCACACACAGCCCGAGCTACGCTTGAAATTTTGATGAGTGAAATAACACCGGCCTGGCCATAATATTGACTGTGTATTGCACTATTCTTCAGATGCATCGATCGGCTTGTGATTTTACTGCCGTAAAATACGTTTTCAACAAATTGCTAAATTTTAATTGGTGACTGGATGAGCAACCAAGTGTATTTTGAGGTGTCAATTATTCTGTGAATTTTGACTCAATTTAAAGTACTGCTTACCCTATACACACAAATAAAATAAATAGTAAGAAATGGAATTAATACCATCAATTGACATAACAATTACTTTGTAGTGCAAAATTATTATTTTAATTCTCACTAAACTATTATAAACTAAACATTGTTTACTATAAATTTACGAAATTCAAAAGAATTTAAATTTGAAGAAAACACATACAAATAACATCATATTCCCTAACACTTACATCAATATTTAGATTAACGAACGAAACTCCCACCCACCCTTTCCAAGCCCCGCCCCAATAACCAAATAGTTTACCAAACTGTATTAATTTTAGTTATCACCTGATGATGATACGAACTACGCCTCTCGAAACTATAGTAGTGATAGTATAACTCAACGCGTATGTAGTACAAAGTTTAGTTTATTGAATTAAAATAGCAATATTTTTTATATACTATTATTGTGGAGGTCTATCGCCTTCACAACTTGCATGCACCCTGCATGTACCTGGATAAAAAATAGGGCTCTTTCAACCTCAGAAACACGCCTAGTACCGATCCCTAACAGAAAACAATACATCGCTCAGGGAGCCGGCGAGTTCATTAACCAAAGCATTGTAAAACTTTTAATATCCGTATACGTATCCGTAACCGTGTCTCATGTATCAATAAACATCGTCTACTGGAAGAAGTCTTCTATTGTTCATCCTGCTGTGGCTACACACCCGCATACTGACACACCTGCACGCACACTCGCGCGTTACAATTCAAACGTATATGTGAGTGGATGAGTGAAATATAATGGGGCATTCATCTACACACGCTAAAGCATATCCTTTTGATCCATCAACATTATGACAATACATAAGCATTAATATCACACGACAATAAAATGAAATAGTCAAATTATAGGAGTTGATATGTGTGTGTTGAGTTATTCAAATTATGATTGACTCGAGATTGTGTCAGAGGGTTATGATGCTGTGAGACAGAAGTTCCTAATCTCTTCTTGTCTCACGCGTGTTGGTCGTGTGTCGCAGTGTAGGGTGCCTATTGTAACTAGCGCAGGGTATATAAATAAAAGAGCACTTATAAGGTTTCGTTCATAGAGGCGATGAATTAATACAATTTAAATGCGCGGTTGAACTCTGGAGTGGTTCGCTGGAGATATGGTTGAATGACGATGTGATAGGACGGCCTGCAGAGAAGTGATTTTAGTTTCTTGAGCTGTATCTGTATCTGGTGCTGATTGTTTATTTGCATCTGCTTATTGGTCGCTCTGGTTCGGACCCTAATGGTTGATAGGTGAGCCGTTACACGGCCATGTCTACGGGCGCGTGTAGGGTCACCACATTATCTATGCATGTACATATGCTTTATTTATTGTATTTCTTAGACACATAATATATATTATAAAGCTAAAAAAAAATTGTTACATATAGATTTTTTAAAACAGTTTTTCAAAATGCATTGCCCAATAAGGCAAACCTGTTTTAAGACAAATAGGCAAACACAATTTAAATACAAAATTAATGTATAATACATACAAGATAAAGTAAAAGTAAAAATATATAAAATCAGAATAAAAATACTAATACAGTATCAGATTACACATAATACAGTTATAATAATCATTTCATAATATATATACAATAGTTTATATAGACTCATTTATTATATTATACATGTCCGGCAGAAATAATTCCCCGATTTGAAAGTTTAATAAAAATATATATTATAACTAATTTATACAAAATTTTAATATTTTCTGAAAGAACAGGGCTTGCCATTGATTTTCACATACCTTTAATTATTATTATTTTAAATATGTCGTTCATATGCCGACCGTCACAATTTATACAGGTCCTCTATCTCTCCCTGAAAATTCGCACTCCGCCAGCAATGGTGGGAAATCGGGAAGTTATTTCTGCCATACCCTATATTTTAGGTCATAAAATAAAATATTTTTGAATTTAATCACTTAGGCTTATTTAAATGTCGTAAACAAATAAAGCATGTATCTACTTACATATAAGACCCCAAATATATTATGTTGAAAAATAATGTACATCTATAATATTTTCTAATAAATCTCGTCTTCGCCTTTCAAACATAACTTCTTAAACTCGATACGTATTTTGAAAATCACGTAATCTCTCACGGCTTAAGGACTCGAGTTACCCTTTCATCGCCCCCACATTCCTGATAATAAAAGTTTCTATATCACATTCCCATCCCTCGCGCGAGTCATCCCCTTTATACAGCCTTTGATGTTCCTAAAGGCATGGCACGTGAGTGTGTGTGTGTTGGCGGAATTTCGTGAATTATATGAAACATCTCATGTGAATTACTATCAGTGTATTAAAATCGTCAGATCTTTCGGGTCATGGACTTTCAAATTTAAATCTTTGCCTCATCTGATTTCCTTAATGGGCGATTTTTTTTCTCACACTGGGTGTTGTCGTGGAGTCATTTGGGCAGGGAAGGGGATGAATATTCATCGCTTAGAATAGCGAGATCAAGATATGTTATTTTACACGATACGAATACAATTCAAAAACTTCAATATATGGGAAAGAGATGTTATGAAAGTGTGTGATGTGATGAGATTAATCTAAGATTATCGGATGCCTCAATATTTCATCAAGTGTATTATATGTGAATATTGTAGGCTGCAGGCTATGAAAAATAAATCACTTACTGTATATATATATATATATATATATATATACTAAATTAATTAATTATCAGCAGTTCATGTAATAAGTTACTATGCAAATTATTATAGGATGCGGTTTCTGTAGTTGTTGACTGGCAGGTGGCGATAGGAAGAGTGAAGCTCATAATTCCATATCTCTGCTGGCCACGGTACTGAAAGTCTCTAAGGCTGATGGGAGTTTCGTTTTGTGTACCAGACCCTGCTGGGTGTGATCAGCTTCACCGGGTGGTGATTATGACAGCAGAGGCGATATTACAAATACAATATTATTCAACGATATGACGCATAGGACGTTTAGGACACATTGTGTAGAATAAATGCAGAAAAAAATCCGCATAGTCCACGTTCTTTGATTTTTTTTAAAGTAGAAATGCGTACACGGAATGTGTATCACATCAATATTCATACTATTTTCAAACTTAGCTAAACGCTTGTCGTATAAAAAGAGGACCAACTTGCTGGGCTCCTAGAACAAGGCGCAAATCGCCCGATCACTAGATCACTAGACCAGCGTCTTAATCACTAGACCAACAATCTACTCTATTGTTAATATCTTAGCTTGTGCCCCCCAAGAAAATTCATACAAGATTAATCTAAGAAATATACTTATTTGACAAAAAGTGACAAAATAAACCATGATGACTACGTATTTTATTCAGTACCATAAACGTTTTAACTTACGTTTTGAAACTTTTTAGAAATAAGCAAGATTGAAAAATAAAATAGGTAGGTAGGTATGTAAAATATTTCTCGTCTCGTACCAAGAATCCATCTACACCAAGTACAAATGCTTAACAACATTTTTTTAACAAATGAAATTTTAAAATTTCAAAAATAAATGTTACACAATTTCATTCCTTTCTTCCTTTCCAGTGAACTGTACATGTAACACCCAGTCACATAACTACAAATAATGTTTACACATATCTAATTGTATTCAATCGTTTTTATAATATTACTTTCTTTCAAAAGATTTTCAAATTACCGAATCCAACTTTCGTGCTTTAGAATTGCCTAAGGAATATGTAATGAACGATTTGAATCCAATTTACTGAAGTCTCAAACGTAGGCTGTCTATTTATATGGTATCTGATTTAGTCTGGCAAAATATAATTTATTGTTCAATTTATCATTTTAATAGATCGCACCTATTATTCTTAACGTCAGTGGTCAAAAGGCATTTATGCTGACTTTATTAACTTAACACTGTGAATACAGAAACATTACTGAAATACAAATGAACATATGTTTTTGCGCAAAATAAATAAATAAACCTTCTTCACCTATTTTTAGTATAGAGGATGCAGAGGGTACTTTTCGTCAATTCCTACTCCTTTTGAAACATGTTGAAAAGCCTTCGGGTAATTTATCCTCTTCATGAAATAAGCCTGTACGCAATGTTCCAACCCCATTCTCAAACATGAGTCAAATTCCCATACATGCTAATAAACTAAAATATTTTTTGAGGCACAATATATTTTGATTGGCTTATTTCGTAACATTCTCATTTTGTGACCAAAATATTGTGGCTTGAATCCTCGCCCTGAAAAAACTAAAAATATAGTTATGTTTGTAGCATAACCGCATAGTTTAGTTTGAAAAAATAATAAGTAAGTAATTGATTGACATTATTTGTAGTGCAACATGATTTTTTTTTAATAAACTAAATTTTGTACTATACACATTGTTGAGTACAAAAAAAGGTTGTATTTCCGTGTTTTCGTTACCTTTTCAGGTGCTGATTTTTATCAATCATCAAATATATTTACTTAACTGATAATGATTGTACAGAAATGCATACAAAATGTATTAAGATTACAGGGTATACTCTATCAATGAAAAACTCAGTTATTACACGTAAGATTAATTTCAGAGAACTGTTAAAACAATATTCCCTGCGTCTTACATAGACAGATTTAATGCCTACGTGCTATTTACTCATATACCTTATGTGACAGACGTGACATAAATAGGCCGTTATACTATGCCTAAGAACGCATGTTCTTATGTACAGTATAACGTGGGAACTCTATCGTGAGAACAGTGTGCATGTGTTCTTTAGCCATTGAAACCGTCATATGATACGTTGCACTCTGCAGTAATTGTTTTGTAGGTAGATACACCATGTATATGAATTCTCTAATAATTGTTATTTAAGTTCGTAACATACTTTGCGAATGCAATGGAATAAAAAATTGGGATGTGAGATGGGTAGAAGAAATTGCGGAACAGGATTACAGAAGAACTAAGCAGAAACAAGGAAGATCACAACCTACCTGCCAGTGTTTCTCCTCATCTAGATTTATTATCTATGGAATACAACTAGAATACACTTCGCTGATATATGATATACACCGTCAACTATGAATATAAAGGTTGTTTATTTAGAGGTATAGAACTTTAAATAAAATAAAATACATAAAAATCGTGGTAATGGCCATAGTATTGGCTTTTTTGGAAAAATAATTTTATGCTATTAGTGTTTAAATATGATTTGCACATATGGGCGCCGCGGCTGGCTCGAATAAAGCGCAATTGAAGGTCTAATTTTCGACCACTTTTTGGAGCAGCTGGGGTCGTATATCGGCATAACGCGACGAATGTTGGCTTCCAAGTCGTCTATCGTCTCTGATTTGTCGGCGTAAACTAGCAACTTCACATATCCCCACAGAAAATAATCCAAAGGTGTTAAATCCATTACGCGAAATTTACGCATAATTATTGCCCATCGAATGTTTCCTTTAATAAATTGATTATGGCGCACGTGGTGTGCAATATTGCGCCGTCTTGTCTAAACCACAGCTCTTCCAAATTAATACAATTCAATTGCGGAACAAAAAAGTTAGTAATCATGAATCTATAGCGCTCTCCATTGACTATAATGTTCTTGCCGGTATCATTTTTGAAGAAACAACAGCTTCTTCGGTAACATGACGACATCTCTGCGAATACGTATTATCAATTAGTATCTAACTACTATCTAATACTAACAAGTATCCATGGTACGAAAATGCTTTTAACAAACAACTGTGGATTGGACAATTGTTAACTATGCAATTGTTGATCGAGGAACTTTGCCAGTGGAATCCAGAGGAGACTCCTTAAAACCACATTTATGCAAAATATATTTACTGAGTTTCACAGCTTTCGGTAGGGTTCATACTATAACTCACCATCGGCTCTGTATTTTTACGATTTGTTACCTTTTATTACCATCTTCACTTATTAATATTTTATAATACGCATTGCTGTATTATTTATCAACAAAAGATATGATTTTTATATTACAGTTATAGTCTTTGTCCATGGATTTGTATGTTATTTTAATGTTTCAGTTAAATGAAATATATAACCATATCCACTACATTCGCCAGACTTTGCTTTCATCATACTACCATTTGTTTCGTTCTTTGCAAAATGCATTGAATAATAAAGCTTTCGCTGCTAATAAGGATATCATATCATGGCCTTGCTAACGAACGAAGATAGCAATAGCTAATCGAATAAAATGAACAATGTATAATTTAATAAAGTTTTTATATCCCATGAAAAATTTGCCTTTCATTTACATGTAAAAAAAATGTAATTTTTTTCTGGCCAACCCAATACATGCTCAATAATTTTAATTAATTATAAGTACTTTTTGTATTACCTATATTCTATTTTCGGTGGTACTTTCACCTTATCTCGATACTCATAAGACTGCCTTAAATTATACGTAATTGTAATATAACTTGTACATTAAATTTACTATATAATACAACCAATACGTTATATATTAAAACTGTTTCATATTGGACGTAAAATTTGCATTCTGGTTATAAATCACAACGATAATTATATTTATATATACATAGGTCTGTGATATTTATATAATTACAACTTCACAATAAGAATGTGTTCTCCTAATAATTATTATTAGACTTATCACTAGTTGTATTCTACTCATCAATAGTACATTATTTTACTTAGTGCAATATCAAAGATTTTAAGAAAATAAAATATCAAAAAAACTTGCATCTCTAGATACAACATTTTTCAAAAAGCTTTCCTATGAGTTTGACAGGTGGCTTAAGTAACTTCACTTTTCTCTCGCCAATACACTTTACTCTTGGGCCACCATGTCTGTAGTTGGAACTAAATCTAGTACACGTATTATATACCTACAGCGAAAAGATGCTGCAGTTCATGCAGCATGTATTTTATATTTTTAAATACTTCAAAATAGTAAAATATTGAAGCTATATGAAAATATATCAATAATTTTTAGTTTCACCCTGAACAATTTTAATTTCCACCCTGAGCAATAATAACATATCTTTTGACTACAAGGTTTGAATTATTAGATCTGAATATTTGAAGGAAACTCCAAAGGATCCCACCCTATCCCGGAATCGTTATGAGAGTTGTTTACTCTCGCTTCGATTCCACTCAACAAAGCAACTCGTGCGATAATTTACAGAATCTTCAAAGCCTTTTAGTATATATATAGTCATGTTTAATTAGTTAAGTTCCTGCAATTAGATAAAAAATTCCTTACTTTCATCGTTAGCTTTTTCTTTCTTTATTATACGGCATAATTAGCAAACACATCTATATTACACTTGATAATTTACTGATATAAGTTGGCTCCGGTATCATCTTACCAAAGCCATACCTGTACAATATTCATCCGTACGGTATCAATTTGACGTGATACTTGTTTTTATATTGATTCCAAAAGGCAGCTAGAGAGAAGCTATGGAAATCATACACCCCTAAAAGAGGAGGGAAAACGTCACATTTATATGTTGAAGTCATTGGATCTGTATTTACATAAGAAAAAACTTATAACGGATAATGGGCAGAGAATGACATCTATCGGTGAAAAGCCAGCAGCAGATACCAGCCGAGCACAGATGGACACCAAGGAGCCGCAGTAGCGCAAAGCGCTAGACTAACCACCAGAGACCAGATAGTTTCTGATCCTCAACCAGAGTACAAATCAGCGTTTACTAGTGTTGGACAAACTTAAACACCATCTCAAGAGGTGGTTATTGGGTGTTGGCAGAAAGAAAACAGAGCAAAGATTCATGGAAATGATCACATGAAAAGATCATCATCATTTCTTTATATTCATTTTCTGTTTTGCATAGTGTTTCAATCACGGTATAGCGAGAGTATTTTACTTATTGATTATGTTATTAGAATTTTTTCATAACCTTGTTTATTATTTAATATTTCTGGTTTAGATAAAAATAATAAAATATTAATAAAAATAATGGTTTTCATATTTGTATGATAAATAGTCTCATTTAGTATAGACTTCGGTCTAGTTAAGGAAACAGTGAACATCTCATACATTATGAAACTTGTTCGCCTTTGATGAAAATTGTTTGAAGTGCATTCACTTAATCTTACTAGTTCGAGCGTAGTATTCACAATCCTAACATTTGCTGTAATCTTAGCTCTTATTTTATCAATCAAATATATTGTAAATTTGTAAAATTGAAAATAAAGAATCATCCAACTGTAAGTGATCTATTGGTACCTCATAAGGATTCCAACTGAAGCACACGGTGCCAAACGTAATATACTTAATAAGTATACCTTCAAGTACAATAGATTCTATCTCCTATATTTAAATGACTTTAGTAAAATTTGATTATTTGTAGAATAACTATTTTTAATCATTATTATATTGTATTCTGTGCATCATTACTCGGCAACATATTAAGAGGGTTATTCAATAGTATGAAATCGTCAACAAAGATTTATGGAGAATTATTTTTTTGCGGAAAACCCGGTTACTGGGGTAACGTAACTCGGCATGCTAGAAAACTGTCTTATTCCGCAATTAAAGAGATTTCGCAAATTTAGAAGACTTCATCTTTCAACAAGACGGAGCTCCACTTCATTAGATGTTCGAGGTTTTCTGAATGAATCCCTACCTCAACAATGGATAGGTCACATTGGGAATGAAGAACTGGCTCTTCAGTTCTGGCTCCCGAGATCTCATGATCTCACGCCTTGTGATTTTTTCTTATGGAGGTTCGTAATAGAAGCAGTTTATATACCATCACTACCAACAACTCTGACCGACCTGCAGAACCGTATCACAGCTGCAGTGGACTCAATGACACAAGACATGCTTCATCCCGATTAGATATTTTCCGTGCAGCCAAAGGGGGTCTAAACATTAATAAACTTTATTATTTATTTCTTCTTCGCCCTTGTAGGCTTTTACATAAGAATACATTTTTATTTCATTTAAAATATAACAGTACATTATTGATTGACATTTCAATATAACAGTTTAAATATATTATAAAAAATAACATAAAAAAATAAAAACTAAGTATAATTTACATACAAATATTTCTTCTTCACCTCAAGTATGCACCTGCACCGAAAAATGTTAACGAAACTCAACGTGTTACCATTTGCGATATTGGCGAGTTAACAGCATAATTATTTATATGTGTACCTACAAAGACACTTCGTGTGTAGGTACTTTATACGAAACCATTATGTATCCAACATGCTTTTGATAATTTTATATAGATGTACTATATCGCTCACATCCATTCTCAAGGCTAATTTTTTCAAATAAAGAAGATTCATTAAATAATCGTAATTTAATTTATATTATCTCTCGGAATATGTGGAATATGTAATTTAAAATTAATAAATTTTAGAAATTTATGTTGTACTCTTTCAATTTTTATAATATGTGATCCATAGTAGGCAGACCACAGAGTGGAATTAAATTCCCAGCCTTATTGTGAGTATTATCAAATATAATTTACTTCGTATTAGTCACTCTTTTGCAGTTTGAAATATAGATTTATGAAATTGAGCCCATCATTTTGAATAACCCTGTACTTATTTGCCGATAAATTTATTCGATGGCTAAGTAATATGTCATTATTCATAAGCTACGATTTGTTTTATTTTTTATTATACCGATTAATTTTCAAGGATAATGTTATCATTGTACTATTGGAGGGATAGCTTAATGTTATTATAATTTATAAGCTTTTGTGCGTACCATTAGTATAACAATAATAATAAATTATTCAATGAAGATAGATTTTTTTATCAAATTATGAGATACTCTTAAAAATATTAAAATTAGATAGAATTTTCACGCTTACTACGACACTAATCATAATCGCTTTCGTGCTATTATCCTAGAAGAGTCCGAAGAGTAGAAGAAGTAGAGAGTAGAGTAGAAGAGAACCAAATTTTTGGCAAGACGCTTACATCCTCACCTGACTTGCGCCGTTTCAAAACCCAATCTGTCTTTATACAGTCCTTGTTGCTGTTTATCCCAGCTTAGTTTGGGGTGATCCATCCCCCTGGACCGCCTTCCCTTCGGAGTAACCAAAAAATGTACATTTTGGTAGTTAGTACTCTGACTTTCGCAAGACGTATCCAAGCCAACTTAATTTAATATTTTTTTTATATGTTGAAGTAGATGCTGGATTGGTGATATCACTATATGCGTTAAAATGTATATTTTATGACTGTATATTAAAAAAGGCCGGTACACAATTTAAAAACCTTCAGTTTGGTCGTGACACATGGATTTCTTCAGAAGCATATATTTTCAATCCCCTCTACTACGTGTCATCAAAGATTATCTTATATTTATTATCTAAAATTTATCAATTTTTTAAATAACATAAAACTTTATCACTTATTTGATAAAGAATTATCTCAGATATACCTACTAAAATAGCTGACAGACATCAAAAGCACACCCGTCGTGTAATTTATAACTCACGTAGATAATATAATTCACGTAAAAAGTTACGCACACTCAAATTTGCTTTAGCGGTAATACTTCCACATACACTTACCCGTGTTCAAATTTAAATTGAGACATCCACTTAGTCAAAAGGGGAGAGAGAGCGGCGTCAAAATAGATGAGTGACAAAATATCGATAATACCGTGCAAGCTGCGATAGTCAATTGAAGCGGTTCTTAAACTGCGGTTCGCGTACCGCGTTTTATAATTTTGAAGTGGTCCACGTAATGCTCAGTGTCCACAATGATAGTGTATTGGATACATAATTCTAATCCGCGATCAGAGTTCTCGTTCCAGTGCTTGTCCGATTATTGCACTTTAGCGATACAGAAAACTTTAATATTTCGAACATGTAATGAGACTGGAGAAGTGCGAGATCTTGCACTTCATAATGCAAGGAAATATTGCTGAAAATCGGAACTCTAGAAGAAAGAATCTTTTCGTTCTATAAAGTTTAACGGTTAATGAAGAGACCCACCACTAACCCAGGACCATTTTATAAACAAAATCTCTTATATCAGTCCTACTCATTCACCGCCAGGTTGGCATTTTAATATGCTCAATAAGCAACCGAGAACTGCGCTCAGCGCCGACGTGTCCAAACAACGACGCACGGCCGTCAACCAAAACACCCTTCATTGCACCTATGACCCCAAATAAAAATCTTTATTGTGTAAAATATAGAATGCACTGATTAATAATAATACAAAAAACATTCCCTGACGGGAAACAAGACGGGCATAAAAAAAGGCCGTGAAGTTGATTCTCTGCCCGAGCACCACTGCCGACAGATATAATCCGGGAAACAGCACACTCGAGTGTCTGACTTGCAGGCCAATCAGACACTCGTCGCAGTAGGTCGACCCATGATTTTACACCTACATGGCTGAGAACATCATGGCTGAAGAACCTAAGGCAATGGTTTGGCCAGTCTACTGTAGAGCTTTTTCGGGTCGCAGTAAACAAAAGTGATGACATCCAACATGATAACCAAGATCTGTTAAACGGGTAGGGCTCGTTAAAGAAAATAAGAAGAAGAAATCAAAGTCTCATTGGAAGGTCATCGTAGACATGGCATAAATCATTGGTAATCATTACATAACTTTGTTATAGCCATAAAATATTATTAACATTTTACACAAAAATGAGTAAGTAAAATTCAGATTTTCAAATTCAAATTCAAGTTGGTACATTACATTGCTGTTCAGTTAGGTGGTATCTTAACAAAATAGTTGAGAACCTCCGCAAACTACAGCGTTCTAAACCCCGCTCGCGTTCGCGAACAAAAAGTGCCAATTCCATTTTCCGCCCCTAGAGCGCTCGGCTAGACATCGTGATGGGAAAAAAATGACCGACACCGTTGTTGAGTAACGACATACCGGGAATTTAAATCTCGTTCAATCTGCGCTGCTCGCGGCAGACTGACTCCAGAACAAGAAAGCGCTTCCGCGCTCTGGGGGCAGCTGCCAGGCCTGATGACTCAGCTGTAATGACGGCGTAATTTGCAGCCAAAAAAGCGTATTTGGGATGATTCTAGAAGCAATTTAACTATCCGTTGCCAATATCCGTCACATTTAAACGCCTCATTTGTTAACGACCGGCTTAGTTTACAATAAGTTTATATACATATGTATGTATTTTTTTTTTTAAATATAGATGCGTACACGTAATACGTGAATAATGCTTGTGTTTGAAAATAAAACTTACTTGATGGTCTACTGGAACTAGGCTCGAACCTTCGACCACTAAACCACTAGGCGAGTATTGTAACCACTAGATTACAAGCAATTAATGTAGGTGTATATGAGACCACCTCTGCAATAACACTATACATAGGTTATGAGTAGATCTGAGTTATGAATGCCACTATGTTGTACATGTTATTGGGTACATCCATTCAAAATAAATAAAAACACTATTGAACACTTATGTGTATAGTTTTCTGGGCTAATATGTCGTATTTATCTGACCTTTTTGCAGGGAGGTCTTATATATATATTTGTTCACTGTACAATACTGCACTCTTTGAATGATCTAAACCCAATTTTGCACAATTATTTTTAGGACCCTGCGAAAAACATAGGCACCCTCTCCACTCTCCCTGTCCAGCTTAACACCTCTCATCTATTAAATCGAATTCCATCCAAATTATTTAAATGTAACCCAGAGAAAAATACATTCACTGACCCTGCCCCCGGGATATCTCATCCTCCCCTGTCTGGACCAAATTTTGCATACATTGTTACTCATTAGAGCTAGTGCAAAACAATGGCACCCCTCTATCTCTCAAAAAATCGTAGTTAAGAGGAGATTTTATCAAACATGAAATGGACGTGAGGAGAAAACGAATTTCATGCATAATAAAATAATTCTTTATTCAAATTTTAAATAAAACAATCTGAACACAATATTTTGTTGTTAAGGAGAACGCATTCTGTTTGTGATGTTGTAATTATTCAGAACATAGCTCTGTGATATTTTTTTAATACAAATTAAATTATTTATTAATTAATTAGAAAGATATACACATAAAACCGTACATATTTACCGATTATACTATACCAACAATGTTACAACATCTTCTTTATTTTTACGAAATCTCAAATACCTTCGAGTAATCCGATAAGAGACTCCAGAATTAATAATTCATTTGGCTTTCAAATAATGGAATGATAGATGTATTAATTTGAAAAGAGTAACATATAGGTTCGAAAATTTGTCGTCGAAGCACTCTGTTGCTATAGCATAATCGGTTAATGTACGTTCCCCGGATCGGAAGAGATCCAGGTTCAAATCCCGGTAGCAACAATAATATTTTTCGATAAAATTGATTTTATTTATATATCTTTCTAGTGAATACATTTGATTTGTATTAACAATATTTTGTCATATTAAAAAGTGTTTAGTAATGTATATACATCATACATTGTATTTATGAGAATTCTTGCTTGAGCGGGGTATGACTTTAATCATATTAAGTACATTGTCAACAAGTTTTGAAATTTAAATTAAACACAAGAATGAAAAATGTTTTAAAACACCTTAAGACAGTAATAATTCCCAGGGAAATATTTTCACCATTAATCTGTATAATGGAATTGAAGTGGATAGATTTTTTAGAGCTTTAAATCAGCGAGATTTAAAATGCAAATTATTTAAAAACTACATAATAAATATTTGAAGTATCTGGTTTGACTGTTTTTAATAAAGTGCAATTCATTTAGATATCTTGACCCTATAGAATAACAAGATTCTATCTAACATGTTTGGCTCTTTTCAGTCATTACGTTAAATAGGTTCCAAATGCATTATTCTTTATTTCTTCTATACACATTAATTCTATTTAACCAATATTAAAGGAAATAGCAAGAGCTGAAAGTTTCAATTTTATTTTTAATTAATGGATCATTATTGTTAATTTACAATGTTTTTTTTATTTTTTATTTTCTTTTCGCAGTGGTTATTTATAATAATGAAAATAAGTTAAGACCTTAATACTGATCATAATTGCATACTCAAAACAAAATATATATGATTATATGTTAAAACACATTTGAGCTCATTATCTGAAAACAGTGTCATTGTCAGATGAAACCTTGTTATTCTGAGGGGTCGTCCTGCATCATGGTTTCATTGATATTTAATATACGCAAACTTTCAGTATTGAAAATTAATAATTTAAATGGATCATCATATTTATTTATCATATTAATACGATATCGTCAACAATAACATATAAAAAAAGGAGACAAGAAATATAAGAGATAGTAAATGTCTTATGTCAAATATGTGTATGACCGTGCAACTTGTGAAAGTCTGAAGATAGTTATTCTGATCTGCTAATTATAAACAAATATGTAAAAAATATATTTCGTTAATTAATGTTATATTCTATACATAAGTTTTGAGTTTTGTTTAACGTAAAATCAAACTCAGCAATCGTCCCAGTATTGTTACAGTAATACAGTAAAATACCTAATTCTAGTATTTCAATAAATTAGGGCTATCAATTTTATGATTCAAAAGTTTAAATAGGTTGAAAAATTTCTTAAAATATTAATTTTTGTTGGTTTCCATCAAGAAATTCAATTTACAAAACAGATGTCTAGCAAAAAATTGGTCTATTTCTGACGTAAGATAAAAATGAAGCCTAAGATAAAACACCCAAAGGAAAATGATATTGAATTGAGTTTTTCGATATATTCTTTGATGTAGAGCCACATAATATATCCTTCCGTTAAACTTTATTACTGAACTGGTACTTTGAGAGAGATTTGAAAAAAATTCTTCATAAATTTACATGAGCACACTTAGCATAAATAAAAATAGATGTTTATTAAAGTAACATTTATATCAAACTGTGTATATTCAGGAATATTAATACAATTATTCAAGATTTTTTTTAAAAACGTTTAAAGGTTAATTCTGTAATTTAATACTTGCCAATTTTTAAAAAAAAATAATATTATAAGTATTGAAAATTGTAATACAAATACTGTTGTAAATTTTTTATTTTTTCAATATTAATATACTTGGGTAGGTTACGCAATTAATTTACATAACAAAAGAACTGAATGTACGATATTAGATTTTTTTTCCTAAAGACTTTTAAAACATCAATTGTTAATATTATATTTACTCTTTCCTAGGTAAGTTTGTAGAGCTCCATAATATAAAACATAATATAAAACACTTGTTTTTTTATTCTACTCGTTTAATTTATTCAGAATTCCAATATTTATAATGTTGTCCCTTTTCATCTCATGTAAATAAATTTTACAGCTGTCCACTTTTATAGTTATAGATTATTGAGTTAAAATTGTTAGATTAAAGGCGAAACGAAACGCGCCTTAAATAAATCAAACGAATAGATTCAAAAAACAAGTATCATATCATTAAGGAGAACACATTCTTATTGTGAAGTTGTAATTATTCAGAACATAGGTCTGTGATGTTTTAAATACTAATTTAATGTATTAATTATAAATAATGGAACGACAGATGTATTCATTTGAAAAGGTGTAACATATAGGTTTGAAAATTTGTAATGAAAAATACTGGCGCTATAACACAATTGGTAGTGTACTTTCCCGGATTGGAAATAGAGATCTAGGTTTGAATCCCGGTAGCGCAAAAATAATATTATTTGACAAAATTGATTTTATATGTATATATTTATAATTAATTCATTAAATTAGTATTTAAAGTATCATATCAATTATTCAGTTCGTTTAGATTTGAATAAAGAGTATTTTTGTAGAAAGGCATATAGTAAACAAAGAATTGCATCCAAAAAAACATTTTCGATTTTGATAGAAATACTACTTATATTCGCAACGTAAATCCGACAATTCCGGTCGTAAATCGGAATCGCCGCGGAGTAGGAGAAGGAAGTTAAAGGGAAACCTTAGTACAGGATGAGGTCGGTGAGGGTATAGGGATTTTAGTCAAAGGACAAGTGATCTCGGGAACCGTGATTCGGAAGAACTGCTCGCCTTATCTTGTTTATGATCAATCCATAACCCCGCAGTCGCCGCCGACATCACATCAATGGCACGCGGATGAGCCGATCTTCGATCCCAATTAAATATGGCGATGACAAAAGTTCACGCACTGTACACACAAAGCAAACACTATGTGATCACCAAACACAAAATCAAAAATACAGTGCTGGTGCACACCGCGAATGCTATCGCTATGTCGCGATCGAACAAATATCGGTTACGTTGATGTCTGCTGACGTCAAGGTCACAATTCACACTGACAAGACGAGCATGAAGAAAGGTATGGATGGGAATTTGGACGGAGAAATGTGTCAATAACATGAATTGCGGCCGATTCGAAAGACGCGCCAAAAATGTGTTTTACGAATTCAAAGCACTACTTATTGCTGAGATTCTCGTGATAATTTGATTTGATTCTCGGAACATTTTAATGCACTTTAATACACCAGAACACCTCCAAACTACCCTCCATTAAAATGGTAATATCAAATATATATTATACCTATTATAAATGGGATATAACTACAGAATCCATAATTATATAATCTCAATCAAATATTTCTGAAAAATTAATCTGGAAAATATTTTCACTTTAAAATTTGCTGATTGCTTGAACAATAAATTATCAAATTTTATTAATTATTTACATTCCACGCAAAATCCCAATTCCTTATTCTTCTTCAGCTCATATCCGTCCACTATTTGAAAAAGGCCTATTATATGTATATAGGATAGGCCTTTTTCAAATAGCGGACGGCCTCCAGAACCCTTCCAGTAATACCTACAGCACCAAAACTTGTAAACTTACAACTCATCCACAAGTTTTAGGTGACCCAGTGAACCGTGGAAAGGACTGTGCTCGGATTATCCCTGAGGATTAAAAAAATAAGACATTTACATTAAAATCCATCTAAATATTTATTTATTTATTCTTAATCTAGTGCATGCATAAGTATATATAAATTTCATCTACGCAATTACTAATTTTAGTGTATTTTTTAAAGAAATTTACACAAAATATCGTATTAATTTGAGATTTAAGATTAATTTTATTTACTTGTCCGTATTATTTAATTACTTTATATTTACAATATCTTTCGTGTTTATACTTTTAAATACATTATGACTATTTAAATGCTCTAATATTTGTTTTTTTCTTACTGGAAATAATTAATTGTACATTGTTAAAGCAATATAATGAGTGTTGTCTGCATTGAAATATACTCATAGATACACAATAATCGCCCGCAGCGCCTAGCAGCAAGCTGTCGGCTTGCTTGCTGCTAGTACACGAGTACTGTGATGTTTAAAGCTGCGCGCCGACACCTGGGAGAACTTTTTTACCGACTTATGACACGAGCGATGATTGGCTGACTTAAAGGACGAATCAGAGTCGAGGATCCGACTCGGGCGAGCAGCTGAGCAGGACGTCACTTTTCGGTAGACGCTCAGAGAGGGAGTAGCGAGTCAGTAGTGCTGCTTTTCGGACAGATAATGGAGCGTGGAGACTGAAGGTGGTGATCCGTGACTCCGCTGCAACCAGCGGGGAGGTCGGTAGTGAGCGATGCAAGTCGCATGGGCTCGATGGACTCCATAGTGACGAGATGGCGTCAGGGTAACCTCCCGGAGGAGGAGATAAATTATGGTACCGGAGCGTGGCGGCCCAGAACTAAGGGTGCGACAACCCCCATTGGCAGCCTGGTATTTAATTTAATGTCAGGGTTTGTAATGTTTCTTGTAATAAATAGTTTAATGTGTCACTTCAGTGTTTATTTTTAAATCATTTCCACCCATATGAACTAGTAAGGGACACACGATCACCCATACACTTATAGAACTCAGACTGGGCTAGATCGGTGGCGGCACCTCTGACTTCCTGTTCTCTAGGTCCAGAACGCACCGTAACAACACATATCAATATAAATATTTAATTATTAATCACTTTTTGGGTTAATTTAATACACCAACCGGTTTTGGAAAATACCATTTCCTTTATCGGGATGTCAAATAAATTAACTTTAAAAGCGGTTAAAAACAAAGTAATTAATGTTTCAATATTAAAATGAATAACCACAACGTAAAGTTTGCATTAAATATTAAAAATAATATCAACATTTTCCTTTTTACCATAAGCTATCTTGCACGTATTTGCTTTGATTAATTTTGAATCTATGTGTTCTCTCCTTCTTTCTAATATAATCTGGCATTTCATGGAAAATCTTCATCGCAATATACGTACATACATCATTGATTTCTGAGATTTAGCCTTCTACTGTAACCAAATATATTAAAATCCCTTGAATCGATTGATACCCAATACACTAAAATACATCAAATAATTTTATAAAATAAAATATAAAATTTAGAAGAGGAGGAGGCTAGTCTCGCAGAAAAATTATAATTCAAGCCTATATATTACTTCACCTTATCTTCCTCCCCGTCTTGCATGAACGCCTCCCACCACTCACGACCACCACGTACGACTATAATACCCCGTATACGCGATTTTACCCATACGTCAAACTCCCCTTCCCGTACACGCGCACTAAACGTACAGCCCTTACGTACGTTAATGTGACGTAACAAACTCTCATATTTCGTTGCTACATAACGACATAAATTAAAAGATTTCATGTTATTTGTTGTTTTTTTGCAATTTTAAATTAAGTTTAGCACAAACTTGCTAGTCTTGCAGCCTCGAATAATGTAATTAGATAATATAAAGTATTAATAAATTTTAATAATTAAGATGATGGTTTGTGAGCAGAATTTAAATCTCTTATATTATATTTGATGAAATGACACATCTTAGAGGAGTAACAGGACCAGCGGCGTAACTACACCGATGCAGCCAATGCGGTGAATTAGAGCCCACATTATACAGGGGACCAAAAGATTTGCGCCCTACAAAACTTTTTTTTCCACATGGACAAATAATTTTTAAAGTCTTCTACAGCTACTACTAAAATTATTTCTCATTTGTATCACGAAAATACATGAAAACATTATCGATACGGTAAAATCCCGCTAATACGGAGGGTTGGGTTAGGTTAGAAATTGTACCATCGCTGCATAGAAAAAAGTACATATTAATAACAAAACGCTTAAACAAAAAAAAATGGTAATCAGTAAATGAACACTGCACTACAGGGAAAAAATATCGGTGGTTGTCGTTTTTATATGCATGTAACGGGGCCCTATTTTTTCATTTTACATAGAGTCCTAGTTTTTGTAGTTACACTACTGAACAGGACTTTAATGGATCATAACTGACCACAAGTACAAACTACTGCGAGATGGAAGACCAATGGCACGGAGTCCTTTCTTCTAAAATTAGCTTGGACACGTTTTAAGAATTCAAGAGAAATGATTACTGTGACGTATTTTCTTAACGACTCGCGGTAGGTTGCCCAAAATGAATTTCACACTCTACAAAGACTTTATGAAAAAAGATTGGACCTTGATGAGAGTCATCAAGTACTAAAACAGTTCATAACAAGTGAAGATGAAAGTGCATATCGAGAATTTAGCCCCCGTTCCTTCTATATTGAAAATGAATAATGATATTTTAGTAAAAAATAAATTAATCAATTAGAATTTCTGTATAATTTCGGATAAATATTTTTTAGTAAAATATATATTATAATATCTTTTTCAATGAAAATATATTTTTTTGTGACATTGGAATGTCAAAACAGTTCTGTAGTATTTTTAGTAGAAATTAAATTAATTTTTCGATAAATAGTTTTTTTCTGTATTTAGAAATTATACAGAAAAATCTATTCATCGAAAAATTATTTGATTGCAGCCGGAATATTCATTCGATAAATAGATTTTTTCTGGACATCTTACTAATTCATTCATTTAATTAATATTAAAAATACTTCAGAACTATGTTCTGAAATTGCAATATCACAAAAAAATGTGTTTTTATTCAAAATGATATTTTATAATATTTTACTAAAATATATAACGACACATAATGGAAATAAATTTATTATTGAGAACACATTCTTATTATGATGTTGTAATTATTCAGAACATAGGTCTGTGATATTTTAAATACTAATAAAAAGTATTAATTAGAAATATATAAAGAAAAAATCTATTTCATCCAAAAATATTATTGTTGCTACTGGGAATCGAACCTGAATCACTTTCTAATCCGGGGAAGGTACATTAACTAACTATGCTACAGCAGACACTACTTTTGACGACAAATTTTCGAACCTGTATGTTACTCTTTTCAAATGAATACATCTACCATTCCATTATTTATCGTCAAAAGTACTGTCTGCTGTAGCAAAGATGGTTAATTTATCTACCTCGGATTGGAAAGTGATCCAGGTTCAAATCCCGGTAGCAAAAACAACATTTTTCGATCAAATTGATTTTATGTGTATATATCTTTCTAATTAATACATTTAATTAGTATTTGAAATAAATTTATATACTTTTACAAAGAAATTGATTATAATACGTACAGTTAATATAATAATGAAATAAATATTACAAAAATATTATTTACTCACTTTCGAAATTATTTAAGTATATTTGCAATAAAAAAAGACCACTTAAATTACCAGGCGATTGTATACAGGTGTACCAAACAAGTATATTTTGAAGACCATTAAATAATTAAAAACACATTTTAAATTTTTTTTGTAAAAAAACAACTTGAAACTTTAAGAATATAACTTGTCTACCAAGGGACCTTAGATATGAAGTATAATGTATTTTTATAACAACGAAAAATAAATAAATATTTTGTGTTGTAAATCTTTGTAAATTTTAGCCCGTTTCACCCCCTTGCAACGTACAACCGCTGTCTTTATATTTACTGTCTGCACAGATATTAAATATTAAACCATTTATTTTCCAGAATTTTGAGACCCCGGTGCGTTGCAATACTGCACCACCCATCGCCACAGCAAATCAAAATTAATGTTTGTCTGAGATAGATATGAAAATTTACGTTTATGTATTATTTTATAACCTCATAAAAAAATGTATTTACAAAAATAAATTATCCATAAATCCTTAAAGCATTTTTTTTCACCTTCATTTCACATACCTACTAGGTACTTACCTTAATTTTTTATTTTATTATTTTAAGTAGACATAAATATATACTAGGTACGTGGTTAACACTGTTTATGCATACATTTATAAACAATCTTTCTTCTAAATTTAACTTTTACCCGTTGATATCTAATTTTATTTGATTTGATTGAGCAAGAAACAATTATAAGATTCTGTATGTCCCAAAGACTGCGAAAGGCTCTTGCCATATTAAAAGAATGACAGAAGTCAGGATATCGAAATTCACGATCAAGTGGATACCCCAATGGAAGCGACTTGGAGGCAGAGCAAGGACTAATTGTGTGGAAGAGAACTAGAACAAAATGAGTCCTGGAACTGGGTAAGAATGGCCAGTGATATGAGACGGTGGAGAGCATTTGAGGAGGAAGTCAAATCCCATCCTGAGACAAAGAGCCGTTAAAGAAGAAGTCAGACAAATATCTAGCAGAGTAGATAGAACAAAGCTGAGTCTGTAAACATAAAAGCAATTTATTTGTAATATATTATTTTATTTTTCTATTTTCACCTCTAATATCAATAAAGCTTATCTAATCTGTCAAAACTTATTTTTATTTTTCTTGTTCAGATTATCAACAGGTCATTAATTATCCTGAGTAGTCTAGCATGGCATTATGATACAATGTTAAAATATTTTAAGACAATTAGTCATTTTTGTTCCATCTTTATTACATACATATTACATAACAATTAATATTTTTGCCAAACTGCATAACAGTTTGACAATAGGGATTGCGCTTCAATTAAAGTAAATAATGTAGTAAATCAAAGTAAAGTAAGTACTTACAAAAAAACTTGCTAAAAGTAAACTAAAATTTTTTAACCAACATTTTTTGTATTTTAAATGTTATACAATAGAGAAATCAAATTATTATATAAAAACGTCTTAAACTTTATATTTTTGTATATTCACTGATGTCTCTTTATTTTCCTTAATGTTTAATTTTTTTTTTGCGTTGAATATTATGTTACAGAATACATTATTTATGATTAAGAAATTTAAATCACAAAAAAATAAAATAATAAACGTGTGTTGCAAATTGACGATTGAGAAGATTGAACAATATATTTAAAACTACCGCATAGAAGTACACAAGTGTGTGGGTTTCACAGTCAATGAAATCTAATCACGTGACATGTGACATATTTTTTTAATTTTAAATTACGGTGGATCCATAAGGCTCTTAATCTATTCTAAATACCTCTATGTGAACACTCAAGTATGTTAGTTGTATTTATAAAATATTATCTTATATGTTTTCAATATCGGAATACCCATAGTTTATATATTTGTGATATAGGTGAGAGAGCTTTAAATTATGAATTATTGGAATAATCATGATGATATCTACTTTAACCCAAGAACTGAACCAATATCAAATTACTGAGTCAGCACAACGAACCATGAGAACAAATAGCCCACATGCTGGGAAGATTGTAGCATAGAGAAGACAATAAATAAAGCTTTATTTGCCCTACCTTGGTTGTGCATAGAATGATCAAGATATTGGAAATGTGCGGAGAGAAACTGCTCACCTGAAATAAATAAAATAAAATAACATTAGTAGTAATAAATTTACGTATACTAAATAAAATATGACAACATGGAATAATAGTGGAGAAATCGATATAACACGACATAAAACACCATATTTGAAAAATTTATTGAAAAACCTAGGAAACGATAAATAAATAATTATGTTAAACAAATATTAGATAGTTCATAGAGACAAAGCTATATATTTTTTTATATAATGTAAAATATATGTAAGTATGCGGTTATTACAGGGCTTACGACCTGTCTTCGGCTGGTTTAAGTGATCACTTAATATATATATACAACGTTCACCAATTCTCACCCCTCAATCTCCACATTATCAAATTTTTAAAAGTTGTATATATGTCAGTATGTGGACTCGCTTCGAGTACCACTACACCATTGCCATCTATGGACCAAATTCGATAATTTATTTTTCCCTTTTTTTTAAACAGCATATATGTTATACTATGAGAATCTGATTTTTTTTTTTAATTATTTTTAAGCAATATATATAATATAAAGTGATCATTTAAGCCAGCCGAAGACAGATCGTAAGCCGTGTAATTACTCCATACTTTCACATATTTTCCATTAAATATATTAAAAATAGCTTTGTCTCTATGAGATATCTCATATTTGTTTAATAACAGTGCCCCTTTGTAGGTAAAAATTCAGTAATTGTGTGTTCTTGGACATATAAATATTGCTAAAATAATTTTGTATATATCGGTTGCCTAAATACATCACATATTCAAGAAATAATAATAATTACATAAGAACGACTAATATGCTATTCCAACAAATTTAAATATGCTAACAAGTAATTATTTACAACCATTGTTTTGTATGTACCTACACTCTGAACCAACATTTCTATATTTTAGTTTATCAACCTTTCAGTAACTACAAATGATTATGATTTTTAATAATTATTCTTAATAGTTTTGTTTTCATATTTTGCATTATCTTTTTAAGTGTACCCAAATTATTTTATGTTCTTTGTAAACAGATGTGCATTGATACAACCTTTACTTGATATCATTTAATACATTGTCTATTTTACCCATCTTTTGAATTATGTAATGATTCCTATAGGAGCTGTGGTGACCCTGCATGCGCCCATAGACATGGCCGTGTAAGGGCTCACCTATCAACCGTGTATGTCCTAAACCAAAGCGATCAATCGGCAGACGCATTAATACAATATGCACCAAAAACGGACACTGTCCAAACAACTAACGATCACTTCTCCGCAGACCGTTCTCTCATAGATATCTCCATTTAATAGCATCTCGAGCAAGCCAATCCAAAGTTCAACGCTTATTTAACTGTGTAATTCATCAAATCAATAAATGAAATTTTGTAAGTGATATTTATTTTCTACACCCTGCTCTAGTTACAATAACAGACACCCTACACTGTGACATACAAACAACACGCGTGTGTCTAGAAGATATTAGGACCTCACAGCAATATAACCTTCAGACACAATTACGAGTGAATCATATGTAAACAATAACAACCTCCACACAGTCCAATTTTTACAGAGCATTATCTTCAGAATTATGTTTATTAAGTGTAGTAAGACTCTTTAGTGATTAGATCGTATCTGAAGTCAAACGAGAAAGAAATAAAAGTCTGCATTTAATACAACAAACCCTTCACAAGCACCGAATCGTCATTTCAAAATCTCCCTTACTGAAACATAAAACCATATCAAAAACGAAGTCAACATTTCTAAGGTTTATTTATATATTAATTAATTACCGTTTTAAGGATTACAAACAAGCGCACTAACTTAATTATGTTTAGTTAAACGAGCTCACTTTTTGAAGAAGATAAATCATTTTAATTTGCTGGATAAAGTTATTTAATTATATCGAACCTTAATTAATCTGAATTAAAAAAAAGTTACCATTTTCAATCAACTCCTGTCAAATCAAGTCACTCCTACTACTCCAATAAATTTTATATCCATCGAAACTTTGGACAGTTTTTGTGAATATCTTTAAAAATCGACTATTTCTTGGCAATATTTGAATATGCCCAAGAAGACACAATTACTGGATTTTCACCTATAAAGGCACTAGGCAGCCGAAGACAGGTCGTAAGACATGTATTTTTTATTAAATATAATAAAAAATATCTTTGTCTCTATGAGATATCTATTATTTGTTTACTTATTTCTTGCACTATGGGCCGCCATAAATATATAAATAATTAATGAGGCTTATGGTAGATTTTTCAAGACTGGCATAGACCCAACAGGCAATAACGATAATAATAATAATAAATAGCAATAAATACAAATTGTGATGACAGTGCACGAAAAACTTTTCAAAAACCACGAGTCCTTCCTATCAAAAGGACGACGCATCAAATCTTTCATCAGTTGCCTATAAACTACCAAAAATATCTGAAACGTTAAAAGATAGGTCCAAATTTCTGAACCATAAGCTATACATAGAACATCCAGAAACCAATTCATTCTTTATATTTAATAATATATATATATATAGAAAGAAACTCAATTTATTATATATATTACGATAGGCATACGAGAATAAACAGCTCTATTTTACAAGAAAAAAACATCTGTAAGCATTTTGAAATACTTCAGTCATATCACAAGACTTACGGATGCAAGGGGGAAAATGTTAGAACAAGGTAGAGACGAGGGATCCCTATCACACAGAAGATCTCCGAATAAATTGACCCACCTGATGAAATCTGCATGAAGACACTTCAGGAAGCCTCGAAGAAAGCTGAAAATCGGAGCAGATGGTCCCAAATACTTTTGACTGTGGTGTCAGCATTATCATAGCGATCATAATTTCTGTGTCAAGAGCATAATGAAAGAGGCGAAGATAACCTTTTATCTCACCAAGAATCGCATGTATAAACATACTGAGAAATCACGTTACTGTGGACGCCCCATTAGAATTTACATTCAAATGCATGCGGTAGCACTATGGAATGAATATTGAAAAATCACCACGCCAATCGAAAAACGTGGAGCGATCCCCTGGCGGCAAATGCATAAAACTGGGAGACGACATGGCAGCGAGGCGTCTCGGAAAAACTTTTTTTTGGATACGTTGCATTGTATCTAGCAAAATATGGAGATCATAGAAGACCTTGACGCATCAGATGATTTGATCATCGCCTGGCAGTGGCTGGAACTTGAAGTGTGCCCATCTAACTGCAGTATGGATCTGATTTGGTTCAACAAATTTAATGTTAAACGGCATGACGTTTCCTTCAGTTAATTTGGCCCTGATGAGTAGCTGTGCCTTGACCCATGTATGACATTGACCTCCACAATATCCCCAGATGAAGATAAATAAGTATTATGTGAAATCAAGTGTAGTATGTGACTAGTAATTTTGAACGTTGAAGATGAATAATTCTTTTAGGTTAAGAATTTTAGTTCACAATGAGTTATAAAATTGTTGTATTTTGTGTGACTTTCTCTTCGAAAAGTCATTTCATTCTCTTCCATTTTGTAATAATGTATTGATTTGTGGAAAGAGCGAAGCTCTTCTAAAATTAAAGTATGTATGTAAAACTTAACATGTTTGCATTTACTGGTCCATTCCGTCCTGTCTGACAAAATATCCGGCACCGCATCCAGACTGAGCTGGTCGGTGACAATGCTTTCTGGCGTTCGATCCGCTAGATCTAGAAACCACTGTAATAACATATATATGAATTTGGTGTTTCTTCTAGGTTAGGTTGTGTTTTTTGTAGATGGTATCTGTTTAGGCATTTTATATTCTTCAGCAGGGAGTACTGATTTTCAAAAATTTTAGCACAAGCATTCCATTTTTGTCTGAGTAAAACCAAAAACAAAAGTGGTCCAAAATCTATTAGGATGAGCTGGATGATATATTTTTTTACGGCGGTATACACGAAATACAGAACGTGTATTGTTTTTCTCGGCTTTATTGGAATTGAACAAATTTCGGACACTGGCCTCATATTGTATCAATATCGGAAAATTCACCGAAGACCATCAAAGGATTGCAGATAGCGGATTGCAGACCAGCGAGTTTAAGACCAGATTACGCAGGTTAGTGATATTGATTGCATAATTTGGACAGGTATACCCGAGCTAAACTAATAGAAAACTTGGACTTAGCTATCGAAGGATATTTATAGCACGATAATGGTTCGGTAATTATGGTACTCGTTCGTGGATGATATGAATCTCCTACAGTTGACTTTATAAGCATAAAATTTATTGTTAATAACCTAATAAATATTTAAAATTAATATGTATTTTTTAAATTAAAACAAATATAATAGGAATAAAAATAATTTTAGGTTATTTCTTCAATCCAGGACACTTTCCGGGACAGTTTTCAATGTCTGACAAACTATTCAAATCTGGGACATCTTGACAACTAAAATATACATAAAATGTTTTATCAAATATGTTTATGTTGTTTGTATTTTTTTAATATCACAAAAATACAGCTTTTTTTCTTACTATCACCTACAGCTCTACAGTAAACTGGAGGAACCTTTTCTTCAACCACGATGTTCTCCGACTTTCAGCTATCTTTCCCTGAATTATGAGGTGCAAGATCTCATACTTCTTCGAATGTCCCATTACATATCTGAGATATTGATTTTCATTATTTCAAACATTTATTTTTCTTTATTCATCCAAACCATAAAATCGTCATTCGTAAGTCTATCCATCCAGCTTATTTTATGCATTCTTCTGTAGATCCACATCTCAAATACTTCGCCATATCGTTTCTTCGGTAAGTGTCCATACTTTCATTCCATACAATAAAATCAAGAACACATAGCATCTGACCATTCTCATTCGTAATCCAAGGTTGCACGAGATTGCTCAATGCGGCATTTGATTTCGACTTTCATTGTCAGCTGCGTTATACATATATTTTGTATTAAGTTCTAATCGAAAAGACACATGTGTTCACTACTTGATTCAACAAAAGTTGTCACTTTTTTTATTAATTATTTATTTAATTTTTAAAGTTATAGTTTATCTGAAGATAGGTTTTTATTTTGTGACGGCATAATTAATAAATTAAAAACAATAAAATAAAGTTTATCATTTATTAGAATATGACGACACGTTTAATTTTAAAACAGGGTTAAAAATATTACATATAGTTTTATGGTATAATAATTAATAACCATAAAAAACTTATTGAATATTTTCCCACTTTTCATTCTTCATAACGTTGTTCTTGAAACATGTAGATTTTATATCTTATTAAGTAGTGTGAAGAAAGTTATTTGACTTTAATTCTTTTTTTTTTATACAATAAAATATTTCAAAAATTTTCATACATTTGCTAATATTGAATCCGAGCTACCGAATATCATCCCCATCCTGTCACGATAAGCCGCCCTCGTTGCAAACTTCAGTGATAGGGTGAAGTAAAAGCGTGTCAAAATAATTTTCCGCGCCGCGCGGGTCGGGGCGGTTGCGGGGCCGGCTCGGAGGGTCGCAGGAAATTGTGCAACGTTATCGTATTTCGACATTTTCCGAGGGTGTCGTGGGGTGCATAACAATGTGAAGCTACTACACATCTGTGTCATAGGGGAGGAGTTTGTTATTATTAAGGAAAATGCACTACAGCATTCTTCCGTTTTTCTTATTTTTCAAATGTTCATGAAATAAATATACATTTTGAAAGCACTATCAAATGCATAAAACATAACGTCGCTAGATAAACAAAATTTATCATCTGCAACAAAACAAAAAATAAAATGTTTTTTTATAACTTTTATTTTAACCAAGTGATTTTAAGCATATTTGTTTAAAATGACTAATTGATACCCTTTAACTAAAATTAGTTGTTTTCTATTTTATTTTTGCGTACAAGGGTGATATTTTTTTCAGCGATTCGACTCTACTTTGTTTAAAAAATTTGAACAGATACCAGTAAGAAACGATTTGTGAATCGTCAATCCATATGTTTTACTGGCAGATCTGTCGGATCTGACGATCCACCTAAGAGTTGCTCCTTTAGGTCTCTGGATTTTTCTTCACTGGAGCCATAAGTTTTCTGGCTTCAGAACACGTACTCCGTTGTACACTTGTTTACATAGTTCGGTGATGGTGCGAAGTGTAACACAACAACCACACGAATGCACTAATCGGAAGGCACGGTAACGAGATACCGATTACACACAAACAGTATACTATCATCCCCACAAAGCAGGACGATAATTCACAAGCCAACAATTCGTTCCCACGCGGCAGGAAGAACTTGACGGCAGTTAATGCACGTAATGGTAAACGAATACTGTCAAGCTTCAACATTAACTCGTCCGAGATAACTATAGAAAAAACAACAAAACTATAGAAAAAAATCGTGTTCTGCTATAGGGTGAGGGGGTAAGGGGTAGGTAATAGACAGGAGCCATTTTATATGTCGCGTTCACGTGCGTGCGAGACGGCGATCGGCAATCCATGAATCATAAAGATCGAACATGTACGTTTAGTGAATCTCGGAGATCAAAGTCGTATTGAGAAATTATCGTGAACATTACCCAGTTGGGTCAATGAACGTATAAAAATTATTTAGGATAGTCCAAAAAATAATGTGTTTACGTTAATCTAAACAAAGGATTTAGGATATAAAAAGCCTGAAGCAGCAATAAAAGATCACTGTGTTTTGGATATCGGCTGTATGAAGTTTTTCTTAAATAAATTAATTAATTCTCTTGCAAAGTGTTTATATCCTTGAAATTCAAAACTTTGCTGGTGTAAAAATTATAATTTGTGCACAGTCATATAATATTTCCGTAGCCTAGTATGACAGAACTATCGTATGACAGAAAGTCGAAGATGTGCGCAAGCTCTAGCAGATTTGAAGTCTAAAATTTCAATAAATAAATATTTTTACTATATGTAATATGATCAATTTGATGAAATATCAAACGATTTTTATCAGGTACGTATGGGCGCTAGCTCTAACAGTTTTAAAGTCTAGAATTTCAATATGTAAATATTTTTACTATATAAAATATGATCAATTTCATCAATTATCAAAATACTTTATGAAATGATATATTGAATGTAATTAGCATAAAATAATTTCATAGAAGATGATCACCAAACATTTTAAATCACTTTATCTTATTTTCTTGCATAATTTTTTTAAAGTATTATTGTGCAATTTTTCAGAACATAGGTCATGATGTTTTTAATACAAATTAAATTTATTAATTTCTAATTCTAATTAATTATTTCTATATCCTATGATAAAATCAATTTATCGAAAAAATATTGTTGTTGCTATCGGGATTCGAACGCGTATCCACAAGTTAAATTAATTAAGTGTTAATAGCAAGTTAAATATTATAAATAACTAAATTCTCTTTGCAAATAGTCACCTTTTCAATTTGTTTTTATATCAGTTCTTACTTATTCACCATTTTATAGTTTTGTTTTTATCTATGCTTGTATTTTTTAATTTCAATATACAATGTTTTCGAAAAAGATACCATAGGTATCGAAATATGTAGAATAATCAATAAATAGTGGTTTAAACAAAGTATTTTGCCTAATTATAAAAATAAAATGAGGTCACAAAGTAATTTTTCAAATATTTAAGAAGTGTATTTCTGTGATTACGTTGCTATGTATTACTGCGGATGCCGTCGGTTAATCGCGCTAATAAAAATATAGGGGTAGTCAAGAGTTTAAACTGTTTTTTAAAAAAATGTTATTAATTACAATTATTAAGGAATTATCATGGATTTCCTACTAAAATACTAATAATTATGCCAATCTTCAAAAAAACTATACACATTTCTGTACAAATATCATTACAATTAAACTGAGGACAAGATTGCTATTACAGATGCACATAATAATAAATGGCTAGCGTAAAATAGACGCCTTCGAAGTGAATTGCTGGAGAAAGATGTTTCATATCCCATGGATAGCACGACGCTCGAATGCCTTAACCCTTCAACAAATTCGAGCATAGCAAGCCCTATCTACATCCGTGACCAGAAGATTTTTCCGATTATTCGGCCACGCTATGTGTCAAAGTGAAAAATAAATTATCCTGGTTTAACTTTGGGCCGACGAAGACCTTGAAGAGTTCCATAGCGGGGAATAGATGCATTGCATCTAGCTGGAGAACCCCTGGAGTCAGCTGTGAGAGCGATCGAGGACCGGAACTTGTATAGGTGCATTACGAACAGATTCTCATTTTATTGAGGCAACTATATATATTGTGACATTATAAATTAGGGTCACGTTCGAAATTGCCCCGTCTCTTGTCTTATTGCCAAGTACCTCGAAATCATAAATAATTGCCCTTACGTTGGTATCGCAATCTGTTTCATAAGTTTTCAAGCGATCACCGTCTATGGGTCTTTTTCAAATCATCGACGGAGCTGTCAGATTAGATGGTTCATTGCTACTGGCAGCAGTTATAAATTGTAACTGTGAGCGATCCAGGATGGCCAAAGGGTAAATATAATTCAATCACTAGTACATAATTTACTATTAATTTGTTAATTTAATCGCATAGTAAATAATCTTTACAGGAAACGAGATGTTTTTTCTCTTTGATTTCGCCACGGGTTTATTCCATTGGTTTATTCGCCTCTCTGTAGGCTACATTTTTATGTGATGCGATCATCTACAATTCCGCTTACGGATCCCATTGCGATCATCTACGATGATAGGCCAAGGAGGTTGGATGCTCAGATGATATGAACCGGAGTGATGCCATCTCGTGAAACATCTGGTTGTCACCTGCCTGCCTGAAGAACATCATAATCGCGCCCAACTCGACGAAATGAGGATTAATTAAAATAGATTGTATTTTATTTGTTCATGTTGCTTTTCTGATTAGAAGCCAAATAACATATTTTTATTTATCACCTCCAGGTGGTACTTATACATTTTTCTCAGTGTAGGATGAAGGCAGAATGTGACAAAATAAGGTGAGTATGAGTTGCTAAGGTAAAGAACCCGCGGATCTTGTGCTCCTCACTGACTAGCCGCGAATGGGAAGAACGCAATTCTCTACGCCCACAATATATATAATGGATTATTTTCTGGGGAAACCCGCGTCAAATAATTCTGAGAAGGACTTTTTAACTCCCGACGTTTTGAGTATATGACATTACTCATTCTCAAGGGCCTTTTATTCTGAATCCTACCTTTAACTGATGAGTAAATTCGACGTTCGAAACAAGAACCAAAATGAAAGTGAGTTAAAATCTCAGTATGTACTTAATATTATTAGATGACGTCGAGATTAACTGAATCTAATGGTAACAAAAGGTGACTTGTAATTTAATCATTTTTTTAATAGCCGAATTTATGCACGCTTAATTATCTTGCTAAGTGGTTCTTTGATTATTATAGGGGGAATTTGTTGGTTTATTATTAACGGTGGGTATTTTAGTGGACGGGTGTATCTTATGATATCATATATATATTCTTACGTAATCGTTTCTACGGTTCATGTTATTTTTATGTTTGAAAGTTTTTATTGCTTCACTATATATATATAAATATATATATATACAGAATGATTCTAAGTTAAGGTTTGCTATGGGGTGTACATTATCGAAATGACGTAATATTTTTATTTTTAACATCTACCCTGAGATTTACTCACATATATTAAATATATTTACTTACACAAATATTTTTTAATTCCCTTAATGTTATTGTCATACTTTCTTCGTTCAAAAGTGTTTTTAAACGATTTCGCTTATTAAGGGAAAATGTATTTTTTAAACGAAAGGGACCGTTGATCATGAAAATTGAAAACATAAAATTTTTATTTCGCTGGCTTAAAGTGATATTGCTCATTTAAGTTATAAATTGCGTTTTTGGCTAATCTTGAAACAGATTAAGAGCTTAATTGGGGCAAATAATAATTTCGGCTCACAAATTGAATACGATTTAGCAAAATATAAATGACACACATTTTCACTTAAATAAATATACTTAGTGTTTTCGTGTTGGTGCCGCTTAAATCAACACGCCAGCCATGTTTTAATAGTGACTTAGTCACAACACACCCATAAAGTAAATCTCTTTTTCTAGTACGAAATATTTTACACGCCGAACAATGTTTTTTTTTTTACCTCTTCGATAAATCTTTTAAATCAAACGTTCTCAACATTCATCCTGAGTACTTCACGGAATCTACATTATTAATAAAATCCTGAAAAAAATTCGTTTTGTGCCATATTTCGGAATAATTAAGCAAATTAAAATGCTTTAACCTTTAAAAACACTTAGATTTCAGATCCCGTGTAGACGTTTATAATATTTATTTTTGTTTGTTTCGTTTATTGCACAATTTTTTAGAGTAAAGTAGTAGATATTTCAGGGAAATATGTATCCATAGCATTACACGTAGAATGATTACACTAAATCAGCCTTGAGGCACTATCTTACATTTCGATCCATATCGAAAAATATTATATACTATTCGATACAAAAATAAAATATTGTCATTTATATAAATATATAATATTTCTTGACTAACTTTTGTAAAACTTTTATTGAAAATATTAATTAATTATTGAAATAAAACACAACTTTGTTAAAACGTTTTCGGTATAATTTTCGTAAAAAAATTCAATTCGTTTTCGACGCGTACTGCGTCGTCGTCAGTAATAAACTAAAGCTTAAACTATAAGATAGATTATCGACTGCATGGGAGCGGTAGCGGTATGAGAGTGGTGTTGGGGTGGGGCGGTGTTGTTTTATATATATAAGTATAATAATTTTCCACCACAAGAGTTAATATTTAACATTTGAAAGTGTACAACTAATCATTCTTATTATACATTTATGGATAATCAACATATAGTTTAAAAATAACTATAAAACAAATTACTAAAAAAATCACCAAATAAATAAGTAAATTCTTAAAAAAAAAATATATATATAATAAATAAATAAAAATTCTGTAATACAATAATGGATGAGTTTAATAAAATAATGTTTATTTTGCATTTAAGTACAGTCCTTGGGAATTTAATTATCAAAATTTATGTTTTCTAATTGTGATCCGATATTTCACTGCCACTCTTCTAAACGGGAGGTAAAATTTCTGATAACTGCTCGGCTTATATTCTCCATGATCGCTGCCATTTCTTCTTGGATATTTTCTTCAAATTAGTCCAGAGAAGTAAGATTTTTACTGTATCCCTTTGATTTAAGATAGCCCTATAGGAAAAAGTTAATTGCTGTCAAGTCCGAGCTACGTGGAGGCTAGTTTATATCACTTCATCGGAATATCAATTTTCAAGACAAAATTTCACGAACAGCTGGTAAGGACACGCTCCATAGCGACTGAATTTCCAAAGACACGGTTAGCTATCGGTAATTTACCGCTCATTGCGTTGGTGCAGCTAATGAACCAAAATAAAAAGACTTTTAAAACTGCATTTTAGCCACAATGACTTTTCACGTCCCAGTAGGTAGTAAAGAACATTTTTGGGAATTCAGCACCTACACTATACCAATGTTCCTAATAATTTTAATTTAAAAAAATAATACATACCTAGTACATACCTACCTACATGAAGTAGAATGCTTCGCAACCGTTTTCAAATAAATTAAATTTTAAAATATAATATAAATGTATTTAAAAATAAACACAAATCTCTAAACAAATATTTTGAAAACTGTAACAAATTCTTTTTTATGTTAGGTATAATTAAACAAAACATTAAAAAAAGATTAGTTTTTGTAAGCAAATAAACAATAAAAATAAAATATGATTATCTGGCAAAATTTCGTTTTGACAATTATCTACACAAAATATTAAGGATCTCAAAATCGATTGCAGGTGTTTCTCGAAAGTTGACGGATAAATCAGGTTTTTGATGGAATACATAATCAAATTTACCATTTTAATCAACAAATGTATGCAGCGTGTGTAATGATGAAAGAATATATTAGTTTGTCTAGACATTGTAATAATTTTTTTTATTTTATATAGGGAATTTGATGTAAGGAAAACAGAGCTATCAATTAGATAATATATAATTTTGTAAAAGAGAACAAAGTTCAGAACATAATTAAAAATTTATTTTAGCAATATTTGAATATGTCTAAGAACACTCATTAACATATATACAACTTTAAAAAAAAATTAATAAATGTGAAAATTATGAAAAGATAGGTGAGAATAGTGAACGTTGTGTTTATATAAAATGATCACTTAAGCCAATCGATGACAGGTCTCAAGCCCTGTAATTACCTCATACTTCTATATATTTTCTATTAAATATAATAAAAATATCTGATATTTATTTAACGGCAGTGCCTTAGTAGGTAAAAACCAGTAATTGTGTGTTCTTTAACATATTCAAATGTTGCTATCATATACTGGCAAAATAGTAAAATATTTAAAAATCTAAAAATATTGACTTTTCAGGCGTATTCTAGTATAATATGTTAAAAACATTTTACAGATAAAGAATATTGCTTTAAATAATTGTCGAAAAAAATCAGATTCTCATTGTTTCAAGGAAAAATGAATTATCAAATTTAGTCCATAGATGGCGATGGTGTAGTTATACTCGTAGCGAGTCCACATGTAACATATATACAACTTTAAAAAAAAAAAAGTTGTGTAAATTGATGGGGTGAGAATGGTGAACGTTTTTTATAAAGTGATCACTTAAGCCAGCCGAAGACAGGTCATAAGCTGTGTACTTCTATATATTTTCCATTAAGTATAATAAAAATTGCTTCGTCTCTATGAGATAAGTGATATTTATTTAATAAATTTATTACTTTCATAGGTTTTTAAAATAGTAATTGATTGCAAAAAACTTATTTTTATATTAAATTTAAGTTTACGAATTTTCTCAATGATTTGTATATTCATATGTATTATAACAAGGAAACCATACTGCTGAGTTATATTGAAGTGGGCTTCTTAGCAGACCTGTATAAAATATCAATACAGAATTTGATATCTTCGCATTTTCAATAAGACTTTGTGTTCTTTCGCTTTATAGTATGTATAATAAATATCCTTAGAGGATTATCGCTGTTCTTGTTCGGTGTATGATGTCGATTGGTGTAGAAAATATAACAGTTGATTATAACTATTCACAATTTATTCAAGCAAGCAATATACTACAAATTTTTACAATGATACACTTAATTAATGTTACTTGGTTGTCTCCTAAGTACGTCTTCAGTGTATACCTCGTAATGTGAAGGTCCAATAAATACTCTTTGTGACTATTACATGTTTGTTACAGAAAGATACAATTTAGTTACAAGGTATATCACTAGTACAAGTCAAACGATAAGGCCGATGGACACGCAGAGAGAGACGCGCGCCTGGCGCGCGTCGCCCTTTACAACCCCGCGCACACGCCCCGGCGGTGCGGCATTCACACACACACTCACATACACAACTATACAATTCCAAGGACATCACAATTAAGTACATATTTAGTCTGGGAGACCCGGAAGGTCCCACCTTTTTAACCATTCGGGTCTCCCCCCAACTCGCACCCCGTGCCCGGCAATCGTACCGGTCTTCGCACACACACACACTTCCTTACGTCAGTCACACACATATATAATTGACAATCGTAAAAGATATTACAGTATGTGATACAAATAAAATTTTAGTATCAAATTGTAACTATACGCAGAATATTGTTGAAAAAATATTACGCAATTAAATTTTCTGGCCTGATCATTCAAACATAAATCATTTTTACCGTTTTTAAGTCGGTCACACTTTTAATAACGCATATGTCATATGTACGCATATTTCGAATTGAATAATTATATAATCAAATATCAGATATCTCATAGAGACAAAGTTATTTTTTTATTATATTTAATGGAAAATATATGGAAGTATGCGGTAATTACAGGGCTTACGACCTGTCTTCAGAATTAAAAAAATAAGATTCTCATAGTGATGTTTAAAATGCTATGCTATGCGGTTTAAAGAAAATAAGGAATTATCAAATTTGGTCCATAGATGGCGATGGTGTAGTGGTACTCAAAGCGAGCCCATATACTAACATATATACAACTTTCAAAAATTTGATAAATGTGGAGATTGAGATGTGAGAATTGGTGAACGTTATATATATAAAGTGATCACTTAAGTCAGCCGACGACAGGTCATAAGCCCTGTAATAACCCCATACTTACATATATTTTCCATTAAATATAATAATAAAATAGCTTTGTCTCTATGAGATATTTGATTAATAACAGTGCCTTTGTAGATAAAAATGCAGTAATTGTGTGTTCTTGGATATATTCAAATATTGCTAATTATATAATCTTCTAGCACATTGTTACTTGATTGGAAAAGAAAAAAAATATTCATATATATTATATCCATGGAGGTTCCATTCTTTCAATTGAATCAACTAAGCTTTGCTTATCCAACTTAGGTGAGTATCCATTTCTCTTTCTGTGTATATTTAAAAATGTGATTGATTTCCCATCATTCACCTTACTTAGTCGTATTAAGAGATTTTGTAGTTTGGACATATTGACCCCCTTACTACTTTCACTAAATAAACTTTCCTGTTCAACCTCTGGGACCTCCATTTCTATTATATTTCACACCAAATCTGGGGTATTTCTCTCCCCTGCCCAGAATGCCTAATTACTACAATGATTTATGACACAAGCTCGTTTGATTCCTTCGATTAGCACCCTTCAAGTTTTTTTGGTGTATATGATTATATTGACGCAAGTCGACTGCTGCATGTGCATTCCAATAAACCTTAATATACCTTTCCCGATCTAGCCAACTAATTACTTAGGGATTTTTCCAACAGGCGTTCTGATCGGTCGAGAATAGCGCCGTGCATTTGAATCCGGATCACGAAAAAGCGGTTTTCTACAGCATCCAAAAGTGCAGTGATATCTTCGTTCTTCACTACAAAAGTGCAAGTGAAGGTGCAAATTATCGTCCAACCCAGGACTGAGATCTAGGTAGGCCAGGTCTATCTGCCAATTCAGATTGGGTCAACTAAATAGTAATTTAAATCAATACAGTCCACGGGATCTATTCCCAGATTGTCTATGCTATATGAAGGTTGCCACTTTAAGTGACTAACGCCAATTACGGTCACTTAATAATCGCCACTCCGGGAGTTCATTATTTCGATCGGTCAAAATGATACGCGAAGGCCGGGCCGGCATATATAAAAAAACATCGAGATCATGATCTAAGAATAACAATACATCGGAGATCAACCGACCCACAGTGAAAGATCAAAGCAACAATCAATGCAGATTGATGGTGACCTTTATTACTATATAGATGTTCATATTATAAATAGAAAACCCGGGACAAACTAAGCTATCGAAGGAATTTACTATATGAAGACAGGTCGTAAGTCCATACTTCCATGCATTTTCCATTAAATATAATAAAAAATAGCTCTATGAGATATCTATTATTTGTTTAATTAATAACAGTGCCTTTATAGGTGAAAATCCAGTAATTGTATTCTTTGACATATTCAAATATTGATAAACAAATTTGTTCAATTTTCTTAAAAAATATTATATTACATACATTAATAATATATGTGCGCTTGTTTTTGCCCAAATTTTGTATTCTATGCAATAGAAAATAAAGAGAGCAATCGTTATAGTATTGTTACAATAGTATGGAAATATAATTCTAGTATTTCTGGCAGGTACATGAAAGTTAATTATACATGACAAATAGTCGTTCGAATGCGTAATACATATTTCAAATTCGCTCAGTTGACTTTAAAATCAATTAGCTTCTGTATTTGTTTGTATAAAAAATGTACTATGTTACATGTTATTCACCTAAGTATCTTAAAAAATAGAGATGCGTACACGAAATACGTGTCATATCAATATTTTAAAATGAAGCTAAATGCTTGTGTTATGAAAATAGGACTAACTTGATGGCTTCGAACCCTCGATCTCTAAATCACTAGGCGAGTGTCGTAACTACGTAAGCACATCAAACGTCACTCTAGGATTACACATTGGCATTAAAGACTTGTTGATAATATATATTAAAAATTACATATGGTTTTTACACAATTTTATATCCTTAACCTTTCCTCTTCGGCGATGTAGACTTAGTTGACATTTCCTCTAATTATGTGAATATCTTTGTAAATATACAAAATACAGAATTCACATTTTAGGAATTTCTCCATTATATATATATATATATGTATAGGATAAAATAATTACAATATATAAGTATTTACCATACGCAAAAATAAAAAATGTTTTCTTGAAGAACCTGGCGTGAATTTGTCAATACATACATGTATGTGTATGTGCGGAGAAGTGCGGAAAGCGTAGTGCGCGCATTACGCTGATGCCGAGCCGGATGCCGATTGTCACTATAGTTAGTGGTAGAGTATACGCTTACCAAGTTAGATGTGTCTTTGTGCTGTCGTTCCGGATGTTTTTTTCCATTCTTAGCACTTTTTTACAATAATTGATATATATATATATATATATATATATATATATTCACTTATATATACATCAATTATTATTTTAATAATGAATATAAGTAATAAATGTATTATATTTACATTTATTACTTATTTACTAACCATCACGCTGTTTCCCCGCGGGGATAGACAAAGAGGATTCTCGCCTCATCCACATTCAAACATCTCTTATAAAAGCTCGACGATTATTGAGGCTTCTAACAGGACCATCCTCCAGTACCTGGTTTACCTGGTCATGCCAAGTCTTTTGCGAACGCCCTCTACTTCTGGTTCCATCGACACTTGAGTCATATATCATTAATATAATTCTCTTCTCATTCATTCGTTCCATATGATCCTTTTTTTATCTTACTCACCATACTAAGATCAGCTTTACATTCTCCCCTTATTTCTTAATTCTTTACTCCCACATAAATGGATCTGCCACATATACGGCTAATTGATCTCATTTCCACTATATCAGTGTCGGTACCAGGACTCTATTGTAAACCGTTAGTCCTGCCTCAGTTGACAAGTTACCATTAGCTATAATTCCATTAAAAGCCCTGTTCACTTTATTTCCTGCAGTCACCCTTCCTTCGATATCTTTCTCTGTCTTTCCATTTCTATCGAACATACTTTTCAAATACACAAACTCATCTACTTGTTCCAAACATTCATTACCTACAAGTATTTTGCACGTTGTCTTGCTTTCCTCCTTCTCGAATACCATCACTTTTGACTTGTTGACATCCATAATAAGGTCACTTTCCTTGCATACATCATACATTCTACTCACTAGCCTCTGTAATTCTCGTGTTCATTATTTGCCATTAATACTGATAATATTAATCAGACTTAAAAATCACAAAAGTCTCTTATTTATTATTTGAGCACAGTTTGGGTAAGGTTAATATCACATTATAAAATTAAACATTACATTTGAAAAAAAAATTAATTTCAATTAAACTTTGAGAACCACTGTCGACCTGGGCAACATGCAAATGAGACAACCCTGCCGGTCGATTTATTCCTGCTATAAAGTGATCAACATTTGTGCCGCACAACTGATGCTACACTTTTTGCGAAAAACCGTCCGCAAACCCAAAATGGGTGATGTTCCATGCGACCGCGTGGTGTTCTATTTCGGGCGAAAAAAAAATCTCAACAGTTCAATTTATTCATGTGTTCCGCAAATACTTCTCTTTTACTTCTTCAATATTAGCAAAATTTCTTTATGGCTATATATTATATAAAATATATTTGAATTTTTAGACATAAGAAAAAGTGTTAATAGCAAACTAAATACAGTCGATTCCGCTTAATTGGGACACATTGGACACAAAAAATGTGTCCCAAATAAGCGGCTGGCTCTAATAAGCGATGTTTAAGGTAAAATTAAAAAATAATATGTACATATTTTTGAATTTTATTAAATTATTGAAAAAATATTGAATTTCTGAAAAATAATATAAAAAATGTAATTATCAATAATGCTCAAATTTTTTTTTAACAAACAACTTTAAAAAAAATAGTCATGAAAATAATGCACATAATACATTTATAACAATAAAAATATATTTCTGCAGGTATTCAACAACTTGTAGTCTGTCTTGTATTTTTGTAGAATTACAATTGTACAAAATCAGCGCAGACGTTCAGTGTGAAAGTTGGGCATTAAATTAACATATTTATTTTAATTTTTAATTCACTGTCCCAAGTAAACGGATCGGTGTCCCAGATAACCGAACTAAATTACTATTAGATGCTTTATTTGGTTTCTGTTCCTTGTGATTTGGCCCAAATAACCGACTGTCCCGATATACCGGTGGTCCAATTAAGCGGAATCGACTGTATTATAAATAACCAAAACCTTTTTGCAAATAATTACCTTTTAAATATGTTTTCATAGTAAGGGATGTTTATTTTAGAAGTTTATTTTTTTTCCAGCGACAGCCAATTTGATAGCCAATAGCTGATTTGTGCTTAGTTTGGTTTGCATTTTACTTTGAATAGACTTACGCCAGAACAACGCTTGCAAATTTATTTTTAAAATCGTGGTTCAGTTCGCAAAACTTACCGTGTGCTACGTCCAGTTTATGTTTATAATCGTCCACACGAGCAACTTATTCGAATAACCATGGATCGTTTTCGCACCACGCATACTTTAATTGATAATACGCATCTGCAGAGATGTTGTATAGTGCGCATCGAAAACGCTGTTGTTTCTTCAAAAATGAACGTTTACAGATGATGAAGAGCGCCATAGATCCATGATTACTGACTTTTTCGTTCCCCAATTGAATGCCATTATTGTAGAAGAGCTGTGGTTTCAACAAGACGGTACAATATGCCACACAGCAATCAATTTATTCAACTACTTACATTACTCTGTTCTATCTTTAAACTAGTGAATTACTCAAGTCATATAATTTGTTATTTACTGAATTGAAAATTCTTTTTGGTTGATCCGTTTTGTATGGAATCGTTACGTATGTTGTTTTTTAACAGAATAACATTACAAAGGCTTACAACTGCGTGCAAATCATTAAAGTGTCTACTCCCTCTTTTACTAATTCTCGAATTTTACTATCTTACTGTCTTTAACGTGTTGATTTCACGGTCGTTTTTTGCGTTTGAAGTGCATTTGTTTGTTCGTTTATGCGTACATAGTACTCATCTAAATAATTATTGCACATCTACTTCTGGAAAAATCCCATTTGAAATGCACTGACTTGAGTACCGCTCACTATTTTAATGTGTTTATGCTCAATGCCTTATTTTTCGTCTTCTTCTTCTTCGCCAATGGTATCATGGGGCTTGGAAGTCCATTACCGCAGATATTTGGGACGGTATAATATTTTAGAAGATCGTGGTTTTATAATCTCCTCCATTCTCCGATTAGCTTATATATAAAAATATAGTGGAATAAAACAGTATTTTAACTCAATTTACAAAATAAAAAAATGGATATTACAAGGAATTGGGACCCAAGTAATTAGTCAGTAATCAGAGGATAGAATCTGGTATATTCACTATATATGTCAACAACTATTTTAATGATTAATATAAGTAGTACATGTAAAATATTCATATTTATCCAACTTAACACTGACTTATACTGAGTTTACAGCACCGGAATACGCGTTTTTATTTTAGCACCGTAAGAGAAAGGTTAAACGCAATGGTCAATATGCATCAAAACTACAGTAATAGCAAAAATAACTCAACTGCATATGTTGTATAAAATTTTGTTTATTTAAAAGTAATTACATTTACATATTCATAATTATTACACAAGTGACGTTGGCAAAATTGCAGTCGCAGCATATTGCAAATCTCCTGCGCCAGAATTTCAAACATACCCTCAGACCCCCCGGGCGCTTGGCAATTTTCCTATTTTCAAATATTTGTAAAACCTCCATCGAGTCGGCGCGAGTCTCACTCATGAGAGCGCCTGAAGCTGAGAGCGTCTCTCTCGTGAAGTTCCTTACACTTTGATACTCACTCATTTCTTGTATATTTTAATTTAGACTGGAATTTTTTTTCCGTTTTGTAATTCATATAAATATTATATTAGAATAAAAACTTTTGATTAAATTTCAGTCTTTCCATCTTATTTGTATTGTATTCAAGTCACATACCATTAAATGAATAGACATGAAATAAAGTGTACACATAGGACAGGGGCTTGTAACATTAGTTGCGGGACAGGGGCATTCTTACACACATTCTTGATGAAAACATTAATAGTTAAGTTAAGTTTATAACACATTTATGCAACAGTAAAAGTATTGACTCGTCAAAAAATAAATCTTTGTGTGAACAATACATATTTTTTACATTAATGTATATTATATTATCAGTGTTTAAATTTTCATTCCTATCGAGTCATATTAACAGTGAACATTTCGAAATGTTCCATGCATTCTATTTGTTTCTTAGAAAAAATTAATCTATTTATGTTTATAAATAATAAGAAAAAAGCAATCACTTTGTAGTTTCACATATTAGATAAAATAAAATACAATCACTTAGTATGAAACCACGAAATTTATTATACCTCAACCGGTTTCAATTATGTCAAGCTTCATCAAATATTTTTTTCATAGGTAAAACTTGCAGAAATTTCTACTTTAGAATTAAGGAGCACTTGAGTTGTCATTTAGTTTTTGCTATTTAAGCAACAACTATCCTGAATTCGCCAATCACCTTTTGGAAACAAATTATTATTTTGATATTAACAAGGGTATAAAATTTTTACATACAAATACTAGGTATTTATAGTTAGATAAATTAAAAATTTTAGATATAAGAAAAAATGTTAATAGCAAATTAAATGTCATAAATAACCAAATTCTTTTTGCAAATACTAACCTTTTAAATTAGTCTTCACAGTTGTTTCTAATTAGTTACCCACCACTTATACTTTTATAGTTTTGTTTTTATGTATGCCTATATTTTTTAATTTTAGTATACATAATTTCCTGAAGATACTATAGGTAAGTTAAGCTAAGTGTCATAACTTTGTTGTCACCTGATGATGAGTGGGGCTGCACCTCTAGAAACTATATTAGTGACAATAATTCAACGCGTCTGTAGTACAAAGTATCGCTGTGAAAATTAAAATAAATATGATATATTAGTTACTGTGAATAGAAGAAAATCTATTAAACTTTCACGCCAGTGAATCACATTTCAAAATAGAAACTATATATTATCGTTCGAAAATCTCAATTTTATTCTTATTTGCTCCACCGTTTTCACTGTTTCAAAATCACTTTAGAGTTATTTAACGTTAAATCGATAAAAAAGATTAATTCGTTAAAACTATTCACAGTTGCTTGCTCTTTTGAATTGCTGTCGAGTTCTTTCAGACCTTCAGAGTTCAGCGGGATAATAGCATACATTCAATTTTATTTTCCATCTATGAACTACTTTTTACTCGGGAATGGATCATTTAACACGAGAGAAATGAAACTGTATTTTCCATATCGAAATAAAAGTAGTAAATCTAATTCTGCTCTTTCCTCCGCGACGTTACATTTCTTGTAAAATATTAATACGAGCTAACTCGTGGATAATAAATTTAATTGTTTTAAAATATATCTTTAACACTGAAAATATTAAAACAAATTTGTATTTAATAATTTAATTTTACAGTCATGTTTGATATTTATAATACGTTTAATATGAGCAATAAAAATCAGGACATCTTTTTTTTTTGTGTTCTTCGTTCCGCGATCTCAAATATTATAGTTAACTATGTGTAAATAGCTATAATATAATATAATATAAACGATCTTCCTGTGTGTTTCTTTTAATAAAATAAAATTATACCAACGATGCTCTAAATAGGATGGCTTCATACGGAGAAAATACAAGAGGTGTAGCTAATTTGAATTTAACACTTCTCAAAATCACCAATAAGTATGGATCTTGGTCATTGGAATCTGTTGCTCCTACACTAAAACATTAACTACCTGGGTCTTTACAAAGTAGGACGCTAAGTGGCTTATCGAAAATAATTTGTCTTACTTGTAAGCATGCAATTAATTGTATAAACTGTATATTAAATGAAATAAAATTGATATAAATGTACCTGCAAACAAACGTCTAGCAAGATGTATTGCGGGTCTAGATTTAATAACAATAATAAAATATAAATATTCAACAGGTGGAAGCGTTAACATACATACGTGGATATCACATTTTAACGCATTATTGTGACAGTTACAATAACTGCTTTGAAATCTTAACATTTCTAAATAATATATTTGATACTATACTATATAATTTGATATATACATATATGTTTATTTATTTTTTCATAAAAATAGGTTTGGCCTCTGGTTGGATTATTTAGAGACCTTCAAAATAAAAAAGGCAGTAAATAGTGGTGATGATGACGTTATTAATAACAAAAATGAAAAGAAAATTTCAAAATATTCTCAAGCTCGTGTGTTGTTAACGTTTCAAATTGTATAAAGCTGTCTACTTAACAACTCGAGTCAAGAGTATTAAACGAAATGTCTTTGGTTAAATAAGGCAGGACTCATTAGTCTCCTGTAATTAAATCGGGACCACGTCTCCCTCTGTTGGTTGGATTCAGAAGTTCCCGGAATGCAGCACCCGCACTTAATGGGTTAGGCTTTGTACAGGGATATTCAGATTTTCAGGTTCTAATTAGTATTTTAAAAAACAAAAAACTATGGTAAATATGAATTAAATATATTAATTAGAAAGATGATCATATAAAATCAATTTTATTGAAAAATATTGTTGTTGCGCCACCGAGATTCGAACCTGGATCTCTTTCCAAACCGGGGAAGGTGCATTATCCAACTATGCTACAGCGACGATATTTTTAGCGACAAATTTTCGAACCTATATGTTATCTTTTTGATATTAATACATTTAGTCGTTCCATTTTTGAAAGAGCCATCTACCTTTTTCTTACGGGATCTCAAATACCTTTGAGTAATCTGTCAGCAGACGCCAGAATTATCAATTATTTTTTATTAAATGTTGGACACATTGATACAACTTTATTACTAGGAGAACACATTCTTATTGTGAAGTTGTAATTATTCAGAACATAAAAAATAATATATTTAATTCATATTTAAAATATCACAGACCTATGTTCTGAATAATTACAACTTCACAATAAGAATATGTTCTCCTAATAAAAAATGATGTTTCTCCTTTTATCCTTATATTCAACTTTTTCATTTAATTTCATTGTTTTTTTAACGTTAGCATTATCGGACTTTTCGTATGTAATACCGAAATATAGACAATAATTTAAATTACTAGTTTGATTTGTAATAATAATAGATATCGCTTTATTTTCACATTTGTAAATAAAATGAGGCGCCCGATGTGATAATTTAATTATAAAATTAGAATGGTATTGTTGAATAGTTAATTTAGACATGCTGCTATCGCTACGTCGGGGTGAACATTTTTTTTCATATTTCACATATTTATAATACAATTATCGGATAACACCGTTTTTATCAGTTCAGAAACGTTATAAAAAAAATTGGAACTACACATAGTACGAATTAATAATGTATTAATATTAATAATATCCATAAAAATAATTTTCATTTATGGATTGCACTATAATTACGGTGTAATTAAATTAAATTTTATTTATATTTTTTAATTAAAGGATGGTATAAGGTCGTTATCTAGTGGGAGTTATCTGTGTTGGGCGGCATCAGGCGCCCACTCTGTAGTAGTTCAACTAGAAGCAATAAAGCGACTAAAAAAAAATTTATTTCAAAACAATTCCAAACTTCGCAATTCGAACCAGATCTAAGCAAATAATCAAATACGTGACACTACATTACGCTACTATTTTAAACCTTTCCATTACAGAGGCAAAAATTACATTACCTCAATATAACAGCGTGTGGGTAATGAGTAACGTTTCAAAATAAATTTAGCTTGCTTATTTTAGTATGAGGATGATTTCAAGAACTACTTGGTGTGCTGATCCATAGACAAAAGCGATGACCTGAACCTATTTCTAGAACGATCGTATATCATATTATGATCTTAATACGAGTACATTAATCACATAACAATAAAAACACCCGAGTTTTTTTGTGCCAACGAGTACTTACGATACTTCTAAACCAAGAAAAACTATGTTTGTATGTCCCATGGGCAGCGCCGGCGTTACGCACAGGCGGTGCAGGTGCCTGCCTATAGCGGCCAAATCAAGGGGTCAGCCAAAATATAAATAAAAATTGAAAATCAAAAATTAAAAGAATCCCAAAATGCAAAACGATAATACTGTGTAATTAAAATAATCTAGGTAAAAACAATCCAAGATTTCAAATCCAATAAATAACATTATAACTATTTCCTAATAAAGCAGTAATTTGTAGTCAACACTAGTGTCCAGAAGGTATTTTGGTAAAAAGCCGCCCTTAGGCAAGTTTCAAAATGCCGACCTAACAAAATACCGTCCCTAACATGTGTGGCACGAGGGCGGCCGATTAAGGAGACGGGCAATTTATGGGGATTGTTTTACAAAAATTGAAAACATCATCTTCACTTAAGTTAATAGGGTGGTAAAAAACAGTATTTCGTGTCTTTACTCGTAGATGCAGTATTAACAATAAATAATAATAACAATAATGTAGGATAATTTGTATAGCACCACTATCGTAAAAAATTTCACCTCAAGGGCGTTTTACACATAAACTGTTTATAGTCCAACATTATCTTTATATTTAAAAATAAAAATTGTTATTTGATCTTATGGAATTGCTTTTTGAAAAGTTGCTTTTTTAGTATCTTTTTAAATAATGTCTGTTTCTTATAACGAAGGGCAAAGAGTTCTCGTTCACTAAACTTAGACTTCTGGCAACGGCTGTTAGATTCTACAACCCTTTCTACGGCTGAAGTAGAGGCTGACCTGAGAGTTTGTCATACATTATTCAAATTGTTCGGGTTACAAAGCTCTTGAAGATATAGAAGCGCCATGTTATGTGTGGCGTTGTGCATCATCCGGCATAATTTAAATACAACTCTTTCAGAGGACTGGAGCCAATGTAACTCATGCAAAAGGGATATTATATAAGAAAATTAATAAAATCCATTTATTATCCATACGGCCGCATTTAGAATGAATTATAGTCTATCAAACTGTAACACTGGCAGGCTAGCATAAATGCTGTTACAATAGGTCTCAGGAAGAAGATATCTTCGAATAATTTTGATCTGTCTCAGTTGATAAAAGTATGTAAATAATTATACAAAATACTTTGTTTAAACCACAATTTATTAACTATACTATTAAGATAAAAATATGAACTGACAGTTTTGCTGATTCGTGTATTCATTGAAAGGTTTGAATCAATATGCACGCCTAACAACTAAAGCCTAGCATTCCTCATACTCTGATTACAGTATTAAGTTTTGTCTAGTAGGTCCATAGTAGCTCTGTTTTGGATGGATTCAATGTAAGTGTGTATAAACATAGCATAGCTACATGTGACATGAATAAAAATAATTACTTATATTTACAAATGTGAATATTAATACACGCAGACCATTTTATAATATTGCTATCGATCTAACGTTGAACATCGTGCCCACTGGATTGAGTTTTTATCTCCTTCTACCAATCCCAATCTGATTTATGAGTTTATATCCAGATCAAAATCACAAAACGTGTAGGTATATGATATTGAAATGTATCTCAAATAAATCTCTGAGATTATCTCATCGTGTATTCTTCTGTGGACACGACCTTAATTATACAATAAAGGTGTTATAGGAATTTGAGAGATCACTGATATGGGTAGGAGTGTTTAATGTGTATTTATGGATAGTTAAATGATTGCGTGTGGGCTAACATATATTTATATATACACATAGATTCGAATAAGAAGGACTTTTAAGGTTATGTTTTAAATGGTGTGATGTGTGATTAATGTGAGCGTTATGGATGCCCCAATATATCAACCACAACTCTCGTACTCGTTTAATAGTCGTAGAAAAAAATATGTATATGTGAGTGTGGCAAGCTGCAAATTATGAGAAATAAACTATTTATCGTATTCACTGAACGTATTAATCAAACTTTACAAAAGTTAACCCGTACAATGAAGTTACTATGCAAATTTCGAATTCCTAGAACTGTTGACTGGAAGACCTTCCATAGTACTGCTGGCCACATCAGAATTGCTACGTACTGTCGTAACTCAGTGTTTATTCGGCTGATGGGGTTTCGTTTTGCACACAGGTGCTGAGTGCATTCAGCTTCACCGGGCGGTGATGACGAAAGTGCAGGCGATAGACCTCCACAATGTAAATGATATAAGAGTAAAATACTGCCCACCTTAGGAAGGCAGGGATCAGATGAAAAGTACATGTAATAACGAATAATGACAAATAAATAAAAAATCTGGAAAAAATGTGCGAGATAAATCTAAAAAAATTTCTTGTAAAATCGGAAACTTTTGGTACACGCATGGCGCTCGCGCCTACTCGTTGAACAATAACAAAATTCATGCATTTGACGTGTCATTAGTCACCAGTCCAGAAAACATTGCGTGAAGTCGTATTTTCGGGTGATTCACACGTCAGGGACGATTTTTCAATTAGAGCCATCCCCCCGAACCCACTTTCGTCACCACGCCCCCAAAGTTTTTGTTATCACAAAAGCAGTCACTTTCCTTGAGTTCTCATCTCATAAGGTTGTCGGGGTCGCTAGAGTGGCGGGCCGTATTTAGGATGTAATAAATCCACCCCCCTTTTAATTACTGTCCCCCGGGAAAGCCTATTTTTATAGACCTGTTTTTCGGAGATATAAAACTGTTTTCCGCGGTGCGTTTCGCTTTCCAGCGCTCGAAGAATTCCCTTCGAAAACTTTGAATTAAGGACACATTTTTCGGTGGTGATTGTTAATTTGTCACGGAGGGCGGCTTGCGAATTTTTTTGTAAAGCAGAAAAATGTGAGAAATTGAAATGAGGACGTGTTCTTGGAAGTGGGCCGCGAGAAAAAGAAAACGACAGCAAAAACACTGGCAGTATTATTATTTCATAGATTTTTTTTTCCATTTTATTTTAACAAAACAGATTAACATTTGATCGCTTATTAACCTTTATAAGTAGTCTTAAAAACACAAATTATTGTGTATATATATAAAGAAAATCGGATATTATAAAGGTGAAGTTGGGGAAGAATATCTTAAAAATCCATTAAAACATTTAAGCAGATGAATTTTTACAACTGACGAGAAAGAACAAACGAAATAGTACGTGCTGTATCGTCATTTTTGATTCTCGGGCCAATTAAAAATCTCTTCTAATTACGAAAAATCGATTGTGAAACAATCACAGTGGTGGGTGATGGAATCGGAAAGAATGGGTGGATATTAAATAGGGAATCAGAAATGAGGTAAATGATGGGGGTAAGGAAATTCCTTCGATAACGGACCAGGATGGACTCACAGAACCACAAGGATAGCTCGCGACTCACCTGTTTGACGACTCTATGATCTTCCGGAAGTTCACTCAATGTACGAAACTGCCGTGGCACAAAAAACATGAGTTTTCAACGTCCACAATACATATACACGCGATATACGAACTAGTGATCCAACAAATAGTCACATGAGAACACCTCCTCTCCTCAAATTTAAAAAACACCAGTCGAGCCAAAGGTATAATGTATACTGGTTGGGAGTGGATTAAGGGGTAGGAATAAAACTAAAACTGGTGACACTACATTTTACAACATCTGTTTCAAGTTATGGAATAAATATACTTGAATTAATATATATGAGATATAATACATTTTTAAACATAATCAGTAAAATATATATGTATATATATATATATATTCCTTTTTACATTTATTTCTTCTCTGACTAAGACTCGTGTATAGAAAAGGAGTATAAAAGATAGTGTACAATTTACATTATTAAGGGGAACACATTCTTATCGTGAAGTTGTAATTATTCACAACAGACGGTCTGTGATATTTTAAATAATAATTAATAAGAATTTGTTCTCCTTAATAATATATAAGTTGAATCAATATGTTCAAAATTAAATAAAAAATAATTGTTAAATATGACGTCTGCTGTCGGTTTACTCAAAGGTATTTGAGATTTCGTAAAAACAATTTAGACGGCTTTCAAAATAACGGAACGGTATTAATTTAAAAAAAGTGTAATATATAGGTTCGAAAATTTGTCGTCAAAAGTACAGTCTGCTGTAGCATAGTTGGTGAATGCACCTTCCCCGGATTGGAAAAAGATCCAAATTCCAATATAAATTCCAATATTTTTCGATAAAATTGACTTTATATGTATATCTTTCCAATTAATATATTTAATTAGTATTTATAATGTATGTGTCTGTTAGTCTGAGTACATATATTTTTGACTTTAGATACAAATTGATGCCTTGATATATGTCTTCACCTATTTAAACAATAAATAATTACGAATATACAACTCCATATGTGAACAAAAAATTAAATATTTCTGATGTGTATTTAATAAAATAAATACGTAAAAGTACGATGTATTTTCCAATAGCATTATTCTTTTTAATGTTGCACTACAAACAACGCGTTACAAATGACAGAATAAGGAAGGAAGAAATTAGGAGATAATTTAAAAATGATTTTATCATAGTAAAAAGGATTTAAAAAGGATATCTGGTTTGGTCACATGAAACGGATGAACGAGGAGAGAATGGTAAGAAAGATATATGATGCAAGTGTTAATGGCATCAAAAATAGATGACGTCCGCGCAAGATTGTACGACCGTGCGAAGGTATCCAGTTAAAAACCTCAATAATGAGAAGATGAATGAATATGGATGTGGCGAGAGTTGTGCCAGGACACAATATTGTGGCACTCTACCATCTCTGCCTACAGCCGTGGATAAACAGTATAATGGTAAGTTAGTTAATTAGTTACAAATGCATTGATCTTACTTACTTTCATTTAGATATCTTAAATTAAATTAAGAATGCAAATATTTTCTATTTTATTTAGTTCAATATTGCATAGTAGGAAATGGAATTTAAAGTGTACTTTATAAAATCAAAACATGTGTTATTTTTCTCTCTAATACTTCGCAGTACGGTACGTAATATAATTATCAAAAATCCTAATAGTTTTTTGGTTTTCGAAAGCCAAATATGGTTAAAATAAAATTTATTGGCATTTTGAACTATTAAAAGGATCAAATGTTTGAAATTAATTAATATATAAATTTCGAGTAAAAAAAATATAAATTTATAATGTGTAAAACATATTTATAAAACGATTTTATAATAGTTTTCTGAACAAACAATTTTCACTGTATATTAAACATTGTCAATGCAACATTTTAATATGTTCTGTTTTCATTTTGAAAATACTAACATAGTATTTTATTTTTATTATCGAAAAGTCATTTTTTGTAATATTTTTATTTAATAACTATTTTCACTTTGCCCAATTTTCTTTTAAAGGTTAAATTATGTTAAACGGTGCAATAAAGCACATATTTGTAAAATAAAACGTGCTGATAATTTTTGAAAATTATTTATTGAACGTAACAATTCTGTACTGTTTTACATAATATTTGTATTAAATAAACAAGAATGAAATTTATAAGTTGATTTAGATTATGTTAAAAAGTACTCCATTAAATTATATACCTGCATATTTTTACGTACTTATCTCAAATTTAAATAACTATAATGAGCCACGTATATTTTCTACTTCTCACCCAATTCTTAGATCACCATATAAATAATTCATAAAACTACCTTTCTAACGATGGTTGTATTATAAGTTATTTTTTTCTGAATGGTTTATAATCACATTAAGTTCGCCTTTATTTCTCTACCTTCGCAATGATACTATTATGCAATGTTTCCATGTAAATTTTTCATCCCCGACCAACAATTTTATCTGAATTTTATTTATAGACTAGTAAAAAAATATCAATGATGTTTTTTAACACAGTTGTCACGTTATATGACATATTTTCATAGCAAATAATGACGTGATAAAATTGATTATACATTTTTCATGTACATTAAATATTCTGTATTAATTTATATAAATATATTGATAATATAAAAATATGGTTTTATATCATATTATAAACCAACCGGTTTCAGAAAAATCGCTATTGGGACAATATATATATATCATAAATAACTGGCTTAATTTAACCGCCAGTCCGATTCCAAAAATGTTTTCAATAAATACGACACTTCTACCGGTTTTTGATCATTAAGATCGCGGTCCCAAAACTTTCATGGTATTTATTTAAATCTTCTACTGTCGGATTCTAGAGTGATTTTTTAATTGAATTATCGTAATAAAAGATAATAATTTTGAATAAATTTAGTTTTCGTAGATTTCTCTGATGAATGATACGTTTTTGTTTAAAACTATCTACTATAATATAATATAAAACTCAATAGTTATAATACTAAGACATTTATATAATTTTTTTTAAATATTTAATCTTTGCATCAAATATTAAATGTTTATTAATTTCATTTTTGACATAAAATAAATTAAATACAAATTAAGTATGTTAATTAGAAATATATACATATAATAAACATATCTACAATATATATACATATAATAAATAAGTAGTATTTAAAATATCACAGACCTATGTTCTCTGAATAATTGCAACTTCACAATATGAATGTGTTCCCTTAATAAGAAAAATATATATTATCGTTTAATAATGCCATATGGAAACTGTTTAGAATGATCTATTTAAGCTTGCGATATCTTCTTTGTTGTTATCGGTGCAGCTGGGGAGAACTGAAATATCGGAAGACTTACATCTTTCAGGAAGGACCACTCTACCGCGCAGCATCCTGTCAATTGGCCGTCTTCCGTGAATCCTTTCAGAATATTTGTACCTTTTAGAGACAGGACTCTCTCCGAGGTATGAGATGTGTCTTTTCCTTTTTGATCCTGATAACATTAGCGCCTCTGTTGACGGATCGATTTCTTGAGTACCTTTAGCGTAATAAATATCAAATTAATATTAATTATTAATTAATATTAATTAAGAGGTTACACCAGTCTGAAATTTAGGTAAAAATTGGGTAATCTTTTACAAGGAAGTGATTTTTTTTTATTGGCACCTATTAATATACATATAAGTATGCTATTATTTTATTTAAAAAAAAAGAAGAAAAAAAAGACTGCGTCATGTCCATTCCTGTGGAGCTCATCCGCCGTTGCGCGCGTGACTGGCTTGCAACTTTTCTCAATGTAAATTTATTTGATGTAAAAAAATAAATTATCTAAAATTAAGCATTTAAGATTTAAAAAAATATTTTTTTTTTGCTAAAATAATTATTTTATTATCAAATAGTTTATTAAATTATGTATGTATATAAATTCGTATGCTACATTATAGATAATATTATTTTAAATGTTTGTAAAAAATTTCAAGTCAATCAGAATTAAACAGTCACTGCAAAGTTGTAGGCTAGTCTGAAAAACATGGTTTTAAAAAAAACGCGATAGAAAAAACAACGTGACTTACTTGGCGCATGGACGTCGCGCAGTCGCACACCTGCCGTACCGTCTTTGATCCTTCATATCTCGGTCAATTTTTGGAATTTTTCAAACGGGTACGCTTATTTGAAGTAAAATCGTTATACTTTTGAAAAATTAAATAAAAATAATAAAATATTGAGAATTCGAGGGTGGTGTAATATAATATATACAAAAAACTGGTGCAGATAATAATCGTGATAAAATAAATATACCAATATTAAAAATATTATGTTCCTCTTCTAAAATGTAAACTTTATGGTATATGTCCACGGAAAGAGACAAAATGTGACAAACTTCAAGAGATTTACTTGATATAAATCTTAGTACCTCGTATATTTGTTAACATTAATAGGACGAGACAAAATTTGAATATAATGGAGAATACGGTATATGCTTTGATTTTTATAAGATGCATATTTTCCAGTAGAATTGAGTACCCTGATTTTAAAAGTGTTAAAAAATTGATTAGGTCGCAAATATTAAAAAAAACATTTCGCTTTAACGGCAATTATTCCCAAAACTCAATCGTGTATATGACGTTCGATTTAAAATCATGCCAATACACACATATAACTATTTATTACTGAAAGTTTGACAAATAAAAGACTTCGACTTACAAACATTCCGTTTTAATTGGTGTGGAGGAAATGTACGAACGGAACATCAATGAATTGATATTTGACGTCAAATGAGGTAAGTAAAAACAACATCTTATCCTACCATTGGACAAATGATGCTCAAATCTCTAAGACCCAGTGTGTACACGGTATACTAGGAAGAAAGGGACATTATTACCTAGTCAGAGATTATTTAGAGATGAAAATCACATAAAAACATTAACTCTGACAGTAGAAGATATAAATTAGTATCATGAGAGCTTTGGCATCAAGTTAATAGCATTTGCAATAAAAAAAAAACAATTGGAATTTCTCTACTGACAACCCTCAGATCTGTAAGATTGCGAGAAAAGTGGAGGGGATCAAAAGGGCGGAGGTTCATGAAAATTACGATGCTATTACGAAAAATATTAGAAAAATATTTTAAACGGGAGAAGTGGTCGAGTGGAAAGCTCTCACCTAGTGACCAATTGATCCGAGTTCAATTCTTATTTTAATACATAAATGTTTTATTATAAACTGCATAGGATTCAGCTATACACAAATTTGATAATTAAATTATTAGTGGAGTACATTTTCTTGTGAAACGGTATTCCATATAATATTGCGTTCATTTTTCAAAATTTTATTTGTTTTTATGTTTGTCATCTTTTTTATTGTTTCTTAACTTTTCATGTTTTAATTACATTTTTAAAAGTGAATGTTTCGACCGGAGCCGGAAACAAACTCAATTTTAAAAATTAACATAAATAACATCTTTAAACAAGAATTTCAAAGACAATTGATTAAAGGTTAAGCTCTGGTATCTTTTCCAATATTAGGTAAGAGGGAGAATTTTGCAACGTACAGTTATACAAATTAATTATTTTTTTAAAGGGAAAATGTAAAGAGAAAAAAAAATATATATCTCAACAAAACAAGAAACAAAATATTTAACACAAAAAGTAGGGGATTTGTAAAAAATGTTTGAAGTGATTTATCTTACCTCCGGGTTCGGTAATTCCCTTTGGAGAGCCGTTCCATCTCGTTCTATCTCCCCAAACGACCCATTTGAGTCCGCTAACGAGCCTCGACCAAATGGTTGTAGACTCGTTCTCCACCTGATTATTCAGCTGACCATCTGTTTCAGTGTCTCTCATCCTACTTTCCACCGTCTTCGTTGACTCTTTAATGGAAACTGTTCTTTTGGTTATCTTTATACTGAGTTGTATTTCGGTTGAGCAATCTTGCGCACTGAACGCCGTACTAAGAGACTCCTGAATAGATTTGGCTATCAACTGCGAGAGGTCATACCCCTTGTTCAATGGACTTATAATATTTGCCGTTTCGGGACTATCAGCGATGCAAGTTTTGTAGTGATCTAAATTAGATATTTCCGATTCTCTCGGAGACAGAACGGAAAATGAATTTGATCTCTTTATGAGTTTCGGTGGATCATCTTTTACTTCCGTTATTGGGGAGACCTTCAGGTCTTCGAATGTCGGACTGTCGCTCGGTTTGAAATTAATTGTTCTGGCTGTGATAACATTTGTGTTGGATTCCGCAGTTGTTGGTGGAGTTTCACCGGGGTTGCTGAATCGATTTTGTTTAGGTGTTGTACAATCCTTGGTTGCTCTTGATTCAAAGTTATTGATCATCGCTTGGAATCTAGGTGTTCTCGCATGACGTGGTCTTATCTTGCCGGGCGTAGCCGTTCGTTTTGGTTTCAAATATTCTAAAAATAATAAAATATCTATAAAAATAGAAACTATCAACTGACAACTAATTTAAACGATTCTTAAGTCTACATTTTTTGACATCAACTGAGTTTGCATTAAAAAAAATACTAACCATTGTTACTGTTTTATTTGAATATATTTTTTTTTTCTGTTCAAAGACAAAATGCTTTTAATTAAATCCAACATAACGAATATTTTATGAAGGCCGAAGATGGCTCAAAGCAAAAATATGAATAATTTTCATTTTTCCGGACTTTTATAAAAATAAAAAAAACATTTTTCTTCACACTGTTTGGTGTTCAAATTACTCTCACGTCTCTGTCAAAGGTTAATTTTATTTGAAATGTTAGTTCATAAAGATGTTTTCTGGTAGTACACGACCTTGGGCAAATAATTATTTATAACATCACTTTTTTACATTTTTTACGTAGTGAACATTTAATATATTATTCTATAGTGTATATAAATTGAAACATTCAAGACATGGTACTGGTGAAGCATATAAAGAATAAGCTGGACTGACAGAATGACAAATAAGGAGGATAATAATATAGTACATATAAGAAAAAAGGTCCATAATGGACAACATCGAAAATCAAATGGGCAAATAAATGAGACACCTTCTTGGATGAAATGTATACCTCAAGGATGTAATTGAGGGAAGAAGACAGGGAGGAAGGTCAAGAGAAAAATAAGACAGAGGTACATGGTACGTATTGCATCGATAAGTTTTTTTAATATGATAAAATTTTTTTAATCATAGCTATTATTAAAATACGTTTAATATTATCTATCACTTAAAAAATATATAAATTAAATACAGAAACACTAGAGAAAAAATATTTAGTTCTTAACGGAATATTTAGACACTTCCAGAAGTTAAGGTTCGTATCCCGATAGGAACTAAATGTTTTTTTGATAAATAGTTTTATTTTTCTGTATATTTTTATAATTGATTAATTGAATTTTCATTTAAAATACCACCGAACTATGTTCTGAAAAAAAAAGTGTTTTTAAAAATAAAATTATATACGTCTTGCATTTTTCCGTACCGTATCGGGACTTCGAATCTCTTACATCTGATCGAATCTTTTACAGAAAAAAAATTTTTAAATATTAAAACTATGATGTCATTGAGATTGTGTGAATATGTGTGTGTCAGCGAGCCAGCACCGCCGACTCTAGACGTATGTTGATGTGTGTGTGTGGCGGCCTTAAAAGAATGACGCGCGCCGAGCGCGGCCTCTTTTCTCAACCGTTTGTCTCCGTGAATAGTTATATACTCTTTACCATAACAGTATCATTATTGTAAAGAAGATTAAATTTCTCATTGGACTACCAACAATTTTCGGTGAGGTATACAACTTGTAAAGTACTGGATCACGAAAGTACGTAACAAAAACTGTGGAAATAAATAAGATGAATATTCAGATCTAAATGGTTTGTATTAAAACGATACAAAAATAGTATTTAAACAGTAACGTTTTTTTATATTGCAAGAAAGTCATGTATCGAATCCGCGCTACTTTTCTAAACTATCGATACTATTTCTAGACGTAGATGTACTGGTCCCATGAGACAGATATGTTTTTAAATGACATTTAGAAGTCTATTTTCGACCTTGGAAGATAGTTTGAAAGTATCCACCGTAACCTTCCCAATCAAAGAAATTTTTCAAAAGAAACTCGATTCGTGTGATTAAAATCACCTGGATTCTATCCAAATCGACCGGTATTTTATGATAGCCGTTTCATGGTGAAATATTTGGGTTTGGAATGAACGTAAAAGTTCTGTTTTTTTTTATGAATCTATAAATCGAATAAAATGGTAATTTGGTTCATCCCTATTTGATCTGAAAATATATCGAAAGTGTTTTAATATAGAATATGCTTTTTCGAAGGTTTCGCTGGTAAAATGCGTCACGGAACTGTGTTAAAAAATGCGCATTATAAAAGTTTATAACATTTTGTAGGAGGTATGTGGGAGCGGTATTTAGTATTTGAACGCATGTAAGAGGTAGGAATGCGGGAGCGGTATTTAGTATCTTAAGAGCGACATATAGTACACACCAAAAACGAAAAAATATTGTCATAAGAACTCAAAATAACATTCGAAAAGACAAAAACAAAATTCAATGATCTGTACACGAAATAGAAAAATATAGAATAAGAAATATATATTGTATGCAGGGATGGTATGACACAAGAGTATGAGACATGTCACCGCAACAATACTGTTTAACGGTTTTGGGTAGATCTGAGTTATGAACGTCACAACGCTGCAGGTATATATTCTTGGACTTAAACAACCATATATAACAAATAAAAATATCATTAAACACAATTTCTAAGTGAGTTTCCCTGCAACAACACTGTATATCATCCAAGATGGCCAATGTTTCGTCTATCTATCAACATTTGTAAAAACCTATACGCAGTGTTGTTACAGCTTGGATCTCATTTCATAATTTCCATTTATAAATATTTCTACAAAACGTACCAATAGTCGTCACTCGTCTAGGGATCGATGCATCATCGGCGAAGGTCACGCTCTTTTTTTTGGAGCAGGAACTGTCTCCTTGTGTTTTGTTTGAACTTGAACTGTCACAAGGCACTGCCGCAGATCCGGAAGTGTTTCCAGAAAGATCCTGCCCTCCTAAACTATCCCGTCCGCTCTTGGACATTATACTCTTGGGCGGTGCCATTTCCGGAACATTCGGGGGGCTCTCGATCGACGAAATCATTTGTGAAGTTACCTGAGTGTTGGATGATTAATATCAGTAAGACTATTGGGTTGAAATTAATTATAACAATAATAATATTTATTTATTTAGTTTCTCTGTTGCTTTAACTCAATCTTCGTATGGAGTCCGTTGACAGACAATTTATTAGAAAATATTCAACATTTCATTTTATTATATTCAGTAAATAAATATTTTTTTAAAGGTCTTTAATGAATCTTATATATAAGGATGTTTAAAAAAAACAAAAAGTTTCCGATTAATTTTTTGGCAAAGCATTTTTGATTTGATACGCAAGAAAACGAAGACCTTTCGAGAACATTCAATGTAATGTGGTGTTCGAAAGGTTTAGTTGTTGCGCATGGTATCTGATGGAGATAGTGGGATCTGCAACCATGCTACCATGCACAGATTACATTTTTTTTAACATGTAGGTGTTCGTATTCATATACCTAGAGCACGTACTCTTTAATTTTACCATTAAATACTAGTTAGTTCTACTAGCAGGTGCCAAATAGCTACCAACAATTGATCAGTTACTGTCATAATATACTTTCATAATAAATAACCGTTGCTTAATTTTGTAATTGCGCACTGTCCACACGATATCTGTCAAATAACAACTCCCAAAAAGCGCCGCTAAAGTAATGGTGGCAATATCAAATCGGCTACCTCTTGTTGGAACACCGTTTATAAAATATAAATCTAGAATTTGCGAATATATAAAGCATTACATAGGTATAGTTATTTTTCTCTTGGCCATGGCAAATATTCGTACCATTTGTCTTTTTGGCTCCCGCGCTGAATTGCTACTAACCAACGAACGAACGGAGCTTTGATGATAGGCTTTTTTATTAAACAAGGAATTGGCTCGCCCATGCTGCTATGGTAAGCCTTCATTTATGTTTTTCATCAGTAATTCATTGTATTATGTTACACGCTTTCGTAAATATGATTAAACTAACTAAATTTCCTTTTCGGATAGATAGAAGACGTTATTTGACGAAACTATTAAAATAAACGAACCCATTTTAGCTTTAAAACTATTTAATAACTCGATATTATTTTGGAGGAGCTCGGATACCCGCGCCTACATAGATAAAAGTTTTTTGGCATTGTGACAGAAAGTTAATTAAAAATGTTAAATACAGATGGCATAATAACCCAAAAGTACTATTTGTTTCGTACAGAACAAAGACTATATTTCCGTGTAATCGTTATCTTTTCAAGTGCTGGATTTTTCAATCTTCATAGAAAGATACGCGAAGGTTATGTATTAAGATTTTAGGATTTACTTTGCGAATACAACGTTACACATTAGATTTATTCCCGAGAACTGTTAATAAAATATTCACCGTGTCCTTATGTGGTGGACATAACATTAATATACTTATACCATACCTAAGAACATGTGTTAATAGGTACGCTATAACGTGGGAATTCGGTAAGGTAAAGGGTAAATATTATATTCCAAAAAAAGGTTATTTTTGAATAACTAAGAAATGAAACACATTTTTTAATATGGTTTTTATTTATCGATTATTAAGTTAATTACAATTGTGTATAGAATACGACATTAGCGAAGTGGCCACCTCTGGTAGCGGTACAAATCCGTGCTCCTTTAACCATATTTTTCTTAACATTCTCCAACACTTAGCGTGTTATCTCAATTATTTCAGTTCGAAATTTCCCTGTAGCATCGGAATAATTGTTGGCTTATTGACGTAGATCTTTCTTTTAAAGTACCTCCATAGAAAATAGTCATGAGCCGTTAAATCGTGTGATCGACAAGGCCAGTCAATATCACCTTTTTTTGATATTATGCGGCCGGTAAAATTTTCTCTCAAAATTTCAAGCGTAGCTCGGACTGTGTATAAGGGGCACCGCCCCGTTGAAACTGCATGTATTGCAGGCCCAATCGACCCAATTCAGTCACCAAAAAATTTTCCAATATGTGACGATAGCGATTACCATTAATTATTTTTTAGATAAAATGTTTTAGTACGAAGTTCTAAGAAGTACGAATTGAGAACCAAACCAAAATAGCAGCCAAACAAAACCTGCTTGGAACATAATATTCACCCTGTACATGAATTCTCGTTTAATAATTATTTACGTTCATAACACTGGTAAAAAAAAAACATATACATGTTAAATTTTCACAAATAATTAAGTAATATTTAAGTAATGTAAATAAATAGCTAAAACTACCTAAAAACGATTTGTGTTTAAGTTATCAAGCGTGAACTATTACATTATCAGTAGTAAATGAAAATGTGTAGTTGTATTATAATGTATTAATATCGAGACAAATATGAGCTTTATAATTAATATAAGGTTAACAAAATATTACATATACCCGTAGTGCCATGTGCACTTAAGGTCTGGACATTTAAAGGCTGGAGACGTATTGACGTATGCTAAAGATGAATTAACCATAATACCAATGAAGATGTACTAAGACGCATGAATAAAACAAGAGAACTAATAACAACTATCAAACGAAAGAAAACTGCGCACTACGGACATGCTGTAATAATAAATTATTATGCGGGGAAAACTAGAAGGCTGCAGAGGCGTAGGCAGAAAGGTATTATTATCTTGGCTATATAACCAAAAAAAAATGGATCAATGTCCAAAATGTCAGATATCTTATACTACAACTTGGCAGAAAACAGCAAACGGAAAATAATAAATTATCAATTTATTATAATGAAGTATTTTTAAACTCTTCGGAATAATGTTAATAATATGTGATTTGAACACTAGCGTATCATGTGAAAATACGAGTATTTTAGAAAATATTTATTTATTTTAAAGTATCGATCTATTAACAGAATATAAAAAGCCGGTCACATTTTCGACCTAGTGAGAGTGAAAAATTTTCCATTTCCGAGTTTTTAAGAAAAGTTTTTTCTCAATAGAAAGCAGAAATAACAAATGACTTGCTACCAAGTCAGACTAGCGAGAAGCACAAAAGCTACGACTCTCATTTCTACTTCAATTTGTGAAAACAAATTGTTTTATTTTTTGTGAATGTTTCAAGGACCGGAGTGTGTCCTTGGTGATTTTTACAAGAAATCACTGAAAAGGTTTATTTTTCCGATAATTTAATGTGTTTTAGCATTGTTATTTTATAGTTATTTTTGTCATGATTATACAACCGACAAATTGACGAACACAAGTATTTAATTACTGTATTTACTAACTCTATGGTAAATGTAGGTTTCCGAGTATTTTAATTAATATCTTAATAAATGTAAATAATATTCTCTTTACATTTTTTTCGTAAACATATATTTTAATATTTATCGTATATCTGGAAATCATAATACAGAATTATAATTTTTAACAATGAATTTTTATTAACAAAAGAAATTAAATAAATAGTGTGCTTGAAATACCGTCAGAAAATTTTGGAATATAAAATAATAATTTTGCGTGTGGATATATATACAAGAACGTTGTGAGTGATATTTAGTATCTTTGGAACGAGGTAAAATATGTAAGAAAATCATAACACGAGTGTCTGGAACATGTTTATGTAGCGCATTTTTTGCTTTATTTGAGAGGTATAGAAATAAAACAGCCACTATTCATTTTGCGAAAAAGCACAATTTAAAAAAATATGCTACGACTGTAAATCAGTTACAAATACATTTATCTCAATTTCTATACTCTTCGATCTCTCTATACGTAGTAGATATATAAAATAATAATGGGAATTACACATTTACAAGCTACAACATGTGTTTAGTGTTTCTCTTATTTAATATTCCCAATATTTATTTCCATTAGTAATGTAATTTTTTTGCAAAGTTAAAAATAACTTAAAAGCTAAGGCCGCCAAAGTAATATTTTGTTTAAACTAGTAATATGAGTAGAATGAAAAATATTTTTAAAAAAGACCTTTTGATCATCAGCCGGAGGACTCGCAGCGGCGTCCGACCCAGGACTATTGATTCCAGACAGCGTCGAAGTGAAGGATTTCTGGAACATTCCCCATTTAGCCCCAGTACTCGGGTGAGTTGGTGTACTTGTCATCACTATAAATTTAAATAAGAGTTCTAGGAGGTGATCAGTATTTATAGTGTACAGTTTCAATATTTAGTACTGACTAATACCAGATGATGCTAAGTGTACGTACATACTTATATAGCCAAGTTGAATATTGGCAATGTTATAATTAAATTGTGAAAACCAACTGAAAAATGGAAAGTACTAATTTATAGAAAAAATCGACCCGATTCTTCCAGTTAAACTGGGCTTGCAGGTTTTCTGTAGGTTCTCAATATCCAAATAGTTTTTAAATTTCGTAAAAAATGTATTTTATTTTAATAATCTGATGTTTCCGAATTGATTTATTCCTTTCTTGAATTTTCATCTTCTTGAATCTTGAATTATTCCTTTCTATATAATTGAATCACACACCACCAAGTAAATAGACATGAACTAACGTAAATTCCTTGTCCCAAAAATTTGATAGCACCCACGTGATCAATTTGGTGGCACTCACGCAATCAAAGAGCTCCGCAATTTTTTTTAAAAATATGACTCGATTGGAACGATAATTTAATCGCTGACAATATAAATTGCATTAATATCAAAAATACGTCTTGTTTACACAAAGATTTAATTTTCTAAATACTTTTAATGTTACATAAATGTGTCGTAATCTATCGATTTTATGTTTCGTTGGATATGTGTGTAGAATGCCCGTTTGTCATTCACGTGACATGTTTGTCTGAATGGAAATTTTTTGACCGTTCAGATATCTACTAAAATATAAATTATCTTCCAAAACAATTAAATGCATGTACATAGTTGTCAACGGGTTAGTTTTTTTTATAGAACAAATATAAAATAAAAATTATTCTAAAATCGTTGGGAAAAAAAGTATGATTATTTGAAGAAAAACCTTTTTCACGATGATTTTAGAAGGGTATTTTAAAATACAATATTGACTGTGAACACAACGAACCCTCACCAAACCGTTAAGCGGTTATTGTTTCCTTCGCCACTTGGCTTGCTCACTCGCTCTTCAAACAAGGATAACCCGAGACAATTCCGAGAGCGTTTCGGCGAAGCATTCGAGCAGTGAAGCCTTCGTCATTATCAATATCGAGCAGTATTTTAACTTCAAATTCGTCAAATATATTATATTTAATTATTTTAAATGTTTGTAACTCCTATATTCTATAAACTTTATTTAGTAAAGTCTTAAAATTTATTTACATGTACCTATATACTATTTAATAAATATTAAAAATAATTATTTTAAATAAGAAAACGAGCATAAAAAGTACTGAATATTACTGAAAGTATTTTGGTTTTAAATACTTGATTATGAAAATATAAAAAGTGCCATTCTTCGTATCTTCGTGTTAATCAATGTCTGACTTTAAATGTTATAAAACATGATAATTTGTATGTAAGAATGTATTAATATTTTTGAAATAAAAATAATTCGGTATTTCATCAATCAACGTTGTCGTGTGAAATTATCATAATGGTCGATTAATTTAAAAAAATCAATGAAATATTTTGTAATTGCTTATAAACACAAAAAGTATTCAAGTTAAATATTAAAACTTTATTAAAGATTACAACTTTTCATCATACCTTCTGACTTGTTCTCCATCTTTAATTTCAAATACGAAAAAAGTGGCCCCACGTTGGGCGCCAAATCAGATGGCGATTGGTGCTCCGGTAGAGACGTTGGAAGCACAGGCTCGTCGATCCCCACCTTAACCATGCACTTCCCCTTTTCACTCAATTCCTCCTTGTTGCAGATTATTTTACCGCACTTGCCACATCCGAGGGGCAGGTGCGTGCAGCAGATATGGGCCATTAGGTCCGCGGGCAGAGAACTGGCACTGTTCAAATGTAAAGGACTGAGTCGGCATATGCGACAGTCGAATGTTATACCATGCTTTTTAGATTCGTGCACCCGGCGGCAATTCGCGCAGCAGAATATTTGACCGCATTCTAAACATCGTAACTGAAACATTTGGAATTTAAAAAATGTTATTTTTTAATTTACGTTTATGTCAAATTTATTAAATTACCGTGTACTTTTCTTTGATTATATTTATGGTCAATAGAGATACCATTATTATTTTTATAACTATGATAAACTTTAATTTGACTTTAAAAAATATTTATCTATTTTTTTTTTCTACAGCGTACGATAATTTGTGTTGCAGTTCAATATACGAGTATCTTGTTTATTTATCCGCATTTATATTTTTTATATTATTAATTTATTTATTAATTGTAATTGATACATGAAAAAAATAGTGCCCACTTTGATACAGACTTTAATCTAGTGAGGTTAAAAGGATCCAATTAACTGAAATTACAGTAAAAAAAAAAATAATCACGTTCGTCTTTAAAAGCTGTACCCGTTAAAATAAAAATAATTTATTTGACTGCATGCTCCAGCATATATTTTATTCAGTATGTTGCATTTTACTATTACTAAAATTATTTTGTATTTAAGCATTTTGGTTTTATTTTTTAATAATGCTGACCACTTTCATATCATCCTAGATGAAGGAGCGGACGTTTTATACGAAAATGTTTTAAATTAATTTTTTTAAACGTTCAAACTATTATATAAATGTAATTTTTTAAATGTAGAAGTTACATTACTTATGTATAAATATTATACATAAATACTTCAAATATTACAAACATGTTATTTTCTGATCGTTTTTGTAAGCATATGTTCATTGTTATTAAAACGAAATTGTTATACCAAAATATTTAAAAATATGAGAATAATTTATCAAAAAAAAAAACAGAATGCTTTTGTTGAGAATTTCTGATTCTTCGTCCCGGAAAATTACCAAAATAATTATATTTTACATTAAGGTTAAGCTTTAAATTAAATTAAATTATAATAATACTAATACGTACGACAAAAAATAATCTTTTAAACTGTAAAATGTATTCGTATGAATGCAATATACATAAACATATATCTTGCTAAGTAAATTGATTATTCAGCAGTAACTCTAACAATAAGTATTGTAATTTAAAAGATGAATAAATTAATTTAAAAAATGAAAAAGTATGCTTTCTCATTAATCCCGTTTTTACCACAAAGTGGTAAATTATTCCTAAGTAAAACATCTCAAGCATTTGTTTCAAAATGTAATTGTTCTTGCTTTAATAAAATAAATTATTATTAAATACAAATTAAATGTATTAATTAGAAAGATATACATATAAAATCAATTTTATCGAAAAATATTGTTGTTGCTACCGGAATTCGAACCTGGATTTCTTCCAATCCGGGGATCGTACATTATCCGATTATTTTCATTCTAATTAATACATTTAATTTGTATTAAAAATATCACAGACACATTTTCTGAATAATTACAACGTCACAATAAAAATGTGTTCTCCTTTATAAATTATTTAATTAGTAGTATTAAAAAAAAAAAAAAAATTATAAATTAATCATAATTAACAGTTAATGTTAAACTTGTTTTATCAATCTTGTAAATAAAACATCATATATTTAAATACAGCAAGTTCTTGATATTTCCAGCGTAATCATGGTACACGTGATTTCAATTCTGGTTGTAATTTAACGAAATTTTATTACAATTATTTATTATCAAGTGTGTCGTACTAATACATTGAAATTATTTCAATATTACAGAAAACTGAAAGATAACAAGAGTAGAAGTAAACTCAATCTTAAAGACACATCCATGTGTTTATCATAACTACATATTTACATGCAATAATAATAATAATGTATTTATTCCAGCGTGATCAAGTTTTTTGTTTAACCCGATTCGCCATAAAGATAATACATATTATGTTATACATTAAAGGTTATGAAATCAATATAATGCTATGAAAAATAAAACCAAGGAAGATATTTATAAATAAAAAATTTAAAAAGTTAATAAAAAGTAAAAACTTCACACATATATACACACAAAATATAAATATTACATATATAACTACTTCAGTATATGTAGCTATTTTGTAGGCGCTGCCATTCTCTGATCAGAGAACCAGCTTTCCATGAGAGCTCCACTTGCACCAGAGAGTTGGTGCTGAGCTCTAGCCGCAGCTTTACGCCAGCAACTCGATGTCTCAGAAGCGGAACGAATCCATGTATACGGCCTTCGGTAAACATTGTAGATGCGCTGCAATAACGCGCCAATCCGAACAGTATTCTGTATGAGTTGTTGTACTGAATTCGGAGACGATTATACGTTACTTGCTTGCATTTTGACCAGAGCTCATTACGAATTTTAATGCAATGCTCATTACGATTTTTCAAAAACAATAATAAAGTAATTTAACGCAGTCAATAAAAATCGTATTAAACAAAAATTACTTACGTCAAGTGGAAGTTTCATGATTATTTATAATATTTATGACACAGTAATAAAATAAGAATATCATATCCCCTTGAATTACAATCAAAAGAATATTACAGTACACAAAACGTTAATAATTTCACAAATAACAAAATAAAGTAAAAATTTAATTCCATTGACACTAAAACCACCGAAACGGTGACCGCAAAATTGAAAACAGTATTGTTGTCAAATGATATAGTTCAAAAATACTCTACAAATCATAAAGTAATAGTTAATCGTTTGACCATAAATATTTGACTTTATTTTAGCTGCATTAACACATCCTCTGCGGTGGTGGGTCAGATCTGACCCGGGTGTTTGTAAAAATATGAATTACGCTACAAATATTTACTAATAATTTAAGATACAAATAAATTTTATCGGATGAGATTCAAATGAGTTATTGATAAAAATGTGAAAAAACCCTCAAAAACTGACCCAAGACCGTCGCTTTTACGGTATTGAATCTCAGCGCTTACACCGAGACATATATTGTCAACATTTTGAACATATCTTTTACGGCGGGTAGACAAAGGATACCAGAAATGCGTCCATATATTGAGAGTCAGTCCATTTATTGTACAGATTTATATTGTTATTTGTTTTGACTTATTTTTCGTCTGCCAGCCCTTAGACAATGCCAGCAATATAACTATTTGAGGGGCGTTGCGCCTACCTGTAAGGTTTATGAACTAGGCAGTTCCAATACAGCTATTAGCGATTAAAAAAATAGCAGTTAATAACGGGTGTAATACAGGTTTGATAGACACTATTTTAAAAAATAAATTAAAAGAATATAATAATCAATTTTTATATAAATCACAGATAAAACATAATGATAATAATGATTATTGGCGTAGGATTTTATACATATATAACTTTTCGAATCAAATATCTAAGCACCTACCACCACGAAACATTAGACCGGCATTTTATACAAATAATAGTATAGGAAATTTATTCATAAATTCTAAAGACAAAGATGATAAATTTAACAATTCTGGTGTCTATAAACTTAGTTGCAAGGATTGTGCTGCATTTTATATTGGTAAAACGGGTAGAAATTTTAATATAAGAGTAAGGGAGCATTCAAGATGTTTGAATAATAGTGGGTTTTCAGAATTTTCTAATCATTTGATAGAAAATATGGTCATGGTTTTGATAAAAAATTGTGATTGTCAATTTTGCATATAAACGGTGTTGGTCACAAATTAAATAATTTGGAATCGTTGGAGATAAATAAAGCGTGTAAAACTAATCGAAAAATTATAAACAACCAACTAAATTTAACTACGAGTCCCATTCTAAATTTTTTTCCTAAAAATTATTCGAGTAAATTTGTATTAAGTAATGATTTGAGTTAGGTACTAAACAATTTTTTTTTTAAAAATAGATTTTTTAAAAATAGATTCTGTCAAAGAAACAATAATATATGTTTTAGTTAGTTATGACATCCTGAAGAAGAAAATGGTATTTTTCGAAACCGGTAGATGTATTTAAACTCAATTAAGTGGTTAATAAAACAAAGATAATAAATAAAAATATGAATTTTAACCACAAAGTGCTAATTTTAAAAGTAAAATAATGTGTTCTCCTTACTAAAAACACTTCATTACCGTATCTCTAAAAATGTATCCAATCTCGTATGGTTTGGTAGGTTGGTTACCAGAAGTGAAAATCAACAAATTCAGTTGTTTTCAGCTCAACATTAATTTTTTAAATCTATAATGCATATATTAAAATTTTTGAATATTATCAGCTGATATTTTTTTCCAATTTATTTTCGTGAACCGAGTAAAATACGAGTAATATCTTCATTATTTTGCTGTCTAAAATTTATTTACAAATTTAAACCAAGATTTTTCTGTAGCAGGTGGATAGGTACTTGTATTTCATATTACTTATAATAAGTACCTGGCGACAGACGTTTGCAACGAGCTGGCACATAAATAAAATATTTACGAAAAATTTGAATTATGTAACAATAAAATGTGTTGGCGTCGCGCGTGTTGTTGAGAGTGTCAAATCGCTCTCAAAGTAGTGATATGTTTAAAAGTGAAAATATTATAGTTCTTTATTTTATTTTTGCATCATTTAACGGAATATTAAATGTAAGTACTTTTGAAAGTATTTTATATATATATATATTATATTCACAGATTTATGTCCAATTATGTGTCTGTAATTTTGCTGTCAGACTTTTGTTTAAAATCTGTATACTGAGAGACAAAATTATTATAAACTTCATATTAATATAGATGATTGAATACCCTTATAAGTATAAATTATTAAATTATATTGTTATTTTGTGTATTAAAAGGTCAGACTAAAATTATGTAACAATATATTTTTTAAATAATTTAATATTTTATATATATTCCCTTTTTAAAATACGGTAGGCTCTCCAGTAACTCGTGTCCTTTTACCTGTTTTGGAGACTCACATATACACATATTAATTAAAATTAATAATAGTTAAAGGTAAAACATTAGCATTGTATACGCACTGTACAATATTTGGACAATTTTAAAACTTGCAAACGAGTTGTAAAATTGGTGTGATTAATTATAAAAAATGCATTACATTTCTTAGACACGTGTAACATACCATCCCTATAAAGAAAATATTTTTTCTGTTTTGTAAAAAGTATTCATAAATTCAGATAAATAAATAAAATTAAAATTAAAATCTTCTCGGCGGAGACCGGAGACAGATGTTTACAAAAATCTAAAGCTCATTAGTAATAAACTTTTAATTAATTAATTTTATTAATAAACTAAAAAGTTAAATGCATACAGAAAAAAAATCAAAAAATATTTAGTTGCTACCGGAATTCTTCCTATTCGGTTAGGCGCATTTTTATTTTTAAAATGGAATAGTAATTGTATCAATCGGAAATATAAATATTAAATAAGTACAAAATTTGTCGAAAATGTGTTCAATTGCTAGGAAGAGTTTAGGTTCGTATCTAGGTAGCGACTGAATATTTTGTCAATGGATAAATTTTTTTCTGTACTTGTATCTTTCTGGATGATACATTTAATTTGTTTCAAAATACTACTGAACGACCTTCAATAGACATAACCATTTTTTAAATACCGCATTAGCCCGATTATAAGACATGTCTAATATTTATCGAAAAATCGGATTTTTTGTGAGACCCCGATTACAAGACGACATGTAATTTCTCAAAAAAAAATTGTATGTTTTTTTTTGTACTATTAAAGAATGCAAATAAGGAAAAATACACACAACGGATCGAAATGTGCTAACACCCGGTTCGACATGAGCGTATCTTTTATTCCGTCAAATGCGCCCTGCTCCGACTCTGTCTATTTAAATGAAACGCCTTCTTTCAGTAGAGCATATAGCGGTGCGGCCCGTCTCAAATTTCTTCACTTTTATTACTGCACAAATTTCTCTGTCTTGCCTTTATCGGCTGCGCCACTGTTAAATTCGTATTTTGGTGGATTCAGGGATCTCCATAAAATCACACAACAACTTTGGTTCACAAGACTTTTATTAATGACAGTAAATCTAGCACAAACGGCTCCTAATTATCGTCTACCTCGGACGCTGGCCTATTTCGTTCTGCGGCGTATTTCCCCAACGCCCCGCTTCAAATACAGCGGCGCTGCTTGCGCGCGTATCTGACACAAAATTATCAGCCTCACAATATATAAAAATTCTCAATGGTAGTCCTATTAAATCGTTAAATATTGCACCGGTGGCATCGTATTCACTTCACTTTGTACACATTAGTCAACATCACCAGTATTTTCTTCCATACACAAAATATCAACCTCCATGCCATTCATAGCGTTGGAAATGCAACACTTTTTAAAACCATTAATAATGTTTCTTGCGGCAATTTAATCCATGAATCGATTTCCCATTAGCATAGAGAATGAAAGTAGGCTTCATGATTTTTTCCGGTTGGAGAAAGTGGATGATCATTTGCAAGCAACAAATTTGTATAATTGATTTTTAAATATCGCACACCTAGATCAAAACTAAGACAACTCAAAAAAACATGAATTTTGAGTTACTATTGTATTCGGATACTCTGTCATATACGCAACTAACCATAACCCCAGTTCTCGAATAATGTAATTTTAGTATACATGTATAACCTAAAATGTTATATAGTTTCATAACATAATTACAAAAATATTATATGTTATATAAAAATAAAATTATATAAAATATTATATATATCATAGTAACAAAAAATAGAGAAAAATATTATTAACATCGTCTTATATTCGGGTCAATGCGGTACGGTACATCCATTCATGTCGGTCCCTCGCGGATCGTGATCTTCATGAACTCCCGCCCCTTTTGACTGTGTTCCTCCACTTTTCTCGGCATTTTGCGGGTCTGAGAGCTGTCACCAGCGAGGTCAGATGATTTTCCAAGTGTGATCGGTCAAACGGGTGGAGAATCCTCTTTCCTTGCGTCCTTCATCGTGACCCACCGCACAGAAGGTTCCCGAAGCTATTTTCTCTTTTCACAAACACAAAAAAATTAAACCTGTCCTTGATACGTAGTTCCTGTAAACACACGTCTCGCTGTTCATAATTAAATAATAATAATAATATTGAATAATTTGTATAGTGCCTTTTTCGTAAAAACTTTCACCTCAAGGGCGGTTTACACATAAATTGTTTATAGTCCTACAATTATTTTTGTTTTTAAAATTAAAAATTGTTATTTTCACTTATGGAAATGACTTTTTGAAAAAGTGCATTTTTAGTTTCTTCTTAAATAAAGTCTCTGATGCACTGATTCTTACGACGGAGGGCAAAAAGTTTCACGTTTTTGGGTCTGCCACCGCAAATGCCTGTTCACTAAATTTAGACTTCTGGCAACGGTTGGTCGGTTCTACAACCCTTCCTGCGGCTGAAGTAAAAGCTGATATGAGAGTTTCACGTCTACTATTCAAATTGTCTAGGATACAAAGCTCTTGAAGATACAGAGATGTCATATTATTTGTCGCCTTGTACATTAACCAGCACAATTTAAATTCAACTCTTTCAGGGAATTGGAGTCAATGTACCTGATGTAAAAGGGACGTCCAAAAATTTTACTGCAGATTTAGCATTCGCAGACATTTGCCTTCAAGCACGCGGCATGTGTCTCCAGCACCATATCTTAAAGGCATCAATCCTCCTTTTCTCTTTTGCTACATTTCCACACTACAAAAATATTGTATGCACCAGAAACCTCACAAGACTGACCATAATTGTTTTATATATACCGCGATCTTTTCATACCTTGTCATACAATGCATCGTTTTGTGATTTTTCAAATATAATTCATTCTTAATATAAAAAAGTGACAATTTCAATATATAAATAATTAAATATATCAAAATCAATGCATCGAATTCTAACACAAAAAATAGCATTATATATTTATATGAAAATTTGAAACCATGATCTAAGAAGGAAATGGAAGATGATAGAGCACTACTTGCGTGGAAAATCTTTATTAATTTTTGTAAGCGCCTAGTGCCAATAAAATACAAGGTATAATTGAGATCACTTAAAAATCTAACAAATATTTCCAACGCACATTTTTAATTCAGTTGTGACAAATTTTACTTTGTAATTTTATCTACCCGCTGAATAAAGATATTTTAAGTTTAAAATATTAATAATAAGCTGTTATACTTCTGTCAGTAATTTCGCAGCATCTACCTGAGGGTGGACATTTATTCATTTGTCAAACCCTTACACAAAACTTTTGTTCGTTTCGTTTTTACCGATGCCTTTGATATACAGTAATCGTTCGATTTGTAGCAAACTGTCTCTTTTGTAGCAAACATTGTTCCTTCATTTGAATAACGAATACTTCCACCTGATCCCCATAGCTTTGGTATATTACGCCCTTATACAGAATTTTTATGTCGGAGTTTTTACTTACCCTCAAAGAAAAAGGGTGCGGTGCAAAGAGGATTTCAGGAGGTAGTCATAAAGATAATATGGTTTTCGGTAGATTTTCATCCTAAATCTAAAGGGTACATGAATTTTAAATCTGTCTAGAATAGAAAAAAGGTAGTTTACTGAATAATTTAATAAAATAAAAAATAACTGTTCCTTTTTATGGATTTAATGTATGTCTTAATGGTACGTTCTAAATTCACCGTTTAATATTTTTGATATAAAAATTTGAAAATGTGATTTTAATAACTAAAAAATAATTTCATTAACTATTACTATTTTATTATAAACAAAGATTATTTGCGCGTGTTTTATAAACTTCAATTGGTAGCCCTGGGTTTTATGTATGCCTGTTTTTATATGTACAGGCAGAGCGTTGCTATTTGTGACAGAAGGTATCCAACCGCCATCGGAATCGCTATCAAAAAACGCTCCAAGAAGTTTTTTCGACACACGCGAGGAATTTGTGAAGACCGACCAAGAGAACATACAATGTCAGGAATCAGCAGAGGATCAACCAGCAGTCTAGGATAGTGGTGATCTGTCTTACTAGAGTGAGATGGTTTATAATCAAAAGAGAACTAACGATCAAGAAAGTGTTTTACGCGCACATAGATATAGGAAGTAAATCACCAAAAGAAACACGTTAGTTAGAGCGCAGTGCAGGTTAAAAAATGATGATTGTTTGTCACTACTGAATTGTCACTCACCATTGTCACTACTGAAAAGAGAAAAGTATTCAAGACAATGGATTAAGAATGTTTTTAAATAGTATCAACGTAAAACCAACCTAGAGGTCATTATTATCGGAGCAATGGTAATGTCATTGTAAAGGTTGACAAATGATCGAATAAAGCGGTGGAGTCACAGAAAAACCTTGAAAGACAATGGCTGAATACGATGATGATGATGATGATGATAATGTTGTTATATTTTAATTATACAAGGTGTCCCAAAAGTCTTTTTTATAACAAAAATTCTATAATAAAATAATTGTGATAACTTTCATATTTTATCGATGTTCTATGCTCTCTTTATTGTCGAGTTACTTGGATTCAGTTCCTTGTAATAATAACTCCATGTCCAGGTAATAATAACACGTTTATTGTAAGAAGTATTTACACTAATATATAATTATACAATTCAGAGATAGACTAGTAATTCTTGAGAAGTAACGATGGAAGGAGACCCATTCCCCCAGAAACGCCCTCTTATAATCTTTTTTTTTTTTAATAGAGATGCGTACACGGAATATATGTCACATCAATATTCTTACTATTTTTAAACTAAGCTAAATGCTTGTGCTATGAAAATAGGACTAACTTGCTGGTGTCCAGGAACGAACTGTGAACCCCCGACCACTAGATCGCTAGGCCAACATCTTGACCACTACACCAACAAGCTACCCATTGCCCCCCACCACTCATATACTCACTCTCCTGACACACATACACATACATGTCCAAAGTGACAGTTCTTACAATAATGGGTGGGCTTAATATAAAAATGTTTATTTTGCATTTAAGTACAATCCCTGGGAATTTATTTCTTAAAAATGATGTTCTTTAAATATGATCCGTTATTTTGCTGCCACTCTTTTAAACGGGAAACAACATTTCTGAGAACTGCTCGGCACGTGTTCTCCGTAATTACTGGCATTTCTTCTCGGATATTTTATTTTTATTGGTCCAGAGAGGGAGGATTGTTACTGTACACCTTTAAAAGTCAATTGTTGTCAAGTCGGGGCTACGTACCTCGTCAGGATATCAATTTTCCAGGAAAATTTTCACGAACAACTGGTATGGTATGGTATGGTAACACTCCATAGCGACTGAATTCTCAAGGACGTGGCAAGCGATCGGCATACCCCCCGCCTCTCGCCCGCTCGTTGTGTCGGTGTAGCGAATGAACCAAAATGAAAAATACTTTTGGGACATACTGTATTTCATAATTATATTTCTTGCCGGGGGACAGTGAGGTTTGTTTGGTAGCCGTGTATCGCCACGTTGTTATTCGTGTAACATGGTAGTGGGGCAGTGTACATATGGGAGCTTTCGCTCAAAAACGATCCAGGGTACGTCACCTAAGGTCACCTCTCTCACTGTAATTATATTATGCTTGTGAAATTTCTCCACTAGTACCTACATATAAGTCTCAACTCTTTTGTCGTGAATCATGTGTCATTCGTGTGATTGAGTGCGTGGCGCGATATCGCCTCCAGTGTTGTGAACCGATTTTGTATAAATAGGAAAAAATTAAAACTAGTTTCTCAAATATTTTATTCTGTCAAAATTATAAAAATATAAATCTAAGTAAGTCACTCAGAACACGCATTTTAGGCAGATGTCCTATTTTTTTTAAATATTTGCATTAAATAGAATTCTGAGATACACTGCGAATTTATCAACTTTTCATTTTTTATCTAGTTTACATTTTTTCGCTATTCATATCGTTTATGAAGAATCTTATATTGATAGTGTTTCAAAATGGAATCATTTATTTGTAATTTTTAGGGCGTAGCTTTAAAGTTTTATCTTATATTTAAGTTATCTAAGTAAACATAACATTATTCTAAATTCGGGTCTATTGACATAATACTTTATTTTACGTTATTTAGACATTTTAAAGCGAATAACTAATTAAATATTCATAACAAATGTTCGATGCACATTACTTACCTAAGATTTTTTTCTATAAAATGCTAATAATTTGATTACATTACTTTTAAATATATTTTTATTGAAGGTATTCTGTCATGATGCTGACGACACCTCTGCTGGAGTTGGTCTCTGGAAGAGTTGGAGTGAAAACCCTTGGGATTGGGGATCGTTTCTGGAGGAGCAGTACTATGACACCATTAATCACTTTGAACGACTGGCTAATGGTGAAAATCGTCCATCTCGGTACAAAAGAGACGGTAAGATTGAAATAATTAAAATAAATATTATTTTTGTTTATTTTATTAATAAGAATATAAACTGACGGAACCGTAACAATGTTTGTTATTTTTGTATTGAAGGACAATTTTATTTTAATGTGTTATAGATATTTCCATCTGTTTCTGTACTATATCACAGCTGACAGTTTCTGGTAGGAAGCGACGTTTGTCATGTTCATTAATAATTTATCATTTTACTTCTGTCATGGTCTTCCTCTTTGTAGTCTTAATTCAATCTATAATTTTACATTATTTATGACATTCTCTATTATGTCTATAATCTAATCCATTTTGTTAAATATAATTTATTACAACTAACGATATTAAATTCATGATTTATCGGTACATTTACTAATCTTTAGATCATAACGTTACAAGATAATTTACACAGTAAGTATTGAGGGTGGGTGTTAGGCGTTAAAATTACAAAAAAAAAGGTACAGCGGTGGTTAACAAAACATATTACTTTGGCATCTGAAGACTAAATTGCTGAAACACTCCTGACGAAAAGAATAATAATATTCTCAAGTAATAATAATTATAATTTTATAGAAATAAGTGACACGTTCTTAAAAGATAAGCAACCGATTTAACAAAAATCATCGTTACTTTTATTTTTAACATTGTTTTATTAACCAGAGTTAAAATACATCTACCGGTTTCGAAAAATATCAACTTCTTCTTCAGGATGTCAATAACTAATCAAAAAAATATGTTATTGTTTCTTTAACAAAATCTATTTTAAAAAAACAATAATAACTAAAAAATTTATGTACCATAATAAACAATCGTAGGTATATAAAATACTAGACGATCAATTCGTACCTACCAAACTCTGAGCTAAAAAAAACTACTGTTAACTGAACAAACAAAAAATGTATGTATCAAATCAAAACCGAAAAAAGTTGATAATATCAGAAATATCACGTGACAGCAGGACGTAAGTAAATAAAAAGGAAATACTACAGCGCGCCTGTCATTTTATTTACAAAAAAAAAATTGTGATCCATTACTATCATATTTGCAATCAAAACCATCTGAATTAGTATCGACAACAATGCGCTATTGCGCAACATATTTTCTAATTTTTCGAGATTTTTAAATGTCAGTTCGAACGAAGTTTACACTTCCTTTACATTTATCTTTAAAGCCATCTATCTAACTTTCAGAATAAATATGTATGGATATCTACGGTTCTAGATGACGTTTGTATATGTTGAGCTCGCTATCAAATCAAGCGTCGTCGTGTACACGGGTTTGAGTTTTTGTATTTTTCTACCAATCTATGAGTTTATCCCCAGATAAAATCTCAACACGTTTACATGATACTGAAATTTATCTCAACTAAATCCCTGAGATTTTTCTCATCGTGCCTTATTCTATGGACACGGGCTGTTAAGGTTTGTGGTACTATTTTCTATATAATTCATTTAAAACGTTTGATTTATATCGTGTCGGATCGTGGTTTTCTGTTTTCGGTTTATTGATTTTGTCTATTTAGGATGTAGCACAAACATTTAAAACTGGTACGTGAAATGTTGTTTTTCTCTCTCGGATTTGAGTCAAGGTTACTTGTGTACGAGTACGAGTTAAGGCCAGCAATATTAATTGTTATAAACCGATAAATCATCCGACATTATTTCTATCTCTGATTATTTGTCAACCACTATTGAGCTGTAATTAAAATAGGCATTGGTCTAGTCCAATTAATTGATTCAAATTTAATTAATGTATTTTGTTTGGTCGAATATCTATACCACACGAAATAATACGACTTCTGTATTATTTTCAAACCACCCACAGTAGAATAATCCGAAAAAGATATATTTTCATCTGAATAATACTTATCAATATAATCATCCCTCGCTCTACATGGGTATGGGTCAAGGGCTCCTCAAAAATGTACCTCCAACGTACCCTTGGCAATTGCTGATCCCAATAATGGATAGGTCTTTACTTATATCGTCTCTCCAGAATATTTTGGGTCTAACTATCGAAAAACATCGAAAGGACCCCACCCTTTCCCGGGAACATTTTATAAGTTTTCACTAATATACCGGTCCATTTCAATAAAAGCGAAAAAAGTTTGACGTTATATAATTATTTAAGATTTATTATATATATAATCTATATGTAATTATTTAAGATTTATTATATATAAAAAAGACGACATGTTAGTTTATAAATTTAAAAACTACACCTTTCCACGCCCCAATGTGCTTTACACCCATAAAATATTGTGGACTAGGTCTGTTACACCCTGTGAAAATTGTTCTGTTTTCGAAGGAATAATTTTTTTCTTTATATATATGTTATTCTTTATATTTTTCTAAATAATTCATCTAACATCTCCTTATCAAAATTTTTTCCAAGTGTTATATTTTATTTATAAAAAAGAAAATTAACTATGTAAAAGGCAATCATTGCCATAAAACTGCCATGCAGTTTGGCAAATTTATATATAATAAAGAAGAATTAAAAATAATAAAAAATACAAATTTTATTATTTTATTAAGAAGAACACATTCTTATTGTGAAGTTGTAATTATTCAGAACATGGATCTGTGTTGTTTAAAATACAAATTGAATGTATTAATTATAAATATATACATATAAAATCAATTTTGTGTACAATTGGTAGTGTACTTCTCCGGATTGGAAATAGAGATCCCGATTCGAATCCCGGTAGCGCAAAAACAATATTTTTCGATATAATTGATTTCATATGTATATATTCATAATTTATACATTAAATTAGTATTTAAAGTTTATTATATATATATTTATAAATACTTTTCTTTTTTTTCTTTTAAATACGTAATTCATCTTTCAAGAGTGATTTGTATTTACAGATACAAACATAAATGAGTAATGTTATTACTTAGTGGGAGAAGGACAATTATACGTACGTTTGTGTCACGCCGTCCGCTATATCATTTCAGTCTAACCATCATTCGTCTTCGGGATTGCGCACCACACGCTCTATTACGGTCTAACTATCGAAACGTCCATAATTTTGTGAAGTTTTTTTTGATTTTTACCTAGTAAATAACTTCGAAAATTCTCCTGAGGATCATCTTTCAAATACATCTAGTTTTGCTTCATATTTATTAGTTAAAGTATAGATGGTCTGATCAGAGTATTTTTACTATACTTAATCAAGTCAAAGCGTTTTTCTTCATTAGTCTTTATAAAACTTAGAGACTATATAAAAACAGTTAGTTATCTTATTATTTTAGCAGTACCTATTTTCTAACAATTTAATCTTATTTTTATTCATTATCCTTGTTTTATTAACCACTTAATATAGTTTAAATACATCTACCGGTTTCAAAAAATACCATTTTCTTCTTCAGGATGTCATCACTATTAAGTTGTTTATAATGTATTTAAACTCAATTAAGTGGTTAATAAAATAAAGATAATAAATAAAAATATGAATTTTAACCACAAAATTAATATTGCTAATTTTAAAAGTAATTTAATCTTGTTTGATGAAATACTAGTTCTGATAAATTTTTTTGGAATGTGATCATGTACACGATATGGCCACGATATTGTAATATTTAGATTTTTACCGGCCTAAAGACATGAGACCACCCAGCTCCCTGCAATAAAACTGTATATATTTTTTTTACAAACGTTGCCAGATAGACGGTAGCGACGGTAATCTTGTATGACAAACAGTGCTGTTGCAGGTAAGATCACTTAGAAATAGTATTATTATTTATTTTATATGGTTGTTAAATGTATAATACCATTCGATGCCAAACAAGATATACAACACATATGCACGCATAACTCAGATCTATCCCAAAAACGATATACTGTGGTGTTGCATGGGTGGTCACGTGTGTATTACAATTATACTTTCTTATCAGTAACAATACATTCTACAAATAAATATTTTTGTGTTTTTTCTCAATGTTAAAAACTTTAAATATTTAGAAACATTGGGTCAATTACTAGTCTCCCAGGACTAAACTGCCGATGTCGTGGTCGCTAGGCGGATGTTTTATAGCTACACCAAACAAGCTAGTAATCTGAGTAAGGTCAAAAAGTTTAAGGGGGTCTTCTGTCGTCTACGATATCCAACTTATTTGGAACTTTTGCACAAGTATGTATCAAACTCGAATAAAAATACAAATACTCCTTATATCTCAAATGGTACAAAATCAGCCTGTAGATATTTTTGTAATGAAAATATTCAGTTTTTTGAGAAAACATCCCTAATTTGATTAAAAAGCATAGTAAGAATAAAAAAAGAAATCTCTGTAAATATGAAAGCTTCAAATCATTTTTTTATATGGCACCCATGATTTCGCTGAGACGGATTTTTTTCATATAACGGTAAATGAATATATCTGGCTTTAAAAATTAAAATCGGGATGCTTTAAAGAAAAAAACTAATATGAAGAAACCAGCCCGTAAACAATTTCAAATATTGGAGACGTATAGACACAAAGTTTTGGATATTTCATAGGATCATGACTCTCAGTAGTGTACAAAGTTAAATAAGTTTGAGAGTAAAGAGTAAACACGACTTTAAAGTAGTAGTACATTTTATATAGCTAACAGTTTTATGGGAAAATCTTTTATCCACCTAACAAATTCTGAAACCATTGTCAAATTCTTTCAATGTTGGAAAAATCAGTGCACAATTATTTCGGATACGTGCCGAGAGGCAACACGATTCGGATGTTTTTTTCAAAACTAATTTTCTCTATTTGCTCCTTCTCAACAATAAAGTTGAAGCACGAAGGTCACGACATAATGTAAAGGATACGAAAACCTGGTTTTTTCCGCCATTTACAGTGAAAATATGTTTCATTGTGCTGAGCCAATTGTTGTGCTCCCTTTGTTAAGCAAAAGTATGACGAATTTAGTTTATGCTGTAGGCTCCGGGAATTTTAATATAATCTTAAAGGAGTTTTAATCTTGAGTTTTTTCGTTATTAGTTTTTACTGAGTATACTTCAAGCCCACATCAACTATGATCCCTTAATGAGAATTTGATCTCTGAGTGTCAGTAAAAATACGATTGTATACTCCTTTTCATTTAGATATAACAATTGTATTAATGTAAGTAATACCGTACAAAATATGCTTTTAACAGTGTATTGGTCAAGGGGTAGGATTGTCGTTTGAAATTAGTTATAAACACGGTACACACAAACAATATGTACGGAATGTGTGAGTTTTATAAATTAGGAAAGTTTATATGTACATATGTTTACGTTAATATCTGTTAATTTGTATGCATTAGTAGTATTTTTGTATTTTTTATATTATTGCCAGCATTTATCCTATTCGAATGAATTTATTAGTTTTTTTATTCTTCTAAATATATAATAACATACACACTATAAAAGCTATACATCAAAAATAAATATTCTTAGAAGCAGTATATGTTCCAATGAACCACTTCTACTCTGAACATAAATATACTTATTATCAGGGGCGTGCACTGCATACAACCAAAAAATCTGTGCATTAATAAAAATTCTGGGAAACTAATATAATTTAAATAATCCGTAATATGTTATGATTGCGCTAGCGCCCACCGTGTATTAGTAGAATTATTAGTTGCGTGGTTCTGGATGCTACTGCATAATGCCACCGGAGCCTATTCATTTATAGCTACTATAATTGCTAGCCACTGTTTCCATCGTTCCATTAAAGCTGTACAATTGGTACTTACAGAATTGAAAATTCCACTCGGCAGAGTCAAAAATAGATCAGCTGATCCATGAGACATTTGAAAGGTTTTGAACATGGTTTAGAACTAAACGAAGCATTTACTTTCTCATTTACTAATTCGCAAATTTTACTACCCAACTAAACGTTTTTTTGCATTCATAATTGTTCTTTGCATTCGAAGATAATGCATTTTTATTATGATGGATTCATTTTGCCAAAATTATATAACATCATGGTATTTATGATTAGTTGATTAGTTATCTTTTTGTGTTTCTGATGAGTTCTAAATCCGTATTGATGAACCTTGAGATAAGCGAAATCGGTTGACGTATAATAAATTTAGTGGTTTCATAAAGATATTGTTATTTTATTTAATGTCAAACCACAAAGTGATTGCTTTCCACGAAAAAAAAAGACCATTTTTTTATTATTATCACAGACTACCAAATATATATACATGAATTAACGCAAATTCTTTATTTCAATATTTGCATTTTGGTGTCACTCACGTGATCATCCTGGTACCGCTTACGCAATCAAATAGCACCGTAACTTTTTTTAAATACATGACTCGATTGGAATGAAAATTTCAACGTTGACAATATAATATGAATTAATGTAAAAAATACATTTTGTTTATACAAAAATTTAATGTTCGAATAGTAAATACTTTTACTGTTGCGTAAACGTGTCATAAACTATCAGTTTTATGTTTCCACAAATAATATATGTAGAATGCCTCTCGTCCTGCAAATAATATTCCAAACCAATATGTACACTTTATTTCATGTATATATATATATACGTCGTAACAATAAACTGAATATAACGCTTCATATTTTTGCTTCATTCCAAATATGGACCCAATATATGATTCAATTGGGTAGAGATCAATCAGAAGCATCGCTGTCCAACATTCTAACATAATCATAATACAATACCTACACTAATAATTCACTAGTTTTACGGCACTCTCACTATTATAACACTATTATTTTTGTATTCCTATCGTATCTTTATTTTTCTTGAATTAAATAACATGACAAAAAAACTGGCTACTTGAATAGCCAGTCTAGCAAAGTAGCCAGGACAATGCTGTATATATCAGAGGTAGAGTCCTACTCCATCCCACACAATAAACTACGAGTATTATACTTAATTGCAATATAATTGTATATTATACTATAATATTTTATATTCACCTATGTTACAAAAAAAACATGTATGTCAATAAAGTCTAATAAATAAATAATAATAAATGCGTCACGAAATAATTGATAAATTCGTTGTTTTCAATTTCATGACTTAGGCCACTTTCATAATAATGGACACATATTTCCTTTCACATCCAAATCATCGCGTTTCTTTTGGTGACTCTATAAATCCAGCTTATTTCTAGAAGTTTCTTCATGTTTTTTTAGCATTGTGTCAGTGATTCCATTCTATATAAAAATGTACAGGGAACACGTATCATTCTCATTCGCAAATTTAAATTTAAGTCACGGCTGCACGATGTTTTTTCATGCGGAAGAATATATCTCAGGCTTGCTCAATACGACATTAAATTTCCATAGAAGAGTCCCAGGTTTTAATAATACTGTATTCCGGGTGGACTATTTTTATTTTCATATTTAAATAAATTACAACAAATATTATAAGTAATAATATCACGCATCATTGAAGAATTTATAAATGTCAAAGCCGTCCCCATAATTCATGATCATTATTATTTGAAGATGCAGGACATTATTGTTGCACAAAACTTTTTTGTTATAAAAATGTATTTATTAAAAAAAAAAACTCCCCTGCAATAACACTGTACATCGGTTTTTAAAACTATTGAAAGACAAACGAAGCCTCGGCTATCACCGATGATAGTGTTGTTGCAGGGAATATAGAAATTGTGTTTAATAGTATTTTTATTTATCCGTAATAATATTACAATTCCCCATCTATATCTATGACTTTCCGGATGTGGCAGCTTCGGTAGTGTTATTTGTGGCTGTAAAGAGCTTACTTAATGGCCAAGTCTGTGAGACGCGAGCGGGACAAAAACGAACGTGTTTTTAATATCTCTAGGTTAAGATTACTTAAATGTTTTCTCTTTTATATATTCAATAACAGTACATTAATATAAATAAATTTTGACGATTCATCCGACTACGTATTTACTTAAATGCACATTATATTGATAAAACAGCATTATTGTGTTAATTATTGTCTATTTGTGATTCTTATACATAAATCTAGATGTCAGTTTTGTTCATTTTGACAGCTAACATACAAAGGTGGAATAATTTTAATATTTAATAGAATTTAATTTGTGTATGGTTTGTTTGGGGAAAGCTCTGACATTTAAATACAGATCTATTGAGACCCTGAGCGCGCAGCAATCATCAATGGCCGTATTATCCGCGAAGCGGTCAAAATAGCCGCCCACAGGGCCTAGCAGCAAGCAATCGGCGATAATCGATTGCTTATCTGCTAGTTTTATATAGCATTCAATGCCCAATATTGTTGCCTACCCAACATTGTGGCATTCATAACTCAAATCTACCCAAAACCTATATACAGTGTTGTTGCATGTTTCTTAAGAATATGTGATAGATATATATTTAAATAAAACACAATTTGTTTCCATTTAATCATTATAGATAAGTACATTTTTAACAAATAAATAATAAAATTGTATGTATTTACATTTAATAAATAAATAAAACGTATGTACCCGCTTTCACGTTTAAATGATTTAATATATACAAATATTACATAAGAAAATCTTTAATTTCATTAAATTGTTAGCCGTAATCCTCTATATATATATATATACATAGTTTCAAATGATAAAAATATGATGAACAAAATAATGCAAATAAGTCTTATAAATATATATATTTTTAATTTCAGATGACGAAAAAATCACAATTCGTGTGGATTCTATATCTGGTGAAATTATCTCTGACAATGTTTTGAGTAATCCGTTGATCTTCGATGTATCAGGCGAGAAGCAGATTCTCGTGGAAGACAATATCTTCAATTTACATAAACATGATCATGGAACAATGTATTTGGAATTTATATACATTTTAGACATTGTAGAACCTGTTATTTTCGCTGAGGTATAAATCATTAAATCTATTTTTATGGTTTAGAATCTTTTTTATGACTTGGTTTAAATTCTAAGGTTGAAATCTTTTTTTATTTAAATTAGAACTAGACCCTCAAAATCATCTTACTACACGCTTGTATGCATGTTCATAATTACGATTATCAAAATATATTAAAATTCAAAAATATTTAACAATTTTAGAAATATACAATATATTTAACAAACAAAACAAAAAACTACAGTGTCTTAATTTAATGGTATGTATAGGAAAGCCATTTTGTTTAATCTCCAGCATCTCGTGATAGAAAATATCCGTATGCAGCCACAATGTCAACTTGTGTTATCATGTGTAAGAATGTGTATTTTAAGTACGATATTAAAAAAAATCTGGGGTCTACAAATTAATTTGTAATGATTACAATTATTTTTGTATAGGTAAAACATGCAGAAATTTTGATATAAAAATTAAAGAATACTTACGATTCCTGAATAACAACAACTATTCAAAATTTTCCAATCACCTTTTGGAAACAAACCATTCATTTGATATTAACAAGGGTTTAGAAATTATACATACAAATACACAGTTTACAGTTAGACCAATTTGAAATTTTAGAAATAAGAAAAAGTATTAATATCAAGCTAAATATTATAAATAACTAAATCTTTTATGCAGATAGTCAGTAAGTTTGTTTTCATATTAGTTCTTACTTATTCACCACTTTATAGTTTTGCTTTTTATGTGTGCTTGTATTTTTAATTTCAGTAAATAATGTTTCCTAAAGAAGATACCATAGATGTCGAAGCATGTAGAATAATCAATAAATAGTGGTTTAAACAAAGGATTGTGTCTAATTATTTATAGAAAAATTGCTTTTACTTGTTTTAATGGTTGTAAAATAGTTGATATTAGCAATAATTAAGTATATCCAAGAACACACAATTACTGGATTTTCACCTACAAAAGCACAGTTATTAAACAAATAATAGATATCTCATAGAGACGAAGCATTTTTTTATTATATTTAATGGAAATATATTAAAATATGGGTAATTATGGGGCTTACGGCCTATCTTCGGCTGGCTTAAGTGATTACTTTATACAAATATAACGTTCACCATTCTCACCCATTTATTAATAATTTGTTTGATATTACACTTTCACTCTTATATTGAGTATTTAAAGTGAAGATATTTTTTTCCGTCTCAAAACATTTATTATTAAATATTCCATATTATTAATACTTAAATTTTGACGAATACTGTTGATACCAAGTTTGCAACGCGAGTATTTCTTCCACATGAATTTAACCTATTCGATAATAATTTTTTTAAATTTATTAATGTATGATATCTTATTTACAATGGAACTATAAAAAAATTATACATTTATAATGTGTTTTAATAGTATTCTATATTTATTTTTGAAAAAAAAAATTTTTAATTTTTACATACGCATAATACGCAATTAATATACTCATATACATCTCATTTCAGAGCATTGACTACAGAAATGAAACATTCGTTTTCTTGGCACACCGTCATCATGCAGAGCTTTTCAAACTTGCACTGGGCAGTGCGTCCCAAGATGCTAAATTGAAGTGGCAGAAATTCAAAAGACCGCAGAAATTGTCCAGCGAAGGGCACAAGCTGGCTGTTGCCAAGTTTCTCCAGCACAATGATAAGCTGTACCTTGTCGTATTGTACCGTCATAGAAAGGGCGGAAAGGTTGACTCAATGTCAGTATAATTACAAAATATTGTTTTTTTTCAATAATTCCGTTTTGATAGGTATCAAAATTATTGTCTGATCCGGTGTGGGATAATCGACCCCCAACTATCACCCCAAAATAATAACTTTTCTTAAAATAAATAAAACACAATCACGTTGTATGAAACCACGAATTTTATTGCACGCCAACCGGTTTCGCTTAGCTCAAGCTTCGTCAGGGCGTACTTAAAACTAACAAAAAATACAAAAAGAGTGCACTTGTGTATACATAAAGAGGGAGATAGAATACAAAATAACTTGTGAAAGAGAGAGACAGAATACATATACAGTTAGACGGAACATTAAGGGAAAGTTCAGTGTTGATGGATATTAAATTTATTTTTAAGGAAACACATACCAAATGTGTGGCTATATTTATTTTGAAATGTGATTGTTGACAAATTGATTTCTTTCTACAAAAATATAATATCTATTTTTCTTACTTACTTACTTATCATCACGCCGTTTTACCGCGAGGATAGGGCAAAGAGGATAGAGCGCCACATTCTTTGGTCCTGACACACAGTTCTTGCTTCATCCACATTCACACATATTCTCAAACAAGTTCGCCGAATATTGAGACTTCTAACAGGACCATCTTCCAATATTTGGTTTTCCTGGTCGTGTCAATTCTTCTGCGGACGTCCTCTACTTCTGGTGCCATAACTATTCTACTAAATAAATATATTATTTATCCACAAGCATTCTATCTGTAATGCTTGTTGTTGGTCACGTGCTAGTTTGATATTATATGTATTTAAGATAAAATTTTACGCATATAGATATTTATTCGCGTAAATTTTCAAATATTAAAGAAGTGTAATTACTTTGCATGGTATTAAGATGGCCAATAAACGCAATGGAAAGAAAAAAGATTAATAATTTCAAAATGTGGTGCAAAATATAAAAATGTTAAAAATTTCGTGTACAGCTCATCTTGTCATACCGTATTGCAGGAGTTAAAAATAAATAACAGACTCTATATGTAAGCTTAAGATGTACTCTTCAATATCTCAGCCATTTCGCCTGAAGAAACAGCCGGGAAAAGTTGTACAGATTCATTTTTTGGTCGTGGCACTTGAAGAATATGTTGTGTACCAATTATTATTATTACGATGTCTATAAAATTATTTTGTTCCCTATATATATGATTAATTTATTGTTTTATTATTTTATGAATAGAAAAGGAAATAATATTAATTATATCTTAATAATAATAATCGATACAAAATACATTCTTGATATGCCATGACTAAAAATCGACCTATAGTGGACTGCAACAGGCTCATTATTTATAACAATGCACGTACACGTACGAGACTTCGATCTTTCATTTTATAAATTTGTCACCAAAGTTTGGTATGTAACAGTTGCGACATCCTACTTTCCGTACAAAAAAAGAAAGGAGTCATGGCTTGCTACACACTCCACTGTGTATGATACTTCATGCGACTTTTGAGACAAGTCTCTGAGATGAGTCTCATTCGTGTGTAGACGCATTACAGCCCTGAGCGACGCTAGTAAAAATGAAAGAATGCTGTTGCGAGGATAAATAAAGGCCTCCATTAACGTTGAGATCCTGAGTTGTGAAAAAACGATTAGGAACATGTTAGATAACTGTCATTTCTATGAATTGATTTTAAATCAAAGCAATAAATAACGAAATCTAAAGCTTATACTTAAGCAATTTACTTCACTTTTTATTTTTCAATAGAGATAAAATATATGATAAAATATTGAACCTTAATAATTTATGTTTAAAATTAAATAACTACCAATATCATTATTTTTAATATTTAACAAAAACACGTTGTGGTCATTCATTTTTAAAAATAAGTGATTCATTGTTTCAATCTCTTGATTGATAATGCCTTCATCTTCATCTGTCATTCAGGAAGAAGGCTAAATCTCAGAAATCGATGGTGTACAGTGCGATAAAGATATTTAATGAAATGCCAGAAGATATGAGAAAGCAGGGAAAATTACATAGATTAAATATGAAACTAAGCAAATATGTGCAAGATAAGTTGTAGTTAAACGTTTATATTAAAGCATATAAAAATATACTTATGTATGCATTATATTTAAAATAATTTATACAAAAATAAGGCGAAACGTGTCTCACGGAAATTTAACGAGTAAAACTAAGAAACAAGTATTTTTATTAACATATGTGTAATAAGCAGTTTCGGAAAATACTTGAAAAAATTAAAATAAAAACATAAGAACAATTTTAGTTAGTTTTTTATCATCCTGACGAAGAAAAATATATTTTTTAAAACCAATGGCTGAATATAATTATCTCTGGTTAAAAACAAAGTTAATTAATATTATTTTTTCATTAATATTATTGACTTTGGTGGACAATTGTGGACTGTCGTACATAAATATATATAGTAATAATGTATTAATGTATATTAATTCCAGAATATATCAATGGACCGGTACATATTTCGATGAAATGTATGCAATGAAGACAGATGGAGCTGTGGGACTCGCTATTATTACAGAACTTGACTATTTTGTTTTGATAATAGCACAGAATCCGTTTAAGAAAACTCAGGTAAGATCCCATTCAATTTGCAACTTATTTAATACAATAAACATTTAACTATTCAAAATGGTCTCTGAAATTTTAAAACTACGCACATCGTCCCAGCAAGATTCAACATTTTATTATAATAGTACAAAGTCAGTACTAATATAATATTATGGTGCAATCCTTAAATACACGTTAGTATGGTAGTTAATGCGAATTGCCTGATACGATAAATAAACATTGAATTTATTCATCAAGTATTACTGAAATTCAGATTCTCAGTTATCACTTAATGTAATTATGGACGTGCTAACATAGATTAGTCATATCGCCACGTGTTTTGTTAGAAGTAACTCAGTACCGTTTGTTGAACAAAGTATCAGTCGGAAGTATTAACAGGTTTATGTGGTGGCAGCGTTTTTTAATTTCATTTGATGAGGCAATTAATAATATTTTCAATCATATTACGAATTGGTAAATTACAATGTAATGCCTTAATATATTATATTTGGTTATATTTTTGTTTATTCTACTTGAATTATTACTCCATAATCAATCATATACAATATACTATTAGTAGAAATAAAAGATACAACAAATTAAACAAATTTATTAAACTAATTATACAATGCAAATTAAATAAATCAACTAGACTAGAAAAATGTACATGAAAAAAACTATTTATCGAAAAAATATGAAGTTGATTGCTTTTAAAAATGTAATAAATAATAAATTAATTGGAAAAATTAGAGAATATAAGTTCAAAATTTGTCATAAACATATTCGATTGCTATAGCAAAAATGGTACCACACTTTCCCAGATAAGAACAGGTCCAGGTTCGAATCTGGGTAGCAACTAAATATTTTTTCGATAAATAGATTTTTTCTGTATATCTTTCTAAGCGATTAATATATGCCGCAGATCTATGTTCTGAAAATACAACAAAAATGTGTTCTCGTTAAAAAATAATTTCTCACCTCGATACAGAATCATCCTAATAAGGAGGCATTACCAACAATACTTAAACTTACTTATTTACATACCAACTGTTGAAATATTACAAAAGAGATGGAGATTTTTTTTTTTAAATTACAAGGTTTTTCCGACACTGCACTTTCATACTAGTGCCACTGAATAAATATAATGGTTATGTTTCTTATTAAAAAAAAAACGGTTTTTATTCTTACCATCCTTTTTTGAGACAGCAAAAATACTCCATCCTGGTGATTTGAGTGACGTGAGATGGCGGCGTAGGATCTCCAAATAAAATACGTCCGAAATGTCAACTAGAAGTTCGTTATTATCCTTTCTCAAGAGCCGTGTAACTTTATGACACCCCCCCATTTGTATGTATTAATAAAATTTATATAATTCTTTATTTTTTTCGTATTTCCAGCAAGAATCTTTAGTGTATAAACTAATGCCCGGCATGGTACTTCAAAAACTGCACAGCCTCCGCACATTCGAGGCAAGGCTGGTTCTAGTTTACAAGGGTCCAAGACCCTCGCGAGACTTTTACGCCTTAATCATCAACGGAATAGGAGATAGCGACATTTATAGAATGAAAGAAGGTTCGTTTAAAATATTTCATTAATAAACTTTTGTATATTTTATTTGTATTTGTGTTTTTAAAATGTATTGTTAATCAAGGTTTTAATTGATAATCAATGATATATAACATAATAGTTAGTTGTTATTTACTTTTGCAGTAAATAAGGATGGTATTATTTTTTAGAACACATTCTTATTGTGAAGTTGTAATTATTCAGAACATAGGTCTGTGATATTTTAAATATGAATTAAATATATTAATTATAAAGATATACATATAAAATCAATTTTATCGAAAAATATTGTTGTTGCGCTACCGGGATTCGAACCTGGATCTCTTTCCTAACCGGGGGAGATGCTTTATCCAACTAAGCTACAACGGCATTATTTTTAGCGACAATTTTTCGACCCTATATGTTACCTTTTTGAAATCAATACATTTAATCGTTCCATCATTTGACAGAGCCATCTACCTTATTTTTACAGAATCTCAAAATACCTTTAAGTAAATCTGATAGTAGACGCCAGAATTATCAATTCATTTTTATTAAATTTTGGACACATTGATACAACTTTATTATTTTTTAGGAGAACACATTCTTATTGTGAAGTTGTAATTATTCAGAACATAGGTCTGTGATATTTTAAATATGAATTAAATATATTAATTATAAAGATATACATATAAAATCAATTTTATTGAAAACTATTGGATAAAGCACCTCCTCCGGTTAGGGAAGAGATCCAGGTTCGAATCCCGGTAGCGCAACAACAATATTTTTCGATAAAATTGATTTTATATGTATATCTTTATAATTAATATATTTAATTCATATTTAAGATGGTATTATTCCCCATAAAAATACGCGATAGTATGCAGTCAAATATAAAACACCACCATCACCTAATATGTTACCATATGCATGTATATATATATATATATATTAAGAACACATTATTATTATTAGGTATTTGAGTTTGTCGCAATATAAAGATGATATATTTAAAAAAATAGAATAAAAGATGTATCGATTTGAAAGAGCCGCAGCATATAAATCCGAAAATTTGTCGCCAACTTACTCAGTTGGTGAAACGAAACTGCATAACGCATTTCCCCGGATAGGAAAAAGTCCAGGTTTGAATCCCCGTACAAACTAAAATATCTTTAAGATAAAAAAAAATTCTGTATGTCTTTCTAATTTATCATTTATATTATATATACATTTGTATCCACGTTTTATTCATAAATTAATCACAATGTCTTTAGACATTGTAAACAGTTTCGCACAAGTGTCTAAGTAACATATATTAATCCATAGGATATACCAGGTATGTAAATATGAAACCGCAATTTGCCCATAGATGGCCCTGGCCCTAACTGTCAATGTAGTTACCATCAAACCGCGTCATTGGCGCCTTTTTCTTGTTTTGACACCTGAGAAAGATTTTCAACTCATAACAATACAAGTTTCATACAACAACATCGTTTTTAATAACGTTGAACATGTCAAATTTTGTGCCTGGAAACCAAGATTTGCGGACAATATTGATTTTCTGTTACCATTTGAAGAAAACTGCAGCAGAATCGCATCGAATGCTTGTAGAAGCTTATGGTGAAGATGTTTTTGGTAAATAACAGTGCTTTGAGTGGTTTAAAAAATTCAAAAGTGGCGATTTTGACAATTTGACAATGCTCTGTGTTTGGTAGGATCAGAAGGGTGTGATCTATTATGAGGTGCTAAAACCTGACGAAACTATTAATACTGAACGCTACCGACAACAAATGAACGATTTAAATCAAGCTTTGCGTAAATAACGACTAAAAAATCAAAAAAGGCAACACAAAGTGATTTTGCTTCACGATAATGCACCATCACACACAGAAAAACCGGTCAAGGAAACGATTGAGGCGTTTAATTGAGAAATACTTTCGCATGCAACTTACTCACCAGACTTGGCTTCGTCCGATTTCTACTTATTAGCATCGATGGGATTATGAAAATGTACGAATATGGCTCGATGATTTGTTTGCCTCAAAAAATGAACAGTTTGTTTGGCGTGGCATCCACAAATTGTCAGAGAGATGGAAAAAATGTATAGCTAGCGATAGACAATACTTCAATAAAATATTTTGTTTATTTTTACGGAATCACAAATACCTTTGAGTAAACCGACTGCAGACGCCAGAATTATCAATTCATTTTTATTAAATTTTAGACACATCGATACTTATATTATTAAGAAGAACACATTCTTATTGTGAAGTTGTAATTATTCAGAACAGACGGTCTGTGATGTTTTAAATACTAATTTAATGTATTAATTATAAATATATACATATAAAATTAATTTAGTTGAAAAATATTGTTTTTGCGCTACCGGGATTTGAACCTGGATCTAAAATAATATAGATGGCTTTCAAAAATAATGGAACTACAGATGTATTAATTTGAAAAAGTTATTAAAGTTAGGTTCGAAAATTTGTCATGAAAAATACTGGCGTTATAAGACAATTGGTAGTGTACTTCCCCGGATTGGAAATAGAGATCCAGGTTCGAAGCACGGTAGCGCAAAAACAATATTTTTCGACAAAATTGATTTTATGCGTATATATTTATAATTAAAACATTCAATTAGTATTTAAAATATTTAAAAATAAATAAATAATGTATGTCAACAAAAACTACAAATAGATTTTCAAAATGAATATAATTGATTCATATACCATACTAATTTAGGTTATAAATATTAAATTAATAATTGCACATGACTTATGTAGGCTCTAACTATTATTGTTATATTAATACGTCTTTAATCAAAGAGCGAGGCTTTGATTACAAAGTCAATTATTGTTCTCCTTTGCTGTCAATACTCCAAGTGACATGACTTGTCATACGTGCATCTGATGTTAAGACGCATCAGATCATATGCCCAGTCTGTCTGCAGAAATCCTCCAAGTCCTTCAATACGCTGTGAAGTGTTTGCTAATCCATTAAGATAACCCCTCGATTGCCAATAAGGCATTTCAATTAGTACATTAGCCACTGATTAGATTTGTAGGAGAAATCTATATATTGTATTATGTTTCCTCAAGCACATTCCAAAGCATTAGTAAATTACAGCGGTGAATACTATTTAATACATGCAATCCATTAAAATTCTTCAAAAACATGAAAAACTGCTTAAAAAATTAGCAATATATTTCTTTAACGTGGTGTATCTGATTTTTTACCCTTTATTGGTAAGCTATAGTAAATTTAAATGGTCAAAGGTCAGTATTACATGGATTTGAATAATCAAAAATACAGAGTTCTACAGAAAGACTGTTTCCATTTAAAATATTCTTGTCCATTACCATTGTAACATTGAGAAATATTTCAAAGCTATACTTGTGCGACACCGATCGCCGTGTGGCTTCTTTGACACGCATAGGCCAATGGCCAGCACAATTTGTTGCGCTCGCGGCGAGCGAGATTGCATTTGTAGTCGCAATCGTTATTTGAGATTTAGTACATTTTCCGTATTAAAACAGAATAATTTTTATTTTTAGAAATGTTCTGACGTTGATAAAATGTTTAAGAACATGTCAATTGAAAATAAAACTAGTTTTTGTTTTCTAGTTCCTTACATTAATGTATATCTTTACTAGAAAACCTCCATAATAAATGTAGATCATTAAATGCTTTAATATTTTTTGCGTATTATTCGAGAATTATTCATGTGAAAATATGACCCAAACTGTACACACATCAGTGTTAACTGATAATATAATAGATATTGCATATGATCCTGTAATTGTAAATAGATAACAGAAAAAGCAAAAAGGTTCTTACGGTGGTCGCTTCAGCCTCCAGTGCACAAGATTTTTACATTATTTTAAAATAATTTTACAATTGCAATTAAAGTCATGTTAAAAGTTAATTATTGCAATTTTTGATTAAAAATGAAAGCATTTTAAGATTAAACACCACATTATTGTTCAGTGCAGACTAGAGTTAAATTACTAAAGGCTAAATTGCAATTCCACCCTTCACCGTAGCGATACGATTATCCCTTTAGATAAGGGTGAGATGTGAGTATTGTGGGAGACTGTTCTAAGTTACCACATATCAGATAGAGGCTGGGATAATCAGATAAAATGAACGTGTTATCCAATGATACTGAGTCTTCGATAATCGAGGATACGAATCCGTGACACAAATCATTTAATCTTAGAAAAGAAAAAAAAATCGAATAATTATGTAGTTATCTCGACTAAATCGATTGCACATGTTACAATTTATTGCAAGTTTATATTTTATTTCTTCAACGTAAGCATTTTTTTAAATTCCATCATTCCACAAGTCTGGATCATCTCACAATCTGCCGGGTTAACGTGACGCCATCAATTATATACGTGATTTTTAAAAAAATGTTTGAACGAGGATGCCAACCTCCGAGTCATCTTTAATTCACTTATTTATTCACAAAATGTAGTTTTGTTACATTTTAAAACAAAACATTGAAAACATGTTTACCCCCCGAGCAACATATGTACATTATTCAAAACCATAAGTAAGGAAAAACGCTATCAGATTCTTTTATCGATAAAATATATTCAACAATTTATAAACGAATTACAACCCTATTCGATAATTCATGATTTTTGCTAACTCAAAAAACCACTAAAATAAACAATTAAAAAATACTGTTGATAAAAGAACAAAATTGAATTAATATAAATTTATGTCCAGTAATTATCAACAAAGACCGAGTCATTTAAAATTCCAGCATCGTACTGTTTGGTAAACCCCGCGACCAACAATTAGTATTCACGTGACTGGTGAATAAGTTGCCAAGTCCATCAGTCAGAGGTTAGGTTGTTCACGGACACAAGGTCGCTTTGTTAATTGACTTAACCAAATGGAGGACTTTGTATCAACTTAGGCTTTCCTGTTTATTTAGGGTTCAAACATAACAATGACATATCAACTTCAATTTATAGCCTGAGGCAAACAAACATCATTCCACCTTATTCTGTATCGTTTAACTGTTTAATGCTCGGCTAATATTATTTACTATTTTCAAGGCATCTCTAATAATTATTTATTTAATAAATAAATAAATATTTCTGCAAAAAAGGTGTACTTTATTTATTAGTTTTAAAAAATAGAGATGCGGACACTAAATACGTGTCACATCAATATTCTTACTATTTTCAAACTAAACAAAAATACTTGTGGCTAACTTGCTGGTGACTTGGAATGAGAGGCTCGAATCCCCGACCGCTGGATCATCAGGAAAGTATCTTAACCGCAAAACCAACAAGCATGTAATGTTTTTCAACAATTATAATGTATTTAGGAGAACGCATGTAGTTGTAATTATTCAGAACATAGGTCTGTGATATTTTAAATATGAATTAAATATATTAATTATAAAGATATACATATAAAATCAATTTTATCGAAAAATATTGTTGTTGCGCCACCGGGATTCGAACCTGGATCTCTTTCCTAACCGGGGAAGGTGCTTTATCCAACTAAGCTACAGCGACACTATCTTTAGCGACAATTTTCGACCCTATATGTTACCTTTTTGATATTAAATAATAAAGTTGTATCAATGTGTCCAAAATTTAATAAAAATGAATTGATAATTCTGGCGTCTGCTATCAGTTTACTCAAAGGTATTTGAGATTCTGTAAAAATAAGGTAGATGGCTCTGTCAAATGATGGAACGATTAAATGTATTAATATCAAAAAGGTAACATATAGGGTCGAAAATTGTCGCTAAAGATAGTGTCGCTGTAGCATAGTTGCATAATGCACCTTCCCCGGTTAGAAAAGAGATTCAGGTTCGAATCGCCGCGGCGCAACAACAATATTTTTCGATAAAATTGATTTTATATGTATATCTTTATAATTAATATATTTAAATTATAATGTAGACTTCCGCAGTCGTCACAATTAGTTGTTCTTTTCAAATTACTTTTTATTTTATCTGTACGTAATAAGTTACATATATATTATTAGTTTGACTACAAAAAAGTCTTGAAGGGTGGATTGCTTATTTGAAAGAAGAAGAAAGACTACAAAAAGGCAATAAGACTATTAATTGTGCTTTTACCGTGTTTACACCGTATTTTATAATTTTAATTTTAAAACAAAAATAAATAATACTTATCTAAAACACTTCGTACTTAAATATTCAGATCCGTACATTATGTATAGAATAAACGAATTAAAACAGTTTGTTTCATTTGATTTTTTCCCATTTTAACATCGTCGTGAATTTTTGAAACTATAATATATTAATTAAGAATACGCTTCATTAAATTCTGGTAAAAGCTGGACCGTAATATTATTTTGGCGAGCACTCTTGAAACTCTGCTTTAAAGAAATGCAAAGTTCAAACTGGAGCTCAATAGTAAACATTACAGCCTCAGTAGCGTTTATACAAATTATTGTAGCAGTCCTTTATTATACAGAGTATCCCAGAGACAGTTGTCCAAACGATGCCTGGGATTAAGAAATATCACCAGCAACTAATTAAGGTAAACCGTTATGTGACGACGATTAGTGAATTGGATTTAACGATGATTGGTTACGAAGATTTAACTATTGGAGATTTACTTTCTAATGTACCAGTCATTGCTCAAAGACACACAAATAATCAGTTACAAGTCATCGTTTCAGTTTAACACAATCACAGTTACAATAATGGTTTTAATAACGATATAACTATATACTAGCAATCCATTGAGCTTAAATAAAAGTTATTTAAAAAAAAACAACAATCACTTTGTGTGAAACCACGAAATTTTTTATACGTCAACCGGTTTCGCTTATCTCAAGGTTCATCAGTACGTATTTAGAACTCATCATAAATACAAGAAGGTGCACTTATACAATACATACATAATAATAATAAAGAGGGAGATAGAATATAAAATTACATGTGAAAGAGAGAGACAGAATACATATATAATTAAATAGAACATGAAGAATATAAAATTATATGCCAAAGAAAGAGACATAATACATATGCGGATAAAGGGATTTTACGTCCTGATGAAGCTTGAGATAAGCGAAACCGGTTGACGTATGATAAATTTTGTGGTTTCATATAAAGTGATTGTTATTTTATTTAATATAACATGTTAAACCACAAAGTGATTGCTTTTTACGAAAATATAAAAAATATATAATTTTTATATTGACTGTACTACATACACACAATTTTTGATTAAATATTACTACTATTTTCGAGAAGAGCAGTCCTTCCATTTACATTAACTCTATTAACTCAAAAATTGTATGTGTGTAGTACAGTCAATACATTATAAAAATTATATATTTTTAAATTAAAATATTACACCACGAAATAACTGCCAAATTAGTCTATGATATTAAATATAAGTTATTCTAACTTTTGTAATTATCATCAAAAATGTTAAAATAACTTTTTTTTAATTAGGCGTATACAAAAATCTAGTTTATATTAGTTTAGCATACGTGTGCCAAATTTCATTATGATAGGTTGAGTATTTATGGCACAGCGTTAAAAAATTTCGAAAATCACTAAAGTTCGACTAACTTTTAAACCTTTGAATTTCGGATAATCCTATTTGACGCTCAGTGGGTTGCTTTTCTTTTTTTTCTTTTGTTATTACCAAACCGTAAGCTCCATTTAGACTACTGTTTTTTGAACTCTATATATATAAATATATAAAGTAGTACTATTAAGAAGTTGGACAGCAGCATAGTTAAATGACAAAAACATTTATTTCGAGTTAACTTTTGCCTTGATACCCGTAACAGTGTCTGCTTTGACATGAGCGAACACGAGCGGAAATAATATTTCAGCTAAATATTCGCCGGTAATATTTTCAAAATCTTTTTCAGACATTTTAAATGTCTAGTAACAAATTAAATTTGAAGGGGGGGGGGTAGGTGTATTTTATTGTTCAACTTTTACGTGTAATCTGCGTCTCAAAGGCAAGCTAAAAATTTTGAGAGAGTGCTTAACCTTTGCGAGGAGTGCTCGATTTTCGCGGACAATGCTTAAAAGAAAGGAAAACTAAAAAAACAATTATTGAAGTGTTTCTTCTGATGAAAAAGTTATATAAGATCTCGTGTTTCATTATTCGAAAATTGATGTTTCTAGATCTTTTTTCGATTTATACTTTCTATTTAAAAATATAGTTTTTTTTAAACTATTAAGTTAACAAATTAAAAATAATTATTCTAAAAATTATTTAACTACGAAATAATCTAAAAATTATTAAATAATATTTCTTAAAATATGTTTTTTCAATATTTTTTAACCGTAATTATATATGCTTATTGCTTCCAAAGCAAGCTCATGGGACTCATATAATAATCACATATAATCACAGACTAGTAAAATAATGGACATAAAATAAATTATACATATAGGAGAGCGGTTTGGAACATTAATTGCGAGAAGAGGGGCATTCTACACACATTCTTGGTGGAAACATAAATCAGATAGTTTATGATACATTTATGCAACAGTAAAAGTATTTAACCTTCGTAAATTAAATATGTGTGTAAACAAGACGTATTTTTTACATAAATGCTTCGTAGGTGTGGTAAAATTGCGAAATTTGAGATTATGAACAATTTAAAGAGTATCTTCTTTGATCTAGCGCAGTAATAGAGAGATATCTTATCCAACTTGGGCTGTGAGTCGATGTTATTCAAAGGCGAATATTCCAATAATAGAGGTGTTTTAGTTTAAACACATTTTTTTCAAACAGGCTATACAATATACAATAATCAAACTATAGAAGAAATGACATTAAAATAATTCGGGACAACACATATGCAGATGGATAATAGCACGAACAAGTGTGTGTGCCTTGCACGAGGCTGGCGAGTTTAAATTCTCTAATATAATAGTTCACAGTATCGACTGATCACCGTGCCAGTATGGCGGTGACACATAGACGCCTCGTAAGCAATATCACTCACTGAATTTAACCTGATTAACTGTTCAATAAATACCACAGGTTTATTTAATAAACCTGCAGATATATAGAGAATACCTGCACAGAGACTGAAGGGTGCAGGCGGCGGTGGAAGAACTCCTAGTCTGACGATGCCAACTGGAGAACAGGAATGATGAGACAGGCATCAGCAGAAGCGGCTAGCATGGTTCCGAAGTGGATCCCGAAGAATTATGCGGAATGATGAGACGATGAAGCGATTTGTTCGGGCTGATGCAATTTGTACCAGGATTACGGCGGAGGTTGTCGGGCGTGCTCAAGACTTTGACAATGCGAAGCACGATGAGATGATGTGGAATTGCGAGCTACGAGTGATTCTAGTACGACCGGTGATGATATTATAGTTGGTTCGATACAACGATTCGGTGAGATTACGTAGAACATATAATGACGGTCGGTTAAAGTACACTAAGAATAAGATAGGTACAGATATCTTCGATCACTCGTGGAGTGACAATTTACACAAAAAAGTCAGATGGTGGATCACGATGGATTGGTTCCAAACTACAGCTCTTTAAAAGATCGAGCTGAGTTATTTAAATGAAATCCAGAATCCACACGCGACGATGTTAATACTCAAGAGCTTGCTGGGGAGAGTGATCGTTGGAAATCGGCGTCTCTGGTTTGAACGGAAGCGAACGGCTAGAACAATTAGATGTTCGCACGTAGTTTCAGCATTTACGATGGAAGAAACTTAGATAATAAAATAGACTCACGACAATGCACACTATATTGTCTGCGTTTAAATTTTTGTTCCAATCAAGCCATATTTTAAAAAAAAGTCGCCGAGTTTTTGATTGCATAAGTGCTACCGAAGTGGTCACATGGGTGATACCAAAATGAAAATATTGGGACAAGAATTTTGCATTAGTTCATGTCAATATATTTGCTGGTATGTGCATATTATATGTAGATATGAAAATATACACTTATTTTTTACTTCTTTCATATTTGCAAACTTACTTTGTGACCTCATTTTATATTAATAATTAGACAAAATACTTTGTTTAAACCACTATTTATTGATTATTCTACATGTTCCGATACCTTATGGTATCTAATTCAGGAAACAATGTATACTGAAATTAAAAATGCCTAAATAACAACAACTATTCAGAATTTTTCAATCAGCTTTTGGAAATAAACCGTTATTTTGATATTAACAAGGGTTTAAAAATTATACATACAAATACTAGGGATTTACAGTTAGATAAATTTGAAATTTTATAAATAATAAAAAGTGTTAATAGCAAGCTAAATATTATAAATAACGAAATCCTCATTGCAAAAAGTCACCTTTTAAATATGTTTTCATATTAGTTCTTACTTATTCACTACTTTATAGTTTTGTTTTTATCTATGCTTGTATTTTTTAATTTCAGTATACACTATTTCCTGAAGATGATACCATAGGTATTGAAACATGTACAATAATCAATAAATTATGGTTTTAACTACTTATTTTTTATTCTACTCGTTTAATTTATTTGAGACGTGTTTCACCAAATCAAGGCATTATCAATCTAAAATTTTAAACTTAACTCACTTATATTTATATTTATTTTAATCTACAGTGAACTGTATTATATGATTCAACTCATATCAATGATTTTTAATTAAATTAACTTTAATTTTTTCGCTTGGAACCAGAATAGAAAATTGAAACATATTGGTAACAAAATCATTGAATTATATTATATATATATATATATTATTTTAAGTAACAATAATGGTATAGATATCGCTCACCAAGTGCTTAATAATAATTTGATCCGTTTACACATGGTTTCGTAGCCGGAAATTGTATACTAATTAAACATTGACCAAGTACCGAAATTAGTAACTTCGAAAACTTAATATTTAGCACGAAGTAATTAATTTTAGCTCAGTAATATTAATTATGTGCAAAGTTGAAACAAAACAGAAACACAGGCATTTCAAGCGTGCATACGTAGTATTTGAATAATACTACGTTTGAATGTTCGAATAATACATAATGGGGAGGGAGAATTAAGAGTGCTTAATAAACGGGCGCACTCAGCTGGGTGGGCAACGTAAGGTTAGGAAGCATTTGAAAAGCAAGAACTTTTTTTCGAAACCAATATTCCACAAATTCTAAAGCCTTACAACCAGTGCTTGCTTTTAGTACGAGTACCCTACCTACGTACCCGAAACGTTGTTAATACAAGACTTAAATTAATTTTTTTATAGATTATTTAACTTTTTTTATAATAACCACTTAATGAGTAATTTTTAAACATCAACCGGTTTCGAAAAACACAATTTTCTTCTTCAGAATGTAAAATTAACTAATCAAAAACATATATGTGACTTGTTTTGATGTTTTAAAATTAAATAATTATTATTTAAAAGGTAAATTTAGTACTTGTTACGATAAAAGATGTGGAAATTGACTTGATGATATAAAATTATTAGATTTTTTTTATAATTGTGGGGTAGGTTCTTGTGGTTAAATTTAGTTGGTTATTTATAATATTTAATTTAATTTTATAAGTAGTAATTTAATGTATTAATTATAAATATATATATTAAAAACATCACAGACCTATGTTCTGAATAATTACAACTTCACAATAAGAATGTGTTCTCCTTAATTATTGTATAAGCTTTATTTATTTCAAATGATTCTAAATTATTCAATTTAAGATCAACATTATTTATATATAAAACAGACAATCCCGGATTTTTATCAAAAATATGATCATTTTTGAATAAATGTTTGAAAAATTCTGAAAAACCATTACTATTTAAATATCCTAAATGCTCTTTGATTCGACCAGTTTTACCAATATAGAAAGCTGCACAATATTTATATCTACGTTTATGAACACCAGAATTATTAAACACAAATTCCAAAGACAAAGATGATAAATTGACCTGAGGGCCCCAAACTCCCCAGATCTCACTGCGTGTATGTGAATGTCGCTGAATGTGTTAGTGTGGATATTGCCGAGTGTGTGAGTATGAATGAGCTATGGCTAGAGTAGGTGTGTGAAATAAAACATTGACTTACAATTGGTGGTGTTTTCTTGCAGTATAATGCCCAAATGAAAGTACAGCAGTTGAAGTAAAATTACAGATTAAAGTTAAAATACAGTTGATGACTAGGAATGCTCACTGAAGATGCATCCGAGAAGGTGGCTGAGAGAGAAGCGGGCTTGTTACATTGCGATGCATTATTATCTAAATTTCGGTCGTTACTAGGCAGAATATATGACTATAAAGCATTTGGTTTGATAGCCAGGTACTGTGAGGCGCGCGCAAGTCCTCTACTGATATTCCTGCATACCCTTATGCATGATGTGCAGGAAAATCCGCTAGGCTGTGGGAGTAGCATAAGAAACAAATATTCTACATTTTCCATTTTTTTTCTCCATTTTCATTTATTGCAACAGCTTTCTTTCTCCGATACAAACCTGCTTGTTGATGACATTGCACTCGATCACAGGCCACGGTTTCCTAATTATCAGGATCTATGCCACTTTTCTTCAGATTCTAAGAGTATTTTTGAATTTTTCTCTTGATCCACTTTTTGTCTTTTGTATTTGATCAAATTATTTTAGAACAGGTCAATCTCATCATGCTAAACGCATGTGATAAGAAATTACAAAATGAAATATAACGAGAACAGGTATCCAAAGTAAATATTGAATGAGTTTTTAATAATATCTTCTAAATCTTATTTTTGTGCCTCACCCTTTCAACGGACCATCGTTTTGTTTACTGCGGCCCGGAAAAGCTCTACAATAGACTAGCCAAACGCCTCAGGTTCTTCAGCCACGGTGTTCTCCTTCTTCCAGAGCCCCGACTTCCAGCAATCTAACCATGCATTATGAGGTACAAGATCTCATACTTCTCCGGATGTCTCCTTACATGTCTAAGATACAGAAGTTTTCTGATTTTTATTGTTTTAATTACTTATTTTTCTTTATTCATCCGAACCATAACATCTTCATTTGTAACTCTATCCATCCAGTTTATTTTAAGCATTATTCTGTAGATCCACATCTCAAATGCTTCAAGTCAACTTATCGTTCCTTCGGTAAGTATATATGCTTCCATTCCATAAAGTAAAATCGAGAACATATACAATATGACCATTCGCATTCGTTATCTAAGGTTGAGATCATGACTGCATAACATCTTTTTCAAGCGGATAAAGGTTGCACGAGGTTGCTTAATGCGGCATTTAATTTTAACAGAAGGATACCATATTTTTTTTAATAACTTACATATACTATTTGTCTTTCATAAAATATTATTTTAATAATCTTTACGCAATTTTGTAATTGATTGTTCATCATAAGTAAACCGGTTTAATGAACAAAGGTACCGTTACACTTTGCGGTGCCTACGTGTATGGTTATCTTGTCGGATATTTAAATACTCGAGTACGTGATATAATATTATGAGCTTTAGGCATTATCGCTATTCCAAGTATCCCTTGTCAAAATGATAATGTCATTGTCTCATTTTCGCTTAAAACTGTTTTTTATTATAACACAGAAAATATATTTTTTTTAATATTTGTTTCATTGCATTATAACAGTACACAATCTGATTCATATTATATTATTATTGTTAATTAATTTAAAATATATAACTCATTAAATTTATTTATAAATTAACGCATCCAATACATGTACATATATAATATATATGAACATATTCTTATTGTGAAATTGTAATTATATTTGTAATTCATATTTAAAATATCACAGACCTATGTTCTGAATAATTACAACTTCACAATAAGAATGTGTTCTCCTAATAATAAAGTTGTATCAATGTGTCCAAAATTTAATAAAAATGAATTGATAATTCTGGCGTCTGCTATCAGTTTACTCAAAGGTATTTGATATTCTGTAAAAATAAGGTAGATGGCTCTTTCAAATAATGGAACGATTAAATGTATTAATATCAAAAAGGTAACATATAGGTTCGAAAATTGTCGCTAAAAATATTGTCGCTGTATCATAGTTGGATAATGCACCTTCCCCGGTTAGGAAAGAGATCCAGGTTCGAATCCCGGTGGCGCAACAACAATATTTTTCGATAAAATTGATTTTATATGTATATCTTTCTAATTAATATATATATCTGTTTAACCTAAAGTTTCCGTGAGCACAAATGTATGTATCTGGCGTCTGTTCTGGGTTATATTTCTAACACACGGTAGTGTTACCTCAAACACTTGTGGTACAACCGTACTTTTTCGCAAGAGATATAAATCTCTCACAAATGAGTCAATTTTAGTTTTGCTTAATATATATATATATATTAGATATTATGTATATAAATACCCCTAGTACCTTGCCTCCTTAACTATACCCTTAGAATTATTCGTCTTGCCAGGCATTGCAAACATATATATAAAGACAGATTTCTACAATATTCCTCCTTCTTCAATGGCGCTACAGCCCAAATCGAGCCTTGGCCTTCTCAATTTTTCCCCTCTACGATACTCGGTCTTCTGTTGCCCATTTTCAATTATTCGTCAGTAGCAGGTCCTTTGCAAACTTTTTCATTTTATCTCTTTAGATTTCTATCGAGTATCTTTTTTAAGATACTCATACAACCGTTGCAGGTATCCCGACCTTCTCAACCGAAGCCTTTTTATGTGTATTGAGAGTCCGGTTTGCTTATACAGACTAAAAAGTTTGGCATAGTACGTAATTCTTTACAATCCTCTAATATTCACGGGTCCATAGATATGCCGAAATATTTTCCGGACCTTTCCTGTTATCTGCCCGCCGCTTTGTTGATATTTCACCATTACCGTCTATCAAATCAGTTTATATTCTAAACTTTTGTTATTATTCTAATAGGGATGTTCCATTATTTGTACACTCACTTGAGTTCAGTAGTCTATCTGGCTAGGTTAGGTCGGGTTAATGTAATTTTATTGTTTCGTATATTTTTTAAATAGTTTCGAAATACTTACTATTTGCAATCTTAAGTGTCATTTTATTTACTAATCAGAACCCAGCAAATAGTGGCGGATAGATAATGTTTGGGATATTTATTTAGTGACGTTATTAATGGGGGTCACGTACAAAATTACCCCGTCACTTATTTTTGTGAAGCACCTTGACATTTCACAAATAGTCGCCTTCAAGTTGCTATTACATTTGGTGTCTCAGCTTATAAAAACGGTTGCAATTTATGGTTCATTTTCAAACCATCGTCAAAGCTTTCAGACTAAAATGTAACTGTGTGTGATTCACTATACCTATATGGTAAGTATTTTTTATGGTTTAATCACTAATGTATGATTTAATATTAAATTGTTAATCTAATCGCATGGTAAATAATCTTTATTGGAAATAAGACGTTTTCCTCTGGTTTATACCACTGTTTTACCTCTGTTTTTTAACTTCAATTTCTACTTTGGATTTACCTTGGAGTTGTCGCCTCACTGTAGGCGACAATCTTTATCATGATGATCTACAACAAATCACGTCTAAAAATCTGATTGCGTCGGCCTGGATGCTGTGAGCCAAAACGTGACGTGATGCCAAGACATATGGTGTCCCATACAAGAAGAACGTTGTATTCGCGCCCAACACAACGAGATGAGGACTTGTCGTCTGAATTTTGTTTTATTTCTTGCTGTCTTGTGTTTTTCTTGATTAGATGTCTTACTTTTACTAATGACTAACATCTTTTATTTATCGCTCTCATGTATTATAATAATTTTTTCCCATTTTAGGATGTATATAGAATGTGACAAAAATGAGGTGGGTATGTGTATTCAAGGTAAAAGAACCCGCGGATTTCATGTTCTATACTGTCTAGCTGGTGAAAGAGAAGAACGTAGGTCTTTTACCCCACAATTTATTTGATGTATAAATATGAATTATTGAAAGAAAATAATGCACTGTGCCTTCCCCCCCCCCCCCTCTTCCCTTCCCCACCCAGCCACGCTGCCGATTAATTGACTGGTGACCTTGAGCCAATACAGTTATACGTGCACGGTACAGATTACAATATTATATTAATTCGAGACTTCGCGTCTATACTGTGTCGGAATTTTTGACGAAATAGTGAATTAAATATACTGTCCATATTTTGGAGATGTCTGCAGAATCCGGATTATGGTGAGTACCTATTCCTCCCTGTTCTGAATTCTTCCGGCATCTATATTTGTACGCAACACATAACATAAAATAATCTGATTTTCCTTTCAAAGTAATCCAACAATTCTTCACCAAATATACATATTTAAGAACAATTTTAATTTATTACGGTCTATAAACGCACGAGTTGAATAAACACCTCAATTCAGTTGCTGTTTTTTGATAGAAAATAATTGATTTCAGGTGGAGAATTGGTTCCAGCAAACCGGAAGTTTGATTTTAAGAATGTTACCAGCGGCACTGTGGCGGAAATGGAAGGGGAAACTGTTGTTTTCCTCGGAACGCGGGTAAACAAATACATTTTAATAGTCTAAAATGCAACATAAAATATAAGAGTCTTCGTAATATTTGGTTTTAAATCTATTTTGGTTAATTCTGTTCCATAAGTCTGTTAAACTAGGTTAACTCATACCGATTTAAGAGATCACATTATATAAATTTGACGTGCTTGTGGTCTAGTGGTAACAACACTCGCCTAATGATCTAGTGGTCGGAGGTTCGAGCCTCATTCCAGGAGGCCATCAACTTTGTCATATTTTCATAGCACAAGCTTAGTTTAAAATAGTAAGAATAATAATGTCAATTTTCATACCATGCAAAAAAAATTGTATAGCTATTCCCCACTATAGAAATAAATACAAGTTATTCAATTAATTTTTTAGATTGATAATGCCCTTACAAGGCGAAACGCGTTTTAAGTAAATTAATCGAGTAGAATCAAAAAACAAGTGTTATATCTTCACGTATGTGATTGTGGAGTTCTACAAACTTACCTCGGAAACAGTAAATTAGAAAAAATATATGTTTTATCAGAACACCAACAACTATGATAAATATCAAAACTAGCCTCTGTCGCTTTGATTTTATGTAGTATTTCGTGCTCATGTTGATTTGTCTCAATTTTTTTATAAATTCTGCCTATATTTTTTAGTGAGGATTTTAAAAATAGACATCATAACATTGAAATGTGCTTTTTATTAAAAAGTCATCATATTAAAGTCTCTCAGTTTTGTGTTTATCTGAGTATATTTATTTTTTCTCAATATTATTCTCAAAGGTTGAGGCATTAGTACGCACGTATCTTTTTAGTCTCTATAATAGAACTTAAAACTCTTAAGATATCATGTGTTGTACATTTAACTAAGACAATTATTTATTAACGTATGAATAAATGACTTAATTTTCTAATACAACTAATATACAGTTAACATGTTATTAGTTATAATTCAACGATTTTTCGCGCGTACGGATACAGGTAATTTATTGTTGGAAATATCAATATATTCCAATATTTTCTATTTTACACAAGGTGTAGGGAAACGGGATGTAGAAAGGGTAATATAAATTTGGTATAAAAACTCGAGGATCAACCAGGAAGAACGCAACTCACCTGGATTTTCATTCCTGTAGTCACAGGTCCTGTTCAATGATGCACGCACACGCAAGGTACCGAATACACCAGCAACAAGTAATTTTACAAAAACTTCATGTTAGTGACGAGCACATAGCAGGACATCAACTCTTCTTGAAAATTTAAAAATCATAGACAACACACACATAAAATTTGTGCTCTGAAGTGTAGAGTATAGTGAGGGGTGGGGGGCAGATAGGTACAGTAAACATATTGGAGCATAAATACCCGCACGGCCATCGGCGATCTGTGAATATATCATAAATACCGAACACACATTTTATTGAAATTTTAAGAATTAATAGTCTTAAATTAAAAACTGTATAATAAATAATAAGAGACCCAATAACTCCAACTATATTTGAAAAAAATTATAAAAGTTATTTTTCTAATTATTATAATTATAATGTTTTACAGGATGAAGTGTTCATATACTTACCGATGAGAGACGATTTAAAGATTTTAAATACATTCAAAATGGTTAACAAAACTATATTAAATATTGAATACGACAATCAGAGAGATGATACTCACGGTCTCATTATTTTTACTAAAACCAATGAAGGGACAATTGAATTGAATATTCTAAAATTCACCCTTGAAAAAGATATTATAGGTACGTTAAAATTGAGAACATTTATTATGAAAATTATATTAATTGACATAGAAAGACTCAAAACAACCTTTATATATATTTTAAATGGGATAGATGTATCAATTGGAAAGATTATAGACTATAAGTTTAAAATTTTACGAAAATGTATTCGATTGCTATAGTAAAAATGGTAAACGCGTTTCCCCAGATAGAAAGAGGTCCAGGTAGGAATGCCGGTAGCAACTAAATATTTTTTCGATTCATAGATTTTTTCTGTATCTTTCTTCTTGATTAATTTAATTTGTATTATTTATTTTTTAGTTTCAATATCAAATTGAAAAATTTAAGATATAGATGTCTCACAGAGATAAAGCTAATATTTTTACGTGCGAAGTATGGAAGTCTTGGGCATTACAGGGCTTACGACCTGTCATCGGCTGGCTTAAGTGATCACTTTACAGAATGCAACGTTCACCTATTTACCCATGCCACCACATATATCAAATTGTTTGAAGTTTTCTTTCATACTTCACATGTAAAAAATAATAGCTTCGTCTCTGTGAGACATTTATATCTTGATGACGATCCCCCAGGGGATAAAATCTCAGTACTTAGTTCCTACAAAGATTTGGACATACTCAAAATATTGTAAAAATTTTAATTTAATTATATTTAAATATGAATTATATATATTAATTAGAAAAATATACATATAAAATCAATTTTATCAAAAATATTATTGTTGCGCTACCAGGATTCGAACCTGGATCTCTTTTCAAACCGGGGAAGGTGCATTATCCAACTATGCTACACGCGACAATATTTTTAGAGACAAATTTTCGAACCTATGTGTTACCTGTTTGATATTAATACATTTAATCGTTCCATTATTTGAAATAGCTATCTACCTTATTTTTATAGAATCTAAAATACCTTTGAGTAATCTGATAGCAGACGCCAGAATTATCAATTCATTTTTATAAAATTTTGGACACATTGATACAACTTTATTTTTAGGTGAACACATTCTTATTGTGAAGATTCAATTATTTAGAACATAGGTCTGTGATATATTAAATATATTAATTAGTAAGATATACAAATAAAATCAATTTAATCGAAAAATATTGTTGTTGCGCCACCGGAATTCGAACCTGGATCTCTTTCCAAACCGGAAAAGGTGCATTATCCAACTATGCTACAGTGACAATATTTCAGTTTATTATAGTTAGGTAATGCACCTTCTCCGGTTTGGAAAGAGATCCAGGTTCGAATCCCGGTGGCGCAACAACAATATTTTTCGATTAAATTGATTTTATTTGTATATCTTACTAATTAATATATTTAATATATCACAGACCTATGTTCTAAATAATTGAAACTTCACAATAAGAATGTATTCACCTAATTATTATATTTAATTGCTGACGATCCTTCGTAAATAAGTTATAAAAAATAATTTTAAATCAAGTAGATTTTTCAAGATTATATTCTTACATAATTTAAAAATATCACATCGCAGTAATTATCAAATCAAAAAAATATCAATTGTTTATGTTATGTAATCCACGTTTTATATTTTTATTTGATATAATTTTTTTATTAGTGGTAGTGGGAAATATTTACCTTAGTCAAATGATTCGTTTTATATTGTGATGGTTTCAGTATCAGCTCCTGAGAGTACTTCAATTTTCCAATGTCTGTCAGATGTCGAGATTATGTTGAACAGCAGACAGAATGAAATCGATGACGTAGCAGACAGGGTAAGATACACATTTTTATTAATAGCTGCTACGGTTTTGTTATATTTTATACATCTATGTTAACACATACTGCCCGGTGGGTCAAAATAAAACACGTCCGGCGGTGGTGGGTCATTTTAGATGCACCTCAAGTTTTAAGTTTTTTAACTGTTTTGTGGGAGATTTTTTATAGATATTTCATTTTAAATATGATTCAATGAAATGGCATGATGTGCCGTAATGTTTCTGCTAAAAAAATAATGTTAAAAATTTAAAAATATTACGAATAATGCACATATTCTCACGCATCAATAGACGCCCTACATAGCCAAAATACAAACATCTACTGAGCATGTAATCTTATCGTCAGAACCCGAATAGGTAGCGTCATAAAACTTACAAATAGGCGCAACGCCTCTCAAATAGTCATATTACTAGTATTGTCTAGGGGCCGCCAGACAAAAATAAGTCAAAACAAATACATGGACGCATACCTGGTATTTTTTGTCTATCCGCTCAAAATGTTGACAATATATATTTTGGTGTAAACAATTAGTATCAATAAAGCGACTAATTTTTGAGCGTTTTTTCACATTTTTATCTCGTCCGATAACATTTATTTGTATCTCAAATTATTTGTAAATATTTAAATAAAGATTAGTTAGAAGGAAAACAGCATTAAACGAATATTTGTATCGTAATTCATAATTTTCCAAACACCCGGATTAACTGCATCACCACGGCTAAGGATTTGTTAAGGTATCCTAAATTTACGAATATCCAAAAATCTGGTCTAAATTGTTTAAAATCAAAGAAAGAAGAAGATTTTACCCTGTTTTTGTTTTTATGTTTTTTTTTTGCATTGTAGATACTATGCTTTTTTTCGTGTCGTTTTTTTATCAATGTGAAATATTTTAGGATATACGTAAGTCGAATAAAGGATAGTATATAACTGAGTTGAATAATGGTCACCAATGCCAACTGTATTATTCCTAATAAAAAAATATTTGTAAAAGAGACGGTATATGTATACATTTTTTAAATACAAGAGAGGTTCATTAAAAATATCAGGATAACTTAGTTTTAATAAAAATATTGTCTAAATTTTCATTGAATATTATAAATTCGGGATACTTATTATTGCCACATTGTCAAAAATATATTATTTTTACTTAAAATAAACGGCATTTTCAGTTTTATAGTAATAACATTAATTAAATAATATAAACATCTTGCTCAAGCAGAAATTATAAATCCTACAATATCTCAAAGGTAGCACAACAAAATCCAGGATAATAACGAAGACAACAGGCCAAGATAATAATAAATATTTAATTATAATATAATTTTCAGGTAAGAAAAACCACAACTATGGAAGGTTCCGTGATTGACGGTATCTTGAAAGTTTCTAAGGAAGTAAGATTGGAGAATTCCAGGATTGAGAATATTAACCTGGCTGACGAGAAACGTCTCATCGCAGACATTTCGGATGTACTGGAGTCCGCACGGGTTACGGAACAGACGATAAAATATGTTGAAGAAAAAAGCTCGAGGGCGTTTTACAAAAATGAACCTTTAAAGGTAAATGCTCACCGGTTTAATTTATATACTTATTTATTCGCACCGCCTGTCTTACTGCTAGACCTTTTGGACAGGTTTCTCCGCGTCTTTCAGGGCCATGATTAGGGTCTACGTTCAGAATATGTACATGCTCTCACTTGAACCTACTTTCACACGCTTGTGGGATGTTCACACGTTCCAAATTTTTATTTTTTTATTAACACATTGTGAACATAATAAATATAATTTTTCAGGTTGTTTACAAGTATGTATATATACAATTGTTTTTATATTCAGAAAATTATTTTTTACTGTTTCCAAGGTAAGTTTGTAGAACTCCATAATCACATATGTGAAAATAAAACACTTGATTTTTGATTCCACTTGTTTAATTTACTTAAGACTCGTTTCGCCTTGCAAGAAAATTATTTTATTTATAACTATAATAGGGGACAGCTGATTATGCTATTCTTTTCTACAAATTACTCGTGACATTAAAATACCATACGTGTAGGGGACAACGGTTCAAATTCACCAAATTGAAATTTTGCGAGAAATTTTTCCCTGCCGCATATTTTCAACAAGTTTTTTTTTAAGAAATAGTTATGTTCAATATATATATATTGCATTAATTTAAAAAATATCATTCGTGTTGAACATAAATATCTCCTAGAATCATGCAAACATTATATAAATTCCAGAATACAAAAAATGTATCTCTTGCCATATTGTCTTTTTATATTATAAAATTATATAGCTGTCCTTTTCTACAAATTAACCATGATATTTAAATAACATTTGTGCTGAAACTGAATGATTACTTATAATAATTAGAAGCATTCAAAATGTATAGAAATCTTCAGAATTCCAATGAATAATGTTGTTCCTTTTCATCTCATGTAAATAAATTATATAGCAGTTATCCATTATAGTTATAAATTCAAATTGTTGAGATAAAATTATTAGATTGGTAATGCTCTTGCAAGGCGAAACGCATCTCAAGTAAATTAAACGAGTAGACACAAAACCAAGTGTTTTCTTTCATATTCTATTTGCCAGAGATACTTTGTTAGTTTAATGAGTAATAAAAAAATTTCATATAGCTTAAAAAAGAATAAAGTCTGTGTTTTTTTCATTTAATAATCATAATTATAATATCGAGACGAGATAAATTAATAAAAATAACATAATTTTAATTAGATATTTTAAATTTAATTCTAATTAAATAATTCTGATTAATTTAGATTTATTTTTAATTTCAACAGTTCACTAACAGAGTAGAAGTATCCGGCGATCTGGTGATGGAAAACGTCAAGGCTACCTACTTGAACGTGGCCAGCATAAATGGAAACCCCTTCGACTCCCGAAGCTTCATTTCACAATCTGAGGTTCAGTATTTACCAGAAAGTTTTATGGAGAGTAAGATAGTCTCAGTGAGGAATTTGACTGTACCCTACTTCAACAAGTTTCTACAAAATGGTAAATTAACAAAACAAAATCTGATATTTCATGATAAATTTGTTTTTTGGGATATAATGCCAGATTGCTTCGTCACCCTCATCACTGATAAATTGTGCTGTAGGGTCTATTTTCAAAGCTGAGCGTATTGTAAAAGTTACTTCAATAATAGAATACATCATTTATACTAATTAAATATAATAATTATAACGATTGACATATAAAATCAATTTTATCATTAAATATTGTTCGAATTCGAACCTGAATCTCTTTCTAAACCGGGGGAAGGTGCATTATTCAACTAAGCTACGGCGACATTATTTTTGACGAGAAATTATCAAACATATATGTTATACTATTTCAAATGAATACATCTATCGTTCCATTATTTGAAAGCCATCTACTTTGTTTTTACGGAATCTTAAATACCTTTGAGTAAACCGATAGCAGACGCCAGAATTAACAATTCATTTATATTAATATCACAGATCTATGTTTTGAATAATTACAACTTCACAATAAGAATGTGTTCTCCTAATAACATAATTTATTTTACATATTTGCGTTCTCAATCGGGGTGAAATGCAGTTCCAAATTTATAGATAGGTAAAGAGAATAGAACGCCATACTCTTCTGTCTTAAAACACACTCTTGCCTCATCCATGTTCATCATTCTTGTTACCTTCAACGCCCGCCTCATGTGCTCATTATTATTAAAGTGATCTAAGTCAAAAAAAAGAAAAAAATTAGTTAATCAATTTTTTTGCATCACATTGTTTTAAATCAATATAATATGGTGCAAATTGTGAAAAATAGAAGCTTTAATTTCAGTGTTACACGTCCGGAATACCGTTGAACATCGTTACAATTAACGACGTTCAACGGTATTCCGCTAAATGCACCGACAAATGATCCGCCGACAGTTGATCCGCCTACAGTTGATCCGCCGACAGTTGATCCGCCTACAGTTGATCCCCCGACAGTTGATCCGCCGACAATCGATCCCTCGGACAATTGATCCCCCGTAATATATGATATTCATAAATACCAGCATCAGTGAATGTTATAAATATGATAGGATCAAATGTGTAAAAATATTTCTCTCGTACGTAATTACATATTATTACAGATAATTAAGAATTTTTTCATATTTACAATAAATAATCTTTATGTTAAATATTATTATTTTTACGAATTGTGATAAACTATTTATAATTTATTATTTTAACATTTTAGTTCAATTATTCAATTTTAATTTAATTTACATTTTAAATAATTGTAAATCCATCATTTATTTAAATTACCCACAACTAATTATCTACTAGATTTAAAAATTATATTTTAAATAAATAAATTTTGAAACATTGTGTTGTGTGATATAAAAATATTATTTGATCAATTCAAATGCAAACCTTTAAATATCTCGAAACTAAAGAAACGTGACTTGGACCACTTTCATAATAATGGGCGCGTATATTTTTTTAACCATCCTCTCCTCGCTCATAATTTCCAAGTAATGAAACCATATCAGCGACCCCTTTCTAAATTTTGCCGACTACGCTTCAAACATACCCGCATGTGCGGACAATCTATATACAATAAACTAAAGAATTAATAAATTTGCAGTGAATGAAACTTTTTACATTTTCATTTGAATTAGTTCATACACCATGGCACTTCTTCTTCGTGTGCTCAATGCTGAGCATTATAGTCTCCTAGTGCATAAGGAACGTACGACTGTTGCCCGATTGTAGCCATGTTGACTGTGGTGATCTTAAGTTAACTCTTAACTCCTTTACATGATCTTTGAAGAGGTGATTTATATCTGTTCGATCTTTATGACTGTCCAGGGGTCGCCGTGCGCGCGCATTGTAAACACAACATAGAATGATTCCTATCCAGTACCTACCCACTACCCCCTCCTCTTATACCAGAACACGACCTATTTCTATGATGTGTTTTCTATGGTTTTGGTAGCAGTTGAAGTTGTACCTTCGAACTGTCAAGTAAGCGTTTGTCACTGGGTGCGTTTATTTTCGCAAAGTTCGTTCTGCTGTGGGAACGAATTGTTTTCTTGAATTATCATTCTGCTATGGTATTTATTTTGGTTTCTCGCTACCATGCATGCCAAAACCTGACACTGTACTACACTTTCTCGCTATTATCGGAGTGTGTGTGTATTTAAATGTACTTCGTGGAGAAGATCCCGGAAGGAGCGTTTTAAATGTTGGTCGTGTTTTCTGATTCTGATGGTCCTTCAGCCAGCCCCTTTTCCCAATTCCATCCCTCTCTCGAATTTTTTCCACCTTTCCTGCTCCCTTTATTTCCCCATCCCTTCGTGTAAACAATATCGTTGTTTAGAATTATGGTTGATTTTTGTGTGGATGTGTTATATGTGAATCAGAATTATTTGGCAGGTTGTGTGAATAATGAATCTTCATATGTATGAGTGCTGATGCCCCAATAATCACTCATCACTTACGTGTCCGTTTGATTATCGCGGAATGTGTTTTCTATATGTATGACTAGAACAGATTATAAAACGGAAAACTACCTTAGATCGATACTTTATTTACAGATTTAGAGAAGTAGTTAAGCTGTACAATAAAATCTCTTGACATGAAGAGTTACGAGGGCGGTACTTAGAGCTGTGGTTGGGAAGCAGCGGTGAGCAGAGTGACGCTCGCGAGACGGCTTTCCAGACGACTGCTAGTCACGTGGTTATTGTTGCCTTGGTGTGTTTATTACTGTTAGGAGCTCTGTTTTACGCATAATATATGCAAGGTGCGTTCAGGGTCGTCTGCGGTGAAGACGATAATGAAGACGATAGATCTCTACATGTCTGACTTTCGTCATTCTTTCTAGCAAGGTATCTGAAGTATGCTGGAATAGGTATTCTTAGATTCAAGAAATTAGAAGAAGACTCCTAAAAATAAAGTGTTTCAACATGTTGTTATTTGATTGTAATTTTTTTTTTCTTCGATAATAGAGACAATTGTTCGCCTCGGGGTCCTCGGGTACTAATCGATATTTGTTAAATTTATGTCTTAATTGAACTAAAAGATGTCCAAAAATTTGGACTAAGACAAAAGGCATGGAAATATATATGTTGGGCAACTTACGAAGAGACAGAAAAGAATCGTGTGTGTAAGAATTAAGAAGAGGCAATAGTAGTTGGTATAATTAAATAAGTCAACTAAATTAAATCACGCCATATCTTTCGGAGTACGGATAATCGTTTAAACATTTAGTAGTACACGAGGGAAATCAAGAGGACGAGGAAGAAGAGGATCGTAAACTGAACTGGTTCTTGTCTAATTAAATCATCAAACTCAGCGAAAATTCGTGGCAGCGAATAACAATGGACAAAAAAAGAGGGAGGCCTTCATCCAGCAGCGGATAGAAAACAGCTGATAATGATGATGATGATGATACATTAACGAATATGAATAAAAACAATAATTCAAACATAAAATTATTTGACGTAATTAAAACACATTTTTCATAATATATTATGTCCTGTTACATACACGAAATATTTATCTTTTAATTAAAACTTGCTAACGTATTTCTAATAAATTATATTTATTAATTATAAAGACATCGCGTTTTATATGTGAAGTTACGATTTTTCAGAAAATAGTCTGTGATAATTAAAACCAATTTTTATATTTCACTTAGAAAAATCTATGTGTCGCAAATACATAGGCATCACCGGGAATCGAGCCCGGCACATTATATTACCAGTAAAGAGTTTTAACCGATTAAGCTATGCACTCTTAACGAAAGTCGCCAAATTTTATCCACAAACGTATGCTAAGTGAGACATCATTTTTTCCTCTCTTTCATCTTCTTATCTCTGTTAAAATCCATATTTGGTAATCATATATTGAAGTAAACCTGTTTACATACAATGTTTGTATATCTTCGTAATAGAACGACGTCGCCTGGGATGAAAATCATGTCTTCCATGTGTTATGCATTCAAAAAACGAATTACAGACCGTATCGTCTTGAACATTTCAACCACTCACTACAAGACGGCCACACTATGTAAATATCTCTAACGTTACGTGTGGCGAGCCAACAGATGAAAGAAGAAACCATCGCGCATGCGCAACTACTCCGGAAATATCCGGCAACGGTGCTTGCTTAAATAACGCGCCTCGCACATACATAAATATAAAGACTTATAAAGATTTCTTAATCACCACATTACAAAGGAAACGTAAAACAACTCCTATTTTATATCATAAAATAAATAACTCATGATAGATTTTCCAAATAGTTTATTAACTCTTTAGGGTATTTAGCTAAAACAATTTCACGATTCAGAACATTCACGTGTCGTACAAAAAAGTGATTTATCACCGAGCTGAGATGACTGATGCTTTCTCGTTGAAGAAGTTTCCTATCATCAATCTTTTACAGTATCATATTTTCGCGTGTTTCAAAGAAGATGATGATATTATAATCATCTATATATCTTCATTTTTAAAAATTATAAACTATGTCTCAATTCGAGCAGGAAATGTGATAATTTTAAAAGATCAATATAGGAAAATATATTTTTAATTAGCGAGTAACAATGGTCCTTCTACTACATTCAATTCAATTAGAATATTTATATTTTGACATGAGAATACAACAAAAAAAAATTTAATCAAGCCATTTATACATATTAACCAAATTTTTAATAAAACATAACTAACTTTACATCACACCGTTTCCCAACGTAATACAGAAGCTGGTCGATTGTTGAGGCTTCTAACAGAACCATTCTCCACTATCTGATTTACTTGATCGTGCCAAGTCTTCCGCGGACGTCCTCTATTTCTGGTGCCATCAACACTTGCGTCATATATCTTTCTTACCATTCTCTCCTAATTCATCCGTTCCATACTACCAAATCATTCATTAAACATTCATAGGTTAATATAGTTGTCTAGTCTACTATCACACTTTACACAAATTAAATTAATCAATTAGAATTATACACTGAATTAATCTATGTTTTGAAATAATATTAGCTGCCTTTGTGGACCTTTCCCTATACGGGGAAATGCGTTACCATTTTCGCTATATCAATCAAACACATTTTCGACAAATCTTTAAACTTATATTCTGTAGTCTTTCCAATTGATATGTTTATTATTCCATTATTAAAAGCAATCAATGAGATATAGTCCAGGTTCGAATCCCAGTAACAACCTAATATTTTTTCGATAGATTTTTTCTATATATCTTTCTAATTGATTAGTTTAATTTGTATTAAAAATACTACATAACTATGTTCTAAAATTGCAATTTCACAACAAAAATGTGTAAAAAAAATACTAAAATACTCTTACGATAAACGATTTATGATAAACACCAAACATACATTGGAATCTATCATATCATTTTATGTGTTTCGGGAAACGTCTTAAAAACATAAATCAATTTTATGTATAATCTTATAAGCATAGTTAAATCAGTTTCAAATAAAAAAATTATCAGCATTTAATAATGAAAAATACGGCGAAGCATATTTACATTTGAAAACAGATAACCTTTGTTTTGAACCTTTCTTCAATATGAATATCCTAAAAGATGAAAGCATTCATTCGTCTCATTGTTCGTGGATAAATACAGCATTCGAAGACAAAACCACATCTCGTTAATTTATTTTCAGTAAGCATAATTTTTTCACAATATTAATATTATTATGGCACTTTCCCACATAGGCTAAGCTTGATCTACGAAAACCGCCTCACACTTTCAAACAATTTATGTTACATAAAATAAAAAAAACTTACATATTATAAAAAGATTTTCAAATAGAAACTTAAAAAATGACTCCTTTTATTATAACAAGCTTAGTATAAGTACATATTAAGATGGTTTTAAAAAAATATGGTATATATTTAAAATAGAAACTTAAAAATGATGAGACTAGTAGAGTAATTATTTAATTGAAACACTTTTTAACTTTTTTCCACTATTTATTATTTTATGACCATTGCCGGTTTTAGTTAAATCATTAAAATGTAATTCCACCATGAATTAACAGTATCAAAATTAGAAATAATAGTAATACTATTTTAATAACATAGGCAGCATAAACAAAAGTATAACTATCTTTCAAATCTCTATGCTTTATAAGCACCGGAGCAACTTTTCCACATGGTTTCTAAGACATTCAATAACTTTATTTTTGAAAATCGCACGTGACAGAACTTCCAATTTGTGTTGGAGTCTAATATATTTGTCATAAAGTTTGGGTGCTAGGTACAGGAAAAGTATTTGTACAAATAGTCTTCATATTTGATAGTTGCAGTAAGTTTTGTGTTATTGTTCTAGTCGTGTAACAGTGTATAGGCATATAATGTAATTAAATGTCATTATACGGCTTACATTTTCATTTCAAACAATTTTTCGGAAGAATTTCTCAAGTTTATCTTAATTTATTAATTTAAAGATATGACCATTATCGTACAGTAATTTACAGTATACACGTAATTTTCCATCAATATGGAGACTTGTGTCTAAATACGCAGGGTACCGGTTTTCGTTAAACTGGTTTACCGGTGAATGTTTATCCAATTATTCGTATTTTGGTAATATATATTTTTTTAATATTAGAAAATTTAATACATTAATTTATTATCTATGAGAGTAGGTCTCGTGTGTAGAGAAGGACTATGTACGAGATAATTTATGTTTCAGTTATGCTGTGTATATATTTTTTTTACAGATACAAATTGATAGTAGTCTGTAATTGTTCTAATTGTGATGGGAATATTGTGATTATGGGTTGCGGTATATTTTAGTTTTGGAATATCAATTTGGTTTCTAAATATTGTAGATCGGAATTCGTTTCTAAAGTTGAATTAATTACTGTCAACTAGTGTATTATAAATAACATTTGTAATATTTTCTTTCCATTAATTTTTTTTTTGTTTACTACCTTGCCGTTATAATCTCATTTTAATACCTATATAATTATAACTAAATGATTGGGTTTAACTCTATATTGTACTGATTTACCAGTATTGCCATTTGTCGGTAATGCTGCACGCTCTGCTTGTGTTTCGTAAAAAAAAAACTATCTACTTTTAAACGTACTACGTATTTATGATTTAATTTCATAAAATTTTGCAGTAATTCACAATTTCTTGCATTCCTATTATTTAATTTATGACAGAAAATATTTAAATTATAAATGGTCAAAGATTAAAGAAGTAATGCATCACTGACAGTTTACCAAACACTTAGGGTAATCTCATTTTATATATTATATTATATAATAATGTTACATATATTGCGCCTTCATTGATTCATTCCCCGAAATTTCCGCACTCATATATCAGCCATTTGCCACCCTCGTCACCCCAAATTAACATCCCCAGCTCCCGTGTTCGCATCCCTGTCGGCCGAGAACGTTTTACTGGCCTCGGGCAAGACGGTGAATGGTATCGACCCCAGTAACCTGGTGACGAGTGCCTACGAGGGTACCGTCATGGGCACCAAAACCTTTGACCGCCTCAGCACCATGAATCTAGAGACCGAAAGGCTCGATAAGGTAATTATTGATTTACTTTATTATAATCATGACCAGACTTTTTTTTATTTTTAAAATATTATTGATTAAATAAATGTCATAAAGCCACCCTCATAATACAAGATCGTTATTATTATTTAGAGATTCAAACATTAATTTAGTTTAAAAATTTTATAATAAAATGTATGCAATAATGTACTATGTTAAAAAAAACATTTTCTTTTTGTAATAATTACACTTAAATTATAATTCAAATCGATAAATATATATTTTAAATAATTCATCTATGATTTACCGGAACTGAAACGATGAAATAAATATTTAATATCGTTTTTAAATACTTTTTCTTATAAAAATATTCAATAAACATTATATCATATTTAATCACGTGAGTTTTACATGAAAAACTCGTTGATTTCGGATAAAATAGTTTTTCTTCATTAGGGTGATAAAAAACTAATCTAATGTCTTTTGTTTAAAAAATTAAATTTTAAAATATGTTCTAAGTAGTACCTGCGTAAAATATTAAATTAATATGATAATGAAAATAATGTGAAAATGACCGTAATAATTCAAAATTATTGGAAATTTTTTTACGATGGGATTGGTGGATTTGTTCGAGATCGGTTAGTTTATTATATAAAACTCTCACGTGGGTGTAAATACAAAGTTTATTATATATTTTTATTAAAAATGAGTAGCTATAATATTTTTGCCATAAGTATTAAAATACTTTTTTTTCATAATAATTTAAATTATTAGTGAACTGTCTGGAAACCAATTTCTTCCGATATTTATCATCCGCTGAATACTGCGCTAGCAATGCAGTTCTTGAAATAAGATTAACAAGGGAACTTTCAATGCGGGTTCATCTATCTAGGTCTTTTCTGACATGCTTGGCATTGTTTGGAGAGTTTGGTTTAGATTAACTTATTTCTTCCATAAATTTATGTATTGACAATTTAGCGTTTGCAACTTTATTCTATTTTTTGTTGTAGTTTCAATTGTGGGAATTTATAGCTGCTTGAATTTCCAATATAATAAATACAATCAGCGTTTTAGATTAAATGCTATTCTTTTAACATAAATTTACATTGATACTAAATTATTTGTGACATTTCAAAAGAATTGGATTTAACCGCGTCTATATGTATATCGGCAATATTAATTAAATAGGCGATTTTTAGAATATATTAAATATATTTTAAAATTATAATGCTATTGAAAAATTGGAAAATGGAGCACTCTGATATCAGTGGAATAAATTATTGAATAAGATTTGATCACGCTATTGCCGTAGGAAAATTTACATCCCACTACAAGATGAACAATTAGGGTTTTACAATAAGTGGGTGTTTAAAATATTTCACATGACCTCTTCTTCTTAATTTCTTCATGCCAGAATAGTGGACAGATGAAGCATATAAATGCATTTCCACGAGTCACGATCCTGGGTCGCCCTCAGGCTTGCGATTAAAAGCGAAATTTATTTTTTCTTTTTTATTTCTTTTTATGCTTGCCCTCCTAAATTCAGGTCAGTATTTTTGTGCATCATTTGCTATTAAACAATTACAAAAATAAAATATATAAAAAACATATTAACAAATAATTAAATAATTCGACTAATTAAATACCACGAACCCAAGAAACGATACAAATACTATAAAATATTAATAATATGAAGATTGTAATATGATATATTATCGACGAAGTATTGACTATATGTTTGACTGAGTGTTGGACGACGCGTTGACAACATATTTGGCCACGTGTTGGACGTTTGACGACACATTTGACGAGATATTGACATTTGGTGAAGTATTTTACGACATGTTCGACATCAATTAATTACACGATAATAACGTCATCACCAGTCTGTGATCATGACTTATCTTATAAAGAGTGGTTTTTTTTAGAGGTGTAGAACTTTAAAATGAAATAAAACACATACAAATCGTGGTAATGGCCATGGTATTGGCTTTATTGGAAAGACAATTTTATACCATTAGTGTTCAAATATAATTTCGCGTATATAGGCACCGCGACTGGCTCAAATAAAGCGCAATCTGAAAGTCCAATTTTCAACCACTTTTTGGAGTAGCTGGGGACGTATATCATCAATAACGCGACGAATGTTGGCTTCCAAGTCGTCTATCGTCTCTAGTTTATTGGAATAGACTAGCAACTTCACATATCTCTACATATAATAATCCATAGGTGTCAATCTTGGAAGCCAATTCCCAGGTCAATTACGCAAAATAATACGCTCATCGAATGTTTCGTTCAATAAATTGATTGTGGTGCGCGCTATGTGGCATATTGCACCGTTTTGTTGAAAGCACAGCTCTTTCACATTAATTCCATTCAAATGGGGAACGAAAAAGTCAGTAATCACGGATCTATAGCGCTCTCATTATCTATAACGTTCTGGTCGGCATCATTTTTGAAGAAACAACAGCGTTTTCGATGCGCACTGTACAACATCTCTGCAGATGCGTTTTATCAATTAAAGTATGCGTGGTGCGAAAACGATCCATGGTTATTCAAATTAGTTGCTCGTATGGACGATTATAAACATAAACTGGATGTAGCACACGGTAAGTTTTGCGAACTGAACCACGATTTTAAAAATAAATTTGCAAATTTGCCATCGTTGTTCTGGCGTAAGTCTATTCATAGTAAAATGTAGCTGGAAAAAGTGTTTCCAATTCGAAAAACAAACCTCTAAAAAAACACCCTTTAATATATAAATATAATGTAATATATAAGTCTACCACAATATCCGTCTTGCACAAGTACGATTATACCGCTACATTTGAGAGAAAGTTTTAAAAATTTCACGTGTCGTGGTGCCGAAACGTCGGCTTAGGTTTCCTTAAGAAAACCACGCATAAACGCAATCTAACCCAGAAAAGAATCAGTTTCACATATATAATACGTGTACATATATTTCCATATGTTTCAATGGTATAATTTAATGAATTTAGTATTATAAGCTCGTTTCTCAGAGTCCTCAATCAATTGTTCGTCCTATAAATATATATTGAATGAATATTTCCAGGAAAAACTTACCCCTTGGATTGAGAGAGCCATAAATAACGAGACGCCAACGAAGAATCTGCGAACCACGAGCGATGTTTCGGTATCCAACCTCATTGTCAAGAAAGTCAATGGGATCGATATCAACGAATTTATGGATACCACTTTCCAAAGGGGGATACACTCTGAATTCAAAGGTAATAACTGGAAATAAATTTATATTGAATTAACCAAATAAATCTTTCGTCTATAGACATAATTCAACAAATATCGCTTCAGAGAGAATTATGTTTCAAACCAAAAAGATCATGCGGCCGTTAAAATTATAACTGATTTCAAAAGCTGTACCTCTTATTTATGTATATCCATCATCATTAAAACGATATTGTCATTTATTAAACTCTACTACGGTACCCATGTGTCACAATTCCGGATTCGTATTGCCATATTAATTTAAGTCATTCATTCATACAATTATGTGACAGTTTGGTTATTCCTGCCACCCCCATATTTATGCTTTCAATGCTGTAGGTTTATACCATTAATTGACTGATTTTGTTGACTCAATTTATTTTTTAAATCAATTAATAGTTTTTAACACTTACTTGATCGATAGTTATACTGTACTTATTGTAACACAGTTTTTACTGAGTTATTAACGACAGGCACAGAATACCATTATGTCTAGTTTCGTAGCATATAAAGTTAGGTATAGAGTAATGTATATGAAATATTTTAATATGTAATACTTAACTAACTAGGGAAATATTTTAATATAAGATATGGCTAACTTGGGTCACAAATTTTGTCTGCACTATTAAAAAAACTAATCCTATTTTTCTTTAAAATGAAAACATTTATTCGTAGAAAAGTACTATAGAAGGCTTCTAATAGTGATGGTGAACCGTTACATGACTGTGATTGTGTCGATGATTGGTAACTAAGATTTAAATGTTGGAGGCTTACTTTCTAGTGTACCAATCATTGCTCGAAAAATACTATAGAATAATCAGTTATCAATCATCGCTACAATCGAACACAATCACAGTCATAATAACAGTCAAAATAACAGTTTAAATAACGACTTTACATAATATTACAAAATAATCACGTACACAATTTGTCAGACAATCTGACTATAGATTAAAGAGTTACGAATATTTTCTCGAAACGATATATACATCTATCTTGTTTAAAGTTAAACTGGAAACTGACCACAGATTACCAAATATATAGAAAAGAACTAACGTAAATTCTTTGTTACAATATTTGCATTTTGGCGTCACTCGTATAATCACTGTGGTGTGTGGACACGTAATCAAATAGCTTCGCGATTTTTTTAAAATAAGACTCGATTCGAACGAAAATTTAGCAAATAATGTGCAATAATGCAAAAATGTGTCTTGTTTACACAAAAATTTAATTATCGAAGTGATAATATTATTACTATTGAGTAAATGTGTCATAAACTATCGGATTTATGTTTTCACAAAGAATGCCCCTCGTCCCACAACTGATGTTCCAAATTCCTCTCCTATATGTACACTGCATTTCATGTCTATTAATTTACTGGTCTGTGTAACTGACAGACTTGTAACATGACTTGAACATCGCAGTTTGAACTCTCATTTTTGGATGAAAGTAGTTTTTCTAAAAAAATCTATTTGCGTGGCGCGATTCTCCTCTCGTGGCGCAAGTCGTCCCATTACGTTATAGCAAAAACTTCACCTATTGCTTTTTTTTTACAATCTGGGAGTTAACTTAGAAATAGATACCGTATTGTATTGAACACTAACTCCACAGTATACCAAATATATTGATATGAACTAACGGAAATTCCTTGTTTCAATATTTTCATTTTGGTATCACTCGCGTGATCACTTTGGTACCACTTTCGCAATCAAATAGCTCCGCAACTTTTTTTAAATATATGACTCGATTTGGAACGAAAATTTAAACGCTGACAATATAATATGCATTCATGTAAAAATTACGCCATGTTTACACAAAAAGATTTAATTTTTGAAAAGTGAATACTTTTACTGTTGCATATATGTATCATAAATTATCTGATTTATGTTTCCACAAAGAATGTTAGTAGAATCCCTTTCGGCCCGCAAGTAATGTTCCAAACCCCTCTCCTATATGTACACTGTATTTCATGTCTATTAATTTACTGGCCTGTGACTAACCTAATTATCGTTATACATCAGTTTAATTTTCAATAAAACTTTTGAGACTTTAAATAAAACTCATGAGTTTATTACAGAGTTTTGTATCATTATTCGATTCAATAGAGCGATAAGTTTTATAAACCATTTTTAACCACATCTGTCAAATTTGGTATTGAATAGCCACTGACGCAATACATTTTCAATTTTAATTGAAATATCACAAAGTGGCGTTATATATATATATTTCTATTTTTATTCCAAAGTCCCGCTTACCTACTGGTCATCAAGAGTAGTGTCCCCTCTAAGCTTCACAGCTACGCAGCTTCACAACAAAATAATTCTCCTCCCATCATTCTGACAAAATAAATATTCTTAATACAAATTATATGTATCAATTAGAATGATGTACAGATAAATTTTTGTTGCTACCAGGATTCGATCCATGAACTTTTCCTATCCGAAGAAATACGCTGGCCATTAAACCATGTCAACATAGTAAGTCCACGACAAATATTTTTATTAAAAACATCTCAGCACTATGTTCTGAAAAATTGCAACTTCACAATAATAATGTGATGTTAAAAAATATAATAGTTGTATTAATGTTTCCAAATTTAATAAAATTGATTATTTTATTTTATTCTGGCGTCTCTTATCGGGTTTTATTCATAAGTATTTGAGATTCTCCGTAAAATGGAGTGAATTTAAAATATAGATGTCTCACATAGACAAAGCTATTATTTTTATTTACATGGAAGTCTTGGGCATTACGTGGCTTACGACCTGTCATTGGCTGGCTTAAGTGATCACTTTACACAATGTAACGTTCACTTACTTATTTATCCACGCTACCACATAAATAAAATTTTAGAAATTGTATATACGTCATCAGGTTGAAACCTTTCAATTATTTATTACCAACTACGCTGTCGCCATCTATGGTTTTTTTGAAAATTTGATATTCATTCGCATGTAACAGTATAAATGTCGCTGAAGCTGATACTCATTTTTGGACTGAAGTATGGGGCTATATTCTTTAAGTGTATATATAAAATTCATTCGAATTATTTATATTTATATATACTGTAATACGTCTGAAAAGGTAGTATTTAAAAAATTTTAAACTTCATATTTAGACCAATATATTGGACATACTCAAAATATAGAGTGAATCTCTTTTAAAATTAGAATAACAGATGTATCAATTTGAAAGTGCAGCATATAGGTTCGAAAATGTGTCGTTAACTTACTATTGTAACATAGAATAATGGCCAGCGCATATCCCCGGATAGGAAAATTCCTAGTTCGAATTACCGGTGGCAACAAAATATTTTTTCGATTAATTGATTTAATATGTATATATTTCTTATTGATACATTTAATTTGTATTAAAAATTTCACAAAACTATGTTCTGAAAAACTACATCTTCACAATAATGATATGTTCTACTTACAAAATAAATAATCGTTAAAACTTCTTCCAAAATTTTTCCGATAGATTAATAACACTTATTATTGCCTTCTAATATTATTGTTATTATCTTTACCCCGGCCCTGCATGATTTGGCACTTCGTTTTAAAATATTTTAGGAGTTCGGTACCTAAAAAGGTATATTACCTATTTATTGTTCGGTAAGCAGAAAACTACCCCCAACAAATTCAGTTCATTTCAGACTCTTCATTAAAGGAAGTGCAAAGTAAATATAATGCAGAAAGCGAAAAATAACGATTAAAACGTTACCGCGCAAGAAGAGGGTTATTTAAATTAACAAGAGCTTATTTGTATATTAAATTTATAGGATGAGAATCAATTTTTATTTCATTATCATAAAGTGGTGTCTAATTATGTTTCCCATCTTGTTCTAAGATCCCACTAATCTACAAATTATGTGTGTCTTACACATGAATGAATATATTATTTATGTTTCATTTAAGGTTTCCGTGAGCACTAGTGGAACTGGTTTATCTTCTTGGTTAGTTCGCGTTCTTTGTAGATAATTTCATTGAGGAAATCTACGCCATTATTTCAGTATCATAATACGTGCCATTTTTAAGACTTTGCCTCAAAAGTTACGATATAACATGCTTGCGGGATATACATGATGGGATGTCACTTAACTGTGAAAGATTTATATTCCGTGCGCACAAGAACCATTTTACCGTAAGTTTTGAGGCAAATTCAGGCTCAAATTGAGGCTCAAATTCACTAAACTAAAGACTTTATCGATGGAAAGCGTGTCCACACAAGAGGGACTGAATCAAGGAATAATCTAGAATCATATATATATATATATATATCTATATGCAACAGGCGTCTCTTCTGGATTAAATCACGTTCTTTGTATATGGTTTTCGGCACAGTAACACGTGCCATTGACAACGCGTTCTCTCAAAAAATTACGGTACGACCGTACTTTTTCGCAGTAGATTGTACCGTGATTTTTTGATGCAACGCCTTGACAATGGCACGTGTTGCCGCGCCGAAAACCATATACAAAGAACGCGATCAAACCAAGTAGAGACAATAGTTTCAAACACCGTTTCAAACACAGTTTCAAACCTTTAATTACATCTATATATTATATTATATATAAACCTATAAAAACCAAGAAAAAATATTTTAATATATATTATTTAATTTTCTTGGTTATACCATGTCTGTCGATCCCGAAAAGGACCATTGTAATTTCGGATAAACCTCATTACTCATCTTTAGGGGATGTCTTATCGATGAACGGTTGCTTTGAAATGATCGCACGAACACGTATTATTAGGCAGGTAGCGCTAAGTAAAATTACATATTTTTACTAACTAAGAAAATTCATTTTTAACAATATACTCAACCCATGAAATCCTCAAATTTAACATACATACCTATGTGTGAATATATATATTATATAATTTCTCAAGATCTAGCACAATTACTAAAGGTGTACTTGATAAGGATATAATATAATTATTATTCTCACGTGTATATTAATGTACATTAACATTGCAGGCAATCTCAGGTTCACTTCTGACCTCACTGTTGATAATTTGAGAACAGAATCTCTCCAAGGAAAGGCGGTGGACCGGTTTCTAACCAGGACCACAGAGCAGACGATCTCCTCCAACGTGACCTTTAGGAATATCCTCGTCAACGAGCTGGATACTAATAAAGTTAATGGAATCGATTTGGCCAAAGATGTAGCGTTCATTGGAAGGCATAATGCCATTAAAAGTGAGGACTTACCTGCTCCATTATTATAATATTGATTACTTACCTTCGGGCGTACACTTACAAGTCTTATGAATAAATTATCTATTTTAAACAAGACCACAAGCGTATATAAATATTTAATTAACGTAGGTTTATTTTAGAAATCTATTACTTAAAAAAAATATATATTTGTTTATTTTTATTTTAATCAAGCAGATTATTAACAGTTCGTTTATTGATTGAAGTTTAAAAATCCCACCAGACACTGGCAAAAATAAAGTAGATTTTGTTTCGATTGATTATTAATGGAGTAACGAATTTTAAAAAAAAAAATTATATTCGCCATTTTTAAGCAAAATGGTGGATCAAGCTGGCTAATAAACTTAAATGAGATATAACTACAAGGTAAATTAAAAATTTATTAGAAAAGTTTGATCGAAATTTGATTAGATCTACGAGAGTCCATAACATCCGTTATACTCCACATTATATATATATATATATATATTTATTTATTTTTTATTTGGATGGTGATTACAAGATCTCTTGGTTGTAATAAATGAAAGTATATTGAAGTTTTCTATATATTGGGATCATGAGACTTTCTACAATATGTAGTATTTTGAAAAAACATTACCTGACAGACAATACTCTGATCTGAAGGTGAAGTCATTGCCGTAGAAGCACAAGAATAATCATGTAAAATCCTAAACAAAATAAAATACTTCAATTGGTACCCTGACTGCTACACTAGTATTTTATTAGATTATATACTAGTAGCTAGTTCAAATATCATGATTAATATAATTAATTTAACGTGAAAAAAAATCAGTACATAAAATTAAAATAAAAACCAGGATTCAGTTAAATTTATCCTAATTGAAAATAAAAATTAATATTTAGTTAATGTAAAAGTAGTAATGTATAATTGTATTTTAAGATTTTGGTTATAATTTATTCCCTTTTCATTTTTATTCATCACTCCAATGAGCCAAAAAATGAATACCCCTCCACTGGTGACAAAATAAAGTCTCCGATATTCATTTGATGAAATTTCTACACCGTTCATTTTCCAACATTACACATTAAAAACATGGCAACGCGAACAAATGTATTCATTCACGTAAACGTACGTATAAAATGTTTCAACCGGATTTATGCCACATTTCCTCCGAAAGGGTTGGTTCAGTGCTTTCAGCAATTACTTGGAACGATTCATACTTTGTTATGCTTTGCAATTTATACATCATGTTGCAAATAATGAGGTTACGACCTGTATCTATATTCATTCACCCACTATTTATTTATGTACAGTGTAATTGAACACCGCTCAAAAAATGTATTAAATTGTGGATTGTATTTCAAAATAAGAGAAAACTCGATTATTTTTAACTAAATGAAAAATTACATACTTAATTCGTAAGCAAGCAGTTTGGTTTATAAATAAATCAATTTAAAATGAAAATACTAGCTGTGTATAGTGCTAATGCATTACAACAAACTTCCTAAATAGCAGGATAGTTCATGCTGATGCAAGTCAAGACTCACTGTGCATTCCGTCTATTCAATAAACTTTAGTATACCCTTTCCCAACGTGGGAACAGATGGAATTTCGACGCCGAGCTATCAACAGGCTTTTTTTGTGGAATGAAATTATGTGTAAAAATCCAAACCACGAAAAAGCGGTATTCTAAACTATCCGGAAGTACAGTTATATCTCCATTCTTTAGTACAAAAGTGCGAGTCAAGTGAAGGTGAAAATTGGCATCCAACCCAGGACTTTAGATCAATGTAGGCTAAATTCATCTCGCATTATTTATTTCTGAATACAATTCGGGTCGCGTCAACTAAAACATAATTTTAAACGATACAGTCCACGGGATCTTATCCCACCATATATATTGAGGCAATTTATTTGGGTACATTGATCATGAACACTGATGACAGTGAGCAGGAAATTCAAAGACGCACATAACTAGCTTAAGTTGCTATTACAAGCAGTTATGTCAAATCAAGCAAGCGACTAAACTTATATTCATTCACGCCAATAGTGACAAGTGTAAATTGTATTGAAAAATGTATTGCTATGCTGCGTATTACGAATTCCTCAGTTCTGCAACAAATCCAACCACAGTAAATCTATCTACAGCAGTGAATAAAGATTCTTCTAATTCTTCAGCAATATTATGCGTCAATTGGAGAAAAGGAGATTATCCTGAGCACAATTTGAGCCGAAGAAGAACTGGAAGATATCATTGTATCTGGCTAGAGAGAGTCAGCTGTGAAGGCGTTCCAGGACCGATACTTGTGGAAATGCATTATGAGCCGAGTCTCATCTGATTGAAGCCATTACATGTCAATACTGACATGAAGAGGAAAAGAAGGAAAGTGTAGTAATTTCAGCGTCTGGAGTTTATGTTTTAGTATTAGAATTAAAATAATCCTCTAGAACAAATATCTAAAAATCAATCATAAGAAAATAAAAAATATGCTTAATAATATAATAGAACACAGATAACAGCACAACTTTATCTACCACATACTGTATCCGGGGAATGCACAGGTACCGCTAAGTACCGTATAATTCATGGATCCAAACATAACGAAAAAGATGTCAAACGTTGGTTAGGTAGAAATAAACTATCCTGGATGCGATACATTTAGAAGTAGGCCGATCTTGGAGTATTTCAAATAAACAAAGACAACTATTAGTTTGTACTAATTGTAGATAATATATGTCTCCTGCAACAACTAGATCTAAACACGAGCAAAATACTAGACTAAGAAGAATATCAAGAAAGTTAGTAATGTAATAAGATTAGAACTTACCAGAAATGATAATAGGTATATGGTGGAGCTATTTAGTAGTTACAACGTCATCAGTAGAACGATGAAGTAACATAACACTTACCTGAAAAAGAAGAAAAATAATGTTAATTCGTATTTCATAAACTTCATTACATGCACCGAAGAAAGAGCTTTTATACTAAAAAATTAAAAATGTATTTTTCAAATAATGGAACGATTAAATGTATTAATATCAAAAAGGTAACATATAGGTTCGAAAATTTGTCGCTAAAAATATTGTCGCTGTAGCATAGTTGGATAATGCACCTTCCCCGGTTAGGAAAGAGATCCAGGTTCGAATTCCGGTGGCGCAACAACAATATTTTTCGATAAAATTGATTTTATATGTATATCTTTCTAATTAATATATTTAATTCATATTTAAAATATATAAGAACAATAAGAATGTGTTCTCCTAATGAAAATTCATTTTGTCAAAATTCTATTACTATTCCTACCATTCTCTAGATATGTTATATTTTTTTCTAAAAATAACTAATTATTTATTATATTTTTTATCTAATAACTAGATTAGATTAAGAAGTTAATATTTGATATTTATATATATTATATTTATATATATATTTATATATATTATATATTTTTTTAACCTTTAGGAATTTGGATTAATATTTATAGGGATCCTTGAGTAGTAATATGATTGTCAGGGGCTCGGATCACATATTTTAGTTAATAAAAAATGTGATCGAGCACCGTGCACACTTTTCAATATTATTACTGTTTTATGGGAATCACAGGCATATCGAGGTAAAGTGGATTGCAAAGCACGTGACCACGTTACTCAGTACGACATTCTGTGAATTCGTATTTATAGTTTTTACGATAAATTAACCCTATACCTGTCAGCCATATTGTCCTTGAAAGCTATGTGATTACATTGCACCAATTACATTTAAGATATTTTATTGTTTCTCATTAATAACTCGTAATTTTTTAAACTAATATTATAATGTGCTTTTTAGATGTTTTCATATTAGCTTTTTGTCTATTTCATCTTCATATATTGCTTTAATCTGATATGAAATATTAACAATCTGTTTTACTAAACTAAATTTAAAAAATTGAGTTATCTTTTAAGCCCACCGTTTATTTGGTGTTTAATCACGCGTATGCAAATTTCAAAGATTTGATTTTATAGGGTGTCCAAAGGAAAATTTTCAAGTTTAATATTAAATTAAATAAAAAAACTACAATGTTATTCTCATATTTTATTTATACAAAATGAAGTTTAACGATGCGGATTTTACGTTTTATTAAAATATCATTTAAATGTCGTCCATTTCTTTCAAGGCACTTGCAATCCGACTCTTAAATTTGTGAACACGCGAGAGCAAAACGTTGGTCCAATGGCAGCAACTTCACGGCGGATATTTTCTTGTGGGGCCTGAATTGTTTGAGGATTGTTGCTGTAAACTCTTTACTTACTTGCTGTTCCAAAACATTCTAGCATCGTTCTCGCTAAGGTTTCACGCAAATAATAGTCATTTTCGTTGAGAAACTGCACGATTTGCAGTTTGTATGGGTGAAACTAATTTATTTTTCAAAATAACGTGCACTGTTGATTTTTTTATTCCAGTAAAAGCTGCGAAAAAAAGATCTTCCTTATCGATTTACGCGGATTACGCATAATTACACGTCAAACTTGAGCCACATGTTCTGGCATCGCTGCTGACGTTGATGGTCCCGGGGGAGTTTGATTAACCATTGTCCCTTCTTGTCTAAACTTTTGAATCCAACACCAGATAAGTTGCGTGCTCGGCCCATCACTTACTCGTCGAATATTAAAGTGAGTACAAAATACGCGACAAATATTGCTCGACCGCGAAAGCGCGGTGCGCTTCCGACCAGTGACTCATTGCGACTGGCAAATCCGCAAATCACACGCGTCGAACAACACCCCTGCCACTTACCTCACCCTGGTGGTTTAGTAATAACAATTTAATCTTGAAATTTTTCCGCTGTACATCCTTTACGTGATTTAATTAGATCATGATTATTAGACATGTATGCAGTTAAATCGTTAAACTAGTATAATAAATTACTTGTACTATTATTTTGAGCTATAAAAGAAGAAGAAATTATATTTTAATATATTTTGACAACAGCACCAACAACCATCTTTAACTTGGACGTCACAAACGACTTGTTGCTAAACTGTGGTGCGGATAACCAAACATTTTGCAACATAGTGCCCACAAAACCCGAGGATCTGTTACAAATCTATAACGGACCTGTGACTATTCAGGGGTCTCTGGCAGTACCTGATCTAAATTTTGGAAAGAAAGCCAAGCTTACCGTGGCTGGTGAGGAGTTCCATACAGAGGTGCAATCACTCTACTGGATGAACGAAAAGAGTCAGGTACCTAAAAATTAATCAGACAAAATTCTGTCACCGTACAACCAAAACAACGTTAAAAACTGATCAGCTGAATAATCTTAGGTATATCGTATTTTATATATAACTGTTGAACTCTTAAATCGTAATAAATAAATAAAAAAGTACCAAAACAATACACAATTAATTTAACAAAATATCAAGCAATATTTACTTAGTGTACTTTTATAATATTAAAATGTTTAAAGAACAGCAAAATTTTTACTCTTATATAATTTTTCATTTATTTTTTATTCAATTTTGGTTGTATGTCAACGATTTGTTCTATAAAATATTGGTTGTTTTAAAATTAAAAATAATAAAATTAATCAATTAAGATACAGAAAAATATAACTTTGGAAATAAATATTTTAAAAATGTACACTTACCGCCGGGACGCGGGACTTTTTCTTGCCGAGAGAACGCATTAAGCATGGTGATTACACCATGGTAACCATATACCTTCAAATTTTCAATAATACAATTTTAATTCATTAGTGAGACATCTTCTATTTTATATTTAAAGCTAATTCGTTTTAATTATCAAAGAACTATTTTTTAAATCGCAACTTTACAGTATTTTTTTTATTTTTATAATCTCTTTAGGTATGTGGAAGATAAAATGGAATATGTATTATCAAAAAGTTGTTTGCGGTACATATTATTATTATCGTGATAGAAAAAAAAATAGTATCATTAATTAAAATGTATTTGTGACAGTTAGGCGAACTGTAGTTCTTATTATTAAACCAAATAAATGCTACATTTAGAAACTAACGCAATAGTGATAATTATTCTAAAGTTGTTCTGGAATATTCCGCCATATGTCATGATACAATAACTAGTATACAATTAAGGTCAAGTTAAACAAGATCGCAGCTTCAAAAGACATCCTAACTGTACCAAACACACATCATAAATATACCCACATCCCAAAGTTTCTTATCAACGTACTATAATTTCACCCTCTATTTGCTTGTTATTAACTACACGTATTATATACTAAGTATTATTCTCGCAATAAATATATTAATAGGCAAAAAATATATTTTATTTACATTATCTGCTCGTGGCATCGTTTATTAAGTGATTACGTCACACAACCAGATTTGCACTATTGCGCGAACCGTTCTAAACCATGTATTGAATGTACTCTAATAAAAAAAATTGTAAAAATATTTTGATAAAGTATTTAATTAAAAATATATTTCTTCAATATTAGCAAAATTACTTTGTGGACACATATTATATAAATAATAAGATAAAACACTTTGTTTAAACTACTATTTATTGATAAATCAATATGTTTCGATACCTATGGTATCTTCTTCAGGAAACAATGTTTACTAAAATTAAAAATAAAAACAAAACTTTAAAAATATGTTGATTTATTAATTAGAAGTGGTTTAAATAAAGTGTATTATTTTATTATTTAAAATTTAAGAAGTTGCAATTTTTACAGAACACATGTCTGTTATAATTGTAATATTCATATAAAATCAATTTATCGAAAAAATATTGTTGTTGCTATCGGGATTCGAACCTGAATGTCTTTCTATCCAGGGAAATGCATTAACCGATTATGCTACTCAAACACAGTGAGTTAACCACAAATTTTCACTTTCAAATTAATACATCTGTCTTGAAAGCCATCTTCTTTATTTTTCAAATAATAGAACAACAGATGTATCAATTTTAAAGTCTGATAAATTAATTTTTTTATGTATATTTTTCTAATTAATACATTTATTTGTATTAAAAGTATATTATTTTTGTTGTAAAAATGTAAATATCATTGTGAGTGTGAAAATTAACTCATTGTTAATTTTGTGTTTTTTAGGTTATTCCACGAGACGTTGTTTTCACAAAAGGCATCTCAGTGCCACAGATACTTGCTGAAAATATCAACGGCCTTCCAGTAGAGAAAATATTCTCCTCATCATCAGCTAGAACCAACGGAAACATTTCCCTGCACTTCAAAGATGCCACGATCCTTCATGATATCAACGTCATAGGGGAAGGGGACTGTTCCATCATCAAGGAAATGGAGAGATCTGCTGTTAAGAAAACCGGACAGTGTGTTGATTTATATAAATAAATACAATAAAGTAAATAGAGAAATCTTCACAGCCCTACGAGCAGCGCCGGCGCTAAACTTTTTGCCGCCACACGCAAGATTGTTTTTTTCCACCCTAGTAACTTAAGTGAAGATGTTTTCAATTTTTGTAAAACCATCACCATAAATTGGCCGTCCGCATGCCACATATATACTAGGGGCGATTTTTTAACGAAAGACGTTTTGAACACTAGTATGGACTACAAATTACTGCTTTATTAGGAATTAACTATAATGTCAGTTATTGGATTTGCTTTCTTGGACTGTTTATACCTGGAATGTTTTAATTATACATTATTATTGTTTTGCAACTTGATATTTTGTTTTTCAATATTTATATATTTTTCGACCGCTTCAGGCGCCTGCTTCGCTTGTGCGTAACGCCGGCGCTGCTCACGAGACATACAAATTTAATTTTTCTTTGTTTAAAAGTATCGTAAATACTCAATGGCACAAAAAACTCAGGTTTTTTTATTGCCATGTAATTAATGTACTCATATTAAAATCAAAATATAATGTACGACCGTTTAAGAAATGATCAGCCTTCCAAGAAGTTCTTGAAATCATCTTAATCACCTTTTAACATCGACTTTTCTTGGCACCAAGTATTGCCTTTTCCACTTGCTCGCTCCAACATGTGGGGGATTTTACTCTTCTTCTTCGTTACACCACAACAAACATCTCCAAGTTGTATTTCCTTCACGCAAGATGTCCCAAAAATTCTGTGATATTTTAAATATCAAAGATATTTGAGATTCTGTAAAAAAAAAAAGGTAGATGGCTCTTTCAAATAATGGAACGATTAAATGTATTAATATCAAAAAGATAACATATAGGTTCGAAAATTTGTCGCTAAAAATATTGTCGCTGTAGCATAGTTAGATAATGCACCTTCCCCGGTTAGGAAAGAGATCCAGGTTCGAATCCCGGTGTCGCAACAACAATATTTTTCGATTTAATTGATTTTATATGTATATCTTTCTAATTAATGTATTTAATTCATATTTAAAATTTTATTACTCACTTATTTAGTTACTCAATACCTTCCATTTTTATGTAAGGTTAAACTCTCACCTGTCTGCCATCATTCTCTTTTCTTCCGATACTTAATTTTCGTCTTGTCTTCATTTTCATACTATTTATTTATTTCACACCATTCTTGCACAGAACCATGATTGAATATTCAATGATTATTGTATTTGTACAATAAATGATTCCCGTACATAATTATTTCTTAGTTCTTGTGACATCATCACACGCATCATTCCTAATCATCTTCTTTTCACTCGTTTCAAACCACCTACGCGATTTTTTTTAAGAACGACGTTTTTCGTTCTGTCCTCACATACATTTTGCCAACTCCTGACACATCTGAGCATTGATGTATTACGGCTAGCTTGAAGTCTTGCGGTTTTGATACTCGCCTGATTTTGATAACACTTTTGATTTTCATAACACAAGCGGTTTAGCTCAGTTTGAAAATAGTAAAAATATAAATATGGCACGTATTCCGTACACCCGTCACCGTTTAAAAAAAAATACAGAAATTAATGAATTAGTAAAGTTAATGGGTTGTCTAATAAGTTTTTTCCGCTTCTCCATTATTTTCATTGTTCTAACAAAAGTAATTTCTCGTTGTTGTTTTAATTATTATTTTGAACCTCTTGAATTTGACTTTCACAATCTATGTGTAGTGTAGTTATTTTAGTAATCAAAAATTAATTTGAGACGTATTCTCTTCTCAAAATGTATAAAGCATCGATTGGTTATTAATACGGTAATCTAACATGCCGCGCGTCCATTGGCCGACTGTAATCCGTAGCTAATTGGATATTGACTCGCTTGCCTACATAGGTTACACGTAAACTAAGCCACAATTCAGTGTGAATTGGGTTATAATAATTATAATAATGTGTTTATTCCAGTGTGATCAGGTATTTTTTTTTATCCGATTCGCCATAGAGATAATACATATTATGTTATACATTAAAGTTATGTAATAAATATAATGCTATGAAAAAGAAAACCAAGGAAAATATTAAAAATAAATTTTAAAATAGTTAATAAAAAGTAAAAAGTTCACAGATATATACACACAAAATATAAATATTACATGTATAACTACTTCAGTCACGGCCATTGTATATGTAGCTATTCTGTAGGCGTTGCCATTCTCTGGTTAGGGAACCGGCTTTTCATGAGAGCGCCGCTTGCACCAGAGAGTTAGTGCTAAGCTCCAGCTGCAGCCAGCAACTCGATGTCTCAGAAGCGGAACGAATCCATGTATACGGCCTTCGGTAAACATTGTAGATGCGCTGCAATAACGCGCCAATCCGAACAGTAATGAGTAGCGAACCAACGTCGTTGATTATAGAAAACTATACATATATTAAGATAGACTGAATGATACATCATTTTGTATGTATTGTCAAAGCCGTACCATTAAGTGTATATCATACAAACAGTAACATTAACAAATTTTATATTATTACCGATTATATAAAAAATTAGAGATAATATCTTCTAAGCATTTTGTACAAATGTTAACCCATATAACAGGTTTGTGGCAATTACAGCACGATAATTTTCTCCTGGTCTTAAAAAGACATAGGCTGAAAGAATGAATAACTCAAAAATGAACTCTGATTATTTTTATGACAACTTTTTCAAGTTTTAGAAACTATTTCACAACCTCTGCTTAATAATTTTTATTTGATGAAATTTCTAACATTTAATTTTTTTATGCTTACTTGTAATAGGCGTTTCTCGGCAGATAAAATAAGTAGTGCATAACGGATGCAAACAAAAACTGCATCAGTTTTCAAACCATTAACATCAATAACATTTTTTTATTTATTTATTTTTATATTCGACAATAAAAAATCAATAGTAGAGTTATGCACCCCCAAATAAGAAAGGTCTTGAATTATTTGGGTGGATTTCAACATTTATATAATACTATATACTTAATGTAACTAGATGTAAGAATGTGTATACAACAAATGAAAAAGATTTAAAAAATATACATACATCTATAATAACACAATATATAAAAATGTTGGGAATTTGATCAGATTAAAAAATAGGGAAAGATGTCAAATAATTTAATAATTTTGAAGACCTTTAATCCATTTCATAACTTTTTTTTTTGTAAACATTTATATTAGCTGCTAATTTAATTGATGTTGGCGGTTAGTTATACAATATAGTCGCAATGTATGATGCATGTCTCTGTCATATTCCTAGTTTGGACATTTAAAAAATAACATGTTCATTAGTTTTGCTCCTAGTCTGATAGTTTTGGTGAATTTTTATTTTATCCCCTTTAAAATAATGAAATAAAACATTTTTTTTATATTAAGAAGATAAATATTGAATTATATATTTTCTGAGATATAAGCGTTTAAAATTTTTTCATTTTTTTAACACACCTCGAACCAATTTTAAATTCATATTCATGTCAAAACACAAATTAAAAATTAATAATTCATAACGTCGCATTATGTTGCAGTTTTGACGTTGTCATGTCACATAATGTCGATTAATTAGTTGCGTGTTAAACACACGGTCGCTTCGGTTGGTTATTACTATAATTATAACCAATCGTGGTGACAATTTGTCATGCCCACATTTGTTAACGTTTCAAAATAAATCCATTTCCCAATTATTGTGGTGTTGTGTTCAACCACGTGTCGGTCTTAAATCATTCATCCTTCGCGCAAGTTAAAACTTTTGGCGTACCATTAGTGACAGCAATTGTGACGGATTCGCATTGTTGACGATTCTTATCATAGCTGATGTTTCAGGTTATTATTATTATTTTGTATGCATATTTTTTCATTAAATTTGGTAAACAGTTAAACACAAACCATAAATATCTCTAGTATATTATTTTTAATTACCGAATAATAGAAAAATATTAATTTAACATACGTACATGCAAATAAATTTAAACGCTTCATAAAATATGTAATAATAATAATAAATAATTAATACATAATAAATAATGAAATTTTAAAATTGTTCTTCATATACACCTTTTATATAGTAATAAATGTAATTCTATCTTAAAATATGAATTAAATATATTAATTATAAAGATATACATATAAAATCAATTTCATCGAAAAATAAAAACATTGTTGTTGCGCTACCGGGATTCGAACCTGGATCTCTTCCCTAACCGGGGGAGGTGCTTTATCCAACTAAGCTACAGCGGCACTATTTTTATCGACAATTTTTCGACCTTATATGTTACCTTTTTGATATCAATACATTTTAATCTTTCCATCATTTGATCAGATTCACTCAAAGGTATTTGAGATTCTGTAAAAATAAGGTAGATGGCTCTGTCAAATGATGGAAAGAATAAAATGTATTGATATCAAAAAGGTAACATATAAGGTCGAAAAATTGTCGATAAAAATAGTGCCGCTGTAGCTTAGTTGGATAAAGCACCTCCCCCGGTTAGGGAAGAGATCCAGGTTCGAATCCCGGTAGCACAACAACAATGTTTTTATTTTTCGATGAAATTGATTTTATATGTATATCTTTATAATTAATATATTTAATTCATATTTAAAATATCACAGAACTATGTTCTGAATAATTACAACTTCACAATAAGAATGTGTTCTCCTAAAAATAATTCTATCTACTTGTAATTCTAATTAATTGAACAATTGCTTGTAAACTATGCCCGTCTCGACACAGAATTTCTCTAGTGAGACGGGCACAGTCCAAACTGATTTGTACATAGTATTATATAGTTACTAATAATAAATAATAAAATAAATATTACAACGGAAAATATATTTTACTCATATTTCATTTTCAGATTTCGTGTCACGGGGAAGAAAACATTTTTGGACCAATTGATTGTTGGCAATATAAAGACAGAATCAATGAACAACGTAGATATGAGAGATGTCGTTTTAAAATACAGCAAAAACGTTAAATTTACAGGTATGTTTTATATTTCATTATTTTATTATTGTTTTTTAATTTAACTCGTGACTTATAATAAAAAGAGACTTCTACAAATGATATTTTATCAAAGATTCTACATGTTTTTATTTCCAAAACTGTACAACACACTCTACACCAACTGGAAATCGTCCACTTTCAATAATATTACACAAATATAGATCCAATATATGATTCAATTGGGTCAATCAGAAGCATCCCAATCCAATATTCTGACATAATTATTACAGTGTCTAGACTATTCACTAGTTCTACAACAATCTCACTACTTTTTTATTTATTCCACATTATTTTATTATACATTATTGCTAACAGCTTTCAAATGGTGCCTCACGTTTCAATATAATTCTAAGGAATAGAAACGCAATAGTCAGAAAACCTGAATATTTTTATAAAGGAAAAAGCATTCTTATTGTGAAGTTGTAATTGTACAGAACATATGTATGTGATATCTTAAATACTAATTAAATGTATTAATTAGTAATATATACAAATAAAATAAATTTTATTGAAAAATATTGTTGTTGCGCTACCGGTATTCGAACCTGGATCTCTTTCCAATCCGGGAAAGATGCATTATCCAACTGTGCTACAGCGACAGTACTTTTGACGACAAATTTTTGAACCCATATGTTACACTTTTCAAATTAATATATCTATCGTTTTATTATTTGAAATTCCGTAAAAACAATGTAGATGGCTTTTAAATAATGGAACGATAGATGTATTCATTTGAAAAGTGTAACATATGGGTTCGAAAATTTGTCGTACTGAAAGTACTGTTGCTGTGGCATAATTGGATAATGCACCTTCCCCGGATTGGAAAAAGATCCTGGTTCAAATCCCGGTAGTGCAATAAAAATATTTTTCGATAAAATTTATTTTATATGTATATAATAATAAGAATATTAGTTACCTACAGTAGACTGTAAAAGATTTCTTATCTACAAAGAGATTGGTGTCGTTCTCTCATGTATTAATAAATAGTATATTTGTCGTTTTACAAAGAGAATATTAATTTATTTAGGTGCACTGAGACTGGAAAAGGTTCGGATTACTGGGGACTTACAAACATCGTGTGACGTCATGACTAACATCGTCAACGGAGTACATTGGACAAATTTCGTAAATAATGCAGTAAGGGTTGATCTTCCTACAGCACTTCATTCCGTCACATTCCACAACGGTGTTTTTGGTAATTATAAATTTACATCAGTATCAAAATAAATTGGATAAATCACTTGGAAAGATACACAGAAATAAATAGCAATCACGTTTACCAATTATCGTCTGATTTCAATGTATATACATGTGTTTATTTCACATTTTTAGTGAGACATCTATCTTTTCTCGTTAGAATCAACGATGTCTATAATTACAATCTTTCTTAAATACCTCCGAAATTAAATAACCGAAACAGCGTAATACGAAGAGTTGCAGAATTATGAATCATTCATCCAATATGGCTGATAATGATGATTCAGAGAATATGTGCAAATTCTGCACTGTTACGATAAATAATACTGTTTGAAAATTTTAAAATATCATGTTAAGCTTGAAATCTACGTACTTCGAAATAAATACTTACGAAATTGTTAAATTATGAATCTATATCTTTGCTTCAGACCCGAAATCATCTAACAAAAAATGGTCTAGCCGCTCGAGATTTGATGAACTTTAATTTTTTGTATTCAATATATAATTTGGAACCATTCAAATATTTCAATTAATCGAAATAATTGCGTAATTACGATTTTTTTGAAATGCTTATTTATATCTCTGACACGGTTGAGATTAGGCACATATCCCTCGGAAAATATTGTGGATTAAGTCTGTTACACCCGTATATATATTTATATATGATGAAATGACTTATCAGTACTCCATGTCCAGAATCCGATTCCGATTTAGATCAAATATCAAGTGGCGTCCTCAGATACACTTAATATTCTCGTAGAACTTTACATACTTGAATAATCTAAAGGTATTTCGAAATTTCCTAAAATCTGTGAAAGTCTACAAAATTATAGAAACGTTTGTACGAAAATATATGTGAAATGATTGGCATGTCAATAACAAATGAAGCGAGGTACAAAAATGGGACTAACTTAAACGATCGCTGGTAAAATTCGAACCGTGACCTTTGCGAAAAAAAATGCAACTTTCAATCCTCTGAATACTTCATGTACACAAGAACCGACTGCAATAATTATATATTCATGTACTCATATATTATACTGAAACAAATATTTTACTTTTGTAAACGTAATATTAAACTTGTTAATAATATTAAATTAATAATATTGAGCAATCATAAACATTGCTATTCAACATTCTAACATAATCATTATACAGTGCCTACACTAATAATTCACTAGTTCTACAACATTTTTATTAAAAAAAAAAAAACTCTTTTTTTTTTATCTCTATTTTTATTTCTGTCGAATCTTTATTAAATGACAGCACGAAAAAAACTGTCTACTTTAACACAGACTTCAGTCTAGCAAAGTAGCCAGGACAACGCTGTATATATCAGAGGTGGAGTCTACTCCATCTCACACAATAAACTGCGAGTATTTAATTGTATCTTATGTTAATCATGTTATATTATAATATATGCACCTCTGTTACAACAAAAATATGTATGTCAATGAAGTCAAATAATACTTAATTATACCTCAATTTCGTCTCTAGTATCTACTAACAACATCAAGTATTAAAATATCTTCTGTGGAATTCAATTTAAGCGTTTCTCACGAACGTAAATTTAACGTTGAATTAAACTCATCAACCACGTTACTCATTCCACGCGACATGCACATTTCACCGTAAACACTCAACAACAACTCTTAAAAAAAGCCAATAGTAATAATACCAGTAATATAGTAATAATACCAGTAATAATTTTGACAACATTCACATGGTGTTACAAAATTATGTTTACTTTAGTTACTCAATTAACAATCTTGATTCTAGTATCAGTTTCCAAAATAGACGATCTAAGATGTAACTTTTGACATTTAACTTAGTTTTAAACCTTATTTTGATATAATTTCTAAGGATTTAAAATATTAGAATTTGTATTTAGAATGGCAAAAGATTTTAAGATCCTCAATATATTAAAACTTCTATGTAGGTACATAATTTGTGAAGATTCAGGTTATGTATGAGTCAACTGTTTGATCGCCTTTCTACAATACGCATTCTCAAACAATTGAAAGAGTACAAAATAAATTTCTGAGATTTGTCAATTATAAACTAAATTAATATTTTCTCTTATGTTTAATGAATTTATTAATGCTTAGTAAAAAAATAAATATTTTTCATATAGTATGTCTATTTAAAATTTTGCATCAAAAAATTGATAGTCCTGATTTATTGTGGCTAATCAACTTTCATGTATAGGTCGATTTTTTGGTCATGGCACTTCAAGAATGTGTTATGTACCGATACACGTCAATTTGTGTGTGAGCGCTATCTAAGCGAGAAAGAGACAAAGTTATGTGACCGCTTCACGCTAGACAGTATGCAACACCGCATTATGTACACCACGAGCAGTGTGTTGGTTTATGTCACACTTCAGTATATTTTCTTCACTTACTAGTTTCAGCTGACGAAGGGCATCGACAGAGTCATTAAGACACTTCCCTATCCATAAAATAATTTAATATTAAACAAATATATGTATAAATACTATTAACAATAATAAAATATTACTAGCAACAGACTCGTCAGTGACCGACTGTACAGTGCCATGAGTAAAAAAACGATCTGTACCTGTCAGAAATATTAAAATTATATTACCATATTATTGTAATAAAAATGGGACGCGCGCTCAGTTTAATTATCCATTAAGCAGAATTTAAAATTTGGGTAAAATTACCAAATTACCAAAATTCTAACATATTTGTTTATAACTGGCAGATCAAAAGAACTAATTTGCGACCATCACCGGTCGCACGGTCATACATTGTTTCATAAATATTTGAATATAATGTATGGTATTTACCATGTTTTTATTTTTATTCTCTTTCTTTTTTATTATTATTATTTAATTTTACGATAAAGATTTTATTAATGATACCTACACATACATAAATAATTAATATTGCATCGAAAAAATTTACTTTTCGAATATTAGTGGAACTTATCTATGATATATCTGTTACGTGTATCGAAAGGTGTCAATATTAATGGTATTTTTTTTTACTTTAGCCGACACTATCAACGTCGAAAGTGGTTCATTTTCTTCAATAGCATCAGTGATGCATAAATCCCTAACGGATGTTGATGTATCAGTTCATGGTCCTGCTGTCTTGGGAAAAATCTTCAATGTGCAGCAAGTAAATGGCATTAACTGGCGAGACTACTCCGACCTCGTTGTCAAGAGGTCTTCTCCTTCTGACGTAAGAGGTCATAAGACTTTTAGAGGCCAAATCAAGGTGAATGAAGATTTTAAAGCTAGAGCTATTAATGGATTTCCACTGGAGATGATGATGAATGAGGCTTTAACAAAGTCTGGTGATCAAGTTATAACTGGAAGGCATATGTTTGGAGATGTATATACAGGTATGTAACATACATATTTTGCATGTGTTATATCTTTAACTTGTGCTGATGATAATGTTGACTCTTTATATGCAGGATTGTGTCGTCATAATAACACCTGTTCGTAGTAACAAAAGTATTTATTCCAGATACTTCGATACAATGCAGTACAGGTCAATAAAAGATGTTTACAACTCAACGGTTCGGAGGCAAGAGGCGCGATACATTTATTTCTTTCACACACTCACCATCGTACCAACATTCACGCGCTCACGCATTCGTCCCATAGATACATCACAATTTAAAACATTTATTGAAATATTCAGTTATTTTATAATACACTTATGTGTTCCCAAAAAAATGCTCATTACACAATATACTGTCATTTTTTATATGTCTAATTAAAAAAGTTTTTTTGTGTAAACTTCTAGGTCATACGAATTATATTCGATACGTTGTATTGGCATTTGATGATCACGTGTTTAAATTATAATACTATAGCAACATTATTTAAACATTTCATTTTTATTTTGAGAAAAAATCAAATTCCCTATTTGTTTACGTTAATTGATTGTGTTAGGTTAGTTACGGCCGGTAGACTGATTTGTTTTATTTGAAAATATAGTTAAAAATGTTTTCATCATCGAGAAACAGGTTTTCATATTAGTTTTACTTACTTGCCATCACGCCGTTTCTCCTCGAGCGTAATCAGAGAGAATAGAGCGCCACTTTATTCTGCCCTGACACACACTTCTCGCCTCATCCACATTCATACATCTTCTCATATAAACTCAACGATCATTGAGGCTTCTAACAGGACCATCCTCCAGTACCTGATCCACCTGATAATGCCAAGTCTTCCGCGGACGTCCTCCACTTCTGGTGCCATCAACACTTGTGTCGTATATCTTTCTTACCATTCCCTCCTCATTCATCCGTTTTATATGACCTAACCACCTAAGTTTTCCTTTCTTAATCTTACTCACTATACTAAGGTCAGCTAGCGGTTCACAATAGAGTCCTGGTACCGACACTGATGTATGGAAGTGAGGCCTGGAGCTGGCAGAAGAGGAACAAAAATAGAATGAATGCAGTGGAAATGAGATCACTTTGGCGTATATGCGGCAGATCCATTTATGACAGAGTAGAGAATAAAGAAAGAATGTAAAGCTAATCTTAGCATATTAGTTTTAACTTATTCGATTTAGGTTCGATTTTTTTTCCTATATATTTCATTCATGATTAACCAGGTAGAATGCACAAATAGCGACAAAGTTGCGCGATTAAAAGTAAGGCTGAACGAAGTAATCTTTTTCGCAGAAATAATGTTTCCCATTCCGAGAAAGTGCACCCAGCAGGGCGGAATCTTCTATGATCGTGCCCAACCGTCTATTAGTAATTTGTGGTTACCCGAAAGGATATTTACCTGCGGAGAATTCCTCAAATTTAAATTTGGTTATTATGATAGCTTGGGCTTTCAGTATCGTGTCCAGTGAATCCAAGTCATCTGATTTTCATCATACTCATAATACAAAGGTGAAACAAATTTGCGTTAGTTATTAGTTAGAACTGTTATCTGGATACGTATATGAGTGCCTTTACTTATGATGCCTGAACACGGATGAAACCTTGATTTCTCGTCTCGGAGATTTGTCGGGAAAGGAATATGAATATGTCGGATGCCTTGGAGATATGGTGATGGAAGTGAATGCTTTGACCATGAGTCGCACAAGTGTCTCTCTCCTCCAGAACTTAAGGACTACAAAAATATATGTTCTAGATATTTCAGGGGTTCAAGACGTTGAGCATCAAGCATACGATGAAGAAGAAGTACCAGTGTTCTCATTATGCGGACGAAATTCAAATTAACCTTACGCGACTTTCCGGGAGAGTATTTGAGATATGTCTCATTCGTGTGCATGCAGCATTATACCTAAAAAATATTTCAATATCATGTGTAGAGTTAACTTTTACTAATTAACTAATCTCGCTACAATATCATATCGATACTTAATCTGCAAAGCAGCTAACTCAATTTTTCAAAAATATTCAGGAGTAACAAAAAGCTGTTTAGTTTTGTAATAAACGGATTACGATTTCCAAACATTACGATTTCCGTGGACGTTGTCTATTTCTAGTGCCATCAACCCTGGTGTCAGGTAAATATTAAACAAGAATCAATGTAAGGTTTTTCAGTACATAGTACCTATTTATTATTTAAAACACGTGATTTCATTTAGTGTACCATAGAACAATAAAAGAGGAAAATAATGGCATCAAAAATAGTTTTTTGACCATGGGTGAAGTTAGCTGCTTTGCAGATTAAGGTATTTTTGTTATTTATTCTTCACGATATCTATAATTTATCTATCTAACTGTAGATATGTACTTTATAGCATAAAGATCGCTCGTCTCACAGAAGCTTCGAGATATATTCAATTCGAATTAGATTAAAACCACATCACGAAGATTCGAAACAAAAACCATGATTGATTTACAATCGAGTTTTAAGATAAGAAGTGTTTGATGGGGATACACCGATAATTCTCTGTACTTTGGAGCGATAAGAGTCTGTGGTGTTGAGGGTCGAAATCTATCACGTACGGCTCCTAATGAAGGGGGAGTAATGACATAATTAAATTAAGCTCGCCAGAAGCCCCGAGTCATCGCTCCGTAGCCCTCGAGGATCAGGCGGGTAAAGGAGATATGAAAACCAAACCGTTCCAGTAGATGAAATAAATTGAAAACTAATTAAGTAATTAATTTCAAAGATAATTTTCTATCAATGGATATAAATTAATTACATAATTTTCAATTAAATAATTTAAGACGCTATCTCTATAAAAAAAATATTGCAAAAGTAATTTAAATACGTATACATACTATCATATTTTAATTAATATGGAATCTAATACAAATTAAATTAATCAAATATAGAGATAGATATACAGAAAAAATATATTTTTCGAAAAAACATTTAGTTGCTACCGGGATAATTTTTTTTTTTCGATAGATTAGTTTTTTCTGTATAGCTTTCTAGTTGATTAATTTAATTTGTATTAAATACCACAGAACTATGTACTGAAAATGCAACTTCACAACAAAATTGTGTTTTTAATATTAACAAAATCAACTTTGTGGTTAAAATACATTTTTAGATTATTTAACCACTTAATTAATTTTACATCAACCGGTTGTTATTTTAATTAATTAAAAAATATGAGGTTAATTTTTCTTAATACAGAAACTTTAATATTTCTATTCTACTAATACACAATATACAATATTTACTGCAAAAATATTGCGGTTAGTAATTTTTATTACAATTGTTCAGTAACTTTGTTTTTAACCATATGAAGGTATTACTGTTTAATTTTATTAATATAGAATGGGTTGGAGCTCAGTTATCCTTAAACCATTTTCTTTATTTATAATACATTTTAATTTAATGCATAAGTACTATTAGAATCGTCGCACATGCACACCGAAAAAAGGGAGCAAGTGCAACTTTTGCACTTAAATTATCTTTATTTATAAAAGTAGGTGATCAGTAAACCAATGTGCATAATTTTGGTGTGCATAGTAGGAACTTTAAGAAAAATGGCAATAGTGTTTTTAAATATTAAAATTTTCTTTAATATTGTTTGTTTCAATTTTAGACATTGATTTGTGCTTTTCAGACACTCTACCGCGAAACATTATGTTGCATTTTCACATGATGCGTTGTGGGATCGGTAGTAGCTTTTTACTTTAGGTTACTAAAGTTAAAATTTCTGCGCAAAAGGGGTTGTTTGATCGTCGGTAAGAAATATTTACTTTTCGAAAGCACATCCCATAGTAAACTCATTTTACTATCCGATATTCGATAGTTAAATTACACGTGAAAGAGGGAGACAGAACATATACACAGTTATACAGATCATCAAGGGAGATAGAATATAAAATTATATGCGAAAGAGAGAGACAGATGATCCCTTGATGAGAGATGCTCCCATGATATTCTATATAACTGTATATGTGTAATTTTATATTCTATCTCCCTCTTTATTTATATATAAGTGCACTTTTTTGTATTTATTGTTAGTTTTAAATACACCCTGACGAAGCTTGAGCTAAGCGAAACCGGTTGGCTTGAAATAAAATTCATGGTTTCGTACAAAATGCTTATTTTATTTATTATAAAAATTCTTATTAATTATTTTACTTATTTTATTTTATACATAAAGGTAGAAATGTGTTCTTATCGTTTTCTATGTGAGACAAATCTACGTTATAACTTACTTATATAAACACAATCTAACATAATTTAAAGAAACTCAAAACACAATTTCTACACGCAGAAACAAAGATTCTCTCAAGTCCCAAGAGCGCGAACTAGGTATGGACAAATAAATTTTAGACACCTATACAATAAAATGTATCAAAATTTAGGTATCCGAAGAATCTAAAAAGTAGGATTCAAATTTGTATTATAGAAATGGGTCGACCTGTTATTGGGGCACTCATCCAAATATAGTGTCAACTCTAATTCTGTTTGCCAGGTAACGTATTAAATTAAGGTATATAATGATTCCAGGTATGATATGTATATTTGTGGTAGAGTGTAGTCAACGAATCGTCAGTATTTATTTATTATTTTTGTTTTTTATGTACTTGCATCAAATTAAGTCTAAATTGTAATCTTTGCATGTCTCAACAGAGTTTCTTGCAAGACAGGCATAGTATATTTAAAACCAAATTAAATGTAAAAATATGTATAGCATTGAAATAAATAAATATCGGTGAAATCCTCGCCATACGTCTCCGTTCTGTTCTCTATCCAGAAGTTGTCTATAGGTGCCAGCAATTCACTTTCCTCATAATGTAGTGAAGATATTCTTCTAGGTATTCATTTTTGTCTTTTCCCTTATCAATTATATTTCTTAGCTATTCATTGGATTCTAACAATATGTCTTACCTAGTTATCTATTATATAAACATTTTTTAGAACTCTCTTCCCTTTCCTCGATCCTACTTCACCACCACAACTTAAATGCTTCAAACCTATTTCTCTACTTCTGGCTAATTAAAGACTTTTGTAAAGTGCTATGGAGACCTATCGCCTCTACAACCTGAACGCACCTTGCAAATACTTAGGTGCAAAATGAGGCTTCCATCAATTTTAAAATCATGCCGGTATCGACTTAAAAACAGACAACAATACAACGCGCCCGCAGCCACCCAAGGAGCCGGCTCTAGCGTCTTACTTCTCTCGCGGCAGCCTACCAGATGTTGTAGAACATTTACTGCTTATATTTGTATCTGTGACTGTGTTTCAAGCATCAATAAATATTGTAAATAATCTTTCATTATTTATCCTGCTCTGGTCACACACTAACATACGTACGCGCATACTCCGCGTTATAATTCAAATGAACAGGTAAATTTACTTAGGGGTACTCGGACGCTCACACATAGCCAACTAATATCTCATAACTTATCTTATTTATGTACACATTAAACACAACATCATTTCATTCCCCAAAGTGGTGACCCCTTTTGTCTTTTATAACCGCACATTACTTTATATTACAACATATTTTAACCCCCAAAATTAATTTAATGTCTATTTTGCTATTACTAATTTGGTTATTATATCTAGTAGACTTCTGGCATCGTGTGCTATTTTACTTCCTAGTTATTTGTAGTTTTCTACTTGTTTTTCTTTAATGCTTTATGTTAAAAATGACCTATAGTTTCGTTGTTACCATAAATTATGTATTATTCCAATTTATTAATAAATAAACAAAACTATTTAGCATGTAGAACGAAATGTTTTTCGCGTTTGTCTATAAATTTATTATAAGTATAATGCTAACGTGACTACAAACAAATGATAATTAAATTAAATTTTTAATTCTAATTTTAATAATAATCAGTAAAGTATATTTAAACTTTATAAAAGATTTTAATCAAGAGATTTGATCCAGAGGAAACTCCACAGGAAAGAGATGCATCAGATAATGCTAATCTTTACAAAGATACACCCTTTTTGCATCAAAGCAGAAAGCGTCCAAGGAAAATATCAAATCCCAACAGTATTCAATTCTCGTAAACCGGTTTTTCAATAGGATATTAAACCTCGCTTAGCTTCTGCAAAACTACAAACTTCCATCATACTGAAAATAGAAGCTCGCACGGTGTTTCAATTCAATTTTAAAATATGATATAATTTTTAATATTTTTTTGTTAGATTGAATAAAGTATCGATAATACCATATATTATATAATATAACTGTCGCATAATATTTTTTAAATAAACAAATAAATTAATAATAAGAAAACACTTTATTTATATAACTGTTTATTGATAAATGAACATATTTCAAGACCAATGTTCTTTTCTTCAGAATACAATGTACCCTAAAAAAAAATGTAAGAATAGACAAAAACAAAACTATAAATATAAGTGGTAGGTAACTAATCAAGAACTAATGCGAAAACATATTTAAAAAGTATATTTGAAAAAGGTTTTGGTTATTTATAATGCTTTATTTGCAATTAACACTTTTTCTACAAATAAATATTCAAAATGTGTTAATTTCCTAAAATAAATATTTTCCTATGAAAACTTATACAGAAATAAATCATTTTCATTTTCCTAGCATTTTTATTTGTTAATAAAAATGTTTTTTATACATTTTATAATATATGAATACAGTTGTAAAATAAATATAAAAGTTCAAGTACCTACATTTGAGTGAAACTATATACGTTAAATGTTAATTATATTTTAAAACCATTTTTATTCATAAATTTTATTATGCAATATACGACAGATAACACAACTATAAGTATTTACACCCGCTTACGAACCGCTCTCATATCTTGAAATCTATGCGCTTTTAGAAACGTTCCCGATGTGTGTATAAATTCTACGTTTAAATGACTGAGACATCCGAAACATGCGAAAGACACTCGTGCCAAATTTTCTTGGTAAATTACAAGAGAATATGAATTATGCGCATCACACTATCGTACTTTATAAGCGCCGCAAGCTGCTGATTGTTCTGGTAATTATATATGCATTTTGCAGTGGCGTGCACTAGTCATGGAATTAGGTTATGCTGCTAATATCGATGTTGTAAAAGTAATGGGTATTGTCACTAGAGTTTGCTTCCATCTAATGATTATTAATATTATTGCTATTATTCTTGAATTTTATAATATATTATCATGTTTAAAGTGTATTGAAACGTGTGCGTACGCTTCAAATATACACTTTGCAACACGTCTGCTTAAGTAAAGCCGTGTATTCAGAACACCGCGCGGTGCGAGAGTAGATTTTAATTCGTATACGTTTGGGGCAAGTATTGCGAAAAAACACATGCGCAGCTTTATTTGTCATATTTATTATTTTAGATATTTCTAGGTAATGCATTATCTTGAGAACGTGAAACAATATGCGCGTGGATCTAAATAATTAATACAAAATTGATCAAATAAAAAATCATTTAGATTTATTGCGCAAAGAATAAAGTTAATTGTTAATTACTATTATATTCCGCTGTAACTTTTGTGGTAATTTATTATAAATATAATTAAGCCAACCACCACTGCCAACCGGTTTCGAAACACCCTGAAGGAGTAACGGTGGTTTCGAAACCGGTTAGTGTTAGTAAAAATAAAGTGGTGTTTAAACAAAGTGAATTGTTTTTAATTATATTCATTATTAATTAATAACGAGAACACATTATCATTGCGAAGTTGCAGTTTAGTTGCAACATAGTTATGTGGTATTTAATACAAATTAAATAATAATAGTTGTATCAATTTAAAAGAACTGCAGCATATAAATTCGAAATTTTTTCTTAACTTACTATGTTGGTGTTGTGTAATCACATAACGCATTTCCTCGGGTAGGAAATGATCCCGGTAGCAACAAAAATATTTTTTCGATAAATACAATTTTCTTATATATCTTTCTAATTGATACATTTAATTTGGATTAAAATTATGCACAGCTTTTTTGATTATGTAATGTCCACACCCTTGGTATTTTTCATATTTGTAAATAATCATAAATAAATTATATTTCAATTTTAAAGAATCTTCAATATCCATAAAAATCTGTTATAAAATTTAAAGAATTAGAGTATTATAGTAGTATCAAGAATGGTTATTTTTAATTTTGAGATACTTTAATTAATCTATATTATTAATTTATATATATGGCTATGGACCGCTGTACGATGATCGTTCAGTCAAGAAGATAAATTTCACTAAGGCGTTATTAACGACCTAGGCCGATGGACTAAGGCGTGCTATTTGTAACCACTTTTTGCCCCTATTCCAGAGTTTGTGCCCCCTTCAGACCTATTTATGATCTTTTCGTTGACATAACTTGATGTTGGAATTTATCGGTCTTAGTCTCGTACTTTGACGGTGTTCTACAGTCGTAAACACAACTTGATGTTTCAACATTTATTATACCGTTATCACTTCGTGGAATTTCTAGGTAGTAGCCACAAAGCTCGTTTTGACATCTATTTTTTTCCGTTGAGAGCGACTATCTTTTTAATGTTACTAAAAAACCATTCAGTGGAACCTGCTAGATGGCGCCAAGACATGCGGTCTTTGGAGTGACATAATTATGTATATTTATTTTCATGGATTTCATTTTATTTATAAAATGTGATTTTATTAAAAATGAATAATATTATTTTGATGGGAATTTCATTCCGACAATCATTGTAAATTTTGATTCTCGATTTTGTCCGACGATGATCTGCAGTAATACATAGTTCCATAAAATTCCGCTGTCGCTGTGCATTAGAGCCACTCGATGTCGCCAGTTGGAATTTGATCGTGAAATGTTATGCACGATACTTACGTATTTTTGCTTGTATTTAATAAATGTTATAATTTTATTAATATTTACGCTGTGATTGAAACCCTGAGTCAAAATATCTCAAAGGTATCCAAACATGAAGCGTAAAGTCTTTGTAACGGGTAACCTCGTGGCGTCTAAGGTTCGTACTTTGCAGAACTTCCATACTTCTCAACAACCGGGATATACTTTGTTACACTTTCATGTTTCCGATCAAACTACTACAACTTTTTCTATATTTTTTATGTTGTCTTTTATAAAAACATAACCTTTAAATACTCACATAATTTTATTCCTGAGGATGCATAAATGTACTCCTAATAAGTGTGGATACAGACACTGGTCAATACTTATTTTATTGTCTATGATATTAAATTATTATGTGGTGGTTATTCTGAATATAGAATCGTTTTTGATCGATAGAGTGATTTAATTTTTGAGTTTTGGAATAATTATGGAAACTAAATGGTTCGGCGGAGCCTACTTACAAATCGTATTACAATTCTCTCGAATTGTACAAATGTTTATATTTGTCACAATCACAGAAAAGCTGAATCAGATATTCACCTAGTAAAACGCTGTTTTACTTTGCATGATTTGTGAATGGAAACAACCATACTAATGCTTAACCAATAGTCTTCCATCAAGTGTCTGCCCCGTGTGCTTTAATACTTTTCTTCCATCGCCTTTATATCTTCTTCTCTTGTTCTTAACTAAAATCTCTCAGATTATGCGAAAATCTATATAAGCGGCTATGGAGAAGTATATCTTTGTAGATTAAATAAAATAAAATACAATAATTTTGTATGAAACCACGAAATGTATTATACGTCAACCGGTTTCGCTTATCTCAAGTTACATCAGGACGTATTTAAAACTGATCATAAATACAAAAAGAGGCACTTATATATACATAAAAAGGAGATAGAATATAAAATTACATGTGAAAGAGAGAGATAGAATACATTTACAGTTAGATATAACTTCAAGGGAGAAAGAATATAATATTATATACGAGAGAGAGAGAGAAGACATACACAGATAGACAGAACATTAAGGGAGGAGAAAATATAGTGTTGATGAATATTTAATTGATTTTAAAGGAAACGTACCTAATATGGTGCTAATGGATAAATTTATTTGATTATTAAGAATTGGTATACCACTACTTACTGCTTTTTTATTTCGAGGGATTCTTAATTGTTCTGTCTGTCTGTATATGTATTCTGTCTCTCTCTCTTTCACATATAATCTTATATTCTGTCTCCCTTGATGTTCTATCCAACTGTATTAGAGGGCATATAATTTTTTTTAACGATCCTGCCTTGCCCTACTCCAACAATAAAAATGAAGGTTCCTATTAATTGAGATATTTATCCATTATCTCATATACTGAATTCAATTTGAAAAACAACTTTTATTTTTCAATTCTGCAACCTAAAAATTCCATAAAATTATTCAAATACTTTGGGAAATATTTTTTTTATTGTTGTTAATACGATACAGCTAAAATTATGTAATTGATTACAAATCAAAGAGTGGCCCTGAACAAAAAAGTGATAAACTTGGAAGACTAAAGACACTTTTAACAATACTACGAATAATATTTGTTCCGAAATATGTATTAAAAATCAGTATATAGCTATATGGAAAGAAAAATAATTTCTCTAAATGCTCTAATTATGGAAATATTTTAAATTGCATTACTTTTTTTGTAAAGTAGTTAGCGAAAACAGTTTTTCAAATAATACGAACCACTATAAATAAAACCAGCTAGTTTATAAGTTTTAGTTATTTAAAAATATCTTCAAATATGAATTAAATATATTAATTAGAAAGATATACAAATAAAATCAATTTTATCGAAAAATATTATTGTTGCGCCACCGGGATTCGAACCTGGATCTCTTTCCTAACCGGGAAAGGTGCATTATCAAACTATGCTACAGCGACAATATTTTGCAAATTATGCAAAATATTGTCGCAATAAAACTGATTTTATATTTATATCATTTTAATTAATATATTTAATTCATATTTAAAATATCACAGACCTATGTTCTGAATAATTACAACTTCACAATAAGAATGTGTTCTCCTAAAAATATATTTATTTTATTTGTAAGTTTGAACTGAATTACGGCAACGTACAAGCGTGTACAAGTTATAGAATAGATATATAACAATATATGTAGTTATATAATATTTAAGAATTATTATCAACGTCATTTTGTGTCTGCTCTCTGCAGAGTCTCCGACTTTTCTCCACTCTTCTTGTGAATTTAGTTCGTATCTTTCACTTCTTCCACGATTTAACCATTCATTGACATCTAGATATCGTCTTCCCGTCTCAGTAGCGATCTTCCTCTTCTTTGTTCATATTATTCACTTTTTAATTTAGTGCCAATAAATCTGCGTTTATTGGCAAAAGTATTTTTTTTTACAACTTACTTACATACACCTTTTTTACATAACTATTACTTCAGAAAATACAATAAGTAAAAATATTATTTACCTATTAGCCGCTACTTATTCTGAAGTATGTAATGTAAGATATTTTGGTAATATAAAAAATATATTAACTAGGTTATATTAAAATCAATATCAGAAAACATTATTTAAGATAAAATTAAGTAATACCTCTTTATTGATTCAACACAATCATGAATTACTCGATAGCTTCACTTCCTATAGTCGTAATTTTGCTCTACTTATAACCCACGTTTCCGGTCTAAGACAGTGTACTAACGCTAATATCGATTTTCTCAATTACTACCGATGCTCGCGCTGAATTTCACATTTCTACAGTAAAGTACGTTTAGTCGTAAGCTATGTAAATACAATTGTTCTACTGAATCGTTACCCTAGTGCAATACTCAAGTATCTTCAGAAGTTAAAAAACGAGGGTACGTTTTTTAGCGAATTATTATGTATGTAGAGGGGCATTGATTAAAAAACACATACAATTAATATGTGTTAAAAGATAATACATTTTTTTGTGAAGTTGCTATTTATCAATCACAAATAAAATTAATCAAAAAGGTTCAGGTTTGAATTCCAGTAGGAACCATATATTATTTCGATGGGTAAAATTTTTCAGATAGATATATTTCTGCAATATTTGAATATGTCCAAGAACACACAATTACTGGATTTTTACCTATAAAGGCACGGTTATTAAATAAATATCAGATATCTCATAGAGACGAAGCTATTTTTATTATATTTAATAAAAATATATATATATAGAAATATGGGGTTATTACAGAGTTTACGACCTGTCTTCTCTTGTATATATATATATATATATATAACGTTCAACAATTGTCACCCTTCAATCTCCACATTTATCAAATTTATCGAAGACAGGTTGTAAACTCTGTAATTACCCCATATTTCTATATGTATATTTTTCATACATATATAAAGTGATCACTTAAACCAGCCGATATTTATTAGTTATATTTCTATTTGATTTAATTAATTTGTGTTAATTAATATGTTATTAAAGAAAAAATTTCTTACCAGCATGACTGCATCATAGAAAATGAGGTAACAAAATATAAGTACTTCAATTACGGTAATTATTATATCTGTAGCTGCTCTGCAGCCGATGCCATTCTCTGGTCAGGGAGCCAGCTTTCCACGAGAGAGCCGCTTGCACTACAGGGTCGGTACTGAGTGCTGAGCTGCAGCCGCAACTTTACGCCAGCAACTTGATGTCTCAGAAGCGAAACGAATCCATACACACGATGTTTGATAAACACTTGCTTGTAGTTTGACCAGAGCTAGCAGGTATACATGCTCTTAACCTCCTCACTGGTTCGGTAGAAATGCCATGACAGCATATTCGCACGAACGCTTAACCGTCTTCTCTGTCGTTCAATGTCATCATCATCTTGTCCATCTTCATTGAAGATATAATGTGTACGATATCAAATTTGTATAACAAAAATCTATGGTAAAATGTTTTTCATAAATATACACTATTTTCAGATCGCCTGGAGGCCGAAGCAATAAATAGTGTTGATTGCAGTCAATTCATCGATATAACTGAACCGGAAATCTTCATCAACACCAGCGTGGGATTCCATTATTTGACCTTAGAAGGTGACCTCGCTGGAGTGGAAACTCCTTGTGACCTCGGAGAGGCTGCAGAGAGGCTGAATCACCTCCCAGCGAGGCACTGGAGTCAGGTATATGTTGATGGACCAGTGTTCTGGACTGAACCGCGTGGAAGGCTGTCAAGGCTGTTTGATAAGGCAGTTCTGCGTGGAAAAGATGCGGATATTAGAGCAGATGTAAGTTGTGTTATTTTTACTATATGCCAAAGTGTTTTTCTTTTTTGTATTTTATTTATAAAATATTTAACATTTCTTCAGAATGACATTTAAACATGACACATGACGTGAATAAATAAATAAAAATCATCATTAGCTTGTACTTGATATCAGCGCAGGCGCTAGACTTGTTTTTTTCCGCCCTACTAACTTAAGTTAAGATGATTTTATCAATTTTTGTAAAACCATCCCCGTAAATTGGCCGCCACCTAAATCGTCTGCCTGCGTGCCACACACGTTAGGGCCGAAATTTTCTTAAGCATTTACGGCATTTTGAAATTTGCCCAGGGGCTGCTTTTTGTCAAAGACGTTCTGGACAACAAATTAATGCTTTATTAGAAAATAACTATAATGGTATTTATTGGATTTGATTTCTTGGATTATTTATATCTGGATTATTTTTATTGCATACTATTAAAGTTTTGTTTTTCAATTTTTACATACTTTTCGGCCAACCCCTTGATTTGGCCGCCACAGGCTAACGCTTGCTCCGCCTGTGCATGCAACGCCGGCATTGCTTGATATTATAGGACTCATCCAAGGATCGCTAATTCTCTGTATTCAAGCCATTTCGTCCATCTATTGCACTCTTCTGATTTCATCACTTCGATGAGCTTGAGGATGGCCAACACTTGTTCTACCAATGCGTGAAGGTCCACTCTCATAACAATGGGCGAATTAATAAATAAATAACATTTTATTGAAATTAAATATATATATATAAGCAAAATACATCATACAATATTAGTACGATTAGTGAGTTCAATTCCGAGTTTCCCGAGAAAAATTATAATTCCAGGAATGCCAAATTAATGAACCCAGACATAGGTAATATATACAGAAAATACTAATTTGCTCAACAATATTACATTTATATCAAAAAATCCAAAAATGATAAATACCAATTAGTGATGATATATATATGTAAGTAAGTAGGAAAGGAATCTTCAATTTAAAAAAAGCTAATAATAATGTACTATTGACAAATAATTTGATGTGAAAAAGTTTTACTGTTACGAATAATATGCCAGAACCAATAATCAAGTATCAATCATGTGTTTCATCATAATTTTTTGTAATTAATCCAAAATACTAACTCCAAATATTTCAGGATTATACGAACTAAACTCGGGATTCATAAATATTGGAAACTGAGTCGAGATACCGAGATCCTGGATGCCAATATACGTTGCTGTACTTTTTCATATCAGAGTATGTCTGAAAATATTCGGATATTTTAATTTATTTAAATACCATAAATATTATATCGCCATCATCATACTAGATGAAAGCTTACTCGTGATGCTGCTATTGTCTTCGGTCCTCCGCCAATCATAGCTATGTTAGTCACACTGCTCTGATAATAAAAATGTGTTTTCATTTAAAAAATCCTTAATATTATTATCACCAAATTATATTCGTGATATAGTTTTTTGAAAGCCCTATCCTAATTAGCAATGAAATGATGACCGAACATATTATATTTCTGACATTTCTTTCAAATTAAATGTCATCCGTTATATATTTGAAATGCTTTTAAAAAAACCCAAAATATAATTGCCATGGCCAAAATTCTAATTCAATATCTACAGAAATATAGTACTTATAAGGCAAATTATATGAATCAATTAGACAGAAAAAAGACATGTATCGAAAACTATTTGTTATTTTAAATTGTTTTATTAACCAGTTAATGAATTAAAATACATCTACCGGTTTCGAAAAATATAATTTTCTTCTTCAGAATGTCATTGACTAATCGAAACATATGTTATTGTTTCTTTAACAAAATCAAATTTATAAAATAAAAATTAGTACCTAATTTAAATTATTACTTGATACAAAATTACTAAAATTTTAGAATGGGACTTGTGGTTAAATTTAGTTAGTTGTTTATAATTTTTTGATTAGTTTTACACGCTTTATTTATCTCCAACGATTCCAAATTATTTCATTTATGATTTTCCATCAAATGATTAGAAAATTCTGAAAACCCACTATAAAAATAATGAATTTTATAACCACAATGTTAATTTTGTCAATCTTTAAAAAATAAAAATATTTGATTACCTCTAAAATACAACACATATGAATAGTTAATTGAATGTTCATAATAATATATATTCGTAATATCAAAGAACTATGTTTAAAATATCATAACTTTACAATATAATCGTTAAACTCTCTCTATACACTGGTGACAATAAATAAATTTATAATGATTATCAACGTTCTAACGTTTCTTAAAAACGTATAACTAAGGGAATGAGTGTTACACAAACACTCAAAAATAGACCGAGTGCATAGACTATCCGTGTAATGTTCCCATTTAAATATAATCATGTCTCAAATGTCAACATTTCTATCATCATGGCTTCGTTACATTCTTCGTTACAACACTATTAATCACAACGGCTATCATAAAAAGTTAGTGGTATAATTAAAGTACAGGCATATATATATATAATACTCGAAGCGGTTGCACAACTTTTTTTAAAAAAAATATTATTTTATTATAATAATAATAATAGTTCTATTTTTAAATTTAATTTATACATATACGAGATATGTTGAAATATTATATTTTCATGCAAGGTCACATACTAAGGCTTTGCGAAATCACGTATCAACGATCTATAAAGCAAGTCTTACACGAAGAAATTTAAATTGAAAATAAATCTCGCTACGTGATATTCATAAGGAAAACTTTTTGAAAAACTATCGTCAGTTGTCACCGCTCGGTCTTTCGGCCGACCGGTGACTCAATTTTTTTATTTTTATTAAATTAACAAACATCAAATAACGATATTAGTATAACTGAATTTTTAGAAGTAATAGTAATGGTATAATACAAATTAGACCACATTGTATTTCGGTTTTGTGCAGATCTAAGTTGTGTATAGCACAGCGTTGAATATCTTCATAGGCATCCAATGGTATATTAAACAATCATATTAAATAAATAAAAATACTAATAAACACATTTTTAAGTGAGCTTCCCTGCAACAATACCGTATATCATCCAAGATGGCCGATTCTTAGTATATTTATTAACATTTGTAAAATCCGATAGACAGTGTTTTGCAGATGAGGCTCAAATGGTTGTTGCCACTTTACTGGACCGTATATGTATAATATGTCATTGTCAATTGTACTGTAAACTACTTATTAAAACAATATTAAAATTTATTAATAAAACAAACACAATTTTCCATCTTGTCAATATTTTTTTAATATCATTATCATAGAAAATAAGAAAGGCAGTTTTTATATCAACATTTGATAATTTTTGATACCTATCCAAATATTGCTGCAATTTATAAATACTTTCCCAATTGTCAACAAACATTTTAATTTTTTTATAGATTTTTATATAATATAATGCCAACAAACACCCGCCACGTCACTTTTTGGTTACAATCTGCCTTAGGCTTGTTTTTTTGATGAATGTTCTTCACGCCAACCATTTTTAGATGTAAACAAAATGAAAAATTGTTATTTTATGAGAATTTAGCAAAAGAAAAAATTTACGAAAATCACACCACAATTTCTTTTGTTACATATTTTGCATGAATTAATGACACTACCTGTATCACACCTAGAAGAAAAAAAAAGATTTTTGATTTTTAAAAACATTCACAAATTCAAAATAATTGTATATTAATACCGATTATTTATCGAACACAGATGTTAAAATTTCAATCTTGATAAGTGATATATATTAATGAAATTTTTAATGCGATTATTATTTTTCTGAATTTGGAATTCTCAAAAAAAAAAACACGTATTTTTCATTACAATCATGGCTGCCGTAGATACACACAAGCTCTAACTTATATTATTATAGTCCTAATATTTATTACACTGTTCAAGACGTGAACGTTTATTTTTCAGGTATTTTTCGAAGGCGGTCTCTCCACAACTGAAATTGAATCCGAAGTTTATCTAAACGACGTGAATATTCATCACGTATTATTAGAGGACTCGCTGAAAAAATATTCTGAAACTACGCAGGTAAATTTGCTGAAAATTTCCAACAATTTTAATAATTTCATAATTTTTTTTACATCTGAAATGTCAGAAAATTTAAAAAATAAGAAAAAACACTTCGTTTTTAGTGGTTAATAAAACAAAGATAAAAATAAAAATATGAATCTTAACCACAAAGATAACATTGCTGATTTTAAAAGTAAAAAAACACTTCGTTTAAACCACTATTTTTTGATGTTTAGGAAACAATGTATACTAAAATTAAAAATTAAATCATAGACAAAAAAACTATAAGAGTGTAAGTGGTGTAATAATTTAAATATTCATCAATATTTAAATTATTTTCGCCGTTTGTACGTCAATCACATGAGGCGTTTTCACGCATATTTTAAATAAGATACTTGTTATTTTACTGAATAAAAAATTATTTCTCTCTGGGCGTTCCATTTTATGATGAAGTTGATGTCAACCGAGTTTTGCACATATTTACAACCTGAGTTCTCGTGTGTATATCGGTGATAGCTAAATCAAATCATTATTTAAACTGTTATTGTGACGAATATAGGTAAATGATTATTCGTAATTATTCTTCAACGACTAGAAACTAGAAAATGAAGCTCCAATAGTTAAATCTTTGATACCAATCATCGTTAAATCTCAGTTAGCAATAAAAATACATAACAGTTTACTGTTTTTTTTTTAAATTATTATTTTATTTATTAATCTGTTATAATTACAATGATACAATACAATAATATTTGTTTTTAGTTATACAACTTCTCTAAAAAGCGTGTACTTATGCAGAGAAAAGTATAACATATTAATAATTATTGTTTACAATAACTAGCTTATAATAAAATAAATTAATAGCAACGATATAAAAATATTATAAATTTCGGGCTACATGTTCATCTTTAAAGTGTTTATTATTTATCATTAATGTTCCTGATGTCTTCAGGTAAGCAGTTAAAATATTTTTTTCCTATGTGCGCATAGTGGTGTTGTGCAAACGATGTGTTAATTTTTGAGCATGAAAATACAAATTTAAACCTAGTATGATTTTCAGTAATAAAATGATATTTTTCTTTATCTTTTAATATTTGAATAATAGTATTTTTTTAAGTACATCACAAAATGCTGGTACTTTGAATTCTTCGAAAAGTAATTTTGTCGGATAATCTTTTGGTTTTTTTAGTATTACTTTTATGACAAGTTTTTGTACATTTTTTACTGGAATCAGGCTAGTATTATAAGCTTATCCCCAACTAATAATGGCAATTTGTCATATGGATTGAATAAATGTATAGTACAAATTTTTTATAGATAAAATATTCGGATTCTTAAAAATATGTATATTAATTTTCTAATCTTTTTAACAACTTGACTTATTTGATATTTCCATTTAAGATTTTTATCGATAATTACTCCGAGAAATTTTATTTTGTTCGTTGTTGTACTATATACATTATCACTAGTGTACATAGTATCACATAGGATACATATATAGGATAGGTACATAGGATCGTACCTAGTTATTTCATAATATTTATAAATAATAAGAAAAAACACTTTGTTTAAACCACTCTTTATTGATAAATTAACATGTTTCGATACATATTGTATATTCTTCGGGAAACAATGTATGCTAAAATTAAAAATGCAATCAAAACTATAAATGTATAAGTGGTGGGTAACTAATTTGGAACTACTGTGAAAAAAAATAAAATGTGACTATCTGCAAAAAGGATTTCGTTTAAGCATAGTGTTATTTCTTATTATTTATAGAATATGTTACAAATTCACAAGTCTTGGTCTTCATATTCGTTCCAAGATTTTTCATACGTAATTTGAGACATTTAAATAAATATATATTTATATATTCATGTGAAATAATCTTTACGTTGTATCTTAATATACCTATATACATATACATAAACAAAGGCAATCCAAAAATTTATATCTACTATGCTAAAAATACAAATGCACATATTCTTGCAATTTTCCACTTCACCGTTCATACCGCCATGAAGGAGAATTTAAAAAAATATATATTTCTGGATTTGACCCGGATTTTAGATATTTATACTGCAGGTTACTGCATCGCTATCGGCGTAATATTTTCCCTTCGATATACCGAAAATAGATAAGCTTTTCTTTATTTTCCCCTCAGCTTCGTAAGCTTTTAACGTTCGAGGCATATTTATATGACCTTACTGACCGCAGCATAATCATGACCATAAAAACCATCTCCCGACGTTTATATTTTTATTTATGGTTGGGAAACCACAATCTATAAGCATAATATAAGGGTGTATTCACTGATGGAATCTTGCTCTGTAAAGAATTATACACAAAGAACAAAGAGCGCACTGAATTATTCGGTGTTTATTATAGATAGATTTCAAATCCATATTTGGAATCAAATTTTTAAATTACATTTGCTATATTACTAAATCATCCTTCCAATATAGATTTAATTTATTATTATTATTGATACATTATTTTAGATTAAATAGAAATGGGCTTACCTATATACATATAAAAAACAATTTATCGCTTTATAATAAAGATGATCATGTAAACTTAATTTGAAGAAATTAAAAGATCAAGTCTTAAAAAACACCAAAGATAAAAACCGTTGGGAATTGAATCAATGTTCCCAAAAAAAATCTGATTCAGTCGCCTTAACCAATAACAATAATCTCTGCCACGGCTGCTAATGCGAAATATGTGTGTACTGCCGTATTTATATTAAAAGTTTTAGTGTAAAATTGCAAGAATGCAAATCAATTTCAGTGCTTTATTAATGGAATGTTTCAATGAAACATTTCCTTAAGATGACTGTCATACTAGTTAATTTAGGGGCCAGGCATTACTGCCATACGTATACGTAGGATTGCTTTTGTGAAAATTTATTAATGTAATTGTGGACGTACTAACGTAGATTAGTCATTAAATTGCCATGCGATCATCTTGATGCGTTCATGTCGCCACAAGAATTTTTAATCGTTATGATACCATGTGATGCAATAATATTTTATTTTGGCTATATTATATTTTGATTTCTTCTACTTAATTAATAAAATGACTACAATTTTCGCATTAAACTGCTACTTTTTAACATTATTATGAGATAATACAAAAATAAATTATATACAGTATGCATTTCGAAACAGGCACAAACATTTCATAGAGTATAAATTAAATAATATATAGGATAATCTCTTACCAAGAAAATTAAAAGAATAGCCAGCTGGAAATATAAAGGGTAGAGAGTTTTATCGTAATGAGACCGCATCTGTGACCAAAACTGCATTTTAATTTGTACTCGTGCGGAAAATGTAATTTTAAGTGCATATCTGCGGTAGCGTTTTGCATCCTCCATGGCAGAATACAAGATTTAAAAATTTATAACCCTTTGTAACATTTTTCAAACACAGTTTCGAGAAATATATAATATTATATATACTTTTCCGTTTTTTAATAGTTCCGGAATATCTCTTCATAAAAATACTTATTATGTGATGTAGTATTAATCAATTTAAGCAACTAGTTTTGCATTCACTGACATTACGGTGATGTATATCTTCTCTCGAGTTAACCTTTGAACCCCGCGTAAATTTAATTATTTTGGAAGATATCAATAAGAAATCAATGATTGCCCATAACGCATAATTGTAGTTCCGTGCATATGGCGAATTCTTTTATTTGTCCGACGTAGCAAAAACTCTCGAACAGCGACTTCTGACATCATGAAATTTGCACAGCTTATTCTTTCATAAATTTCTCGATCAACGCAAATATTTTCAGGTCACTATGTTATTTTTTTCATGAGCTATGAATCTTTGAAATATTCATTTAATAGTCAAAAAATAAGAAAAAGAGGCCACTTCGCTTTATTCATATGAATATGATGAAACTACGAAAGAGAAATACGCCAAATTATGTTTTACAAACAAACATTATTAGTTTTACATCAATCTTTTTTTTGTGATTTGGACCAATAACACGCTAAGGTTAATTAATAATACTGAACCATATCAACAAAATGTAAAAATTTATTGTTTACGATCAAATTCGATTTAACACAAAACGTCAAAAAGTGTCACGAGCTGAGCAATCGAAAAAGGAAATATCACAAGCGCAAAGTGAAGCGGACAAATAAACTGTTCAATGAAGTAACTAAACTGCTATGGAAGCAGAGGGGCAACAGTGATTGCGAACTTATAAACAACGAAACGACTAGACTTCCCATTGCCAAAAGACGAATGACCAACTTATATTTTAAGGATGTGACAATTATGATCCTGAATTATATTTTTCAAATTTTCCTCTGATTTTCAACGGTAACATGTCATTAAAGTATTCTGTTTGCGATGAGTCTAAATGAAAAACACCAGAATTGTGCTATACCGTGTAAAAGATTTCGTTACCAGAACTTTCGAATTGCCGATGAAGCAAGAATCATAAATATGTGAGTATTATGACTTGATTTGTTGAGGTTTTTTCTATCTTGTAGTTTTTTTAGTGAAACGTATGGAAATATAAAATTAATATACACGGAAATCATGGGCGAAACCGGGTAAATTCTATATTTTTTTTTATGTGATACATAAATCCGTTATAATAAACAGATAATATTAAAATACAAATTAAACGTATTAATTAGAAAGATATACTTATAAAATCAATTTTAGAAAAAAAAAATTATTACGCTACCGGGATTCGAATCTGGATCTCTTTCAATCCGGGGAACGTACATTATCCGATTGTGCTACACCAACACGGTGGATTGACGACAAATTTTCGAACTTACAATGTTACATTTTGCAAATTAATACATCTATCGTTCCATTATTCAAAAGCCATCTACTTTGTTTTTATTAATACATTTAATTTTTATTTGAAATATCACAGATCTGTTGAGACTATGTTTTGAATAATTACAACTTCACCTTAATACAGAACATTAATTTTATATAGCTATCTTATATCGTAAGAGCTATAAAAGTATATAAAAAATATTGTACTAAATAAAGATTTAAAGTATCGTATTATCGTGAAGATATTGTATAAATCGGCCCTCCATTATAGTAATAATTAAAAGATGAATAAGTAGATTAGTTAGGTTGACGGATCCCTTTACGATTTATTAGATCGTATCACTACTGATAGTCGATCCCGCAGGCGTGTTCCATGCCAAGAAGTCAACTTCGCGGTAAAATATTTCAGATAAATTTAAGAATTTAACCCTGGAATAATTTAAACTATCAAAAATCTCCAGTGTTGCCTGCGGAGATGCCTCCCGGCACAGGTTAAGAAATAAAAGGCTGACGACGTTACCTATCACGCAAGGGGTGTTTTTGTATCTTGAAATTTATTTACAAAAGCGTGAAATTGGACAGCTGATGTTTTAGAAGCCTCTTATGCAAGGTAGCCACTTTAATATCCATGAAACGGAGATACGATGAGATACTTGTTGAGATAAATCTCAATACCTGTATACCGTATTAAGAATTTGATCTGAGTTCTTCGCTAAAAATTGAAAAGACTAATAGTAAGACAACACCTGGATACAAATGTCACCTAGAACTGCAACTATTCATTCTAAAAAATAGAAGGTAAAGATTTATTTGTTAGGGAAGATTAAAATTCACCCAACGGACATCGACAGTTAATGTATTAATATTAGACGTACAACAAACATAAAGTGGGGCACAAGATATAAGATGGTGCTCGAATTCTGCGACTCGGTGTGTACACGGCGGATTAAAAAATCAGGGTTTTCTCCAATTAATCTCACAGGGGTGTAATCCCCGTTTCAGAGGTTGTCGCGAGACAAAAATCTCATTTGAGTACACAGGCCATAATAATATTATATAAAGGAAATATTAAGAAAAACATACAGTTTAATTACATTTTTTCGTGTTTTTTGCAAATCGTTTATCACAATTTACATGTCGTCAAACTAAATGATCTACGTTATTCCTATCTCAAGTTGTAGACTTTAATTATCCGTATGTAAGTAAGGTAACGTTGATGTACGTGTCGCGCATGTGTCGCCTGAAGGATTCAGCACTACGTGACAGTGTTGACATACAGACAACGAATCACATGTTTGATGTGTGCCTATCAGTATTGGTCCCTCCGAAGTCCACAATGTTACGTCTGGGGCTCTGAACTGGATCCCCAACGAAACGAAAAATTTACTCTAATTATTCATAAATCTTCATTCGCGCAAATAACGATACCAATATTGTCAAATTAGATGAAATTCAAATATAACGAGGAAATAAATCATATTTTCAAATTTACATAGAATAAAATAGTTGGTAGGTTACACGCAAAACTAAGTTGATTATCCTTTAAATGCAACATCCAGAGAGGAATGTTTTCGATATCCAGTCATGCGACGAAATACTAGACAATTATATAATTATTTTAATTGAAATATACTAGATATGGCATATTCTTTCAGACCATTATTAAAAATGTGACCGACGTACAAACTGCGAGAATTTTTAATAAGTTATGTTGATATGTATTTTTTTTTATTAGAAGAATAATCAGATATAATGAGAGTCGGAGTAGTCTAGGTGAAAATGTGTATGTATCTGATAGGTGTCTGTATAGATATTTTTTTGGATTCAGATAAAAATTTATGGTAATCTGTTATTTATCTCATTGTAAGATTATTAAAGAATTTATTGACTGGATAAATAAAGTGGTTTTGAGTTGCAGTATATTTAAGTTTTGGAATGTCATTTGTATCTCTAAATCTCGTAGAGCGGAAATCGCTTATTGTTTTTTTTTATATATATCTATTATTTTTGGTACTCTAAATTTTGTAAAGAACTGAGCAACTTGGATAGTCATTTTTTTAGAATTATTTTTTGAGTAATTTCTAATTGTGATATTGAAGTTTTGTATGCTCCTCCTCATCCAATAATACCATATTGCAAATGCGTAATATATTATTTTTAGATTTGTAGGTGATAAAATGTTTCTGAGTCTTAAAAAAAATATAGGCAGTTTTCCTTATTTTGTTTGTAAGATCAATAATGTGCTCTTTCCATTTGAGTTTGTTATCTATTATGATTCCTACGTACTTGATACAGTATTTTTCTACAATTGATGAACATTAGTCACAAGAGTCTCAACATATGAATACATAATTTCTGATTCAACATTTTCAAGTCATATCAGAGACCGAACAAGAAAATCGATGCAATCCGGAGTAGCTAACTATCTCATAAGATAACGACACCCTTTTCAAAGGCATTTTATATTTACACATTACGATAAATTTTGTTTACTCGCCACGTGTTAATGTCATTTTAAGTATAGTTGCTTAATCGACTCGACTTCAAACTCTTCACATTTAACGATAAATTATATTCCTAATTTATTTGTTTTACTTTAAACTTAGGACAAAAGAACAAACATATTATTTCTAGGCTTTTTGTTTTCTCCAGAAAACTCATTATTTCATATTCTTGGTTTTGTTGGCATTTTAGCTAATACAGTGCATTTTTCCATAGTTTTGACAAATTTAATAATTAACTTATAATAAGATCTTTAAATAGCAATAATGACTCTGATATTTCAAATCATTTATTAGAATATGACCATACATTTGATTTTAATACAGGGTTAAAAATATTACATACATTTTATAAGGAGATTAGAAAAAGTGGAAATATTAAGTCAAATATAATTAATAAACACATAAAATTTGTAAACAATCCCCTATTGAATATTCTCCCATTATTCTCTTTCTAATAGTCATGAAATGCTCTAATTGACTCATCTTACTTCGATTTTGGTTTACCCTTACCTCCTCTTCCTTCGCCCTTACTGAGGAAGAGAACATTGTTCTAGAAACATGTAGATCTTATATCTAATAAAGTGGTGCAAACAAAGTTATTCGATATTATAGATGTCTCACAGAGACGAAGCTAGTATTTATTATTTTACAAGTATGGAAGTCTTTGATACAGGGCTTACGACCTGTCATCGACTGGCTTAAGTGTGACGTTCACCAAGTTTACTCGACTACCACACCTATCAAAATTTTTAAGTTGTATATATGTTATCATGTAGATACCTTTCATTTATTTATTATAACTATCGCCATCTATGGTTTAAAATTTAAAATTAATTTTCATATAACAGTAAAGATGTCGCTAAAACTGAGACTCTTTTTGACCGATTCCAATGCTACAAAGATTTCGACATAATCAAGATAAAATTATTTGACCTCAATTCATAAATAAATATTTCATTTATGTGTAATGTTTTCATTTCTTTATCAAATAATAATAGAGTTGATGAAATTAATTTATATATTTTGTGATTTTAATTTTACTTGTTTGTTTTATTCACAAAGTCAGTTATCACAATAAAAAATATTTTGTTTTACACTTTTACATAATTTTATACCTCTCCGGCGACAACGCTGTAAATCGTTTTTGGGCAGATCCTAGTTATGAATGCATATGCGTTGTGTGTATATTAAATAACCATGTAAAATAAATAAAAATATTATTACATACAATTTCTAAGTGATATTACCTGCAACAGCACTGTATATCTTCCAAGATGTCCGATGACCGACGCTACGTCTGTCGACATTTTTAAAAACCGATATAGAGTGTTGTTGCAGAGGGGTCTCATATTTGTAATGTTATTTTTTGCAAAAACTATTCATGTATATTTTTTTTAATGTATGTAGATATTATTTTACTTAATGTTTTTTTTTAATTTTGTAGTATTTATTTTACATTTTAACTCATAATAAGATATTTGTCGATTTTAAAATGAGAACATTCATTTTTGATATCTGTAAAAGTACAATTATTTTGATATGTTACAAAATCAAATCTTTTAAGAATAATTAAATAAAGAAAAATTAGATAGCCCATGTACTCCAGTGGGAATGACACTGAGTTCAATTGCCAGTTGCAATACATATATGTGATTTTCTGAAGCCTGGGCTTCGTCGCCTGTTCTAGTATTAAAAAATAAAAATATACTTTATTAGGAGATCACATTCTTATTGTGAAGTTGTAATTATTCAGAACATAGGTCTGTGATATTTTAAATATAAATTAAATATATTAATTAGAAAGATATACATATAAAATCATATTATCGAAAACTATTGTTGTTGCGCCACCGGGATTTAAACCTGGATCTCTCTCCACACCGGGGAAGGTGCATTATCCAAATATTACTCAAAGATATTTGAGGTTTGAAATAAAAAAACGAAAAATATTCCACCCTGTAGTCCTTGTAGAGAAAATTAATTTGAAACATAATAATTATGTTTTCTTAATTTTTCAAAACAACTCTAAACAAAACGCACATTTACGCGATTATTAAAATTGACTAAAGAAAATATCGACGTAATATGTATCCGTTTAATACTGTTTTAGATGTATCTTTCTTGTTTTCTTTGAACCCGTCACGTTTCTGCTTGATGATCTGTGAAATCCCACGAGGTAAGGAAAAGCCTCGCCTTTATTTGTTTGAGGAGAGGGACGATCCCAAATATTGTCTCTTTAAGGACATAGTTTTATATTCACTCGGGAAATAATAAGGACATGAATACAGAAAATAAATTGTCATGAAAAACGTACGATCGAATACATTTTGAATTGATATATTATTTAGAGGATTTCTCGTAAATAATATAATCTCTAAATAGAAATTCACGAAAATGGTTCAAATAACTTATATCAATTATATCATATTTTAAATGACTAAATTAATAGATAAGAAAAAACTGATAATTAAATACAGGTAAAATAGTCATTTGTTGGAACCAACACTTTAAAAAATCACATTAATCTAGTGTATAAAAAATCAAATATTTTAGTTGCTACCAGCTACGTTACCAGTTACACCATTCTAACTGAGGAAATTGAAATTATATGCTGCAGCTCTTTTGAATATACATTTTTTTATTCCATGTTCTGTAAAAACTGCAACATTGCAATAATAATCTGATCTCCTTATTATGATATGAATAATTACAATTATCTGAAAAACAGCATTTTGAATGAGAAAAATTGTTTTTATATGCTTAAATAACTTTAAAATAGTTTTTTTTTTTTTTTTAGGAGAACACATTCTTATTGTGAAGTTGTAATTATTCAGAACATAGGTCTGTGATATTTTAAATATGAATTAAATATATGAATTATAAAGATATGATGGATCGATTAAATGTATTAATATCAAAAAGGTAACATATAGGGTCGAAAAATTGTCGCTAAAAATAATGTCGCTGTAGCTTAGTTGGATAAATCACCTCCCCCGGTTAGGGAAGAGATCCAGGTTTGAATCCCGGTGGCGCAACAACAATATTTTTCGATAAAATTGATTTTATATGTATATCTTTATAATTAATATATTTAATTCATATTTAAAATAGTTATTTAAATGGAGCATTACAAGAAAAAAAGAATACATATTACTCGGATCATTTATTAAATCTATAGAAGTTTATCACCTACACACCCATCATCACAGCCAACGACCTCTAAACGCTCGGTACCAACACAATAACTATACGACAATAATATGCGATCTGCAACCGTCCGGGAGGCCAGCTCTTCTCGCTATCGGCTTCCAAATAACATTTTTCAAGAAACGCTCCTCTGTTTAGACTCTTTATTGTATGGTTATTGTATATTTCTCAATTCCGTATGGGTACCCGAAGGTACTCATTATTTTAGTACAGAATTTTTTTTTATGAAAAAGATTTTTGGGACACTTTGTACATTGTATTAAAAAAAAATTATTCTAAGCGTAAATTAGCTTAAATATGAGTTTTGTGTTGTGTTTATTAACGGAAATATTGCAGATTTTATTGGGGCTATAGACCAGTGTTACTGCTTAGCTAAGAAAGGGTAGAGCATTCAGAGAAGAAGAAGAAGATTTCGACATTCCTAATGACAGCCATATAGCGCAAAAGAGAAATAACTTTTACCTGTTTTATGTTAAACACGTGTTCGTAAAGATAATCGTTCAACCAGCTTTCAATCATTTTAATGATTGCTGTTATTAAGCTTTGTAGTTTCATGGTTCTGTTCTGTTAATTTCATGCTCTGATTACCGTAACTCAGCTCAAACTACACAATAGACTTAGCTTTAAGCATGTTATGAGCGTCAATTGCCCTGAATGTGTATATTAATTATTAGTTTCCAGCAAGAAGCCGTTCTAAAGATACGTGTTTCTCTATTATTTCTGGAATATTTATTTATCTATCTAAAATATTATATATAAATATTTTTATATTTTTTGTAATATACGCATCCTCATGACGGTGGATTGTGATTTACATAAATTCTCGCTCTCTTGGTTAAACACCTTCACTTTTCTCGGCATTCCGCGGATTTCAGGGGTGTCATCAGAGAAGTGCCTGTCGCCTATTCCATATGATCGGTCCAACGGGTGGGGGATCTTTCTCTTTCTCTTCGTCGTTCGACGTGGCCCACCACAATAAGCTTCTCCAAACTATCTTTGTTTGAAACCTATATTTATTTGTGAAAATACATATTTATTCTTGAACGAAAATAATGTAATATCCCTTCCCTTCCCATTCCCATCCTACCCGGCCACGCCGCTGACCAGTCGATTGGCAACCTTAAACAGCGCAATTATACGTTTACCTAAACGATTACTAATTTGAGACTTCGCTTCTATGCAGTGTCGGAACTCGTCGTCTAAAGAAACCTTTGACGAAATAGTGATTAAAACATACAGTCCACATTTTTGAGATGCCAGCAGAAACTAGATTGTTGTGAGTGCCAAACTCCTTCCGCATCCTGAATTCTTCCGACATCTATGCTTATATGCAACAATCTTCCTTTCTCGCAAGATGCTCAAAAAATTTAAGGTTTCGTTTCAGGCAAATAGTTTGGAGTGTCTTTAATTTTCAGATCCTGCAGCATTCGTGCGTCCCGTCCATGATACGCGCAATATGTGTCTCCAGCAGCACATATTAAAGACCTTAATTCGTCTTATCTTCGCTGCCTTCATAATTCCATAACATATAAAAATAAAGAATGCACCAGAGACTGTACAAGCCTGACTTTCATTAACTTGGAAATACCGCAGTCTCTTCATATTTTATCAAGTCTGTACATGGAACATTTCGCCATATTTATGTGTCGTTTAATTTCTAACTTACTGCTACTGTCGTCGGTAATTATGGATCCGAGATAATTGAAGTACATAATTATTTCAGTGTCTGAAAATGCATCTGTTTGCGAAAGCTGATTATGTCAATGATAATTAGCTTTATTTTTTCTTGTTCATCTCGAAGACTAATTTTCTACATTCTTCTTCAATACGACCGAGTAGTACACCCATTTATTGTTTTGATGTAGCAATCAGAGTTCATCCGCGTATCTGAGATTGAAAATCTTTCTGCTTTTAATTTTTACGTCACCATTCCAGTTGTCGAGTGCATTTCTCATGATGTTAAAAAGTATATATGTTGAAGACAATATACATACAACCCTGTCTGACTCATTTTTGCACTTTAAGCGTTTGAGAGGAGATGGAATTGAATTTAACTGTAGGACACATAATACCTATTCTTATACCCATTCTAAATTCTAAATTAACTTTCATCCCGCATATAGAGTCGGTAATTGGTAAGGCCTATAAACTCCGTAGATTTATTGCTAGAACGTCAAACCCATTCCAATCACCTTTTACTCTTATCAACTTATATTTCTCATTTGTAAGCAGTCAACTGGAATTCGGATCGGTAGTTTGGAACACCCATTATTCCATCTACAGCGACCGACTTGAAAATATTCAACACAAATTTTTCAATATCTTAAATTCACGTTCCCGTTTAGATATTAAATCACATTCAGAAAGCGAGTGTTACCATAAGATCCCTTCTTTTTCAAATCAAAAATGGAATTGGTTGACTCTTCCTATTTATAAGAGGAAATTGGTTTAAACTGTTCCACATACTCAACGCCTTTAAATAATTTATTTTACCCAAATTTTGGCTGAACAAATTATTAAAAATATTGTTTTCTAACCCGCTCTATGTCAAAACATAATTTCATAATTCCTCTAAAAACTTACGGCATGTTCAACAATATTTTTTTTTACGGACGTGTACGGAATACATGTCATATCAATATTCTTACTGATTTCAAATTAAGCTAAACGCTTGTACTATGAAAATAGAACTAACTTTCTGGTCTCCAAGAACGGGGCACGAACCCCTGACCACTAAATCGCTAGGCCGGCATCTTAATCTCTATATCAACAAGCTACTAGATTATATATATACAATAATTGCTTCCCTTCAAAAATAAATTATTTTAATAATTACAATACAATACACAATTACTGGATTTTCATTTACAAAGGCAATGTTATTAAACAAATAATAGATATCTCATAGAGGCGAAGCTATTTTTTAAAAATTATAATTAACTTTCAAAAATTTGATATATATGGAGACGGATTAATGGGTGAGAATGGTAAACGTTATATTTATATAAAATGATCACTTAAGCCAGCAGGCCTATCTTAAACTTAAGACAGATATTAAGCCCTGTACTTCCATACATTTCGATTAAATATAATAAAAAAATTAAAAAAGATAGCTTCGTCTCTATGAAATATCTATTATTTGTTTATTAATAATTACTTATATAAACTGAAGATGCATGCGTGAATATGTATATATATATATATTTGAATATGTATACGCATATACTTTTTTAATTGATCAAACCCTTTTCCGTCCTCTTTTCACTTTTTTGATTACTTTTATTTTAGTGTTGAAACACTTTTTGATTATCAGTTTGTTAATAAAACCCCAAAAATATTACCAATGGCCGAAGAAGAAAATTCATTAGCGACATTGTATGTTATATGAATTTAAAAATGGAAATAACGCAACTGCCGCGACAAAGGTTTTTGAGATTCCGTAAAAATAAGGTTGATGGCACTTTCAAATAATGGAACGATGAATGTATTAATATGAAAAAGGTGACATATAGCTTCGAAAATTTGTCGTTAAAAATAATGTCGCTGTAGCATAGTTGTATAATGCACCTTCCCCGGTTTGGAAAGAGATCCAGGTTCGAATCCCGGTGGCGCAACAACAATATTTTTCGAAAGAATTGATTTTATATACTTACTTACTTACTTACCATCACGCCGTTTCTCCGCAGGGGTAGGCAGAGAGGATAGAGCGCCACACTTTTCTGTCCTGACACACAATTCTCGCCTCATCCACATTCATACATTTTCTCATACAAGCTCGCCGAATGTTGAGGCTTCTAACAGAACTATCCTTCATTATCTGGTTTACCTGGTCGTGCCAAGTCTTCCGCGGACGTCCTCTGTTTCTGGTGCCAACAACACTTGCGTCATATATATACGCGTATATTCGTATATATTGCATATATTCTACTCACCAGATGCTGTAGTTCTTGTTCATTATTCGCCATTAGTACTGCATCATCGGCGTAAAATATATATATATATCTTTCTAATTAATACATTTAATCCATATTTATGATTATTTTATTTCTTCTTCCTTTTCCTTAATCCTAGGATCCTTTTACAGCTATTAAACAATATTTAGATGTTCAATAGAAATAAGAGATTGAATATTCTATGATTGGTCAATTTATAATTATTTCATAAAATTAACCTTTTTTCAGGTTGTAACTGGGATAAAGGTTGTAAAGAACAACCTGCAAGTGGACGATGCACACATCTTAGATCTTCATTCGCGTTATGTGAATGGTTTCGACATCCTGGATCTCAACAGCACTCTCGTTCGAAGTTATGGGGATGAGGAAATACACGGAGAGAAGATCATAACTTCTCCCGTCCATATTTATACATTGAAGGTAAACTTTTCAACGGTATTCTAATAAAATGAACGCGTGCTATTCTGGCATAGTTTAAATATTATTACTTCTACAGTATTATCAAAATTACTTTATGGCAACACATTAATTAAATAATAAGAGAAAAACACTGTAATCAAACGACTATTTATTGATAAATCAACATGTTTCGATACCTATGATATCTTCTTCAGGAAACAATGTATACTAAAATTACAAATGCAAGAATAGATAAAAACAAAACTATAAAAGTATAAATGGTAGGTAACTTATTAAGAACAATGCTTCGCGCACTTGTGATGTCTAAAGAGCTACAATTATTCCGAATTCGCCAATCACTTTTAGGAAACAAATCATTATTTTAAGATTAACAAATGTTTAGAAATTTTACATACAGTTAAAACACTATAAAACTTGCAGAAATTTTGATATTACAATTGAGGAACACTTGAGATGTCTAAATATTCTGAGTTCGCTAATCATCTTTTGGAAACAAACCATCATTTTAATATTAACAAGGGTTTAGAAATTTTACATACATTAACAGGTAGATAAATTTGTAATTTTAGAAATAAGAAAAAATGTTAATAGCAAAATAAATATTATAAATAACGAAATCCTCATTGTAAATAGTCACTTTTTAAATTTGTTTTCATATTAGTTCTCACTTATTCACCACTTTGTAGTTTTGTTTTTATCTATGCTTGTATTTTTTAATTTCAGTATACATTGTTTCCTGAAGAAAATACCATATATATATCGTAACATGTTAATTTATCAAAAAATAATGATTTTAACAAAGTGTTTTTTATTATTATTTATAAAGATTTTAATATAACTTGGTAAAATCCCATCAATTATGACAAAAAATTTATTATGTTTTAAAATTTATACAAAATACCTCCTGGTATCGAATTATTATTCGATACTATATACACTAGAGATAGTAAACTGCTTTGTGTTTTTATTGGAAACTAAGATTTAACTGTTGGAGCTTCACTTTCTAGTGTATCAGTCATTGCTTGAAGAATTATGAATAATCATTTGCCAATCAACGTCACAATAATAGTTTAAATAATGATTTGATTTAACTATCACCGATATACACATGAGAACTCGAGAATGTTGATATATAATATTTAACTAAAAATTACGAAGGTAGATATAACATAAGAATAAATGTTGATTATGTGAGTAAAATAATGTACTTACTTGAGTATACTTAATTTATTCAATTCAGGTTACTAAAAAATGCCCTATTATAATTTAAAAATGAATTGGAGATGAATGGAGAAAGTCAGAGACTGGTGAAGAAGTAATTTGTGCAGCGGCATGCTCAATACCATTCAATGGCCGCTGTGTGGCGCTAGTCGCCTCGGCATACTGCCTTATCATAATCATCGTCATTATTATAGTTATCATCACAGTTTTTCCAATTACAAGATTTTTTTTTTTTTTCATTCATAAGGAATCAAATATAAAGAGGATAGTCTTGAAAATTGAATATATTAATTACTCTCGGATAACGAATATGTAACACGTAAAATATAACTTGATCTTTGCCATGCGTAGAGTTTCATAAATTACTTTTCATCGCAGGTTCTCGGATTCCTTCGCCTTTCCGCGTCATGGAGCTCATTTATCACATACGGTCCTGGAAATATGTTCCAGGACCGTACTCAGAACGTTTTACCGGAAAACAGTTTATATATTTTTTTTACTAAATTATTCTTATAATCGGGCATATATTTTTTATTTACTCAAATTTTCATAAATAATATGCGTCAATAATTTTACAATGCAAATAATTACAATTCGATTGTGAATATGCAAAATATATAATACAACGACACCTACTGTGATTGCCTGTTGAGAGCCTGTAAAAATCAATATATACCTATTACTTTTTTTAATACTTGAACCGCCTCTGTAACAACACTGTATATTAGTTTTGGGCTGATCTAAGTTATAAATGTTTATATCTACGTTGTATCTTGATATATATTAGATAATCGTATTTTACTCAAAGACTCCGTAAATGTAAAGTAGATTGCTTTCAAATAATAGAATAACAGATGTATCAATATGAAAGTGCTACATATATGTTCGAAAATTTGTCGTTAACTTACTATGTTGACGTGATGTAATAGGTCAGCGCACTTTCCCAGATAGGGAGGGTTTCTGTTTCGAGTCCGGGTGGAAACAAAAATATTTTTTTGGATAAATTGATTGTATCAATCCAATCCGGGAAGGTGCATTAACTGACTATGCTACAGCACATAGTACTTTTGATGACAAATTTTCGAATCCGGGTAGCAACAACAATATTTTTCGATAAAATTGATGTTATATGTATATCTTTCTAATTTAATTTGTATTTAAAATATCACTGACCTATGTTCTGAATAATTACAACTTCAGAATAAGAATATGTTCTCCTTAATAATGAAAACATTATTGTTGTGAAGTTGCAAACTCGGAACTTCTGTGATATTTTTAAACAAATTAAATTAATCAATTACAAAGATATACAGAAAAAATCTATTTATCGGTTGATATAATTAAAAGTAAAAGCTTAACTTTCAAATCTCACTAACAACCAATTTTTTTTTCTATAATTAGATATTTTCTGCATATTTTTATAATTGATACATTTAATTTGTATTAAGATGATGTTAGAATTATGACGTACAATTATATTTTTTAATATTTTATTTCGAGCATACAGACAACTTTTTATCATTATATTCGAGTTGTTGACATTCGGTATGAGATAATATAAGAATATTTTAGATTTATTTATTTTTATATTTTGTGAATATTTTCATAATTGTCAAATTACCCCGAGAGCCGGCCCTGGCATTTTCTCTCTCGTCATTTTTCTACTGGTAATATTTAGTACCAAGCATACGGTACAGCATTTTTATCCATTTAAACACGCCCGCGTTGGGAATATTATGTTTTAAATATCTTTTATCTCATAAAAATGCAAAAATGTGTCATTTTTTTAAGTATTCGTAAGACATTAATTTTTCACGTTTTAGAGGCCATTTTGTATGCTCCACAAAATGTTGAAAGTGTGTCATTTTGTAGCGATGACGAAAAGATCACACAGTTTTGATGTTATCAAAAATAAATTATAGTCTCATCGTTGCTTTTTTAGGTTTATTTACTTAGTTACATCATTAATAATAATAATAATAATGGATAACTTGTATAGTGCCATATTCGTAAAAACTTTCACCTCAAGGGCGATTTACACAAACTGTTTATAGTGTTAAAATGCAAAATTACCCAAAACAATATTTTGTTCAGGGCTACAAAAGCACTTAGCCAAAGTAAGGGACGGACGGTCATAAAAACTCGGTATTGTTAGATGCAGGTGGACCGACACGGCTTGGGTGCAGCGACGAATATAGCGGCGGTAATCCGGCAAACGTGACTGAAGTCACGTCCGCAAAATGCGCCTTGACGAATGCATCGCCATAGGCGACCAGTCTCCTGATATTCTCCGCCGTGAGAAGTGGCTCCGCCTGAGTCCTCTGATATTCTCCGCCGTGAGAAGTGGCTCCGTAGACGCCTTAGAAGGCGGGATTTTATTTTCAATCAGAATCTAGATGCCTCCCCCCTGAACATGAAGCCGAGGCAGAAAGAAGATGTTACCTAACAATAGTTCTACAATTAAAAATTGTTATTTTCATATATGGAAATGACTTTTTAAAATAATCACTGCATCTTATGTTTATCGTATTTTATTATAATATATTCACCTCTATTACAACAAAAACATGTATGTCAATAAAGTCTAACAAATAAAAAATACAAAAATAAAAATTATTCGTCTTCAAATTGGAATTGCATTTTTTGATGCATGTCTCGGAAAGTAAAATTGTTTATATTTAGGTTTTCATTATTTATATGTTCATTGAATTACTTTAAAAAATAAAATAATCGAGTAGTGCTAAGTATAAAGTTAAGTGTCAAGACCAAACCGACTACTTTTAAAGCTGTATTTAGGTCCACTTTAACATGATCACCAAATATTGATCTTTTGGAGCGAGTAAGATCAAAAAATCAGGCTGCATTGGACGTATTGAAAAGTCCTAATACTCGGTATCGGAAAAATCTATATTAAAGTCTTGAGAATGTCAGAGATACGTCTATTAAGATATATCATCTTAGCTACTTTTGGACCAAGCTGAGATAAATACGATTGGATGAAGGCAGACTGGATCATGATTGGTCAACAAGTATCGAAGCGGCGTAAGATAGGGGAAGATGGAATCGCCTTTTCAAGACTGGTCTTCTGACTCCCCTAGAATAAGACGACGAATATAATAAAGAAAGATATATAAGAAAAAAACATTTTGTGTGAATTGTTGTTTTTTATTGTTCGATAATTATATTATATTACACATAGTATTGTAATGAATGTGGAGAAAATATTCTATACGGATATATACAACCTTTGCAAAAAAGCAAGCATTTTGTCACATTTTTATGAATAAATATATAATAAATACAAATTAAATTAATCAATTAGAAAGATGTACAGAAAATATCTATTTATAGATTCGTACCTGGACCTCTTTTCAATCCGAAAAGATGCATTAACCAACTATGCTACAGCACACAGTACTTTGGACGACAAATTTTCGAATCCCGATAACAACAATATTTTTCGATAAAATTGATTTTATATGTATTTCTTTCTAATTAATACATTTAATTAGTATTTAAAATATCACAGACCCATGTTCTGAATAATTATAACTTCACAATAAGAATGTGTTCTCTAATAATAATGTTTTCATTAAAATATGTTTTATTTTGTATTTATGATGAATAAGGAATTGGAATAAAAAAATGTTCAAATAGGCTAATAGTTTGAATAAAATAATTCCGTACCGGCTTTAATTAGCCTTAAGCTTATATAACACAAGGTTCCGTACAGATCCGCAATTTATCTTTTGTTGATTTTGCGTCCAATTACAGTGTGGTTGGCTCAGTAGCTCAACTTTGTTGCAAGATAAGCAATATTATGTGGAGTCATCACGTGGATACATGGCCATGCACACTTCGCTGATGCCTTTTAACTAAGATCATCCGAACCGGGGGTTCCGGAGTTCCGGGTTTATAATATATATCGTCCTGCGTCCTGGTGCTGGACCATACTAACGAAACGTTTCTTAAAAAAATCAAAAATATTATTTTTACAATAACTTATCTTGCACGTATTTGCTTATTTTCATCCATTCATCTTGTCTCTTGTATAGCTATACAAATATTACATTTCGTTTTGATTATATATAATATTTATAATTGGAACAACGTTAATATAATGGTAATAAGATTATTTGGAACGGAGTGAACACAGAAATATTATTACTATAAATGAATGTGGCACAATAAGTAATTAATTAATCCCTTTCTACCTACGAAATTTATCTCCTATTGAGAGGTAGCACGTCTTTTTAAAAAATATTGTTAAATGAATACACACATTTGTACACAATTATGTTAACAAGGTCACATTTTTTTTAAATTTTATTAACTCGCTTAAAAGTATGTTAGGATAAAATAATAACACCAATATTTGAATACGTCCAAAAACACACAATTACTGTCAAAAAAATAATTCTTATTGCGACATATATGCTGTTTCAGGAAATTGATTATCAAATTTACTCCATAGATGGCAAAAGTGTAGTGGTACTCAAAGTAAATCCACATATTAACATATTAATTTTAAAATTTGATAGATATAAAGATTGATAGATGAGAATTGGTTAACGTTATATTTATATAAAGTGATCACTCAAGCCAGCCGATGACAGGTCGTAAATCCTGTAATAACTCACACTTCCATATAATTTCCATTAAATATAATAAAAATAACTTCGTCTCTATGATATATGTATTATTTGTTTAACATGATATCATTTTAAGTTATGAAAAACAATAACAGAAACGGGTAACCAAGCGTTGAAAATGAAAGAATAAGCACAAGTGTATTAGAGTTGATATACTCGTACTGTATATCAAATCAGTTTGTTACCCGATCTACCCATATTATAATACAAAAGTGAAAATAGAAATGGGGATGATGTAATATATTACAGGACACATTATCGTGTCCATAAACGAGCTTCATCCATGTGAGAATTTTATGAAGATGCCGGCAAAGTTCCAATTCAAAAACGTACGAAAATGTAAAATGTAGTTTTATACTTACATTCAGAGAATTTTACAATATTCTAACTTATGAAATAATATCAGAATATAGATTCTTAAAAATATGTATGAATTCTGCACGCAAATAAGAAATAAATAAAACAAGCCGAAAATGATTGATTATGACATTTTCTAGGTGCCAGGAATGATTCATGGAGTACCTACGGAAGACTTGGCAACTACTGGATCCGACCGACCAATAAGAGAAGCACACTTCAAGTCCCTCACAGTTGGAGAAAACTTGAATGTGGAAATTGTAAATGGCATTCCACTCAAATATGTTCTAGAAAACTCAATAAAACTTAGGGGCCACGAACAACACGTGGTAGGCGACATAACATTTGAAAATGTAGAAATAGGTATTACAATTGAAAATAATTTTTTTTTTGTGTTTGTCTACTTATTATTATATTTATAATGCTAGAGCTTCAAGAAGCTAACATTTTGGACTTTTCACATGTACATGCTGGTTTTAAAATTATTATTACATATAAACTTTAAAATGCACGATATAAATCATTTAACAAATTAATTTGACAAAAAATTTCACATAAAAAAGCGCATTGACAGTAAAATAGTCCAAAAATGTATTTATTTATATTTCAATGTGCGTGTTTCCATTATTTATTTAAATCAATAATTATGCATGTGATTTAATAGCTCAACAATTATTTAACATTATATTAGACGTTTGAATGTTCACTTTAAACGTGATATAATTTAATTTACGTGCAATATATTTACTAAGCGTGAAAACCATTTTTACTTAAATTATTTCCGTCAATATTATAATGAATTTTTAATTTAAAAAAATTAAAAATTAAAAATCTATTTATCGAAAAAATATGGTAGCAACTAAAATAAAGATTTTTCTGTATATCTTTGTAGTTAATTACTTTAATTTGTATTAATAAAAATACCACGATTATGTTAAACAAAAACAAAAAACCGCAACCCGCAGTCCATTCTGTATCGATTAAGATAAATATTTAGTTGACGCAACTCGAATTGGATTCAGAAAAGAATAATGACAGATAGATATGGCCTACCTCGAGCTCAGTCCTGGGCTGGACGTCAATTTTCACCTCCACTTGACTCGTACTTTTGTAGTGAAGAACGGAGATATCACTGCACTTCCGGATGCTGTAGAGCACCGCTTTTTTTTCGTGGTCCGGATTTTACGCACGGCGTTATTCTCGACCGTTAAAATAAATACATGTGTAGACAGATCCACGTCGAAATACAACAAAACCACAAGAAAAATGAGTTCTCTTTAAAAATTATTTACTATAAATAAAAAAAATTACACAAGTCTACGTACTTATAGATAACTATTACTTTGGAATGTAAACATAGGGTTGATCGCCAAATGGCTTCATGATAAATGTATAAATAAGAAATACATATGAAAAAATGAACGTATTATGATGTATAGATGTCAAGACTCTTTTGCAGCCATATCAATCTTCAACACAATAAATCAAACACGTTTTTTTAGTTCTATATTTAATTTTTACAAAAAATTCTATAATCGTTTCGACTGTCTAGGCCATTATCAACTGATAAACCATATAAAAGTGTAATTCGGTTATATACAAGAAAAATATGATTTATTGTGTTGATTATCAATGGAGTTCTATAAAATTAATACCGTCTGTATTAAAAAAAAATATATCAATACTCTTTTGCTACCACTGGTACTGCAAAATGAAACAGATTCATCTCTCAGTCTTTCAGACAAATTTTAGGATCTATAATTACGTGGAAGTACAGCTTGTCTTCTTCCCAAGGGTCCATGTCCAAGGAAGAAATATTTAGACGATTTTCAATTCGAAACAATCTCTGAAATATGGATTTTCCTCCCATGCTATGTCGTGTCGTATTCACCGTGCCTCAGAGACTCGCCAACTTGCGTCTTATTTCATTCTCGTATGTTAAACGTCAAATGTCATTTTCGTCATGTTCGGAATTGGATGATTTTCAATCTCCCCAGTAGCAGTTAAAAAGCAATAAATGTTTAAAATGTAAAGCCTTATGTTAATGTTTAACACTCTGCATACGATGATAAAAAATATTCAAAATGCCAACTTGTTTTACTGTGAGCAATGTGTAATTGTTAAGTATTTTTATTGAGAAAAAAATGGTTTTTACTAGTTTTAATGGCGGTAAAATAGTTGCTCTCATACTTTCGCGGTAAATATTGAGTATTTAAAGTGAAATATTGAAAACGACGTGGGCATTTTCTCTGACAACAAGTACCGATCTGTAGCGAGCGGTGTTCTGTGTTACTGAAGGGTTAATGAATTCTATCTAACTTTCAGACCAGATAGTAGTAGGGATCTATGATAGTTTTAGATGAAGTTTATGTGTATGTATGAAATCTCTACAATGGTTTGCATTTTTGTGTCTTTCTAACAATTTTCAAAGTGATCTCCGAGTTTATCTCCAGAAAAAAATCTCATGATAAATACACGGTATTGCGATGTATCTCAACTAAATCTCCGAGGTTATCTCCAACTGTGGATAATTTTTCCTTAAAGGTAATTATTCCATGACAGACGTGTCGTAGCCAATTTAATTCAGATTTTTCTACCATGATTAGAAAGGGGACAACTCGAAAGGACTCCCGAATTGTCTTTTTTATGTTCTTATTTTTTCCCTTTTTGCAACACTTGCTACACCTGGCAGTATCTCAATTTTACCTTCTTAAACTTTTTTCGAAATAATATATAATATAAAACTCAAATTAATCTTCTATTAGGATGTATTAAACATTACTTGTCGTACATTTCTACGTGTACTAGACAAGTAAATTTAGAATGAAATTTCTATTATGTTAAATGCATGAAGAAATGTTAGCTTGAAAAGTGAACTTTTGGTTAACTCGTTGAATGTGAATTAACAGAGTTATATAATAACAACTGTTAGCAACTCAAAGAGACGACTTTAAAGAGGAATGAGAATACATATTATGAAGAGGACTGAGGGATGTATGAAAAGTGAAATAGAATTGTAATAAATTAATATTTAGAACATTGCACACAGGAAGCTTTCTAAAAACAGGTAAACTGATGCTAATGTGTAAATCTTAACTTATCGTCATATGGCAGATCATTAATATAAAATACAGGGTGAATACTATGTTTCAGGCCGATATTGTTTTTGAATAACTAGAAAATGAAATTAAAAAAATTATTTGTTTTTTATTTATCGATTACTTTATATATGACTAGCAGCGGCACAAATGCAGGTTTTTTTAATCATATTTTTCATAACATTCTCGCACACTTCGCGTGTTATTTCAGCAATTTCATTTTTAATATTGTCCTGTAGCATCTAAATTGTTATTGGCTTATTGGCATAGACCTTTCCTTTTAAGTACTTCTACATAAAATCCGTCGTAAGCCGTCGAATCAGGTGATCAAGGAGGCCAGTCGATATCACCATTTTTTGAGATTTCGCGGCCGGGAAAAATTTCTCGCAAAATTTCAAGCGTAGCCCGGGGTGTGTATGAGGTGATACCGTCTTATTGAAACCACATGTATTTCAGGTACAAACCACTCAATTTGGCCACCAAAAAGTTTTCCAACATCCGACGGTAGCGATCACCATTAATGGTTACAGGATTGCAATTATTATTTAGACAAAATGTTTTAACTACTTTAACACATTTTTGAGCCATTAGATAACTCATAGTTTATTGTAATCAACTATCAAATGCGAACTGACAAATGTCTGACAAATGACCAAACAAAATCGGTCTGGAACATAATATTCACCCTGTATTCTTACTTCTCGTACCAAAATTATAAATTCACTAAAAATATTTGAATGGACTTAAAGCTTATACCTATCTAAGGCAGAACGACAATACAATATTAATATGTTATATGTATTGATAGAGATTATCTCGTGGACTACATGAAATAAAATATTGAGAGAGAAACAGGATGACATCGATTACGATACTGGGAGTCACTTTTAAGATAGTCAAAATTGTTATAGAAGGTACCGTCGGCCACTTTGCAAAGTATCTCGCGATGTAGGTGATGATGTATTGGAAAAAGGTACACAGGTTGTATCGCTTACAGGACGGCGACCAAATTAACACTGAATGCCGCGCTAATGAGAGAGTAGGTAGTTTATCAAGTAAGTGTTGGGAAGTTGGAAGGTATCTATATCGAGAATAGGAACATTATTTCTCTAACATGTATATTGTAATAATAATCAACATTGCATTATTATATCGGTCTATCCTCGTGATAGATAATATGTGATTTCAAAGGGGTTATCGGAGGTGCTTTGTATCGATCCCAATAATGATAAATATGGTGTATCTATGGGTCAAATGCGAGACGCGCGCACGGTTGGCAACATGACGCGCGTGAAAGAGATAAATATCTCGGGCCGCGGACGGTCGGCGCGGTATCTCGCCTCCGTACCGTTGAACTGATAATATATCATATTGACTGTACTGCATCGTATCAGAAATTAAGATTAAATACTTTTGTTGCAACGTACGACTATTATTCCGCACGCACGCACACAAAAGGGAACGCACAAATTAAGTAAATATAAAACACAAAGTGCTCTAATATGTTAAAAAATTTGTAGCGTGCTATTCTTGATGCAGTTTAGGCGAATCATTTTACAGGGGTACCAGCTGAATAAACATATTCTAAGTTAAAAAGACTACATCAGCACAATATAAAATTACATTCATGCCATACAGGGACTCGACAGAAAATAATTATCCTTTGTTCTGATATTCAATGCTCGTACAAAACTTTTCCGTATTCAAACATCGCTCGTGTTTAACTTTCATCAGTTCTGGAGAATTCGAAGGACTTTCTCCAATATCTGAAATCTATGCCAATCTAAATGAATATAAACCACGTATTTGAAAGAGGCTGATATATAATTAATACTTACAGTGTTTGCCTAGTATCAAATAATGATGTGTAACACGTATTATATCGTTTTCAAATTCATTATCTAATAATTGAAATTATTTGTAGTGTAGAGTTACTCGCAGTCGTGTAAAAGTTTTCAAATTCATCATAAAGTTGCTTGCAATACAAAGGTTATAAACGTATGAGGGAAAGTTAACCATACAAACGTCAAAAACTAATTTTATGATAACAAAAAAGACATGAAACTAATGTATATAAATATTATTTATTTATATTTGAATGAAGGATCTTGCAAAATATCGTATGAACGCAGAAATTTGTATCAAGTCATTCTAGATACATCTGAATCGCGAAATCATCATTATATCACCTAGTGATGTAGTGTTTGGGGGTTCGAGCCTCGTTCCAGGAGGCCATCGAGTTAGTCCTATTTTCATAGGATGACCATTTAAGCTGTTCAAATCGATCTTCACCAGCTATTTACCTGCGAGCTCTGGTCGAAATACAAACAAGTGACGTACAACCGTCTCTGAATTCAGTACAACTTATACGAAATACTGTTCGGGTTGGCGCGTTAGTATAGCGCATCTACAATGTCCGCCGAAAGCCGTCTACATGGATCTGTGGATCATGGATCGCTTCTTAGACATAAATATTATTTTGTTACATAAATGATTATTAATGTGATTTGTATTCCGTGTATACATCTCGATCATTTTTGTAATAAAGACAGCAGTATTCATATAAAATGTCAATCAGCAATCATCATGTAAATTACTCAGTACATTTGACCAGTTCGCTTCGAACTTTTTGCTCCTGTTTTAAAATGAAATTCAAATTTTAAAATTGTAAGCCTGACTATTTAAATGCAAGAGTTGAGAAGATGAAATATCTTCCTGCAAATGTCAGAAGTAAAGGGACGCGATGCTTCGAAGCAGTCTTACATTTTAAGAGCAAATTTTCCAGTGCCCAATAATTTCATTTTACGCGATAAATTTTTTATTCATCCTTATTTATACAAAATGATTTTATTAAAAAGTTAATTCTATTGGTTTTCTAACGTTTGTCTCAAAATCAATTTTGTGGTAAAAAGTTGGCTTTACATACACCTCAATTATTGTGCTATTTATTTAACGGTGATTGCAAAGAAAATATTTCAATAAATTCATATTTTAAGCATATATTTTTTATGCGTAAATATTATTTGGTTTTTTTGTTTCGAAGTACATAACAGACTTGAAAATGTGCGTTATTATTATGGTTTGAAGGAAAATTTTAATTAAAATAATGTACAAAAAAGAAAAAAAAACACCCGACTCTAAGTGTAGTTCAAGATGCTAAATTGTTGGTATCTATGATTGTCCATGCGAGTGTAAGTTTGCCGCTTTTTCTGTGAGTATCAATCGCAGTAGGCTTTTCGTCAGATAAAGACATACAAATCCATCTCGGTAATTAACTGTTTTGGCCGGTCAAAACAATACGTGGACAAAGAAGAACAATACAACCCCCAACGAGCAAGAAAACAAGCGTCTTTAATATCAGGTTAGTGGTGACATTTATGCTTGCATTGACTTTAATATTATCACAAGCTATCAACGGAACAAAAACGACATACGAAATGGCCAATCTCGTTGGGTGGATGAAATTATCGGAACAGTGGCAGTGACGTATCAAAGATTAGCGAAGTACCGACGAGTGTAGCATAGTCAAGAAGAGGCTTTCATCCACCAACTGTTTGACAACGACTGATGATAATAATAATCCAATGAGATGGGAATGAATATAAGGAACACGCACGTTGCTACGTAATGTTAATAACGTGCTGCTCATCCATCATTTCTGCATTAAAAATCACATAATAGCGTTTTTTTTTTCTAAATCGTTGAAAAAATGCCTTGCTTTTATGATTATTTTATAAAAATATGCCGATGACGCTAAAACAAATATTCCAAAAAAAATAATTTGATTCCCACCACATAAAATCCATCGGTGTGTTATCTGACTCCATTTTAGATGATAACATTCTTACTGAAAGATTGACATTTTTTGGAGTATCGTATTTCTTCGGTGTAAGAATCACTAAAATTTGTAAAGTGATTGGAGTTGGAAGTCATTATATATGGAAGTTAATAAATAAATATAATAAATTCTTTCAGTTATGTATTTTTTACTTTTTTCTCTAGGTCTAATAAACGAAATTATGAACTTATCATTATGAAAAATATCTCTTACATTTTTGGGTAAAACACGAGAATGACTTTATTTTGTCTAGGACGATTTAAAAAATTACAGTTAGAATTTTTGAACAGTCACCATTTTACACCAACAATATGGTGAAAATGACTTAGAGTATGGGTAGAGATATCTATTAGATGTCTGTGTATCCAAAAAATGTATGTGTGTGTGTATATATGTATATATATACACTTTTTTTTTAACGGGAAAGTTTTTGAAGTCTCCTGGTCATGTTACAATCTTGGATATGGATATCGTTTCACGTCTGCCACATAAAATACACGAGTAAATAGTACGTAGGCTTATATAAAACGCAGATAAAAAATTTGTAACCAGTTCTTTTTAATAAATGAATAAATCCAACGTGAAAAAACTTGATTTTTTATTGACACAGTACAACTTAAAATCATTATATATAACCTTCACGCATAACTCTACAAATCATTATCAGTCAGTTAAAATATCCAGAAGATTAAAAAAAAACAGCTTCTGAGAGAGCGTATGAAAACGAGGATATACAGTATTTATTTTGTATATAACGTGGTCATGGTCGAAGAAAGTAGAAATTTTCTAGAAGTTACGTGAGACCTTTTGCAATACGTAATATTTATATCAAAATCTAACTAAAATGATAGGAGTTAATATCCAACAGCACTGTGATAGTGACAAAAGCAGTTTTTATTATATTTTTGTTCTACGTCAAATTACCATCTTCCAGATGATTGCAGACTATCTTCGGTTAACACGGTGCCCGTGGAGGACATGGTCATGGACACGGAAGGGGACGATATCAACATTCACGGCGACAAGACATTCACACGGGATGTCGTTGTGGATGGACCCGTACACGTCAACAAGATTAATGGTTTCGAAGTGGCCAAGCTCCAACGGGATTCTGTTTACGTTTCGGACGATGCACATATACATGGAGATCTGGTAAACCTTTTTTTTATGTTTGACATATTATAATAAATAAAATGCCAATGGTTTGACATCTACATATTATTTAAGTCGTGAGCTATATTATTATTTTTTAATTCAAAATATTGTGAATATTTTGAAAAAAGTTAAACATTTCGTTTTTGTTTATTATTAATTATTTATATTAATTTTTAAATCTCTATTTCAGGTGCCCCCAACACTTGCGTCATATATATTTCTTACCATTCTCTCTTCATTCATCCGTTCCATATGGCCAAACCACCTAAGTGATCCTTTCTTAATCTTACTCACTATATTAACACCAGCTTTACATTCTTTCCTTATTTCTTCATTCTTTACTCTGTCATAAATAGATTTGCCACATATATGCCAAAGTGATCTCATTTCCACGGCATTCAGTCTACTTTCGTAATATTTTTATAATATACAGCACACAATGATTTAGTGATTGTTTTTTATTTAAATGGATATAAATATACTACGCCTGTGAGTTCGCAATATGTGTAACTTTGGAGTTGATACGTTATTTATTCACAGGCGAATAGTTTGTTTTTAGACGTCTAATACTTAATTTTCTTAGTAAATCAGTATAAACGGCTTACTTACTTACTTACTTACTTACCATTACGCCGCTTCCCCGCGAGGGTTGGAAGAGAGTATAGAGCGCCATACTCTTCTGTCCTGACACACAATTCTCGCCTCATTTACATTCATACATCTTCATGTACAAGCTCGCCGATTGTTGAGGCTTCTAACAGAACCATCCTCCATTAACGGGTTTACCTGGTCGTGCCAAGTCTTCCACGAAGGTCCTCTATTTCTGGTCCCATCAACACTTGATTATATTGATTAGTTTGAGTGCGATTTTAATTTTGAAAAATTCCACTGATAACAGAATGTATTATGAATTTTAAAAAGAAGGATTTAATATTTCTATCACTTCTTCTGTTGCCACTACACTGGGTTTTTTTAATGCATTTAAAAAAAAGGGACTTCATATTACTATCACTTCTTCTGTTGCCACCACACTGGGTTTTTTAATGCATTTTAAAAAATGCTTTTCATATATCTATCACTTTTTCTGATGCCACCACACTGGGTTTTTTGATTATATTGGTTAGTTCAAGTGCGATTTGAAATTTGAAAAATTCTATCAATAGGTGAATATGATGTACATTTCATAACATGTACTAAATAATTATTTTTCCTTTTTTTCTTCTTATTTTCCTATCAAAACACTTTTTATAGTTTAAGTGTATTGGTGATTTTAATTTTTTTTTTATTCTGCAAATTGACAACAGAGTACTGCGTCTCTACAGGATACACCTGATACCAGGCGGTAGCCGGTATATGAGTACGCTAGTATTATATTAAATAAACAACCACTTTGTATAAAACTACGAAATTTATTATACATCAACCGGTTTCGATTATCTTAAGCTCTATCAGGACGTATTTTCCTTCTAATGTCAAGCCTGCATCCTAAATAAACAACAATTTAGAAAAAAAATTAATAAACCCAAAAAATAATGTTAACAAATTAAGCCACTTCGGTACCTATATATAAATTAACTTGCAATAACTGTCCTTCATTCCATATAGGCAAAATTGCTCGTAATGTCAATATTCGTATCAAAGAAAATCTCAAATGTTTAAACGGTAATGGTTTCTCAGAATTTTTCTACCATATTATTGAAAAAAAAAAACTCTTTTAATTATACCACAGGAGTCAATATCCTCCATAAAATTGGGTTTGTCTTCCGATTGGACAATTTAAAAGCACTCGAAATAAAAAAGGGCAATTACGCCAATTCTTGATAATCAAATTAATCTATTCCTTAGCCTAATATTAGGTTTCCCATAAAATCAATTTAATATCCATCAACACTGTATTTTCCCCTCCCTTAATATTCCATCTATCTGAATATATATTCTGTCTCTCTCTTTCGCATATAATTTTATATTCTGTCTCTCTTGATGTTCTGTTTAACCATATATGTATTTTGTCTCTCTCTTTCACATGTAATTTTATTATTATTATTTATTATTTTTGTATTTATGATTAGTTTTAAATACATTCTGATAAAGCTTGAGATAAACGAAACCGGTTGACGTATAATCAATTTCGTGTTTTCATACAAAGTAATTATTTTTTTAATAAAATATATTTGTATTTCTGCACTATTTATTTCTTGGACAGATTGTTTTCCGGGCACGTTTCCACTGGCAACAGTTTATGGAAGTATGTAACTTCCTTTCTCAGTTATTACATGAAGTTGTGAGATGAACATTTTATTACTTTGTTCCCGGGAAGCCCGGTTTACTTCAATAAATCACATATTCCATATCCAAAATCCGATCTATATATTTTTAATATTTATTTCAATTCCTTCACTAAAATAGATATCAATATTTAACATCCACCTCGAATTAATTATCTTAAAAAAGGTTTTTGATCGAGCACTACAATGTCTGTCACGACAAAAGGCTTGGACTCAAGCAATTTTGAATAATTTATCAGAATACTATGGGAACATGTATATTATATTAACATCAGTGCAAAAAAAAAGTCCTGTTGGCATTTGTGAATATTTTGAGATTAGAGTAGGGGTTTACCAAGGCAGCATTGAAAACAGCATTGAAGGAAACCCCTGATCTGAATATGATGACCTCATCCTAATCCTCAATAAGAAAATATCAACGGAATTTACACGAAAAATTGATACAAATCAACATGAGCACGAGCATCGTACAATAGGAAGAGATAGACTGAGACTGCCATTCATGAAGTAGGCCAAATCTCAGAAATCGATGATGCATAGTGCGATGAAATTTTTTAATGAAATACTAGAATACATGAAAAAGGAGGAGAAATTAAATGGATCTAAAATAAAACTGACGAAATATGTAAAAGATATCTTTTGGTAAAAGAAAATACTTTAATCTTGTTTATATTAGAGCATATATATGAATGCTTATGTATGCACTATGTTAAGAATTAAATAAATTAGTAAATGACCTATGATGGCATAGATTGACTTCGGTATCATCGTACTAGAGCCATACCTTTACAATTTGACGTGAAACTCGTTATCACATTAAATTCAGAGGGCAGCCAGAGAGAACCTAGATAGACCAATAAATGTGGATCATATCATCATATGGATATAAACCAGCCAAGTAATATGGGATTATTTATTGGGTTAGATTCCACCAATTATGCTCTCCGTGACTTTGGACTGATTTTTTTGGCTACAGAGAAACTTGAAGATTTTACTAGTGTACCTAAATGCCCAAATATAATGTGCACCTTTTAACATCTAAAATGGAACCGTACTAGACTTGAATAGTCGAACTGAAATATCACATTTATTTATTAGACTACATTGACATACATGTTTTTGTTGTAACAGAGGTGAATATAAAATATTACAATATAACATGATAAACATAAGATACCATTATGTTGCTATTAATTATAATACTCGCAGTTTATTGTGTGATGGAGAGATGGAGTAGACTCCACCTCTGATATATATAGTATTGTCCTGGTTACTTTAATAGACTGCCGTCTGTGTTAAAGTAGACAGTTTTTTTCGTGCTGTTGTGGTGTTATTTAAATGTGTGTTGTAAAACTAAAGTGAATTATTAGTGCAGATGTTATATTGTTATTTTATTGGAATGTTGGACAGCGATGCTTCTTATTGATCTCTACCCAATTTAATCATACATCGAGTCCATATTTGCGTAATCTAATTGAAAGTAAACGATTTCCAGTTAGTGTTGAGTGTGTTGTACAGTTTCGAAACTAAAAACATGTAGAAACGTTGATAAAATATCGTTGTTACTCTCGGAACTGGTGTGTAGATGTTTGTTCGTTGTTTTGTGTTCAACACACAAACATGATCGCGAAAAAGAGTTCTCAAAGTGTACTGTTAAAATAAAAAGCTAAGCATTGGGTAAACAGTAAACATAACATTACTAAATGTAGTTACCTACCTATTTACATTGGACACTCATTATCATTTACATTCGCACATTTGTAAGAATATATATTTAGCATTTTGTGTATAATATACCTATACCTACTTATATACTATAAATTATAATAATAATAAAGGTGTTTACTTTCTTTTCGTGTACTCGCTATCTTCTTTTTTTTTCAGTTATTAAAACGCTTAGGTAAATTAAAGTATGATATAATACAACCTACATCAACATTCTCATATTAAAAATTGATTGAAATAAACTATGGTAGTACAACAAATAAACAATGCCCATCAAAATATATATCATTATATGCTTCACATTCCCAATATTTAAAGTTGTGCAAATAATAATTTTGATGGAACATTTTCTGTGCTCAATTATGTAGATTTACTCACAAAATATGTAAAGCTTATTATTCCCGAGAATTATCATATATTTATTTCCCTAGACAAGTACAAAGACTTTTTGAAATGTAAATTAAATTTTTTATTCTTTAGTTACTAAAGCGTAATACATATTTTTTAAATATTAAAGGTATTTGAGACCCCTGTGACAGTTATGGGAGATATCTCGTTCAGAGGGATGATAAACAAAATAGACCCCAAACTTTCAATGGACAATGGGGATGAACTATTGGAAGAATCTAAATTGCGTACGAGCCAAACAATTCAAAAAATTCATCAGAATCTTGATCGTATTTCCAATACTATACAAGGTATGGTTTTATAAAATTTATACCTAAACATAATTTCACATGAATTGCGCCTTTTTGATTTAAATACAGGCTGCAATACATATTTGTAAATCTCATTAAATCACGTTGATAAATGTGAGAACTGTCACTTTGTAAAAGTAAATATATGTGTATGTGTGTGTGTGTGTAATGAAAGTGAGTAGATGAGGGGTGGAGGACAAATAAGAGGCCGTCTCTAGGGGAACAGCTCTCGTCTATCACAGCTTCTCCAGAGTAACTAGTCTATCACTGAAGTGTATAATTTATACTTACTGTAATACTTATTATAATAGACTTAATATTGTTACTCGGACATACTCGAACAACGACCCAAGTAATTAGACAGTAAGCAGAGGATAGAACCCCAAAGAAATCAGGTGATACTTACAAAATCATCAAAATAAAAGTTAAGTTATATTATTGATAGAATCAGCGTTAACTTTGTATAATTTCATCATAATGGATGGATATAAATTAAACAATGTTATAATTCTACTTTATTAGTTTGTTAGCACTACTCGAGTTTCGAGTAGTACTAAATGTTTCATCGACAGATGATGTATTAAACCTGAGTTATAACTCTACTTGAGAATTGATAAATTCAAGTAGAGTTATAACATTGTTTTATGTATATCCATCCATTAAGGTAAATTATTATTGTATTAATTAGATTAAGTTTTAAAAATATATTTTTTATTATCTTATGTTACTTGAATGTACGGCACATATATATCATATTAAATCATGGTTTATTAACACGAAAACTTGTCATCAAAAAAAAGGTCATTGAGTTACATATATATAAAGGGTCCAGCGGAAAAATTTCAAGATTAAATTATAATTGCTCGTGAACCATCACGGCAAAGTAAGTGGGAGGGGTATTGTTTGACGCGCGTGAGTTGCGGAGTTGCCAGCCGCAATGAGTCACTGGTCGGGAGCGCACCGCGCGTTCGCGGTTGAGCATTATTTAAAGTGCAGTGATTCGTTGGTTCGTGCGCGGCGCGCTGTTTGTACTCACTTTAATATTCGACGAGTAAGTGATGGGCCGAGCACGCAACTTATCTGGTGTCGTATTTAAAAGTTTAGACAAGAAGGGACAATGGTTAACCAAACTTCTCCGGGACCATCAACGTCAGCAGCGACGCCAGAACATGTGGCTCAAGTTCGACGTGAAATTATGCGTAAACCGCGTAAATCGATAAGGAAAATTGCAGCCTGTACTGGAATAAAAAAATTAACAGTGTATGTTATTTTGAAAAATAAACTTCAGTTTTACCCATACAAACTGCAAATCGTACAGTTTCTCAACAAAAATGACTTGTTTTACGTAAAACCGTAGCGTGAACGATGCTGAAACGTTTTGGAACAGCACGAACGTTTGAAAATATTTTATTTACTGACGAAGCACATTTTTATATTAATGGCTATATTAATAAATAGAACATGAGACACTGGTGCCTCGACAACCCAAGGGAACGCCATAAAAAAACATTTACATTTTTCAAAAACGACAGTGTGGTGTACAATTTCTGCTCGAGGGATAATCGGTCCTTATTTTTCTAACCAGCGAGAGATAGTCACTGCTGACGTGTATTGTTGAATAATCGATGAGTTTTTGGTACCACAACTGCAGCTATTTCCCGGTTTTAACAACAGAACACAATTTCAGCAAAACGGGGCCACTCCACGCACAGCTAGAGTTTAAAGGGAAAAGCTGAGGGGAATTTTTCCCAATAAATTAATCAGCAAGTATGGAAACATACCCTGGACACCTCGATCACCGGACCTTACACCGTGTGATTTTTTTTGTGGTGATACCTTAAGTCAAGAGTGAGAGTTTACAGCAACAATCCTCAAATAATTTAGGCCCCGCAAGAAAATATCCTCAGTTGCTGCCATTATCCAACGCTTTGCGCAAGCTAAACAATATTGTTTATAAAACGTAAAATTCGCATCGTTTAACTCCATTTTGTAAAAATAAAGTTATATAAATAGTTTATTTATTTATTTAATATTAAACTTGAAAATTTTCCGCTGGACACCCTTTACATGTATACATTTAGAATAAATAATTCTATTCGTAACAAAACGAAGTTATATAATCTTAAACGTATCTCGTGAGTTCGAAGTTTAAATTTTGTCTAATTTTTCAGTCTATTTAAAAGAAAAAATGCAATATATATTTGTAAATTTGGTTTGCTTATAACAAAAATCAATCCCTAATTTTGAAAAAAAAATTGTTTTCCTCTCTCCTGATAATTTGTAGAAAGTGTTTTGTGTCATTAAGCCGTCGATATATATATACATATAAGACGTGTAAATAATGTACAAGAAACTAGTATTGTTAATACATATCATAAATAATGTGTCAGTTGCGCAATAGACTTGTATTGAACGGTCACATAGCGAGGAAAGAATATAATGTATTTGTTATAATTTATGTTATATCTTCGGGTAGCTATTTGGGTTAGTTTATATAATCTCGGGATTAATCTATTTGTTTAGTTAGAGATATTTTTTCCGTATTCGAATGAACCATAACCAAAATCTTGTTTAAGCTTTTTAATCTGTATTTCAGAATATTATTTTTATAATCACACAAGTTAAATTTAGATATAATACCAATTAATATGTAAATTTTTATTTCGTTTCATGAGAGATAATCCAATTTGTATTTGATTTTTAAGTGCTAAGGATCAATGTTCCCTCTGAGGTGTGCTATATGTGTGCGTGCACACGATTTTGCATCACAGCGCACACAAAAAATATAGCGTGCATACAATTTTTAACGAAACTTCATTTTCATGTGCCCTTTTCTATTGAAGGTTGCCGAGGATGCTGCAGTGTGTTGATTTATCTTGTATAAAATCACCAATATTTTGGACATTCAAATCTCTTTCTATACTACTAACTCTGCTGCCTGCTATCTTCCTCTGCATATCCATTAGAGTGCCAGCCAGGTCAACGAGAACTAATCTTACATTTAATCTTCCATATTGCAACACCAATGCCAAACAGAACTCATGTTTCTACCGAGCCCTCCTTTGTTTCAATTCACACCTAAACAAACTTGACATTTTCAATACTCCAGTTACCTCAATTAAATCTAAATTCAATTTAAAAATTTTATGGCCTTCATTTTATTTCTATCACACAGATTTTATTCTTTATTCTATTTTCCCAATACCTTTTCCCTCACCCTCCCGTTCCTCTGGAATATGTTATTCTTTATAACTTTTATCTCTCCTCTGTTTATATTTTTATTTTCAACTTTTTTTCTCACTTTTTTCTGCATTATAGGAGAAAGCACATTAAAAGTGTTTAGAACATATATTTATTTCATGTATAAATATTAATTATTGAACGAAAATAACGCACTGACCTTGAGTCCGTGCGGTTATACGTGTTCGGAGTGGTTTACAATATTGTATAATATTGTAACCCCGATTTAACATGCCCGGAATTCACGTTTTCCCTCCATTTGCCTATTATTTCTACAATCCCGTGTCATTTTAGTATATTTAAAACCCTGTTTTACGTTTGTCTTTCCCGTGATTTACGTCTAAAGTTTATTCACATTTCGATAAAATTTAAACACGCCCAACGTAATAACATGGACGGAGTGGAAATTGACGAAATAATGGACAGTCATATAAACGAAAATTTGACGGAAGAAAAACCTTCCGACGAAGAAGAAGTGTCTGCTCATATCATCAACCCAGTTCCTACGAAGGACGATATCATGACGCTTATTGAAGACCTCAACGCATATTTTACTAGGATTAGTAATTTACTACCAGAAACCTTTAATTTAATTTACAATATTGATCAACATCGACAACAAAAAATATGCGGTAAAAAACTTTGTTTCATATTTTAAGTAAAAAAATGAGTTTATTTTTCTGTTTTTCCTCAATTTACATTTTCCCTCTGTTTATATATTTTTTTTGTTGGACCCTTCAAAAACTTAAAATCGGGGCTCTACTGAATATTGTACTATTTGTTAAATTATTGTTTCGCTTTCATGATTATTTTTGTATTTACAAATAGAGTGTATGTTTTCCCAATAAAATTAAATACTGAGTTGTAAAGTATAATCATTTTCACTGAATGAAGTGTGAAGCTTTTTTGATCATTTTTGATACATCTTCATTAGTAATTTGATCAACCCAGGCCCTACTAAAAACTGATATGGTAATATTTTTCTTATATTCAACGCACAAATAAAAGCATTGCTCCTTTAAATTGCACAAAAGATTCTCTATGCGTACACCCTGATTCAAAATGAGAGGGAACATTGCTTAGGATATAAATCATCATTATTAGTTTTGAACAGTATATTACGTAATATATAAGCTTTACGACTGTTAGTACATGATATATAACGTAACCAGACCAGAGATATTCTAAGCACTTAGTAAATTAATTGTTTTAATTCTATAGGTAAATTACATCGTCGGAATGCGCTAGCAGAATTTATGTTTGTGATTCAATTATGCTGCGGCCTTTAGAAAGCCATGAATTGGATTCAAAGGTTTCGAAGAATAACACGGTTGACCTAAATCACAGAAACCTGACCAAATATCCGATATTGCAAATGTTAAATACCATTATCGTGAATAATTGTCAAGGTTATGTGGGATTGAAAGATTCTACCCAAAAGCTTTGTTTTTAAGGTATGTCATCAGAATTCCTCTACGCGGATGATTGGAGTCTCGTAGAACTCAGTCTCGAGAACTGTAGACCTGCAGAAATTACACAGTATGCTGAAAAGACTGTCATCGATATCCATGCATTCCATTCTGGACTAGATTGTGGACTGCAGCCTGACTGTATATGTCCTAGACACTACACGGTAACTGAACAAATCTTTTTATTCATTCATTGATATTAAATTCGTATTTACCACCTGGCTTTTGTAGATAAGTGAAAATAACTTTGCCTTTTCTCTATAAATCATCAAACCAGATTTATTTTTGTGGCAGAAACAATGGTATGATATTTTGCTTTAAAAGGTTTAAAAAAATATATATTCATCCATTTTTTACCCTATTCATTGATTTTTTTTTTGGGAAGTTCTAATTTATTTGTTTTATTTATTAATTATGCAGAACATTTAACAATTTTTTCGCAAAACATAAAACGTTAGCCCCTTGTATATAATTTGATAACCTACCGACACTCTCCTACAATGGGAATAAATGTTATATTGAAGTAAAACGCAATTCATATTTGAGTAGATGCATTTTAAGTCAAACAGTTCACTTGGAAAGATGCCTCTTGCATATAAGGAAGAATAATGCACTCGAATATATGAATATATGGGTCTTGGAATAAATATACAGAAAAAATTAAACTATCGAAGAATATTTGATTGCTACTGGATTCAACCTGGACTTCTTTCTAGACGGGGAAACACGTTACCATTTTACTAATATTAACCGAGCACGTTTTCTACAAAGTTTAAATTTGTATTATTTAATTTGTGTTAAAAATACCACAGAACTGTGTTCGGAAATTGCAAGGTCACAACAAAAATTTGTTTTCATTAAAAAATGTTGCCTCAGGACGGACAAAGTTCAGTAAGTTATATTTTATTTGCAAAAATTGATAACAATTTTCAAAGGAGTACTTTAAAAAATATACCTTTTGCTATAGAAGTAAAACAATGCACTTTAATAAATGCATTTTAACATTAAGGCAATTCACTTGGACATATCACTTTTGTTATATAAAAAATCAGTACTCTTGGATAGATGCTCCTTGCTATTAAAGCAAGCACTTAGATTACAATTCACGTATTCAAAGTATTCACGTGGAAATTGCCTCTCGATACTAAAAAATTACAATCCGCTGTAATGTATGGCAGATTCGTTATTTTTTGATACATTAATAAAAAATAAATTTGGATTAAGATTATTCTGTAATTTTCTTTTGCATTGTGCAATTAAATATATAAAAGTTACTGTATTATATTGACTTGAAATTATTTACTTATAGATTAGATTTTAATATAAATCTTACTCTCAACAAAAGAGTCAGCGAAATCTGAAAAAAAAAAAAAAAAATTGGTAAAAAATGTTGATATATTTTTTGTTAACAGATTAAAATCTCCACTGATAAATCATCGTCAGTAATTGCTGATACAACGAAACATTCCCGAGCTTTTTCACTTCTCTCTCCTCCTGGATACTCCACGAACCTTGTCACCACCACATTCGGCATCAGTAAAAATTGCAGGTATAATTGTAATTGATTATAAAAATCTTGAATAGTTAAACTAATATTTTACTAGCGTACATCTTACAGAGGAAATTTTATAGCACTAGAATATACTATTGATATTTTTTATTAGATAAATATACGAAGGGCATTAGAATAAAAGATCAGCAATATTAAAATAAAATATAAGAATCGATTATCATATACATAACACAGCAAAATTCAGATAATTAACAGATAGGCGACGAATTAAATATTTACTTCCATGTATACATTAAGTGATCAACTAATGAATTTTATTTTTTAATAATAATATTAATAATAATATATTTTTTTTAGATTCATACTACTACAGAATGTGTTATTATATTATTATAAAAATAAGGAGCAAACATTATGTCAAAGTAAGAATACGTAATTTAGTGCCCTGCCTTCCACACTAGTATTTTATTTTACTGTATTAAAGCAAACAGTGCTTTTTCGGTTTCAGCAGTTTATGTAATGGAATGAATGTATTATAAAAATAACACAAAATTAAAATTACTCGAACAAGATTCAGTAAAATAACATACAAATTCAAAGTAAAAATTAAAGAAAAATGTTATTTATAATGTATAATGCAGCATGAATCACTTAGGTCACATAGATCACTTAGATCAGTCAGTTAGATCACTTGGATCACATAGATCACATAGGCGTATTTGTGGCAAATCTATTTATGACAGAGTAAAGAATGAAGAAATAGGGAAAGAATGTAAAGCTGATGTTAGTATAGTGAGAAAGATTAAGAAAAGATCACTTTGGTTTGGTCACATGGAACATATGAATGAGAATAGAATGGTAAGAAAGATATATGACGCAAGTGTTGATGGAACTAAAAATAGAGGACGTCCGCGGAAGACTTGGCACGACCAGGTAAACCAGATAATGGAGGATGGTTCTGTTAGAAGCCTCAACAATCGGCGAGCTTGTATGAGAAGATGTATGAATGTGGATGAGGCGAGAATTGTGTGTCAGGACAGAAGAGTGTGGCGCTGTATCCTCTCTGCCTACCCCCGCGGTAAGTAAGTAAGTAATATTTAATGCACCATAAGTACAATTTACTTTCATGTGTATTTATTTATATAAAAATATGTTTGGACTGTGCCCGTCTCACTAGAGAATATATAATAATAACACACAACTTTCAATAGTAAAAATATGTAACCAATGAAAATATATCTCTGAAAAATTCAAACGGATAAATCTTTCTTTCTATAAAATACAGCTATCACTGGAACTTGGGTATTGGGTTTTTTTTTTTTTTACAATAAATAGTGGTTTAAACAAAGTGTTATTATTTATATATCTAATCGTACTGACATTATTTCATCCCCGTCTATTCTAACTATCCATTATCAGACAGTATTTTTTCATCTTATGTATGGATCTTATGTTATCTAAAAGTGTCTAAAAGAAGAACGTGAGAAGAAAAGATGGTAAAGAAAATATATGATAAATATTCACAAACGATCTAAAAGATTCAACTAAAGAGCGTGCATAAAAAGATGAATAAAAGTGAACGACATAAAAGTGATATGCCAGGACAGAAGAGTGTGGCGTTATATCCTTTCTACCTACCCTTGTGGAGAAACGGTGTGATAGTAAGTTAGTAAGTCTAAGGGTGCATCTTTTCTCTTGAAACTCGTGTTAACTACAATACAAAATTAGTGCTGCATCATCTGTTGCCAACTTAATTGTGTACAGAGAGCAAACTAAGCAACTGAAATAAATAATGTGTATACCAGCTGCTACCGCAAAATTACTCGAGATTAAAATGTCATCAGTTTTCACGCATCCTAATTTCGATATAGTTATTTCAATAATAAATAATATCAATTCCAATCGTCATATGACATATTTACGTAAGAGTCTTATTAGGATTATTTTAATTTTCAAAATAAAACTTTGTACTACACACAGCTCGGATTATTTTCACTACTAGTTTCAAAAGATGCAGTCCCTCCCATCATCAGGTGATAACTTAACTAAATACAGCATTATTGTATATACGGGCAATGGGGCGGGGCTTGAAAAGAGGGGGGGAGGTTTCGGTCGTTAACAGGAATATGGACAATAAAGGCGAAGTGTTAGGGAATGTTGTGTTGTTAATTAGTGTTTTCCCTGAATTTAAATTCTTTTGTATTTCAACGGTTTCCAAATTGTTAATTATTAATCCTTTATAAGGTATCGAGTGAAGAAGTTTTAGTCTATGACTATCAAAATGGTGGTTTGTTTCAATTATGTGGTTAGAAATTCCGAAAAGTTGTTATTTTTTAGGCAGCGACGATATTCCTTTATACCCGTAATTAGATTTCTCGTGGTTCGACCTATATATTTTTTATCGCAATATCTACAAGTTATTAGTCTCCGAGTATCTCCAATTTGTAATCCTTTTAACGTGTACAGACGACCAATAATATTTTTTTCTTTCATGCATCGTCCTCACTGAAAAAATATTATTTTTATAATACATCTAAAATTAAATGTTTTCAGATCTAATCCTCACACAAACCCTCGCATAGAAAGGTCGTGGATATCTTGGCGGTCGCGAGGACAAACTAAAGAAGGATACTTCGATCTTGGCTACGAAGTGACAGGTTTTATCTCCGACGTCAAGTCCTTCTTCAGTAATGGTCAATATTACAGCATCATCAGTCAGTTTTACGACACAGAAAGGGACTCTTACAATATGGACACAATTGTAACGGTTCTAGATTTTAATCAGGTATGTAAATGTAGATTATTTCACTCCATCACAATTTGAGTTAGCATTTATTAATTTTTTTTTTGTTTCATGCTTTATTTCATTATTTAAACAATTACATTCCTCTAAATTAGAATTTTTAAATAGGGATGCGTTCACGAAATACGTAACACATCAATATTCTTAGTTTAAAAACTAAGCTAAGAGTTTGTGCTATGAAAATCGCCCTGACTTTGTTAACTCTCGGAATGAGGCTCCAGCGGCAGCCCTGTTGATCACTAAGTGAGTAGAGTGTCAATTTTGTTGAATAATCAACCATTTAGAAACATTTTTCGTAACGTAGTTTGGTTTTATATATACGAGTAGACCAATAAATCCACTTAACAGAAACAGCCACGTCTATTAATCTATATTAATATTTTTTTTAATTATTCATTTTTAATACAAAATAAATTAATCTACTAGAAAGATAATCAGGAAAAATATTAAGTTGCTTCCAGGACACGAACTTGTACCCATTCTTATCTGGGAAGCGCGTTTACCATTTTCTCTATACCAATCGAATATCGAATTTTGAACTTATATTCTGTAATCTTTCCAATTATTCAATTTTTAAAAGCAATCAACTTTACATGTGCAGTGAATTTCAAATACTTTAGAGTAGAACACGCTAGGAGATGCCAGAAATAAATAAATAATCAATTTTAATAAATGTTGATACATCTTATATATATATTAAGGAGCACACATTTTTGTTATGAAATTGCGTTTATTATATTAAATTATTAAATTTCTAATACAATCTAAATTAATCAACTAAGTAGATTTTTCTGTATATTTTTCTATTTGATTAATTTAATAAAAATATATATATATAAATTTAATTTAGCATGTATAAATAAATAAATAATTCAAATCAATTAAAATTGTGGACACACTGTGTCCTTGAGTTGATGATATTACGTGCCCCCGTCTCTATACTGCCATGAATAAATCATCAGAGAACAAATAGGAATGATCACCCGACACCACAAAACGTTGGCATTTTCGTGCCACCACCTTTTAGTGGCTGCGCCGAGCTCGACTCCGCAGCAGATCGGCAAGAGTCATAAAAGGAAATAGTGTGAACCCTTTTCATACTATTTACAACCGCTTTTATTAGGAATTCATTAATGTATAATCTGTCAAACATAGTATTTGGAGACTAAACGTCTATGGCGTGATGATGAATAAGTAAATGAATTTCCCAGTTCATTGCTTTGGGTTCCGATACAGGGTGATTGATTGAGTTAAGAAAGGGTAAAAGCAGCCCTTTGAATTCTAAAACCCATCTCTAAACTTCCCTAACCCAAAGATTTATAATTTTCTCCTCGAATTCACGTGATTTTGAATATTTATTTATATTTGTAATATATATTGAAATTTTTTCTCATTTTGATACTGTTAATTCATGGTGGAATTTCATTTTAATGATTTAATTATAGCACTTTTTAAAACTTTTTTCCACTATTTATTATTGTACGACCATTACCGATTTCAGGCTGTCACGGCCATCTTCAAATTGGTACATTTTTCTCTTAAGCTAGGATATTTATATAATTCAATACAATCAAATATATAATTTGAAAGTTGGTGCTAATTTGATTCTAATGTTGGAATTTTCCCATATATGTTGTTATGTACTATTACATGAATTTTTACAGGTTTAGTAGTTACTTAGCTATTAAAGTAAATTCCAATTTATTGTTGCTTCTATTAATGGTAATTGGTGCTTCTATTAATTTTAATGATTATACTTAGGGCGTAACTTGTCTATTGTATTTCTCGTAATATACAGATTTTATTATTTTCATGGAAAATCAAAAGTATTTTTACATAAGAGTAAGAATTAAGGTATTTTAATTAACTAGTGTCTTCTATATATAGCTTTTTAACGTTATTATTACATTATAATGGATGTATTAACGGAGACTGAGCACTTAATTCTAGTTATTTATTCATAATGAATATAGGTTGAATTGAACACTCCTGTATTGAATTGTATAAATATCCTAGCTTAAGAAAAAAATGTACCAGTCTGAAGATGGCTGCGACAGGCTGAAACCGGTAATCGTAAAAAAATAATTAATAGTGGAAAAAAGTTTAAAAGTGTTTTAATTAAAGTATATTGAAATGTTACCGAAATAATTTGTATTTTATTTTCCACGTGACACATGTAAAGATAATATTAATATTACACCTGTAAGTATCGACGATTCAATAGTGTACATCTGAGAGACGATTTGGATCAAAATTGATACAATAAAACAAAATTTCAACAAACACAGGCAATTTATTATTTACTGAAATGTCTCCAATATGTTATTTTTAGTCAGTCAAATTATCGATAATCATCGAAACCCATACGTGTAAATATGTAAAACGTGTAAAAACGCCTCATCATTTCTTCTGTAAGTGTTCATGCCATCTGACCGGTCGTATTTGTAATCTAAGGTTGCAATCATGATTACAGATGATTGTTTCATGAGGATAAATGTAGCACGAATTTTGCTCAATGCTGCATCCCATCTTTACTCAGATCGTCTCTAATTACGTTCCAGCAATATAAAAACTTTCATTGTCACTATAAATTAAATTTATTTGTAATTAATGATCTAAAGTATAGCGTAGTTTAAAGAAATTAATTAATATAAGTTTAATTCTATACAAGAAATAATTTGCTGCAAAAAATAACTTTTAAGAAAACTGTAAATTTGTAATAGTTTTTTGCCAATTTCTATAAAATACTTTTTTGTGGAGGTGACCGACCACTTTTGATTCTAATCGACTCTTTTGTAAAACTTGTTTTAAATTTTCAAGAACTTACATTCAATGGTGAACGCTTATGCGAGATGTTCAACAACATTTTTGTTAACAGAATTGAATGGTATTGACTTGAAGTATACGTGGTTCCAACAAGCCGGTGCCACAGCTGATAAAAAAATCGTTTTATTGGTAGAAAACTTCAAAGGCAGAATTGTCTCACAAAACGGCGATGTGATTGGCCACCGAGATCATGAGATTAGCTTTAGGATTACTTTCTTTGAGGCTAAGGTCTACACCAACAATCCGCAACGCTTATTATGAGATTTGGCGCGTTATTCGTGAGATTAGACCGCATTTGTGCGCAGATGTCATCAGAAATTTAGATAAAAGAGTAGCTTTTTGCAAAAACAACCGATGTGGCCATTTAGCGGATACTGCTTTCACAGATGATTGCAATCGATCAAAGTTTAGGTTGAAATAAAAGTACCAGATTTATTACAAAGTAGACTTCATCTCTGTATTTTTTTACTTTTTTTCTAGGTCAATATTAACGGAGTTATGAATTGTTTTGGGTTCTTGAACAGGCATCATTTTATAATAAGGCGATAGATCAGACTAGTTAACGAACATAGATATCTTTCAAGTTCAATTATTCAGTAAAATCAAATAAGATCATTATTTATCTTGACATGCTTACCCAACACCATATCTCAGCATCATCTCAGATACAGATTGGGAAGATAATAACTCTAACAAGAGAGGCAAGTCAAAAATAGTTCAAAGAAGACCCCCTTTAATAAATATATCGATGGAAACAATACTATTTTTTTCGGAATATACAATTTTTAAAGGTAAACTTTCATTTTTCCAGTTTGAAATTTGAGAAAATATACACGAATTAGATATGCTTTCAAGATGAGGCTAATAGTTAAATTCTTATAAGTATCAGAGAAATAATTAATGACGTTATTTGTTATGTAAATCATGCGAGATAGGAAGGTTTGAATAGAAAGAGACGGCAATAAAATACAAGTGTCAAAAACAACTCGTATCTTGAGTATTATCCATATTGATATATAGAATGAAATAAAAACGTGTTGTCATTTAAATTAATCCATCGAAAATTAAATAATTTATTGAATACGTATTTCATATATATGAATATATTTTAAAATCAGACAAAGTACCTACATATATTTAGATGGTCGCTAAAATCAATGTTTTAAATTTATAATTATTATAACAGCTTCAATGTTTAGTGATATGTCTGTTTCATAATTACATACTATTTATGAAACAGACAGCTAGTGTTTAAAATACAACTGGGTTATATATAAACAAAAAAGTTAATTTCGACTTGCATAAAAATAATATACACAAAATGTTTACTATGTTCAATAAAACGTTGTTTTCCCTTTAAATCAGTTAAAAAACATATTATTTATAAAATTTTCTAGTAATGTAGTGAATAAATTCAATATACCATGGGTAAATATGCGTGAATACATATATTTTCGGCATTTTTTGAAAAAAATTACGAGCCTGCCGACTAGACGTCATTACGGCCACTGACGACGATCTGACGCTAAAGAAAATAAAAAATACACATTAATAAGATCGATATAAATATTATTTAGTAAGAAATTATTACGGTTTTGATCAAACTTGATTTATATTGTATTTATATATTATATAAAAACGTCAAAAATTGATAGTATGTACTGTAAATTTAATGATTATAACTCTATTAATTTTTAATATTTTTCTAATTTGTTTAAATTGAGATTTGTCTCGATAATCTTGGCTACAAAATTATAAGAAAATATATTTCGTATACGCATTAATTCTCCATGTTAAGGCAATTCTGTGGCATGCGAAAAATTTAATTGTCACCGTCTTTCTTATAATGGTTGTATTTTCTTAATTATAGCAAATAGTATTCAGTCTATTAGTTTTATATTAGTATAAAGGTTCAATCAAAGTAATACTTTTAAAAAACTCAAATCCAGTGTATTACTTCTGATATAAATAAATAATAAAAACCGACATTTTCTTAAAAAAAAAAAGGAAAATTTTAAATTTTATTGAAAGCGCGCCCTTAACAACTTTATTAGAATAAATTACTACTTTATTTTGGCTTTTCTCATGTCTATATCAGACAATAAAGATTCAGCATCTAAGTTATAAGTACTTACCCGACATCCACCCTTTTGACTTCAGGGGATTAGCGAAGTGCTACTTTAGAATGAAATCTTCGGTATTAAAGACTCCACGTCATATATTTCATTCTTAACAATAATTACACGTTAATATAATATAAATTTTTTAAATCTTGTAGTTTTTTTTTTAAATTGGAGAAACTGAAGATTTTTTTAAAGCATCCTGTATTACATTCCAAGCGTTTCGCTGTGTGTGTGTGTTCTTTAGTATTCTATATTTAAACCATCCTTGTGCAAGGACCCCAATCATTGTCAGGGTATATCAAAGGCTTTGGGGTGCTCGCAGAGGGTGGAGAGTGGTGAAGGGGTAGTGTGGAGGTGACACCACGCAAAGGGTGAAAAACAAGGCATCAAAGTCCGTGAATACGTCCGTAAGCATCATAAAGACTGAACACTTCATAAAAAAATAATCTGTAAATATTTTCTACCCTTAGCTATTAAAAACATTTTTTTAAATTTTTATGAGATTATTTTTAATTGAGGTATAAATAATATTTTATACAATACTTAAACAATTTAAAATTGTCGTTTAATACGGGTCATGTCTAAAAATCAAACTTTAATGTAGTTGTTTTCATTACATAAAAAAATAGAGATCAAATCATTTACTTCTGTCCTTTAATTTTCGTACTAATAAGTAGTATTTTTATTAAATTTTATGAGTGTTTGGTGTGACTTATTTTGAGATCATTTTGAAAATCATCATTTTTCAACACTCATTTTGTTGAAATTATTTTACAAATATTATTCATTCTTCTATTTGGAATGTAATCGATGAATTTAACATTCATAATTAAGTAATAAAATATTTCAACAAATGTTAGGTTAATATTAACAGGACATTCTGACTTGGGAGTATTTAAACTCTTCAATTCACGTTTAACGGGAGTTTTTAATAAACATAGAAATATTTCATATTTATAGAAATAAATTATAAAATCAATTTTTGTATATATCAAAATATCAACAAAAAAATATATATTATGGCACAAATACACACATCAAACAAAAAAACAATGATAGAAAATAAAAGTCAATTCAGTACATCGGTAAAATTAGTTTTACATTTTTTTTTAAACTTCCAATTATATCGATAATTGATTTATTAAGTTTAGACATGAAATATTAGAAAAGGTCAGTATTGAATTTAATGTTGATGAGAGTGTTGACTGACATTCGTAAAGTTTTATATTAGAAAGTTTAATTCTTACATATTTATATAATACATTTTATTACATATTATTTGTGTAACCAATATACTTCTCAACATATTCCCTGAAGTGTAAGAATTTTTGAAAATTTTATTTAGAGTGCTATTGTAAAAAACATTTATATCATAATTTTAAGTCAGCAAATATTTTGTAAAGACAGAAAAAATTCTACAAAATATTATTAATACAACACTATTCATTTTCCTACTAAACTACATTCTACTGTATTATAGTCGACAATATATATATGCACATTATTAAGGCGTTATTTGATACGAAGAAAGAATTGAACTAAAAATTGTTTTTTAAACCCATATCCAATTCTATTACATAAAATAGTTAGTCTATTCTAGAATGTTGTGATTAATAAAATATGTGAAAAAGCTGGATTTTTAATTATCTGTGACTATCTGAACCAGGGGATTGGGAAAATACGGAATGTAGAAAGAGTGAAAGGAATTTATGAGAAGGACCGGAATAGGGAGCAAGGAGTCTGAAGGACCAACCATAACCAATAAATACGACCCACCTGTGAAATACTCCTTTAGTTTATTTTCTTCATTGAAGCTACAAGTTTTCTGGCTTCAAAATACCACACTTCGTAGATAGCATGAAGTGGAATGACACGCACCATGCGCGATAGCAAGATTTACAGGATTTGACATGCACAGCGAGAAACCGAACACACAAACAGTACACTATCAGCCCGATACAGTAGAACGATGATTCATACAGTTTTTGCAGCCTAACGTACCCAATGGAAAATGATAACTGTCAACTCAAAGCTTGTCTTCCAACTAGTCCAAAACCATAGAGAATTCCACAGAAAATGGTCGTGTTCTGGGTATAAGTGAGGATAATAGGAGGTGACACGTACTCCGTTGTTCCGCATGTAGTACTCTTGTTTTTACACTTCGGTGATGGCGCGAAGTGTAACACAGCAAGCACAACAGCAAGATGTATTAGTTTCAGCACGCACAGTAGCGAGAAACGGAACACATACAGTACATTTTTCATCAATTTATAATTCCCATACAGTACCACTAGTAAACGATACCTGACGATTCAAAGTTTTAACATTCAAATAAACTGTCCAAAATCATTTCTGGATACAGGGCGAGGAGGTAGTGAAAAAGTAATAGACATGAACTTTTCCATATGTCGCGTTCATATTTACGTAAGACGGCAATCGGCGATCCATAGAATCTTGTTATAAAGATCAAAGAGTGACGTTTGATCATTATTTGGCGAATGTATTTTTACGTCGGTCTTATTTCCATTGTCTACCTTCTATTATATCTGTTATATTATAAATTACATGTAAATACTTACGTCTGATTATATTTATTATTTCATTTTCTCTCTTGCGTTCATTATTAGATTTTTCTTACATTATTTGTAGTAATTTCATTTTAAAAGCATCATTTTACTTTCACTCTTACTCTGCCATTTCATGTCCTTAGAGTAAAGACTTGTAAATATTTAAAAATGTTATATTATATCAAATTCTCTCGTAACTCAATACCGACACTCAGAAACTACTTGTACCGTAAACACAGTGAAACTAACATTATTTTAAGAAGAACATATTTTTATTGTGAAGTTTTAATTATTCAGAACATAGGTCTGTAATATTTTTTTAAATACTAATGAAATATATTAATTAGTTATATATTTTAATCAATTTTATCGAAAAATATATTATTGTTGCTACCGGGATCTCTTTCCAATTCGAGGATGGTGCATTATCTAGGTTTGAATCCCGGTAGCAACAACAATATATTTTCCGATAAAATTGATTATAATATATAACTAATTAATACATTTAATTTTTATTTAAAAAAACCTATTTTTGTTGTGAAGTTGCAAGTTGAACTTCAAAATATAGTTGTGTGATATTTTTATCACAAATTAAATAAATCAATTAATCATTAATAGAAAGATATACAAAAAAAATCTATTTATCAGAAAAATATTAAAATTGATAGTAATCCCGGGTATCATTGGATCATTTTGAGATATTTTTTAGTGATATTTTTGTTTTTTTTTTGGAATTTTTATTATTTGTTATTTTTTTGGAAACAGTCAGCTACAATTATTTAATTATTAGGTGTACTTATAAGTTTGTTTAATTAATTTTGGATACAGATTTACAAAAATACAGAAAAACATGACTAAAACCCTGTTTTTATAGGTGGTCTAATATTATATTAATAGATGGGTAACATTGAACATCAATATTTTTGGTAACTAATTTCCTGATTTTTAATTATACAATCTTTATGAATTACATTGAAATGTACTTTTTTGTTATAAAGGACTTATTATAAAGTCGTGACTTGGTACCCTTATCCTATATTAAATCATTTAATTCAGTCTAAGACACCTGGTTCTAACAAATGAAAAACTTGTTTATTTTGTTTTTTTTTTAATTATTTGATAAAATAATCAGTTTTCGAAGGCTAAATATAAATTATTTGCCATATTCTCTTTCTAAACTTATTAAAAAAATCACTCCTCCGACTCCATATACAATAAATCAACTTCAATGAGATATGCTGTCCTATTCATGCATATTTAGTCAACATCTATACCTTTTATAATATCGGTATTATTCAAATTTACAATGTATCTTTTGACTAACCGTATACATCCAGCATTCTTGAAATTCATTTAAAGAATACTAACGGAAATTTTCCTTATGATATCTGTCATAGGAATAGTTGTACCTTCGTAATTTAGATGTAAACGAGTACATATTTTGAGTCTAAGTATGTATATATTTCCACAAGATCTCCATAATAAATTCCTAAACTATTTCAAGATTAGCAAACCATTTTTTAGGCAAAATAAATAACAAGTTTTGATTTAACTCATTCGTGAAACATGAACTTGGGGGCCGTTTTAAGTCCACAATTTTCGAGTCCATGATGACAACAGGGTTACTTATGAGTCAGAGCAATATGGATAGGTGTCGTCAATTCAATTTTATCTAGGGCTTCTTGCAATAAATATTGAGTGTAGTTTTTCTTTAGATCATATTTTCTTGTGCCGGGTAGAGACAACAAAGACTACATACGAGTTAATTTTATTCTTGAATGATAAATCCAGAATCACCAAAAATTTAGAAGTTATAAGTTTCCCGATGACTTTAGACATGTCCAATGTTATCCGAATGAGATCTTATTAAAACGTAGTCTCAATTAAAATAAGTTTTTTTTTGCTTAAGAACAGCATCATTGAATAATATCTTTACTTGTAGGCCAAGTGTAAAGTTTTAAATTATAGTTATGAATAAAATTTACCAACTTGAGGCACTAAAAATATACTAGACGATGAATTGAAACAACCTTCAAATTCACTAATGCTGCAGTTGTCATTTCTATGTTTATTTTTAAATAGTTCGGCAGATTAAAGGTGATTTTTTTCAGTTAACTATAGATAGCAGCTAAATTATGTTTATTATTGACATTAATTTTCATAATGCTCCCTATCACAAGACAATAAAAAAGAAATATAATACACTTACTGAGGTTTTGTCCAATGTTACCCGAAATGACTGTACTTGATTCATTTAATTTGTATTAAAAAATAACACAGAACTATTTTATGAAATTGCAATTATTTATAATAATTTAAAAACGGAATAATAGATATCTCAATTTTAAAGAGCAACATAATATAAATTTGTAGTAAATATATTTGGTTGATATGGCGGAATTGGCTAACGCATTATCCTGTATAGGAAAGGGTTTAGGTTCGTATCCCGACTAAAATATTTATTCAATAAATAGATTTTATTTCTATTAATCTAACATACTTTTAATACACTCAAAATTATAATGCACCACCTTGCCATGCCAGGAAAAGTTAACGAATAACGAAATCCTGATAGGTAGATTGACAAAGCCTATCGAACATAATTGCAAACATCCGTTTAAGGATAACACTCGATGACGAAAAAAAAAGTTATTTTTATCGCAATAACATTTTACAATCAACTTTAAATCCGCTGCGCCGTCACTGCTTATACCTTACACATCAATATATTATGGATCCGATAACATTATGTCACCCTCTCGACACACGTGACCCAAAATAATCCAATTAAAAAGGGCTGTCCCATCAGTCGGTACACAGCAGCGAGGCCCGGGTCATAATCGGGCATATCTAAGTGCCACTTCGCCCCTTTGTCTTAACTAGCATCAATTAGGGCTAAGACTTATCATTTCTGCAGATCTCAGTCGAATTAATTATTTTCGGTATACCTATGCAGCAAAGCCTTTCTGAACATCGCGGTTCAAACCATCATGCAACCTTACTAAAATTTTATACATCTACAAAATAACCAAAGGCGTGCAGTGCATACAAGTAAAAAAGCTGTGCATTACTAAAAATTCTGGGAAAAATATATATACTAAATAATGTATAATATGGGCATGAACGGATACATTAGTTACAGATTTATTATAATTAGCGTTATTACAACATCTGTGTAACAGTAGAAACTTTAAGTGTGTTGTTCTAAAAACTACCACAACAACCCACCGGTGCAGCTGTAGCGCTATTATCAATGTACTACAATGCGTCGATTGTAGCTATTCACATTATTCTAGTTTATTTTTAAGCTAGTGAATTAGTCAAGTTATACAATTTGAAAATTTATTTCGGTTGATCCGTTTTGTATGGAGTGGTTAGTTATGCTGTTTTTTAACAGAATAACAATAGAAAGGCTTACAACTATATGCAAATCATTGAAGTGTCCACTTCCTCTTTTACTAATTCGCGAATTTTACTATCTTACGATAAGACATGTGTTAATAATTTAAAGGTGTAATCATCGGCGTGGCGCCAAAAAACCCATGGGATAGGTCTTAGTAAAACGTCTCAAGCGGTGGCCTGTCGCCATGTAGGTACTTGCAAATATAATACATGTATTGTTATGAATTTGAATAAAAACAGAGTATTCTGCTGGCGGAAGACATTCTCGATTTTGTTGCCGTAGTGTGCTTATATTGAACATCTTTTGTGTTTCATTTATTTCGATCTCATTATCATCATCATCATCATCGCCGGTTGAGAGAAGCTGAAATCGGAGAACCACCCTTGTCTACATGTTTGTTTTCTGTACGGAACACCAACGATGTAAATATTTTAATGTGACAAAAAATTGAGATATGCGGTATTGCTGCTTAGGAGACGATATATAGATTTACGATTCGCGATTTGATGATTCATGTTTCATGATTCAAAATTCGCTGTTTCGCGTTTCATATTTCATAAATTGATCTTGTCTCAATTTCGTGGCCTTGGATCTCACGTCATGCTGAATATGTATAGCCTCGTTTCCAGTCGTAATGTATACTTCATGACATCCGCCACAGAATAGATCGCAGTATGAAATCTTCAAAAAACAAAATAATGGATAAAGTATGTACATATTTCTTAAGAAACTCAATGAAGATTAGCAATATTTGAATATGTCCAAGAACACACATGTCACTGGAGTTTTACATACAAAGGCACTTTTATTAAACGATTATCAGATATCTCATAAAAACAAACCTACTTTTTATTATATTTAATGGAAGTATTGGGTAATTACAGGGCTTACTTAATTGGTCCATAGATGGCGATGGTGTAGTCGTGCTCGAAGCGAGTCCACGTACTAACATATATACAACTTTCAAAAAATTGATAAATGTGGAGATTGAGGGGTGAGAATTGGTGAACGTTATATATATATATATATATAAAGTGATCACTTATGGCAGTCGAAAACAGGTTATAAGCCTTGTAATTCTTCATACTTTTATATATTTTCCATTAAATATAATAAAAAAATAACTTTGTCTCTATGAGATATCTGATATTTGTTCAATGAAGATTTATCAGATTTATGTCGTTTGTAACTTCTTTAAGAAAAGAAAAACTCACCTCGATCGTAGACCGAATAAATATGAATGTATTGGATACATACCTGGAACAAAAAAAAAGATGTAAACTTACATAAGATTACACACAAAATTTAAAATTACACACAAATTGGGACAAAAAGAATTGTATTATTTATTACAGTTACGGTTAATGAAAAAATGAATAAGTATTTTTATAGATTATCAAAACAATTACATAACATAAATGTGTTTTCTTACGTAATATATTATTATATTCATAAGGATTGAAGTTTTTTTATTCCTGGAAAAATCCCATGAAAATTAAAATTATTAAAGAAAACACATTCTTATTATGACGTAATTATTCAGAACATAGATCTGTGATATTTTAAATACTAATTAAATGTTTTAATTAAAAAGATATAAAATCACATTATCGAAATATATTGTTGTTGCTACCGGGATTCGAACCTGGATCTCTTCCAATCTGATAGACGGCTTTCAAATAATGGAACGAAGATGTATTAATTTGAAAAGTGTAACATATAGGATCGAAAATTAGTCACCAATCAATTGTGTTGGTATAGCATAATTAGATAATGCAAGTATCCCGGATTGGAAGAGATTCAGGTTCAAATCCTGGTAGCAACAAAAATACATTTTGATAGCATTGATTTTATATGTATATCTTTCTGATTTACACTTAATTTGTATTTAAAACAACACAGACCTATGTTCTGAATAATTACAACTTCACAATAGGAATGTGTTCTCCTTAATAATATATAAACTGTATCAATGTGTCTAAAATTTGATAAAAATGTATTGTTCATTCTGGCGTCTCCTATCGGTTTACTCAAAGGTATTTGAGATTCCGTAAAAACAAAGTAGATGACTTTCAAATAATAGAACGATAGACGTATTAATTAGAAAAGTGTAAGGTATAGGTTCGAATGTTTGTCGTCAATCCACTGTGTTGGTATAGCATAATCAGATCGTTTCCCGGATTAGAAGAGATCCAGGTTCGAATCGCGGTAGCAACAACAATATTTTTCGGTAAAATTGATTTGTATGTATATTTTTCTAATTAAAACATTTAATTTGTATTTAAAATTATTGGAAATAAGTCTTTCTTTAAACATGTTTTACTAAATATATAATAGGCAAAAAATATTTTCTACGATTCGCCTTATTTTATATTATGCGCATTATTCATGATAGGGTTTAACAAACTATTTTCAATATGAATTAAATGTATTAATTATAAAGATATACATATAAAATCAATATTATCGAAAAATAAAAACATTGTTGTTGCGGCTACCGGGATTCGAACCTGGATCTCTTCCCTAACCGGGGGAGGTGCATTTATCCAACTAATAATTACAACTTCTTCTTCGAATTTTTTCTTTCTTAAATAATAATAATAAAAAAAATATATTATCATAAATCTTTATATACAGGAATTACTTTACTCATTACTTTTCTGGAATGTTTAAAAAAATAATTAAATGTATAGTTCCTTTTAAATATAATACAAGCACACCAATAAAAATTCGAGTGTGTAGCGCTTATTGAAGTAACACTGTTTGCTTCAAAAATAATTTTCGTAATGATATGAACGAATACACCATGTAAATGTCAAACATATAATGAATGAATTCAAATGCAGTGGAAGTGCCGCCGGTTATTTCACACACACACACACACACACACAAGTCAATTATTTACAAGCAGTTCCACTCATTACCCAGAAGCGCCGTGTCTCCCTCACGTGCGGCTTTAAACAGCCCCTAAGGCATACGTCAGATGAAAAGTTAAATCCATATGAACCCGGTACTCTTTAGACATTAGACCAAAGCCGGTGTCGTCTCTTTCGCACATTTTTCGATGCAAATACTTCGCCTCCCGCTCAAACTACCCGCTTCCCACAAAACGGCGTAACGGACGGACGTGTGCTTTGTATTACATCTAAAAGATTATCTCGTAGACTGTTTGAAAGAAAATACGAGGGAAAAACAAGATGACACAGTGTTTTTTTGAAAACTACCACTCACATTTTGTAGTCCCGCCTCTCTCTCCAAGTTCAGCAATTGAAGGATCCCTCGCCGGATGCTGGGAGTCACTTTTAAGACGCTCGAATTTGTTGTTGAAGGTACCGTCGGCCACTTTGCAAAGTATCTCGCGATGTAGGTACGTTGTATTGCTTACAGGAAGGAGACCAAATTAGCACTGATTCCCGCAGTGATGGACGAGTAGGTAGATACAAGAATGTGTCGAGAAGTTGGAAGGAATCTACATCGGGATTAGGAACATAATTTTTCTAACATTACATCTGACCATTAAACCCACTCCTTTACATACTTTATTTGGATATAATAACATTAAAATGTAATCTTCATATGGTAACATTACTTCTTACATTTGTTAACCTTTACCATACCGTGATATAATATACTCGTACGCATCCATGCTGTCAACTCGTGTTACCGTAAGAAATTTGAGTTATATTTGCCTTTAAAATGTGAAAAAACGGTTTTGAAATAATGGTCAAAGCCATAAATTTACTGTAAGTATTGAGCATTAAATATATTTTTATATAACATTTCTTTTTATCAATCTTCATTTAATTAGTGAGAAAGAGACACCATTATATTCGTATGTTTGTTATTGTTTTCACTGTGAAATTAATGCCTGATTTCTTTATGTCTTGCCACAAATGGTATTTTTGTTAACGTATTAATTTTACAATGGAATTATATTTCTTGGATTCGCCTTACATAATTAATTTTTCACTAGTCATTTCTAAGCGTAAATATTTTTCTTCAAATTAACTAAAATATGAAGTGTATGTTGCGTATATTTAGCGAAATATTACAGATTTCACTAGAACGGTAGACCTGTGTTACTGCATGGTTTTAGAAGGGTTAAAATAAATTTATAATTTTACAGAAATTGAGTACCACTGTTCAAAGAATACCAAGCTATGGAGCGTGGGTTCTTGATGTTTTGCAGACGGTCCGTGGGATCTACCTCATCATTGGAAATACGTTCGACTCGTGGAAGAAGACAAATGTAGAATCAGAAATTCTTAAATTCAACACATTTTCTTATCAGGTAATGTCTAGTAGATTCCTGCAAATATATCGTAAATTGATGTGTTTTATATATCTTCGTAAACTTACACCATTTTTCTATAAGGTGCACAAATACAGTACCCTTCTCAACATGTGTTACATCTAAGTTTCTTCCATACCCTCCAATCAGATAACATCCCTTAAATTGTGTGGAATGGCGATAAACAACCCCACAGTGATCAGACTGAAATTAACGCCATCAATTTTTGACATGGGTACCAATTGCATGCAGTACTAACTATTTATTAATCATGTTTATTTATGAAATATTTATACACTGTTTCTTTCCATTTATTTGTTTATATTTTTTCTTGAATGCAATCGTAAATCTTAATAAATAAAGGTCGGGGACTGAGAGTTTTTGAGATGCCAGCTGTTCAGCTCTGAGTTCGACAAAAGTTGTACAGCTGCCTATTAGCAATTTAAAAATGCCAACAAGACTACGAATGAGTAGGACCATATATGAGCCTTTGCTTATAAATGATCCTGGGTAAGTGGAGAATCCACCCTCACAGTGATAACTATTAAAAAAATCTAAGAAATTTTATACTGGATCTATTATTCATTACAACAATAGACGAGTAATATTTAAAAGTTTTCTATGATCACATTATTCATTAACACCAAAATAAAACATTATTCATTAACACCAAAAACTGGTTCTAAAAAAGAACCAGACAGAAATATGGCCATCAAACTTTGACTATGTACTAATTTATATATTTTCTGATTCTGATTCCACCATCGTACAAAACCATGAAATATGTTCATTCTCGATTCCAACTATTTTTCAATGGCAAATGATTTACAGCTGTTAGTATTATTTTAAGTATTTAATATATTTTATTTATTTTGGAAAACATACAGTTAATCATCATCAGGGATTTATTAGGGTGCGGGTCTCCCGCTGGGGGTTGGAGAAATGGATTGCGACCATAACAGGGTGAATTCTGCGACTACATCACATAAATGTGACGGGCTACCTTCCCTTTTTGGGGGTGCATGATTTCTATAGCTTCTCTCTGGCTGCCTTCTGAATTTAATATGATAACAAGTCTCACGTCAAATTGTACACGTATTGATCTGGTATGATGATACCGGAGCCAACCTATGATAGCATTAAGATGTTAATAACTGAATGTAATAAAAAAAAAGTAATATTGACGAATCAAAACGAGAGTAAACAATTTTCAAAAGGATTCCGGAACAGGGTGTAAATAAATAAAAAATACAGTTAATCAACAATGCTTAAGAAAGTAACAAAAATTCAACCGATTATATGTTTTTTCTGGATTATTAAATACACTTACACGATACAGTATGATAAAGAAAGTGAAATCAAGAATACAGCTTGCTGAAATAAGATAACTAAAAATAGTAGCAGGAGTGACATGTATGTATCATTTGTGAAGTACCGAGATAAGAGATAAGAACAGGAATAAAGACTTCATGAATATCGCAAGTAGGGGGAGATGGAAACGCCTTGTCAAGATGTTGCGTTCCCAACTCTTCATGGGTAATGGAGTAAAGATGACGACTATTTTTAATAACACAGTTAATACAGTAATACCTCGCATAGTCCGGCTTAAATCAATCCTAACTCATTATAGTCCGGTTTAATAATTTAAAAACGAACTATATTTTCAACAAATAATAGATATCTCATAGAGACGAAGCTATTTTTATTATACTTTTAATGGAAAGATATGGAAGTATGGGTAATTACAGTGCTTACGACCTACCTTCGGCTGAGTTAAGTGATCACTTTATATAAATATAACGTTCACCATTCTCACCCATTAATCAATCTCCATATCTATCAAATTTTTGAAAGCTGTACGAGTATATACATTATTATGTGGAGTACAACTACACTATCGCCATCTATGGACTAAATTTGATATTAATTTAGCATAGCTCATTTCTCATAGAAACAGCATAAATGTCACAATGAGAATCTAATTATTTTTGAAATTGTGTGTTCCTGGACATATTTAAATATTGCTAAACTGTATTTTAATTGAGTCAAATAAAAATAAATTTTAAAAAATGAGTACACAAAATTATATTTTAATACATAAAATGATCGGTTTTTCTCTTTATATAGACAAGCATCTTTTTAGCGGTTTATTTTAAGATACGATAAATGGAATTAACATAATTATGAAACCAATTTTTTTTTTTTGTATTTGTTTTGTTTGTGTGGACTGTGCCAGGTGTTAGTGTAATTTTCTATGTATGCTATGCGTATTATCATATCAATAACAATATTATACAAATCCTTGATTAATATTCTTATTTATGACTAATTTTTCCGAATGTTCTTTCAAATATTCTCAGAAAAATAATATCCAATGATAAAAAGATTTTTTTTTTTCACAGTTTGAACATTTACAATCAGTAGCCACATTCAACTGTCGCTCAATAACCAGCGCAGCGTTACCCGATGGTCCCAGCTTCATCATTCTAGTCCAAGGTGATGGAGCTCCACTCCTAGTGATGAAGCATGATGAGGAACAGGATAGGTACACTACTTACCAGACATTCGACTACGGAGCTGAAGTTAAGGCGGCTAGTGTGAGCTTTGTGGGATGTAAGTCGTTATACCATTCATGCTTTATAGTAATATTAAAAAAAGTAAGCTTATTTATTTGTCAAAGTTTTAAGTGAATTTAGGTTTTTGTTTGATTTTGAAACTTTCTAGCAGTATCCGTAATTATGCCCTAGTCAATAAGGTGAGATTTTTCACCAAAAATTAGAAGAATCTTAATTTCTAAGAACTACTGGATTCCCACACCTTCGTTCGGTCCCTTTTTGTGATCTGTAAAATATATGTTATCGTAGCTTACCGTCTTGATATGACCCTTTTGTAGATGTGCGTTATTGTTTGTTATGTTTTATTATATTTAGAATAAGAGTGTCAGAACACAGGTGTGATTTTTAAAGGCAGTTAGAGTATATTTAGAGTTAAGGACCAATTTTTTATTATTTATTATTTATTTATGACGTGTATCAAGACATATTAGCTCTTTATAAAAGTGTCTTGAAAATGTATAATTTCTTAACACAATAACCAATGTTTATTTTTAAACATAAAGTATAAACAAATAATAAGAAAAAATATTATATTTAAATCAGAATACAATTTGTTTACTCAAATTAAAAATACAAGCATAGACAAAAACAAAATTATTAAATCAGCAATTATTGTGAAAACAAATTTAAAAAATAACTATTTGCAATAATAATAGTGTTACTTATAATTTTTAATTTACTTTTAACACTTGTTATTTGATAACATGGTATTTGATTGTAAACTTTCTAAACACTTATTAACGTCAAAAGAATGTTTTTCTTCCAAAAGTTGATTGGAAAATTCAGAATAGTTATTGCTATTTAGACACGTCTAATGCTCCTTAATTTTTATATCAAAATTTTGGTAAGGTTTACCTATATAAAAATAATAATTATTAGAAGTTTGAGAAATTAAAACAGTCAACAGCGACATCTGTCTTTAAAAGTAAACATTTTAAAATATTTCATTAAACAGTTTTAGAGCTGAAATTTTCTTCGTTTTCAATAAACATTTATCTTCTTTATCACATTTAACACTCCTCTAAAAATTGTCCAATAATTATTCCCCATTTATACTGCGAAAAGTAAACGCAGACGGTGATTGAAAATTCCGTCCCGAATTTTAACATTTTTTAATTAAGCCTATATAGGAATTGGTGGCTTCTGCCTACGGCCGCTGTATTTATTTTGCAAAACCGGTCCTAAATCAACGCTTGGCTAAAACGCGAATTCCGAGTGATTAAACTTTCATTGATTTTAAAGGATAAATATTTTCCCAAGAGCTTGAAGAAACTGAAAATATGCTTAGCACACAAAAAACGTTAAAAACCCACCATTTTTAACCGCATCCGTCAATTTCACATTTTTTTCTATCCAAATTAAAAACACCCCTTCACTCACAACCAAATAACAATCATAATTTAATTAAATCGTGAGTTTCTGACATTTTATATACAAAACACCAAAGAATTATAAAAAAAAACAATTTATTTTTTGTGTTATTTTAATTTTCTTTATACTTCCAATTTCGCCGATTCAATAACAGAACACAATTTCAGCAAGACGGGGCCACTCCACGCACAGCTAGAGTTTCAATGGGAATTGGGCTGAGGGGAATTTTTCCCAATAATTTAATCAGCAAATACGAAGACGCACCCTGGACACTTCGGTCACCGGACTTTACACTGTGCAACTTTTTTTGTGGGGATACCTTAAGTTGAGAGTTTACAGCGACAATCCTCGAACAATTCAGGCCCTACAAGAAAATATCCGCCGTGAAGTTGCAGTCATCGAACCAACGCTTTGCCCTCGCGTGTTCGCAAATTTAAGAGTCCGATCTCAAGAGTGTCGTGTGAGAAATGGACGGCATTTAGTCGACATCATTTAAAAAACATAAAATCCGCATAGTTAAACTCAATTTTGTATAAATAAAATATGAGAATAACATTGTAGTTATGTAAACTTGAAAATTTTTCACTGAACACCCTTTACTACTGCATTTTAAAATTCATCATAACTTCACATAAAATTACTTATTATACTAATTTTTTCAATCTAATCTAATCTTTTTCGAAATTATAAATATTTTGAGTCAGATGATTAGAAAATTCAATTAACGAAGTTTAACGAAATTTATATTTTAAATTAAAAATTAATCTTAGCTACCGACTTTAGACAATTGACGAAGTCGTACATTGTATACTTTGCTTTATAAATATAAAGAACGCACAGCTATATAGGAAATATATATTATATACAATATTTGTAATGGCGTAAACTATTGTACAAGGAGCGAATACATTTATTTTTCTAACAAAAAATTGACAAACTTTTCCCCGAAGGACTGCCAAATATTTGTCATGAGAAAAGCTTTTATCCGAAAATCTCACGTTACGATATGTCACACGCGAACTTATTTTATATTTCATTATTTACCAACTCGGGAACAAAAAAATGTATACACACTGAGAAAAAAAAATATTTCGTAAAATTATTTTTCTTTTCAGATAATCCTGCTGAGCCTTTGTTATTTATTGTAACATCTAAAGAAGATTTATTCGTGTACCAGTACACACATTCAGAGGTGACTATTAACATGTTTAATTGATTTATACTTAATTTGATAAATGTCCGATGAAGTGTAAGAAACATGGATTTAAAAAAATATATATATTAAATTGCAGTTTTTTTTTGTTATTTTGAGTTTTATGTATGTCTGCTCGAATGGAGCAAGTGGTATGAATACCAGTTGAAAGCTGCATATCGGAAAATTGAAGTATGGGGATACGGTTGTCTCGAGATCAACCACTACTTTCGCAAATTGCATATTTGGAATGTACGAAGGCTGGTCAAAAATTATCTATATTTTTTGTTCTACAATTTATTTACCCAATAGATTTTATTATTAAACCAATAATAGATATCTCATAGAGACGAAGCTATTTTTTAAATTTATTTAATGGAAAGATATGGAAGTACGGATAATTACAAGGCTTACGACCTCTCTTTGGCTAACTTAAGTGATCACTTTATACAAATATAACGTTCACCATTCTCACGCATTAATCAATCTTCATGTCTATCAAATTTTTGGAAGTTGTATATATGTTACTAAGTGGAAACACTTCGAGTGCAACTATACTATCGCCATCTATGAACTAAATTTGATATTAATTTCTCTGAAACAACTTAGATGTCACAATGAGAAACTAATTATTTTTTTGAAATCATTTAAAGCAATATTCTTACTACGAATGAAAAATCAATGCTTATATATTTTCTTATTTTGACCCACAATTACTGAGATATCTATTATTTGTTTAATGACAGTGCCTTTATAGGTGAAATTCTAGTAATTGTGTGTTATTGGACATATTCAAATATTGCTTATTTTATTATTATTTACACAATGAATAATTTGATGGACAGAACCATGACCGATGTTCAAAGAAGACGCTACCTCACCGATGGTAACTCGCCTATTTGCTATAACCATATCTAGAGCTTGCTGAATTTTCTCGTCTGTGGTGGAGGTTGAGGGGCGTCCTGCTCCCTCGTCTTTTAAACTTTTCGATCCACAAAAAACACACCGAAATCAAATTACCGCTCGTTTTTCCTCCTTGTGACATGTTTACACTGTAACAGCCAGAAGGCAAATGACTCGATCGGGATCAAATTTCGCACACGTGACCGCAGTCGTACCAAATATCGAAGACAGTATTTATTTTTAATTTTTGACTCGCCCTCGATGTAGATATGTAGGTGAATAGAAACCACTTACAGTTGTCACTGAATTTATTGAAAAAAAAAACTATAATAGTTGAGACATAAAACTAAGAGCTCAAACCATGAAGATCGGATGCGACATAGGAAGCTGCCGCTGCGACGGTCGTCGATAGGTAAATTGTGTATCTTGGCCTGCATGAAGAGCAGGCTGACGCTTGTGCCTGATGCATATAGCCAGTACCTTGAATATTTATGTGCCTACGTAATAACTGATTTAATTCCTAGAATAACTATCTGAACAGTAGTACAAGAATTACAAAGTTGTACAAGAATTATAAAGTAGGAGTGTTAATTTGTTATGTAAACCTTTAAGTCATTTAGACGACCCATTTTTAAAAAAGTTACATTTTTTTGGCTAGTTCCTTGTATAATTTAGGAACTATTATAGATTATTGATTATTTACCTGCTCATTGTTTTTACTCTAAATAAATAAAAAATGATAAGGTTTTAAAAAAGACAAATTTAATAGTAATTTATTTATTTTTTATCAGAAGGTATAATACATTTTAAAACATAATCAGTAATTATATATATATATTTCTTTTCATATTTTTTTCTTCTTTATGAGAGTCGAGCTTGTATAGAAGAGTATATAATTTATATGTCTGGTAGTCTGTATACAGATTTTTGATTTCATATACAAATTTATAATAGTCTGTAAATTTTATATTTGTGAGAGAAAGATTATTAAAGAATTTGATACCTTGACAAATATGGTTGTTTTGGGTAGTTGTATATTAAAATTTTGGAATATCAATTTGGTCCGTAAATCTTGTAGATCGGAAATTGCTTCTAATATTACATTTTTTTATATTTGGATTAATGATTTTTTTTTTTAGATTAATATATTTCAAAGTATAGAATGCACAGTTCGGTTTAATGAAATTAAGATAATGTTGTACAAAAATTATTCCACTGTCCTTTTACATATTAATGATCTTACGACGGATGTAATATTTTTTTTATTTAATTTATATTTATCCTTTTTGACGAAACAATATGAAATTTACGTTTTTTTGATATACTTCGAAGAACCATAATAAGATGAATTAGAATCAACATATAATGGTACAAATAAAGCGTAAAACAAAAGAATCTTAGAGAAATGAGTCTAGGCGAACCGTTTTAATGAAATTTTCTTTTCAGGGTTGGAAGATTCACTCGGCAGGGTATTTTCAAGGAATTTGGAACGTAATTCCATTCTCTTTGGGAAGATCCTGGTACATTTTTGCAGCATCGTCCAATTCCAGCACAGTGCTACAATTGGTAACTCAAGGAGTTAAATAAAAAATACACATATTTTTCGGCATGCAATAATTAAATAATTTTAATTGCATTAAGTGTTTAGTGTTAAGTTTATTTATTACTATGCTTATTATATAATTTATTACATTTTCATGTTATTTAATAAAATTAAAATAATAATCAATTAAACAAGTGAAATTAATAATTTTGTTATTATTATTAATATAAAGTGTGATTTAATTTTTATTTCTACGTCCAATATTCGAAACTATTGAATTCTGTGTGTTTTTAACAGCTGGTATTTTGACACAATTAGGTTGACTAACAAACTTTGCTGAGACCAGGTCAATTTTTCGAAAAGGTTTAATCATAATCTTTTATAAAGCACGGGAGTTATCGTGTCTACAAAATCCGCTATGTCGTTAGGTCATTGCGGACTGCAAAAAACTTTTTAGATCTGCACACTAATAAAATCCTGTACACTTTTTTAGTCAGACCTCAGGTAGAATATAATTCTTGTTCACTCGGCGGCGATTGAAAGAATACAGAGAAAGTTTTTAAGATTCATTAATTTTTAATTAAATATACGCTCCGAGGATAACAATTATGATTATCTCCTTAGCCATCTGAAATTGTTAAAATGATCAGTGAGATGTACGATGACCGACCTTATATTTCTATACAGGATCACCAATGGTATGACAGACTACCCCCAGATTGTTGGTCTGCTTGACTTTCACGCACCATTGAGGTCATCGAGACACAATTCATCTTTCTATTACACTGGTAATGTCATAACACATGCATTAGCTAACTCTGCAGTCCCCAGATATGCGGAGATAGTCGACATTTTTATTGTAAATTTAACTCTTTATAGGACTATATTATTACAATTTGTTGTGTCTCAACTCAATGGTGACAGATTTATTTTTATCTTTAATTTTTATTATGATAAAACATGCTAACATTATATCATTTTTTCTTTGTGTATTGCACTTCTGATGAAATTTTCTATTATTTTACAAATTATATTAATACCTGAATAGGTCGTATAATAATATGTGTACATATATAAATGCATATATACACTTTAAAATGAAGGGACGTTTTTAGGTCTCCTGCTTGTAGAATGAAATTTTCCGAAAGTTGCATCATGAGAATCTATGTAATAGGTATTATTTCTATCAAAATATACATAACATGAATAGTATAGATGAACTAATGGGTATTTTTACTAAATAACCACAGAAATGTAACTGAATATTGGGTAATAAATTTTAGAAAGAACATAGCATTGTAAATAAATCCCAAACCGCGAATGATATATGGCTAAAAATTTCCAAACATTCTAAAGAGACTGGGAAATGGTGGTTAACTTTTTTCTACAGGTAGAATTAACAATTCTAAATCTTTTCATATAAATAAAATATTTGACGGCAGACTCTGTGATCTAGTACAGGGTGAATATTATGTTCCGGGCCAATTTTGTTTGGCCGCCATTTTGGTTTGGTAAACATTTATCAGTTAATATTTGATAGTCATAGAGAATTAATAATTACAATTTATTATTATTATAATTTTATTTCTAAATTTATTCACTAGCTATATTAACATGAGAATTTTGAATTATTTACTTATATATAAATATTTAACTTATATTTATTTCACAGAAATTATAGTCATGCACAGCTTTTTTCATTCTATAGAAAGCATGCCTCTGCAAATTAGTTTTCTTCACACTATACAAACGCAAACTAATTTTTAAACATTCATTATCATAATGAATCGTCTGAAATTTGTGCATTTATGTTAAATATAATAAAATCAAAAATTATTTTCTTCAACCAACTCATGAATCGCACCCATTATAATACGATACGGTCGAGAAATTCACAAACCCTTTTAATATATTATTTAAAATATTATTAATATATCTCATGAACTGATACTATGAGGTTGGTGTATACTACTACATTTTATAACTCTTTTTTATGAAAAAATAATAAAAATATATTTGACAATAAAATTGTCGTCCATCGCAATGCAGAACTCATATCCCACCGAAAGCGTTTTATTTGAAGTAAACCAGTTTATTAAAAAGCATTTTTCTCTCTTATATCATACGACGCTTTTCCGCAGCACTGTAAAATAACTTTTATTTCAATTAAACTTGGTGATTGCGTTTGTCACTTAAGATTATGGTTAGATAACCACGAAATAGAATGAGAAAAATGCACTTTAATTTATTCTTATTGTTCTTCGCTTCACATTAAAAATTTATAATTATTATTTTGGGAATCGCATCACTCTTACGGCGCAATGTTGATACTGCGGCGTAAATCACGTGTCTTGATTGGATTCACATAACGTGCGCGTCATCGTGCATAATGTATTTAACATATAGTATTTGATCAATTACGCACTTTATAAATAGTAGTGCACACACATTTCCATGTTTTTATATACTGAAAAAAGGTGTTTAACCGTAACCTGCTTTATTAGCGAAGTGTACCTTTAATATGTAATATAAACCATAGAAATAAATTAAATTAAATAAACAAATGTTATGAAATTATAATTTACTAGTTATTTGAGTTAGTAAGTTCATGACCAACTTCTAAATACTTTGCAATTCTGCAATTGCATGATTCCTGAATGTCAGGTTCATGTCAGGTTCTTGGACGAGGTGAGCAATCAAACTAGTGTGAAAGTGTAATATGAAAAATAATTAAAAATTGTAACGATGTAAATATTACAAACCATCTGTGTGTTGTATAAAATTAATAAAGAAATCAAAAATGAATTAGTAAGTATGTAAGCATTTTTAAAACAAATAATTTCATTTAAAAATGAAGGAAAGACACTGTGAAAAAAGGATGAATAAATCAAATACAGTAGAACCCCGATTTTACATGGCCGGAATTCACGTGTTCCTTCCATTTGCGTGTTATTTTTTCAGTCTCTTATAATTTTAGTATATTACAAACCCCATTTTACATTTGTCTTTCCCGCGATTTACGTCTAAAATTTATTAAAATTTGTTCGACCAATTCGCTATTTGCCATAGAGCCAAAAGTGTGTTGGTCATTTTTTATTCTCATATCTACGTAATTTGTATGTTTCGTTGTTTTATTGTTTTTACATGCTATAAAATGATTGCCCCCCAATTGTTGGTCTGCTTAACTTCACGCACCATTGAGGTCATCGAGACACAATTCATTGTTTTATTAAAGTGACAATGTCAGAACTCAAACACTAGCTAACTCCGCAGTCCCCAGAATGTATTCTTTGGGGAATGAATATGCGGAGATAGTCGACATTTTTACAGTTAATTTAATTCTTTATAGGACTACACTATTACAATTTTTTGTATCTCAACTCAATGTTGACGGATAAATTGCTACGTCACATTTTATATTTATTTTTAAATATGTAATAACACGGTGACACTATGAAATTTTTTATCTTTGTGTATTTCACTTCTGTTGTAATTTGCTCTTATTTTACAAATTATGTTTATGCCTGAATGCGTGTATAATAATAAATAAATAAAATTGCGTAGAAGATAGTATAGACAACATTGATTATTGGGAAAGAATTCATAAATAAAACTTGACAAATGAAGAACCTTCCTACAAAGAAGAAGTGTTTGCTCATTCCATAAACCCAGCTCCCACAAAGGACGATACCATGAGGCATATTGAAGGCCTCAAAACATATTTTACTAACATTAGCAATGTACTACCAGAAACCTTTTGTTTAATTTATAATATTGAAAGAACTACAATATACAAAAATATCTAAAAATAACAAACAAACATACATCAAAAAACATTGTTAGAGTTTTCTAATAAAAAATAAATAATCTGATTTTTTTACATATTCCCTCTGTTCACATTTTTTTTGTTGATCCCTTCAAAAACCTAAAATCGGCGTTCCACTGTACCTACAACTGTAATTTTGATCATAATGACTTTAGTCAAGTCTTGTTTAATGGCACAAATCACTCTTGAAGGGTGGATTGCCTGTTTGAAAGAAGAAGAAGAAAACTTTAGTCAAATTAGGCACTTATTAGCCACATGGACAACCATAACAATTCAAATATAGAATATTACACGTAGAACTTGCTGTAATGTAGTACTGAAATAAACTTTTTTGTTTATTTTTGAAGTTCAGGGGCATAATAGCCATAAAAAAAAGGTTCTGTACACGATCAGCGTAGCAGTGAAGGGGTAGATGTACATAACCCGTTGTTCCGTATTCACACCAGCATATCCCTGTTTATTATATCCGAAAAACAATCTCCCCATCCCCGCCGCACGCACGAGACAATCAAATTGAACGAAAAATTGCGGTTTATTCTACCCCTATGGTGATAACATCCTCAAAAACAAAGCATTGAGCATTTTAAAAAAGTAATTTTCTGACATAAAAAATATACACAAATATGACAGCTTACAATATCAAATGATTATCTGCGTGAGTAGAAAAAATCTAGTTAGACAGTGTATGCGCGAGGGAGTAGAGAAACAAGGATAGTAGGAATTTGGGGGAACAGGAATAGGGAACAGGGGATGGCTAAAGGACCACCCAAAATCAGAAAACAAGATTCAGATGTGAAACGCTTCTTCCAGTAAGTGGATGTTCTTCCACTGGATCCATAGGTCTTCAGACTCCAAGACACGTACAACGTTGTTCAGCGCGAAGTATACTTTGACGTACACTTTCAGTAAACGCGCGAAAGTGTCAAACAACACCATACACAATAGCAAGATGTACAGCACTAAATCGGTTTGCACGGTAGCGAGAAACCGATTACACACAAACAAATAACAGCCCCATATAGCAGGACGATAATTCACAGCAGTCAACGCACCCAAAACGGTAAACGCTGTACTGATTCAACTTATCGAAGATTCATCTTCAACTGACCAAAACACCACAGAAATAGGTCGTATTCTGGTATAGGAGGCGGGGGTAGTAGGCAAGTACTGGATTGGAAACACTGATCTACGCATGACATTTTTACAAGCGCGCGCACACACATAATTATAAACATCGAATATCACACATCATATATCATACAAATTTCTTAGCGTATACTGTTTTAGAGCTGATCGACTAAACAACGGGCACACTAGTATCATAATATGCTCCCTGAGTGCATACAAGTATAATAGGTTATTTCATGTAAATTAATTTCCTTATAAGATAAATAATATAAAATTTTAAATATGAATTAAATATATTAATTAGAAAGATATGCATATAAAATCAATTTTATCGAAAAATATTGTTGTTGCGCCACCGTTATTCAAACCTGGATCTCTTTCCTAACCGGGGAAGGTGCATTATCTAACTATGCTACAGCGACAATTTTCGAACCTATATGTTACCTTTTTGATATTAATACATTTAATCGTTCCATTATTGGAAAGAGCCATCTACCTTATTTTTACAGAATCTCAAATACCTTTGAGTAAACTGATAGCAGACGCCAGAATTATCAATTCATTTTTATTAAATTTTGGGAAAATTTTCCGGTTAGGAAAGAGATCCAGGTTCGAATCCCAGTGGCGCAACAACAATATTTTTCGATAAAATTAATTTTATATGTATATCTTTCTAATTAATATATTTAATTCATATTTAAAATATGTTCTGAATAATTACAAATTCACAATAAGAATGTGTTCTAATAATTTAAAATTTAGTTTGTATTATGACCTCTTAGAATAACAAGGTTCCAACTAACATTTAGGGCAAATTTGAGTTATTGTTCGCTTGTTTTTTTAGCATTGACATGTTTCTGTTTTGTGTAAAATGTGGGCGTACTAACATAGATTTGTCATTATTTCGCCGTGCGTTCATCTTGACAAAATTACAACGAGAATACTGATATCATAATGTAGACCCTAAGTGCACGCAAGTATGATAGTGTAGTCCTAGCGCAATGATGGGGAACCTATGACATGCGTGTCATTTGGGAGAGGGACATAAATATGAAACAGAGGGATTGAAGAGCCAACCAAAATCAGGAAGAAACACGCCCCATCTGAGAGTTACTCCTTTAGGTATCTGGATTTTCTTCTTCCACTGAAGCTATAAGTCTTCTGATTTCAGAACATCATACTTCATTGATAGCGCGAAGTAGTATAACACGAACCATGCAAATAAGAAGATTTACGAGGTTCTGCACGCACAGCGAGAAACCGAACACACAAATAGTACTCTCAGCCCTACACAGCAGGACGATAATTCACACAGTTTTCACAGCCTAATGGTAAACGATAATTTTACTGTCAACTCAAAACTTTCTTATCAACTGATTCAAAACCATAGAGAACACCACAGGTCGTGTTCTGTGTATAGGGAAGGGGGTAATATGAGGTAACATACAGGAACCATTCTCTATATCGCGTTCACATACGCGCAAGATGGCAATCAACGATCCATGAATCTTAAAGATCGAACAGTATGGTAGAATGACAATGTCTGAAAAGACAGATCTGTCCAAAAAATTTAGAATAGGAAAGATTTAGCGAGATCGATGGAGGAATATTTTTAGGAGACCAAAACCCATCAGACATTGTAGAGCCAAAAGTACTGATGATGATGATAATATTAAAATACGTTTATTTTTAATATTTGCAAAATCAACTTTGTGGTTTATTATGTTGATTATTTTATAGATTATTTTACTTTGTTTATAATTAACCACTAAAAAAAATTCTAACAATTTTGCGTCATCAACTCAATTTCCACATCTTTTATCGTAATTATTTAAATTGTGTTTTTAAATAATAATTATTTTAATTTTAAAAAATAAATTTTTATACATAAGAACAAGGTGACTTCTATTTTTTAGTTATTTAAATTTACATCCTGAAGAAGAAAAATGTGTTTTTCGAAACCAGTTGATGTATAAAAATAACTTATTAAGTGGTTAATATATATTATTTTTGTTTCTTCTACTTAACTAATATAGGAAGTACAAGATTTTCTAGGACCATACTCTCATACTTGGTACCTCCGGGTTTCACTCCACAAACATCAAAAATTGATATCATACTTTTTCTTATTGCAACTGTGATAGAATTTTCTCACTGCAGTGAAATTTCAAAATTGTGTACCTACAAAGTAACGCAACTGAACCGGTGAAATCGTGGAATATGAGAAAATTTATTATGGACCGTTAATACTTTAAATACATCTTTCGCATCCAGAGAGCGTACTCCAATATTGCATAATATTACTATCAAAATACATTCGATTCAGTATGCTGATGGATCTTTTCTCTATGTTTACTGAATATCATAAATATTTACATTTAAAGGGTGTTTGAAGTTTGAAGGGTTTGCTTGTGCACACTTGCTCTGTGCAAAAAAAAATGATTTGCAATTATTAATACTAAATCATTATAATGATTTATTAAAACACTTTTTAACTTTTCTCCACTATTTATTATTTTATGACCATTACCGGTTTCAGCCTGTCACGACCATCTTCAGTCTGGTAAATTTTCATCTTAAGCTATGATATTTATACAATTCAATACAGGGGTGTTTTTGATATAATTCTATATAATTAGTACCAACTTGAAAATTGTTTAGACTACACTCACTCAAAAACACCCTTGTATTAAACTGTATAAATATCCTAGCTTAAGATGAAAATGTACTAGTCTGAAGATGGCCATGACAGGCTGAAATCGGTAATGGTCATTAAATAATAAATACTAGAAAAAAAATTAAAGTGTTTCGATAAAACATTAAACCATAAATTAACAGTATCAAAATTAAAAATAACTAAACCATTATGTAAATTAAATCTATTCCTATGCTTTTTACGAGTAACTTGTTAGTCTAATAATTAAACGCATAGTGATCGAGCAATCGGGGATTCAAGCCTCGCCTCAGGAGATCAGCGAGTTAATATTATTTTCACAGCACAAACGTTTAGCTTAGTTTAAAAATAAATAGTAAAAATATTCATACGACACGTATTGCATGCATGTATGTCTACATAAAAATATAATAAAGACAACACTCAATGTTTTGATTGGTAGACAAAATTATCGAAGCAGTGGCACTGACATGGCTAAAATTGGTAGAGGACTGAAAACAATGACATTGGCAATGAGAATCCGTTAACCAGCATTAGATTGACAATGGTCGATGTTGATTATAAGGAAATACAACCAGAAATTAATCAGCGATAATCGAATATGTCCAAGAACACACAAATAATAGATATCTCATAGAGACGAAGCTATTTTTTTAAATATTCAATGGAAATATATGTAAGTATGGGTAATTACGGGGCTTACGATCTGTCTTCATATATTTCCATTAAATATATTAAAGACTGGTCGTATGCCCTGTAATTACTCATACTTCCATATATTTCCATTCAATATAATAAAACATAACTTTGTCTCTATGAAATATCTTTTATTTGTTTAATAATAGTGCCTTTGTAGGTAAAAATCCATAAATTGTGTGTTCTTGGACATATTCAAATATTGCTAATAATATACCGGTCAAAATAAGAAAACATAAAATTGAAAAATATTGATATTTCAGGCATATTCTAGTATAATGTGTTAGAAACATTTTACAGATAAAGAATAGTGCTTTAAATAATTTCAAAAATATTTAGATTCTCATTGTGACGTATATGTTGTTTCGGGAAATAAATTATTAAATTTAGTCCATATATGGTGATAGAACAGTGGTATTTGAAGGGATTCCACATATTAATATATATACAACTTTCAAAAATTTGATAGATATGGATGTTGATTGGGTAGAATGGTGAACGTTAGATTGTGTAAAGTGATCACTCAAACCAGCCGAAGACAGGTCGTAAGCCCTGTAATAAATATATATTATTTGTTTAATAACAGTGCCTTTGTAGGTGAAAATCCAGTAATTGTGTGTTCTTGGACATATTTAAATATTGTAAGAAATTAGTTAGTTTATAATCCAACTAACTGTATTTCGTATCATGCAAAAAAATAATTTAATCAACTATAATAATGTTGAATATTATTTTATAGGTAAAACAGATAAATGTTAAAAATGATGGATTATATAGTATTTTACTTAATGGCTCTTAGAGTTGCTCCAATAAAGAATTTTTAATACAAAGAAGTATTTGAATTCACAATGTGGTATTTTAGTTGCATGCTGCATAGATTACGAGACGAATGAAATCAAAATTTACATATTCAAGAAATCCACAACACGCGCAAAATAAATCTTGCATATTTTGAGCATTCTGCAAGAAGAGATGGATCAATCTCAAAGAAACTAGTCGTGACTGGGAATATGAAAGAAAAAAAATTAACTTATCAAATTTTATAAATATAATAATAAATAACAACCTCAAGAGCAAACGGTTCGCAATTTTGTATTTGAATAGGGATTTAAATTTCATGTAGATATTTAATAATATGCCTTTTAAAAAAATCAGTTCTCTTCATCATCATAATTTCCATGCCCTTATCGTAGAAGACTCGGATGTGACTACATACACCTAAAAAGGATATCCTTAAAAATACACTTTCACTTCCGGATTCCGAATCAAATGTAAGGAAATCTATTGAGGCAGATTTCAGAACTGACCGATTAATTAGATCTGCTTCTGATAAAATAAAGTTGCATCGTAATTTGCGTTTTATAATATTACAAATTTTTTCGTGTTTTCGGTATTCCGTATTCATAAAAACACTATTTTAGCGCGCGTTAATATCCGCGTCCGAATTCCAATACGTTCCATACGTTTCTTCATGCTTGCCCTCAGTGTGAATTATAAGCTTGACACCACCAGGTTAATTGTTCGATCTCAACATTGCGCTTTGTTGCATCAGCTCTGTTTTGTGTGATCATAGTGTTTGTTATTTGCGTGTGCCGTGGGTGAACAGTGACACCGCCATCTTCAGTCGGTAGCTGAAATCGTCACGCAGTGTGTGATTTTGGCGGCGCCGCCAGGGACTTCGATGGCGTCATACTTAGAGGAGGGCGAGCCGTCCTTCTAAATCCCGGTCACCAAGATCGCCGGTCTTTCTAAAATCCCTTTCTATTCACCAACTTCTTCCTATATACTTTTCAGTGCTAAAATTTAATAACACATTCGCTCAACGAACTTTCTTATTTTGTGCTCCACGAATACATAACAAATTGCCACTAGACTTTAAAGGATCTAAAGTGATTAACGACTTCAAACCAAAAATAACAACGTGGTTGCTTGATGTGGGTAGAAAATAAAATGAATCTTATTTGTCATTTGTGCTAACCTAACTACTCACATATTTTTGTCTCCAACATGATGAGATGAACACAGGACGGCATCTGTAGAAGTGCAAAATACCGCACTCCAGCTAGCAACAATGCTTCGCATAGTTTCACTACATTTTCTGCGCATAATTCACTCCATTTCAAATCGCTTTCCACGATGTAACATTTATGAATAAACGTGTAACTATCTCGTAAGTAATATTTTACATGTGCAATACCTTGTCTGATCCCATTTATTTTCTAAGTTTTGAACAGATGTATAGATTAATTAGAGACAGACAATTTATCAATACTTCTAGCATAAGATATCTTTCTGATACGTACACTCATCATTTCATGGTGTATTTGCTGCAGTTTTTCCTAATATAGTCTGGAGAGACCCTCCGGAGATGCAAAGAACACCCGTTTTGGTAATCATTTTTCTGGCATTCCGCAAGCCACCTCAATTGTCTATTTCTCTTCAATATCTCATTTCATATCAGCAGCCTCGATTCTAGATCTCACTCGCCCGTGAATCGCCGATCTCATCCGTGAAAGTTCATATTTGGTGATAAGTATTAAAATAAACCCTTGAGTTACATCATTTTTAAAATATTTCAATTTAATTAACTTGATACAAAAAAATTCTTTGAATTATTTTTAAAAATTATCTTTTAGATGTGATGGCCAGCAGAGATGGAGATGTCTTCAAACCATGGAATACATTTCTCCTTAAATTCTGATTAATTTTACAAAAACATTTTGTAAATGCCAAAGTCGTAAAGAACCCTTGTCGGGAGAATTTATACCGGATAAATTAAACCGATTACCCGAAATCCGGGGAAAATTATCAACCCTATTGTTGCCACGTCGGGAGAAATAAAACTTTTCGTGGCAACACTATTTGTTTCGCTTCAATATCGTAAACAACTAATTAAAAACAACAATGGTAAATTAGCCGCGCGCTTTTATTGGTCAGATTGTCTCTGGGCGGGAAAATTCGGAAGCCAATGGCGGCTTTGGGCTTCTACGAGAAAATTGTAATAACTGATTCAGGAATTCCGGAATAATTTACGAAAGCGGGCTGTTTGACGAGAAAGTAGGTAAAGTATCATAAAATTATTATTCGTGTTCCGTCTTCTATCCAAGGTTGGCTATCATGTTACAGTATGCTAATTCATCCTATGCAAGGTGTATAAGAACCGCAGCGTTTTGGACATTAGCCAGCCACATTCGGATGTTACACAGCCAAGATAATCTCTCTATACCTACGCCTATGCTGCATTAAATCTTCTTCTTCTATGCCCTATCCGTTCAATGGACGTTGGCTATCATGTCTTTATTTACTGCGGCCCAGAAAAGCTCCACAGGTTCTTCATCTATGATGGTCTACTTCTTCCAGGGCCCCGTCTTCCAATTATCGTTTCGTCCGAGATATTAAAGTTTTCGGATTTTTATTATGTTAATTAAAGTGAGTCGGGTGAGTGCATCTAAGCCTCCTAATTACATTTGAAATTGGAAATATTTACACCGTGAAGAAAATACATCTATTCAGTAGTTGGTATGGTATGGTGGAAACTTTCTCAAATAGTGGTATGTAGACAGTTTCACACACAATCACTATGATATGTCGCACTTCCCCCGTCTAAGCAATAATAAAGTTTTTTTTTTTAGTTAGCATTAAATTATTAAACTTATTATTATAATTATTAAAGACCAAAATAACTAATTTATATTGTTATTAAGCGGATCATTAAAGACATTTTCATTATTTGAACGATTCGTTAGAAATAATACAACTAATGTCCTTACCCCAAATTTAGGATATGGTTAATGGTCCCCGTATCAAAGTTCTATCAAAGTCACAGTGTTTCCGTACAGAAACAAGAACTGTATTTGTAGGGTGTTCGCCGTTCGCTCTGGTAGCTCGGACAAAATTATCGCACGTGGTGCAGCGGTCCAGGGGGTCCAAAATCTTGTCCAGTGTAGCAGCCGTAGTCAGTGAATTTCCAGTCCGAGATCCAAAGTCGAAGGCCAAGTCAGGAAGCCAGAAGAGTTCAGTAGTCCCAAGTAGTACAAGTTCGAAAGATGATAAGAAATAAAAAAGTCCAATTAGGCTTATCAAGGTCAGTGGTGCAGGAAGCGAGAGTAGAAAACGAGAGTGAGCTTTTGCAGCCACTGACCATTATTTATTTCACATGTAAATAATAACACGAGCGCTACAGGCTCCAGGAGACCTCCCTCCAATCAAAATGCCGGAACCGCCCCCCTGCCGCCACCGCTGCGGTCCAGCGCAGCCACCCCCGGCGGCGAGATCTCGAAACTTTGGTTCATTTTTTCACGCCGCAAGTTGGAAGAACGGCAGACTTCGAATTTCTCCGCATTTCCTGTCTCCTCTTAAATAATTCTACTTTTTTTCCATGCACCGCGAGTATTTTATTCTTATAATCTTTATTGCTCCTCGCGATGCCTGATAAATCTTACCCGGTGCGATGGCCCGGGGAATTAATTATCGCCCTCAAACTGGAAAAACTCGTTTTTTCAATACCTAAATGATTATGAGGTGCGTAATATTATCGCCGTGCGATCGCCCTTTCCATCTCTATTTAATAACATAACATATTCCTTACAAATAATTTCCTATGACTAGTTATGACAAAATCTAAAATACGTTTTCCTGCGCGCTGGTGGGGGCGGAGTTCTCGCAGCGGCCCGCTACCCCTCCACTCGGCGGTTCTGTTTACACAGTGGCGGGAGAAATCCAGTGGCGTGGAATGCCGCGGAATGTTTCTTGTGACGCGGAAAAAATGCCGCTTCCTATTCATTCAATTCTCGGCCACTTTTTCACGCGTCCCGTAGTTTGCAATGCTGTGCGGAACCCACAGCATTATCTTATGAAGTTTGAGAACAGTTCAAAATTTATGTCGATGATTTATATGTCGCACTTTCCCCGATTCACTTTACTTTTTTTTCTTTATTCATCCGAACCGTAACACCTTCCACATCTTCCACATCTCAAATACTTCAAGTCGCCTTATCGTTATCATTCGTAATCTAAGGTTGAGATCATGACTGCTGAACATCATTTTTCATCCGTATATCTTTTCCAAATTATTTCCAGCAATATAAAAACTTACATTATCATTTGCGTTATGTTTTCAAGTGAGCATATATTTTATTTTAGTTGCATTAAGTTCTAACCCAAAAGTCTCACGTGACAAGTTGTAAATTCACAAATTTCTTATTGCTGAGAATTGATTAGAAGTATGAAGTTTTTTTTTTAATAGTTAACTTATTCGTATTTTTTCATTGGTTATATGGTTAACCCTTAATATATTTAGCATAGGTCGATAAAACCGCATTTCAAATGCTTGCAACCTTTCAAGGGTGGTTTATTTTCTGTGTTAGACTTCATAGAGCAGCAATAACATTTTATTTTTCTCCAATGGATGCTCAGGCTTACGTCTCGATTACGGAAGATAGTCTTTATTTTAACAAGTAGTTAGTTCTCCTCTTTTTGGTGCCATCAACCCTCGTGTCTTATATCTCTATCGCTATCTACTCGACCCGTATTACTATCAAAGCTTATGCTTGTTTGGGCTAACGGTAAGACGGTTGATAGGGAAAAAGGCTTTAGGGGTATGATCCTTGTCTCGAGAAACCACCAAGTTCGTTCCGTTTTTCGTAAACGTTCCTTTTACGTGATAAAAAGTATTTTTATCATAAAACAGGAACGTCTCGTCAACATTTCGATACGAAGATACGGGGTTACTGGTTCACGTGTACTATATAGGCCATACAGTGATTAGTTTGATAAAAACCGATCTAATATTCTTAAGGAGAACACATTCTTATTGTGAAGTTGTAATTATTCAGATCATAGGTCTGTGATGTTTTTAAATACTAATTTAATTCACAATTAAAATGTGTTCTCCTTAATAATATAAATTGAATCAATGTGTCCAAAATTTAATAAAAATGAATTGATAATTCTGGCGTCTGCAGTCAGTTTACACAAGGGTATTTGTGATTCCGTAAAAATAATGTAGATGGCTTTCAAAAATAATGGAACAACAGATGTATTAATTTGAAAAAGTGTAACATATAGGTTCGAAAATTTGTCATGAAAAATACTGGCGTTATAACACAATTGGTAGTGTACTTCCCCGGATTGGAAATAGAGATCCAGGTTCGAATCCTGGTAGCGCAAAAACAATATTTTTCGACAAAATTGATTTTATATGTATATATTTATAATTAATACATTAAATTTGTATTTAAAAAGATCTAATGTTCATACAAATTTTGTTTTGAGTTTAGAATGACATTTTTAAACTAAAACTTATATAAATATATTAAAAAGAAAATATAGGTGAGTGTGATAGAAAGTAATGTGGAGGATCAAAATCAAAAGGCATTGGGTATGAGGAATGCTTGACTCACTCGATAGCCTCTTCAAAACACTACGTCAGCTTCACTACCATGATTTTCAAAAGCTCTTATTCCTGGTTAGTTAAGTATTGTGGATTGGTCCACGCGTTATTCACGACATCGCATTACGCAATATACAATCAAGTTAAAAAGTATGCCTCGACCACAAAAAATCGTGAGCAGTCGACATGCTCACCAAATTGCAACTGGCGCAAATCGACCCATGAGGCAGTTTGTTAGTTGAGTTGTTTTTAATTACCAGTGTGATCATCTGCATATTACGATACAACAGTACGGAAACCCAACACTTTTATTAATATAAAAAATTTAATCCCTCTGACAACTGCTGTACGTTGCTCGGGTTTAGCTTTATTAAAATATATACAGTCGACAATATAAAACGGTGCAATATCAAACTATTCCAAAATTTTCACTTTGACGCGGTTTTATTATGTCGTACTAAAACCGAGTCTGTTCGTTTATGTTCCACATACTTCTACCCCCGGCATGGAAGGCACTAGGCTTTTTCTACCTAGACAAAAATATTTTAAATTAAATCGTAAATCTTTAAAATAACATCAGTTTATTCTGGATTATTCCCGATCTAGCAAATTTTTCAGCAGAAAAGATAGATTTCCAAAGATTTGTGTTCTATTTTTCTGATATAGGATAATATCTTAAAAATACTGGTGGTGGCGAAAAAGTTTGAAAGCAAGAGATTAAGCGGGTAATCTACAACTCGATGGACCGAACGGTTTAAGAACTGTGCTGTCTATATAGTCATCTTCCAACTGTGGACTGCAAAGAAAGGTGGTGCATAACTATCAAGGACATAAACTTCAATTTTAAAGAAACTAAATGGAGGAGAAGAAATTAGGTTAAACCACCAAATGCGTCAAACTTTGACACTCTTACTTACTAATTCCTAATAATAATGTTAAATATTTAATTACATGAATTTAAACAGTATATTTTCAATATTACACCCTAGCCAGCCATAACCAGCTTTCATGAACAGATCCTTTTCTAGACCTTTAAATAGTCAAGGATTTCAATTATCTCGGATCCATAATTACTAACGATGATAACTGCGAGCCAAAAATTTAAACGATGCATAGGTACGGCGAAAAGTTATATATCTAGACTTGACAAAATATGGGAAGACCGCGGTGTTTCCAAAACAATAAAGATCAGACTTATGTAGTCTCCGGTGCATTCTATATTTTTTTATGGTATATAATCATGGACCATGATAGCAAGGGAGAAAAGATAGATTGATGCCTTTGAGATATGATGCTGGAGACACATGTTACGCATACCATGTGTTGCCGTAATTACCTTCGATAGCTAGTCCTAGGTTTTCTAATTTGTTTGTTGAATATATTCATTCAACCTATGTAAATGAAAAGACACCAACCTTTGCGAAACTGAGCTGTTACTCGCCGATTATTTTACCAATGGTCGTTCTCCCTGTTTTAAATATTCTGAAAACTCAGTTGGCCATAAAATAAAATAAACATATTAAATAACAAAACATAAAACATAACAAAATAAATATATATCATAATGAGAAAATCCACAGAAATTTTAGGTGAAAGGTGACAGAAAGGGTGAGGAAGTTGAAACTTTTGTTGTGGTAAAGGAAGAGCAAAATGTGTTTCTAAGTAGAATGATTGGTTAAAATTGAGATTGTGGTGGTTCGTAAAAAGTAAATTCAAGTCAATTTCAAATAACATCTCATTATAGTATTTGCATGAACGGTGAATAAATGAGTTTTGTGTGTAAGATGTTCTACTTCTAGGAATGTGGAAGAGAACGGATTATCGGGTCGATCTAGATAGTATGTGGAGGGATATTAATTCTAATTGGCTGGGATAGTCAATATCGCCTTGCAGTAGTTAAAAGATAAATATTCAGTCAGCAATGTTAATGATGACTATGGAGGTGATAAACCTCCACAGATACTTAAAATTATACGCCTGTGACGTCAGCTATGAAAAATATGTGTTTTAAATTAATCGTTACCAACATAAAAAAATGCAATAATTCATTGAATTTACGAACTCATGCCTATGACTTCGATTTACTGCCACGAACCATTCAGCATGCATTCGATGGATGCTACGATATGTGGCAAATATTGTCACGTTGTGGCATAGAAAAGCAAGAGCAATTGAATTATTTTCAATAACGATTCACAATACGATGTTCCTCAAACCACTCTACTCAAAAAATGAAATATATTTAACAAACATTTTGTATCATGTGGTGGTCGAGTGGTAAAGAGTTTTAGTCTTCGGAAATCACACAATTAATGCTATTTTCAAAACACTAGAACTTTGATTGAAAATTCTAAGAAAATTCATCTATTTTTTAAATCATAAAAATATACACACGTACAGATAAATTGACTAAAATATTTTATTAAGGTGAACACATTCTTATTGTGAAGTTGTAATTATTCAGAACATAGGTCTGTGATATTTTCAATACTAATTAAATGTATTAATTAGAAAGATGTACATGTGAAATCAATTTTATCGAAAAATATTGTTGTTGCGCCACCGGAATTTGAAGCTGGATCTCTTTCCAAACCGGGGAAGGTGCATTATCCAACTATGCCACAGCGACAGTACTTTTGACGACAAATTTTTGAACCTATATTTGTCGTCAAGTACAGTCGCTCTAGCATATCTTTCTAATTAATACAATTTAATAAGCATTTTAAAATATTTTCATTTAAAAACTTATGAGAGATAATTAGCGTGTTTTAATATTTGTCTTCCAATATTCTTTACCACTAGCTTCTGTGCGATGCTTCAAGCTTTAACCACCCAATCCGGTCTCCGTATTTACCTGGCGTTATGCGGGTTACATGTTCTCGTACGTTACAGTACACGTAATGATACAATATACCCCTTTAAACACTCTTTATTTACCTAGGTTAAGAAAAATATAACGAAAATGAACCCTCGTTTATTTAGTTGTACTCTTTAGATTATAATTTCTGACCAAACTATACTGTACGATATTAAAACCTAAAAAAATAATTAATAATATAATAACTATCATAAAAAACGAGGATATCAAATGATCGATCAAGATCTATGATATATTCGATTTTATTTGAAAAAACTTTTCTTAGATTCTATTACTTTTTAGGTGGAAAATATATATTATTTTTTTTAGGAGAACACATTCTTATTGTGAAGTTGTAGTTATTCAGAACATAGGTCTGTGATATTTTTATATATGAATTAAATATATTTATTAGAAATATATACATATAAAATCAATTTTATCGAAAAATATTGTTGTTGCGCCACCGGGATTCGAACCTGTATCTCTTTCCTAACCGAAGAAGGTGCATTATCCAACTATGCTACAGCGGCAATATTTTTAGCGACAAATTTTCGAACCTATATGTTACCTTTTTGATATAAATACATTTAATCGTTCCATTATTTGAAAGAGCCATCTACCTTATTTTTTACAGAATCTCAAATACCTTTGAGTAATCTGATAGCAGACGCCAGAATTATCAATTCATTATTATTAAATTTTGGACACATTGATACAACTTTATTATTAAGAGAACACGTTCTTATTGTGAAGTTCTAATTATTTAGAACATAGGTATGTGATGGAACGATTAAATGTATTAATTAACAAATAAGATACACCACAATTTACAATAATTTCAATTTTTTTTTTATCAAAAGTTTGAATTAAAAATCCTTATTCATATTTCAATATATTTTATTTTACTGTACATCCGCTACATACCTTAATGCCTATCTGAAACACCCCCGCATAATATTTAGGAATTCATCAATTAATCAGTGATAAACAAGCCTTCAATTTCATATTTCATTTCGGTTGTCAGTTGAAATAATACAGACCTTTCAATAATGTCATAACGCATATTAATTCTGATCAATTTCAACACAAAATTTTAAACAAGTTTACCATACTTTTTTTAAATTATGTAAAAGTTAGCATTAATTAAACAAATGAACTAAAAAAAACAAATGAAATAATAATAATAATGTATTTATTCCAGCATGATCAGGTTTTTTTTTAACCCGATTCATCATAGAGATAATACATATTATGTTATACATTAAAGGTTATGAAATCAATATAATGCTATGAAAAAGAAAACCAAGAAAAATATTAATAAATAAAAAAATAACAAATTTAAAAAACTTAATAAATAGTAAAATATTCACACATATATACACACACAAAATATAAAAATTACATATATAACTACTTCAGTCACGTATATGAAGCTATTTTGTAGGCGCTGCCATTCTCTGGCCAGGGAACCAGCTTTCCATAAGAGCGCCGCTTGCACCAGAGCTTGACCAACTCAATGTCTTAGAAGCGGAACGAATCCATGTATACGGCCTTCGGTAAACATTGTAGATGCGCTGCATTATTGCGCCATTGTTATCACGCCAATCCGAACAGTATTCTGTATGAGTTGTTGTACTGAATTCGGAGACGATTATACGTCACTTGCTGGTGAAGAACGATTTGAATTAAAATCGATTGAATCGTCATTGATCGCTAACAATATATAATGTAAATACTAATTAAATGTATTAATTAGAAAGATCAATTTTATCATAAAATATTGTTGTTGCTGCCGGGATTCGAACCTATATGTTAGACTGTTCAAATTAATACATCTATCGTTCCATTATTTGAAAGCCATCTACTTCATTTTTACGGAATCTCAAATACCTTTAAGTAGTCCGATAGAAGACGCCAGAATTAACAATCAGTAGTAACAACAATATTTTTTGATAAAATTGATTTTATATGTATATCTTTCTAAGTAATACATTTAATTTGTATTTAAAATATCACAGATCTATGTTCTGAATAATTATAGCTACACAATTAGAATGTGTTCTCCTAATAAAATATAATTTTAAGAATTACGTTTTTAATGTATGAATAATTGCGTGTGTTTAATAATTTTTACATTAATTTTTATTTGCTGTCAATAAATTCTACAAATATCTATATTTAATTATTATCATACTTAAAGCCCATGTCCACGGTTAAGATTTTTGTGAGATATTTATTTCTGAGACAGAGATTATTCTGTGAGATTAGATAAAGACAACTGTCGACCTACACAGTCCATCGAGTATATATCAAGTCTCAGAGATTCGAGCACTTGGCAACAAGATTGAGTATAATATTTGTTTTATCTCACCTATCACTTCACGCTCATCGTACGTCAAATAATCTTGCTGTAAAATCTAACGTCGTGTATATGAGTAGGTCTTAACCAATCTCGAGTCAAAATCCTCACAGTACTGAGATTTTTTCCATTACATATCCGAGGCTTATCTCATCGTATCTCATTTCGTGAACACGAATCATTGAATTATTGCCATACTTCCAAATTATATTTTATTTTAATATTTTTTCTTTAAATATTCACGACGTCGTGTTATCTAAACGTGGATATTTAAGTTATTTTATTTCCTTATTTTGACACCAAAAATCAATTCTAATCTTAAATAGGACTTTTTTCTTATGAAAAAGTGAGAGCTGGCCGTATTTTTTTGCTGTAAACGTTTCATTATATAAAAACTGACAGCCCTCCTTATATTGAAATCACCGATTCACTTAAAATTCTCTCCCCGAAGAATTTTTCCCTTCAGTTTTTTGGTCGATAAATTTTAATAGGAAAGTGAACATGATGGTAATGGGCGGTGATAAAGGCATCTCAATGATCAATTTATAAGTCCAGTTTTGTTTTCAAAATTATCTACATTTGAGAAAGTATTTATTTATTTCAAAACCTTCAAATGCTTGTGTAAAATAATAAGTACAAATTAACGATATACGTAACACTTGTTTTTTATGCCTTTTTCTGTGAGATTTATCGCTTTTTTTATTTGTTTTCTTCTTCTTCTATTGCAATATCCCCTAACTTGTCTATCATGTCTTAGAATGGGTAAAATACTATTTAATTAATAATACAAGAGACTTGGAAAGCTACAAAAAATAACCTTTCATTTACTTAATCATTACGTACATAATAAAGACTGTATTTCCTATTTTTAAGATTTGCAAAATCAAATTTGTGATCCATCCATCAAAATCCATTTTTTAGATTGTAACAATGCTTCATTAACCACTTAATGAATTTAATACATCTACCAGTTTTGAAAAATATCATCTTCTTCTTCGAGATGTCATCAACTAATCAAAAAGACATGTGGTATTGTTTATTTATAAGAATCTATTTAAAAAATATATATTACAAATTTAGTACCTAACTTAAATTGTTACTTGATGATACAAAACTATTAGGAAAAATTTTTAGAATGGGACTTGTGGTTGAATTTAGTTGGTTGTTTATGATATTTTGGTTAGTTTTACATGCTAACAATCTAAAAATATATATATACATTATAGAGATGCGTGAATGTTGTACTCGTGTATTATTATTTCAGAATGTACTCCGACAACAAAAACTCGGTATGTTATTTCACGTTTGTTTTATTCCAGAGAACTGCTTAGAAAATATTAACAAACGTCTTATATAGACAGAATTTCTGCCAATGCACTACTTATTTGGGTATGGTGGACTTGATATATATATATATGTACACGTATTTTTACACATGAAATAACGTGGGAATTGATCGGATTGCAGGTTCTTTTATTTCCGTTAAATACGGCACACAAAAAAAAGTCATGATTTATTATTTTTATTCAGAGCCAAATAAATATATGTGATAGTTTTGAAGTGTTTTCGCATTGGGTTAATGTTTTTCCATTTCATGTAAATCATTGACAACCGTGTGTTTTAAACTATATTATTTTATATTATGTATGTCATTTCATTGACTGATTCAGTTAGTGTCAGGTGGCATTCTACGTTGAAAACCATTATCTGTATTTTACGTATGTACAATGAAACTATTTGGGCCCATTAAATATACAAACTTTTCATCAGCTTTAACGCTATTTACGCATTTAAATTGGGATTCATTATTGAATTAATACTAAATGAAAAAGGAGAAAGCAAAATTTAGAAGGTTGTAATAATGAATGGTCTGCATTATTGTGATCGATGATTAAATTGTGACATGATTCAAACATAAAGGAATAAAATAATCTGACATAGCAATGCATGAATAAATAATACTTACAGTAAATTTTCCCGGTTTATTTAGAAAAGTTACAATTCAAAAGAGTGTTTGAAATACTACTAGATTAAACACAAATCATTATCAAATCAAAATCAATTATATCTTTGACAGCATCAAAAATATCACTCTTATATTTAAACATTGAAGACCAAAAGCCTGTGAAGTTTTGTGTGGATACATTCCTATAAATCTTTTTTGGGTACATTTACATGGTATTTCGCTCAAGAACGTGGTATACAATCAGTTTTGTTAAATTAAGGGCGTCCAGCATGCCATTTACTATTTTAAATAAAAATAATAAATAACTTTTTTTACACGACAAGGTAGTTAAATTAAGAGTGGTTATTTGAAAATCATAATTCAATTGTTCAACGGATATTCACTGTTTGATATTAATAAACCTTAAAAATTTATGTTGAACCCTTTCCAATTTTAATTCATACACTTTATAGAATGGAGACCAAATAGTTGAATTGAATTCTAAATTGCTACGAACCACAGCCGTGTATAAAACTTTAAGCGATTTAAGTGAATTGATATCTTTCACCGTTCTAAAATATTAATTGTTAAAAGATTTTTTTTAAATATCAGATTATGAGAAGGAAAAATCGTAACCAATTACACGAACAGTCACATATATGTTTCTTGTTCATTGGATGTTGATATTCTTCTTCTTCTTTTAAATAGACAATCCACCCTTCAAGAGTGATTTGTGCCATTTGTCAAGTTAAAACTCCAATTGATACAAAAAAGTACTATAATATTATAGAATAGGAAATATTACATTAAAAGCCAATACAATTGTCGTTCAAAAAATGTTCTATTATATAGATTAAATGTGGTGAGTTAAGAGAAATAAGATGACACAAGTTAACTGGGAGTTGAAAATTACCATGAACGAGATTACTGTAAAAAAAACCTGTGATCCGCAATGGGCAGGCAAAAAATATATGGTCAAGGGTTCTCTCCTCGGCACCACACTCACACATTGGGGAATCTATCAAGTTCAATCTGAACAAATGTGAGGCTACCTGGCAATACCCAATTTACATTCTAGAGATATTTGATACAGTTCTTTTGAAGACTTTCCTTTTGGAGAACCAGGGGGTGCGAGGATTAGATATTTGAATTATTTTAAGCCGATTACCTTTATGATTGTTTGGATTCATTCATTGTGCAGTCCAGATAGAATTCGTACGTTTTTTTATCATATTTAGTCTGTCATACATTGGGATATGGAATTGATGGGGGAAAACTCCGGAAAGAGTGACCTCCTTAGCCAGTTTATCAACACATTAATTTCCATGAATTCCCTTATGTGCAGGAATGCAAACGAATGACACATGTTTATTGTTGCTGTCCAAATTAAAATAGACATCTTCTGATGGAACAGATTATCTAATTGTCTAACTAAACTTTCATATTAGCAGAGAGGGATTCAAGAGCTGCTTGCGAGTCGGAGATATGTTAGTATTATTACTGAAAAAGTATGCGTCATCTCTTTCCGCTTTATAATTAAGCGGAAGGCGTTTGCGTTTGCGATGCCGATGGAAAGAATCCAGTCAAAACATTTAAAGCATTCCATTCAAAACAAAATTTATCATTTTTAAATGAAACCTTCATGTCTTTTTGATCGTCATAAATTGAATTCAGAAGAAAACTCAAATTCTTCTGAAAGTGTATGAAAGTACATTTGAAAAAAAATAGTACACTGTGATGCAGCCATAAGATGATTTAAATTAATGTGGATTTAAAATAATAAGATGATTTCAATTGCATCGCAACTCAAATTCAAATATATTCGGCTTTTTTCTACTATTCGATACTCAAATATTTGTGCAGCTATTCGAATAGTATTCCTACTCATTTCTAAGAATGGAATATTAAACAATTCTCAGAATTTTGATTTGGACGTGGAAAAGATACCTGTTGCTTGTTCGAAGAGTTCATCGACGTTCAAATCGCGGACTGAATTAAGAAGCACCATTCTATCCCTCGTAGAAACTGCAAATGTTTGTTCAAATAATCTAAGACATCATTTAACACTTTTAACCATTTCTGAGTGGGTATTTTCAACTGCATTGACGATAAAATAAAATTAAAAACAAATTTAAAATACGTTCAATGCGTTCTTATTCTTAAAATACGTGTTTTTAAAACAATAATAAATTAACACTTTATGGTAAATTTGCTTGTTTTCTTATTAATTTTGATGTACTTACGTATAATACGATTTATTTTAAATATTCTAAATTAATTTCATACTGTTGTCATACTTTAGAAACTATTTGAATATTTTTAGTTTTACTATTCGATATTCGAATAGTTGATGTCGAATAGTTGGAATCTCTAGTGCCTAAGTAATAATTATAATTATGTCATTTTCTTAACGTTTCATTTGGCTTTGAATATAAAAAAGTTTTTGTTGCGTTTAGTTAGTAATATTTATTTAATACGGAAGATGATCCAGTTCAGCAAAAGAGACACTTAGATAAAAAAAAAGATAACTCAATGAAGTAATGGCATTAAACATACAGCGTTGGAAAAATATTGATTGAATACTTAAAATTTACAAAAAAAAAGTCTAATAAATGCCAATTTATCGACACTGAATTAATAATTATAAGTCCCAATTATTTTCAATCAATAATTGAATATATATTTTGGAATCTGCCATTCAGGAACCTGCCTACTTCAGTCAGCAATCACTCGTGCATTACAACTCTTAAAACAAATAAATAAGATCTACAACGAAGCCACTGAAACAACTTGATTTTTCCCAGAAAAATAAATTAAACCTCAGTGTTTTTTTTTTTTACAAGACGGTGAATCTTGAAGGGTTGCTACCCTAACCGTGACACGGCAAGGTTTGCTCACGTTTACAGTGCCTATAAACAAAATTACATTACACACAGATTAAACTACCCATTTTGTTTTATGGTTTTCGGATAATTTTATTGCATCAGAGCTTTCAATTTCATTTGACATCTTTGATAGCTGAAAGATAAACATTCGTTTCTCTAATGTTATTCATAAAATGGAATTGTACGGTTTTTCGATATCAATATTCTAGATAAATTCATTGGTACAAGATACATATTTTGATTATTTCGTACCATCTTATTACTATTCTCGGCCCTAGCTCCGTTTAGGCTTAATATACCTACGTTCTATACTCTGTTTCTGTAATCGAATATCCACTGCCTGTATTTATTAATATTCAAACTTTGACATGTCCATTTTCTAAATATTCACGTATTATATTATTATAAAAAATAAGTTTCTAGAACTGTTTTGTTTCTAGAGGAAGTAAATAAATCCTTTTTAGCCTATTTGTATACATTGTTAAATATAGCCTACTTCGATACTTTCCACTGATTCTTGGATCATAGTGTGCGCATAAAAAATATTTTGTACAATTGTAAAAAACAATGCTATTATTTGTGCGCTGGGAGAGAAAATAAGATAAACATTACCTTACCAGTGTAATTCAGTGTAGCATAATTTTAGTGTCTTGTCACTCTATCGGCGTATGATAAAGATCTCTCAGGTTGATCACATCACTAATGCAGAGGTTCAAAGATCCAAAAATAAGTAACAAGAAAGCTGGATATTTTAGACACATTCTCTGCTCATGATAAATATCATCTCTTTCTTCTCATTATGCTGGTGATGATAGAAGGCAGTAGAAACATAGGCCGAAAGAGATTATCTTGGCTGCGTAACCTCAGAAAGTGGTACGACATCCAAAATGTTTTTTATTTTTTTTAGTTACACTCTATCCCAAATCGTTTTGAGAGTTGTTTTCTCTTGTTTCGATTCGTCATAATTACATATTTTTTTATTTTATTACATTCTGTCATTATTAACATTATCAACATAATACCATTATAGGTTGGCTCCGGTATCATCGTACCAGAGTCATACCTGTACAGTTTGACGTGAGATTCGTTATCACATATGTGTTGCTGTCGCAGAACTCGGTCACAATCCGGCAGAAATTCACCCCGTCCAGGTCGCAAGAGGTGCGAGGAAGCGCCAGTAAAATGTTCCGTTAGGTCTTTCTAGCCACTGCTTTTCCCGGCATCTTCCATCCCAGCAACCCCCAGCGAGAGACTCATACTCTAATAAATACCCGGAAATGTCCAAGATTCCTTTAATTTCTTAATAGATCATAGTTCCGGGGAATCCGATGAACTATTCCTTCTAATCCCGCAATCATGATCTCACGTGCATCATACAGTCCCAATCTTGTTAAAATTGAATGCGCGCCATATTTTTTTGTGTGCGCTATGGTGCCAAATCGCACCCGTGGAACGTTGCTCTGCACTATCCCTAGTCTTCCATCAAAAGCTACTGGTCTTCTTTACGTCGTCAGTGTTGCCTATTAGTGCTCGGCCTTAACATCGTTTGCCTAATCACTGCCATATTTTACTATTCCAACGCTCATCGGTCGGTCTTTCTACGTGTCCGATATAGTTCTAGTTTACTTTCGCGATAGTTTAAAAAATTTAAATTGGAAATTTTAGATGTTTTGTTCACAAGTCGTTTGTTTGATGACTTCTAGTAAGTAGAAACTATCTTAAATATAATTTCAAGAAACTCTAGGATATTGAAGACTTTATCGAACTGTGCATAGATTATGAATGCATTATTTTTCGTCGGAAACAAATTTATTCGTAAGCGACCTTTTGTTACTTAATTCTGATGGAGCTTCGCGAGACCCAGTAGGTGACTGCAGGCTGTCGATGGGAAGTTTTAGTGCAGAGATGAAAACTGATCCTTATATAATACTCACTTGATAGTGCACTTAAAATCGCATCACGTGGATGTCTTTTGCAGGCACTATATTTCCTGAATACTTGTAACATAATGACTCGTATCCACGAACGAAATATTTAAGAAAACTTCGTCTCAAAACAATCTCTGAGATACAAATTTTATTCCCATGAGATTTGCAACTCTCAGCTGTCATAAATTCGCCGTCCCGCATCTCACTTTACTTTACTTTCATTATCGTTCGTCAGTTAGGTGATTTTAAATCTCCCTAGCAGCAGTTAAAACTACTAGGTTGATGCATAATTATCCACTGTTTTTCGTAGTCGTGGACTGGTCGATATTGAAGTTGAATTAAATTAAATTAAATCAACTGAAATTAAATTAAATTTTAAATATTCTGACTCGATATGATGAATAAAATAAGTTAATCTGTATAACTGCTAATGGCACAAATAATTCCGATGCAGAGATCGTTTGCTTCGGGTGCATCCCCATCGTGTGATAAATGCCTTATTTGTACCTCGTTGGGTAGCAAGTGGGTCATAAATAGCTCTTCGTGGTTCTGCCAGAGATTTATTGAGACTGGTTTAAGCCCGCAACCAATACCCGAGTCTTTCGAAAGTGCCATTGGAAAAATTATCTCGATTTGAAAATGATAAATGAAAGGGTACACTTTGACCTCTTTATGTACTTTTCGCTTTATTATATTTCTGCCGGATGACCACCCTCCCTCAGCTTGATACAGGTCAAAAGTGTTTTTTGATTCTAATGAGTGTAAAAAGGGCAAAAGATATTTAAAAAGGGTAAAAGGCATTTGCGGTGCCGTGTTTGAATATTAACAATTTATTTTATGCATCGCGTAAAAGATTTCTGTACCACGTATTATATTTTTTTAAAGGCCCGTGTAGAAAGAGACATGATGAGATTGTCTCAGAGATAAACTAAGAAATCAGCCTAATATTGATAGATAGACATAAAAACTCAAACAAGTGTACACGAAGTTCGATCTGACATAGAGATTTGACATGTGCACACAAACATACAAACAAACATTACGATAGATTTCTACATCTATCTATTTCGAAAGTAAGATATAAATCATTATACCTAATCATTAATTTAGAGCGTTAAATTACAAACATTTATTCTGTTATAACTGATTCAAAATCTTACGAATGGCAATGACGTTTAACGTACGAAGACTTACATGTTTTACGGAAGAAAGAAAGCCTCATATATACTAGCAGGAAGCCGGCGTGTCGGAACTCTTGCAATGACTATACATAGATTGTACTCGACAGATTTACGGATTATGGAGGTGACGCGGCAGGGTTAGTGCCAGATCGTTGTCAGTGGAGGAATTTTGTGGCGCCAATAAAACAGAAGAAGAAGAAGAATATTTTTCTTATTCTAGTATTTATTCGCTCAAAGTTACGTCATTGATCATAAGATTCGATTGTTAAAGAGAGAAGGGTTAAGGGTTAAGCCTTCTTGTCTTCGACATATAAGGTAACAATGAAGGCGTAAGATTTTTTTGGGTGGAGCCTATTGAACGGGCAACATAGTAAAATTATTTTGTTGTATTTCTGATAGATTTAACTTTTCCAATATTAGCAAAATTATGGCCACATATTATATTGATAATGAAATAAAACACTTTGTTTAAACCACTATTTATTGATAAATTGACATATTTCGATACCTATGGCAAATATTATTCTTCAGGAAACAATGTATACTATAATTAAAAATACAAACATAGATTAAAACAAAAATATAAAAACTAAGCGGGAACTATAATAAAAATAAATTTAGTAGGTGACAGTATGCAAAAAATTATTTCCGAAATTTCAAATTTATCTAATTGTATTTGTATGTATAATTTCTAAACCCTTGTTAATGTCAAAAGAATGATTTGTTTCCAAAAATTGATTGGCGAATTCAGAATAGTTGTAGCTATTTAGGTATCTCAAGTGCTCCTTAATTCTAATAACAAAATTTCTGGCTGTTTTTTATCTAAATATTAAAAAATATAATACATTTTTAAAATAATCAGTAGGATATATATATATATATATATTTCTTTTAACATTTATTTCTTCTCTATGAAAGTAAGACTCGTGTATAGAGAAGGGGTATATACGAGAGTTTATATTTCAGGTAGTCTGTGAACATATTTTTTTACTTCAGATACAAATTTGTATCCTGAAAATTTGTAAATTTTTGTAAATTTGTAAAAAAACCTGTAAATTTTCTAATTGTGATGAGAAGATTGTTAAAAAATTGGATGCCTTGATATATATAGTGATTTTGGGCTGCGGTATATTTAATTTTGGAATATCAATTTGGTCTCTAAATCTTGTAGATCGGAATTCTCTTCTAAAATTTAATTATTTTTTTAATTTTGAAAATTTGGATTACTGAATTTTTTTCGTATGTCTATTATTTTTGATACTTTGAAATCTGTGAAGAGTTGTATACTTGGATGGTATTTTTTTTTTTTTTAATAATTTTTTGTGTGATTTCTAATTGTGATATTGAAGTTTTATATGCTCCTCCCTATCCAATAATATCGTTTTGCAAATGTGACTGTACAAACGCGTAATATATTATTTTCAGATTTGTAAGTGTCTTAAAAAGATGTAGGCAGTTTTCCTTATTTTGTTTGTAAGATTAATAATATGTTCTTTCCATTTGAGTTTATTATCTATTATGATTCCTAGATACTTGATACAGTAGTTTTCTTCAATTGATGAACATTAGTCACAAGAGTCTTCTTGAGTACAGGTTTTGGTGTGAATTTTAATATTAATTTCAGTGTTATCTTTCTGTTGAATAGCAAATCGCATAAAGTATGTTTTATCAGTATTAATTGATAGTAGGTTATCATCCGTCCACTTTTTTACGGTATTAACATCCTCATTTGCATATATATTAGCGTCAGTCCAAGTTTTTTAAATTAATTATTAGTACTGTATCATCTGCCTTATTTTCCCATGTAATTTGAGTTTAAATATATCATTAGAGTATAAAATAAATAACAACGGTCCAAGTACCGTGCCTTATGGTATGCCAAGTCAGTGGTTTCAGATGTGCTATTGTGTCCATTTATTTTTACATGTTGTTTTCAGTATGTTAAATAACTTATTAGCCATAATAAAACATTTCCATCAATAAAAATGTATGTGTGCATTTACAATCATTACTAATTAAATAAAATTATATTGTTAAACATGTTGATTTATCAATAAATAGTGGTTTAAACAAAATACCAAATACCAATAAAAATACAATTTATGTTACTTATAATATTTAGAAGCAATCAAAATGTATGGAAATTCTCAGAATTCTAATGAATAGTGTTGTCCCTTTTCATCTTCAGTTATAAATACAAATAGTTGATTAAAATTATTAACAATATTTGAATATGTCCAAGAACACACAATTACTGAATTTTCACCTACAAATGTACTGTTAATAAACAAATAATAGATACTTCATAAATACGAATCTATTTTTTATTATATTTAATGGAAAATATATGGAAGTACGGAAGTACAAGGCTTACGACCTGTTTTCGGCTGGCATAAGTGATCACTTTATATAAATATAACGTTCACCATTCTCACCCAATAATAAATCTCCATATCTAGAAAATTTTGAAAGTTATATATATGTTAATATATGGACTCACTTCGAATACCACTACACTATCACCATCTATGGACTAAATTTGATCATTAATTTTCCCTGAAACAGCATATATGTCACAATGAGAATCTAATTATTTAAAGCAATATTCTTTATCTGTAAAATGTTTTTGACACATTATACTAGAATGCGCCTAAAAATCAATATTTTTTAATTTTATATATTTTGACCAGTGTATAATTCTTTATTAATTTGATTTTCTTGAATTTTTTTTTATTTTCGTGAAAGTTTTTAGCGAATCTTTTTCAATAGGGCCAATAACAGGGTTAAGAAGTGAAATGGAACGAAGATGATGGGGATTGGATGAGGGATCATATAGGCCGAGGGAGTTTATAGAAAGGTTTGGGATGGAAATTAATTTAGAAGATAAAACGTGTATGTGTCATGTGAGTAAAGGTATGTTTGAGTCTCTGTGAAAATCGTTGATCATAATGGTGGTGGTTTTTTATACGGCCGCTAGGAATTAATGAACTGAAGACTTCCCGAACTATTGCTGCCTTAAGGTCTTAAGGTAAGCAGTGATGATACACGATGATACAGTGATGACTCACGAACCGTGAGTCAATCACTTGTGTCTTTGAGTCACACTCGCTATTAGTGATTGAAAATCTGGAAAAACCGTAATACGGCGTATGTTCACATGAAACGAAAATATTCATAAAAGAATCTAGTACGCATTTGATACGAAATGTATAGAATTTAATCCAAGAAATAAACTCACATTTTTCTTTGTGACGATATTAAATTATATCTATATTAATTACATATGCTAGAATATGTTTTTTTACGCAAATGAAATTTAAATAATGTTAGTAAATACGCTCAAAATGTTTATTTATTTATTTAGTGTATTGTGATATCGTGCGGCGCTTGCGTAATAGTAATGAAACTGTCATCACAGTCACAGTTTACAATCACTGATATTATCTAATATCAATCACAATCATACCTGTGAGTCAAGAGTAGCATTTTTTCTCATCACTACCGCAAAGTGCATGTCAACTAATGAGTTGATATAAATCTAATTTTAGAGGTAATTTTAAGTATCTGAAAAATTAACACGCTAATACGGTGTCAATCACAGAGTAATCAAAGAAATAGAGCTACCATTAGCATCGAAAAAACCAGCACTTTTCCGATTTGCACATACAATACATACACAACCTGCAATTCGGCTCTATATACATCAATATGCTTCCAAATACGTACATCTCTGATGTGCCTCTTTTTTCTGGTTTTATAAAAACCACGTCTCACCTCCCAGGAGGCCCTAAAAGGCATCTCTATTTAATTTATTGCTTTATGGTGACCGCAGAAGGGCTGTGGCTGAAGCAAAAGTATCTAAAAAGAACTTACGATGCCACCGGATTATTCCTTGTCACTGTCTCCTGGAGATATTTATTTAAAATAACGGTTCTTTAGTAAAAAGCGATTCAAAAGCTTTATTGAATTACGCCTTATTCATTTTATTTCAATATGAAATTTTTTACCAAATATATCATTTGAATAAATCATCTAACGACATTTATTAAGGCACCAGATCGCCGTTCGCCGTACGCGCGTTGGATGCATCATTAGGTTTACTATTCCTATCTCCCCCTCCCACTCCCTTTACCAATACCTCAGAGCACGACTTTTTCTGTGTGTGATCTATGACTTTTGAACTGTCAAGAGGTGTAAACGTCCTGCTCCGAGCTCGTCACACTGACTTGAATTATTATTATGTATTCGGTTTATCGCGTGCCAAAGATTTACAATCTTTATTGACTGATATACATCGACACATGATAATCATCTAAGAAGTTTCATGAAATTCAGGAGAGCTGTGAGTACAGCAAGAAAATCCAGGTAAGTCGTGCTTCTTGGTTGGTCTTTAAGCCCGTACTGTGCTGTCTCTATACCAATTTTTTGTCACCCTTCTTACAACCCGTTTTCCTACCTTTTGGTAAACACCTAGCTAGAATTAAGAAAGTTTAGTTAGGGTATATTCAATGTCCTGTAAATGAATACTGTTTTATCAAAAAAGATTAATTTGATACAAATTCTTATTGTGTTATTTTGTTTAGATAAACCAGTCAGGTCAATGAACGCATTGTTTACATTTAGCCCTTCTTGGGATAAAAAGATCCCAGGACAAAGGGATGATTGTTTATATTAATCAGCTAGGCCAATGAACGTATAAAAATTATTAGACCGAGACAAAGGATGTAAGGAGCAAAAGGGTCGAAACGACGGTAGATAATCACTGTATTTTAGATATCAGTTATAAGAAGTTTTTCTTAAATATTTTCAGTATTATTTTCAAAAATAATAATGATATTGAATAATTTTAATAGCGCCAAAAAATCACCTCAAAGGTTCATTACACATAAACTGTTTATAGTCCTATACTATCTTTAAATTTAAAAATAAAAAATATTATTATAACTTATGGAAGTGATTTTGTGAAAAGGCGAGTTTATAGTATATTTTTAAATAAAGACTTCGATGCACTGTTCCTTATGACGGAAAGTAAAGAGTTCTACGCCACCGTAAATGCCCGTTCACTAAACTTAGATTCCTGATCACGCTGGTAGGTTGGGATACAAAGCTCTTGAAGATACAGAGGCATCATGTTATGACGCCTTGTAACTAACCAGCACAATTTTTCAACTCTTTCAGAAAAACGGAGCCAATGTACCTCATACAAAAGTGATATTCTATGAGAGAATTTAGAATTTTCATATACTATTCATGCTGCTGTATTTAGAATGGATTGTAATATATCCAGCTGAAACATTGTGCAGGCTAGTATAAATTCTGTTACAATAGTCCACACGCTACACCGCAAATGCATTTTTGAGTAGAAGTGTTTAAATAAAGTATATTCGTTAAATTCTACACTTCACTTTTGTGAAAAATATATTTGTTAAAAAATATGCTGCGTTTAGCTCACTGTGTCTAGCTCATGATCCAAAACTGGAGCAAAATAGAGATCGCTGGTGAAAAACTTTAAACAGGGCTGAAAAATAAGTTTTTTTAATTCTACACATAACAATAATGCTTTTAAAAATACCTATGAATAGAAACATAAGACGTGAATTACTTGTTACGACACCGTTGTTAATGGGATTGCTCCACAATTCCAGCAATCTCAGTAAATTGTGTTTTCAAATGAAATGTATGGTTTAACGGTAAATCACTGCGTATCTCGGAAATCTCTAACAAAGCAACCGTTAAAGGATTCATTCGGCTATGAATCATTTAAATGGATTTTGTAAAGCCGTAAATCAATTTTCACACAAGTCGAATTAACAAAAAAAAAATTGTTCTCAAATAACGAAAAATGACATTCATAAACAAATATACGCGGGGACGTTTCAATATATTGTAACGCGGTAATTAATAACTTTTTTTCTAAAACCCTCTCTTCTCCACTTCACTGTATTGTTCTTTATGACGTAAGCAGCTATGTAATAAGAAATCGTATTGTGTATGATGATATACAGAATACCGTAATTACACGCGAATATTAATTACACAAAAAAATGTATCCATCGAAAAAATTATTAAAATTCAATATGCTTAATCGTTTAATATGAAACCATGGGAACCAAAAAATTCCGATTGAACCATGGGAACCGATTTTCCTGTATTGAATTTATCATATATATATATATAAAACTGTAATTATTTCATTTTTTTAAAGAGGATAAAATAAAAATTCACCATAACTAGGAGCAAATCTAATCAACGTGTTATTTTAAAAATGTCCAAATTAGGAATAGGACAGAGACATGCCTCATATATTGCTCCTAAACTGTATAACCAACTGTCAATATCAATTAAATTAGTAGCAAATATAAATGTTTACAAAAAAGAAATTATAAAATGGATTAAAGGTTTTCAAAATTATTAAACTATGTATTAAACATTTTTCCCAATTTATAATCTGATCAATTTCCCAACATTTTTATATTATATTATTATAGATGTATGTATATATTTTTTTATCTTTTTTCATTTGTTGTAAATAAACTCTTACATCTAGTTTATATTGATCTAGAATTATATAAATGTTGAAAGCCACCTTTATATTGTTTTTTACTGTCGAATATATAAATAAATATTATTTTCATCCTAAACGGATTCTTATTAAAAATAATTATATATGTCTGTCTAGTCAATAGAAAGTTACGTTGTAAAGTCAATAATAATAAGTAAATAAATTCAGTGGCTACGCGTACGATAAAGGTAAGCGTGGTGTGATAAAAGCGGCATCCTTATATCTAATATTTATTTTTAAATGTTGTCCTAGTCAATATATATATTTGAGTCATAATATCATAAAAAAAAATATTTTTTTTATGGAGAACACATTCTTATTGTGAAGTTGTAATTATACCGAACTGAAGGACTGTGATATTTTTTTAAATACAAATTAAATATATTAATTAGAAAGATATACATATAAAATCAATTTTATTTAATAATATTATTATATATTTCTAATTAATACAGTTATTTGTATTTAAATAAATTATTTCGTGACTATGTAGCGGCCGCTATATTTAATTTAGATTTTTTCTACAATGATGCGAGATCTTTTCAAGTTAAGCATTTTTTGCTTCGTGTTAAAAAAATGTATTTACTCACATATAATTTTGTTGGAACCAGAAAATTTTTTTTCAACGATTTTTCAAATTAAACATTTTCAGTGTCCTGGCACCATCTAGCAGGTTATACTCAAAGGAAAAACATTGAGTATTTGAGAAATATTGTAATTAAAAATACGGTCGCTTGCAATGGTAACAATAGATATGACAGTAATAATATAAGTGGACATTGTGTAACGAATATTGCTCAATTGGTTAAAGTTGTCTATCGGCAATAGAAAGTTCTATATTTAAGTACCAGTAGTAACAATTTTTTTTTTCATATACAGAGTGCACAATATTTTATAGATGGATACCTGACTAAAATACGAGTCGAAAATGTTACAGAAATATGTGCTTAATTTCGATCATGTCAGAAATATAAGTATTTTTAAAAAATCAGGTTTATGCGATTATTTCGTTTAATTTAAATATTTTATTGAATCTAAATTATATATTTAATACAAAAAATTAAAGATCATCGAATTTCGAGCGGTCAGACTATTTTTTGCCTGAAGTAAAGATATAGATTAATTATGGATTAATTTCACAAATATTTATTTCGAAGTTCGACTTAAAGCTTAACATGATATTGTAAATTTTTTTAGCAATAGTATTTTCCGTAACGATACAGATTTGCACATACTCCTTGAACATTTTCGACTCATGATTTAGTTAGGTATCCACCCTGTATAGATTTTTTTATATGATATTCCTAATTGATTTATCTAATTTATTTTACGTATGGCGTGTTATTTTATCTATTAGTCTGCAACTGTGAAGGTCTATTTTTTTTTAATTCAGCCGCACACGCAATGTACCCCCCACGTACATTTATTATTATTTATTTTATTATAAAAATATTAAATTTTACGTTCATATAAAAAACTTTGTTAGTCAACTAACCGTACTTACCAATTTTTTTACTATATTTATAATAAAACATGACGATTAACTCGTACCATGAACGTTTTTAGAATTTTCTTAATGTTTCTGAAATGCTATATTATATAATCATTATTACAGCATGTCTCATTTTATTTAAATAGTGAAAATAATGCGATAACTGTTATTATCGAAAGATAACAGAAATCAAATAATTTATACTATCATTGTAACGTATTTAGTCGCGACACTATATTGTCCTTTATATCGTCTATACCACGACAATAATTTTACAGATTCCCTGAAGGTTCGGTGAGATGTTGTCCAACATTATGACAGTTAACAATTTATTACTACTGTATACCATACAATATTATATAAACACAATTAGATATATTATCTTGAGAACTGAAAAGTATTGAAAGAGAGTGCAACTGCGCTTCTAAGATATTGTAACGCATCCAGCTCCCCACTCCACACACCCACTTGGCACCAGTCAGCCTTCTCACAACCTCTCCCATCTGTTACCAAGCTGCCACACATACATACATGTAACTTTGACAGATGTCAAATATCTCACAATTATGCGCTATTGGAGCGACATCTGTTTTGGGATTTGCAAAATGTTTCTATATTATTTGTTTTCAGTACGGACGAAGTTCAGAACATTCGGAACGGATCTAGGTGTTTATTATATTTTCATGTCATGTTCGTGCGTCTGTATGTTAATAAAAAAAAAGTGCCACAAATACACAAACGGGAAAATCTAAAAAAAATCTTAAATATGAATGATTATATGAAACACATATCAAATCAATATGCTTACTACTTACAAACTAATATATGCGCTTGTCATATAAAAATAATGTTATTTTGCTGGTCTTCAGAGACGAGTTATATCGAAAGTTAGATTACTTGAACACTAAGGAAAAAGGTAGGTATGGTATACTTGGATCGTTAGTTTTCCAAAAATTTGTCCATACATTTTTAGCAGTCTTTAATTTTTATTTATTTTATGTACAATATATCAAATAAAAGTTATCGTTAATTATAGTCCGAACGATTTTAAATCAATATCAACGTCAAACAATAATTCAAAATTATACTTTAAGCATTTTCAATTAATGTGTTTAGCATTTCTACATCACTGTCGTTATTAACATATATACATTAAACAAACGTGCTGAAAAAATAATTAAACGGTATTTTTTACATGATGTCGTGTAAATATGAAGAAGGAAATATCTTCGTAAGCAGCATACATTAAACCAAAAATTCACAGTGCAATACAATGACTGCTTCTTAGTGGGTACTAAATAAAAATAATGCAAACATGAATTAAATATATTAATTAGAAAGATATACATATAAAATCAATTTTATCAAAAAAATATTGTTGTTGCGCCACCGGGATTCGAACCTGGATCTCTTCCCTAACCGGGGAAGATGCATTATCCAACTATACTACACCGACAATATTTTTAGCGACAATTTTCGTACCTATATGTTACCTTTTTGATATTAATACATTTAATCGTTCCATTATTTGAAAGACCCATCTACCTTATTTTTACAGAATCTCAAATACCTTTGAGTAAACTGATAGCAGACGCCAGAATTAATTAATTTTATTAAATTCTGGACACATTGATACAACTTTATTATTAGGAGAACACATTCTTATTGTGAAGTTAATATATTAATATCACAGACCTATGTTCTGAATAATTAAAACTTTAATTATTCAATTAATAATTAACAATAATAATGTGTTCTTCTAATAAAAATAATACATTTATTCAGATTAAGATGATCACAACGATACACAATGTAACGTTCAATTCGTAGCATGGGTAAATAGGTGAACGCTACATTGTGTAAAGTGATCACATAAGCCAGCCGATGACAGGTCGTAAGCCCTGTAATACCCAAGACTTACATTCTTTCTCATATAAAAATAATAGCTTCGTCTCTGTGAGACATCTTAATCTTAATGACAATCTCCCAGGGGATGAAACCCAGTAATTAGTTCCTACAAAGATTTGGACGTACTCAAAATATTGAAATACATTTATTAATATCCGAAAATATCGGCAATGAGGTAGTAGTTTTTTTTTTAATTCTTCGAAAATTTCATTCACAATTTTCTCGACATCTTGAAACGTGGCAGAGTTACTGCAGATGTTCAAAGTTGGGTGTTTTAAAAACGATCAGTTTATACTGTTTTATCGTGTGACGTCACATCTTCCAAATCGACAAGTTGGTAATCGATACTGGCGGGCGAGTATCGACGTAGTGACATCACACGATAATCCGAGCGTTTTTCAACAAGCCCAACTTTGAACGCCAATATCTCTGAAAGTACTGCACATTTTGAAAAATTCAAAAAACATCGTAATCTGGATTATTTTTATTATTTTTACAACATACTTCAAAAGCTCATTTCTCACATGCTCCACTACCTCATTATTTCATACAAATCGAGAACATACCGCCATTTTGGATCAATTTAAAACCTTTACTTTAATGGTCCGCAAGACAGTTCACAAAAATTTGCATTATTAATTTTTTCGCAAGTCGAGACAATATCATAAATGTGACATTTTTGCTTTTCTCTGTACGTTTGCAAAAATAATATGCTTTTATATTTCCCGGAAATCCTAAATAAAATAGACAAATCCACTGTCAAAATTCGTCCCGAGAATGCCGTCTTTCATTTTCCAAATTGTTAACAAAAAGGACATTTGAAACATTTTCCGATTGTCCAGTTTATTTCCCTTGTCCTAACTTCCCCTTTCATGGGCGATGAAAATTCTACGGAACACCAATAAAGCGAAATCATCTGCTTCCTTTCGAAGAAAGAACAGCGTGTTTCGGAAGAGTGCCAAGAAACGGTGTTTTGCATATTTCACCCGGTGTGTAAAACAATGCATTGTATTCTTACGAAATAAATTGCAAAAAATCGCTCTGTAGAAGAATGGTCGAACGGCGTTCACTCAAAGGAAATGATATTTTATTCAAATTTATGATTTCAACTAAATGTTCTGTTGATTTATAAGAATATTATTTTTCTTCTTCTTGTGCCTTGCCGTTGGCTATCATCACTATGTTTTAGTGAACAGTTTTTCCGGGGAAAAACACTACAATAAACTGGCCAAACCATTTTTTTATTTATTTTATTTTTATTTTTAAGCATAAAAAGAATACAATTAAAATAAAGGTAATAATTGCTTTTCTAGACACGTATGTTTCAAAGCAATTACCTGTACAGTTTTTTTTATATTAATTTAATATTGTTAAAGTAAAATCATAATTTATTCAAAAATACTTTTATCTATAATAAGGTTGATGAGAAAAATATGCAGGTATCTAATTAACACAAATGACAAAATACGTTCATTTTGTAAATGCATTAATCATTTTTGACCCTTTGAGATCTAGTGGAAATTTATTATAGATTCGCGGTGCACAAAATAAGAATGCTCGTTGCTCAAATTATGTGTTCATTTTTGGCGAAGGTTTTACTTCTCGTTTCCTTTAATTTGAATCATGAATGTGAAGTTAAGTGTTTAAAAAATAATTTTAAGAATGATCTGGTATAAAGTTGTCTCAAAACATGAAAGGATCTAAAAAGTTCTTCAGAGTTACCAGTGGCGTAACTGCGATGCATTGGGGCCTGCGTTAGGTAACCCCACAATATTTTTAGAGAAAAATCGATACTTCTCCATAATAAATTTTAAAATAAAATCATATCAAAAAACGGAATTATTTTTTTTTTTAAATCATTTCTTACTTAAATAATGAAAACAGATTCAACGAATACGGTAGTAGGTACCTCCGCTAATATTTTGACTTATGGACTAGACCATCGCCGCAGAGCAAGAACTTTCTTCACTGAACCTACATATAAAATACATGAAAACGCACATTTGTTTTTTTTTCATGAATGTGTGAACATTATAAAAGACAAGATACATATATTTTTTTTACTTTTTTTATAATCTATACATATACCTACAGGATGTCTTTTTTTCCAGTAGGCATTGGGCCCATTTTTTTTAAATTACGCCACTGGGTTTAACTTATAGTAGTATGATAGACAGAGGAGGATAGAACCCCTCAATCTTCTGTCCTGATATAGCAGTCTTGCCTCGTTCATAATAAGGATGGTAAACCGTAACTTTGATTGGTAATTGAAATTTAGCGTTGGAGATTTACTTTCTAGTGTACCAGTTACCAACAGCGCCGCAATCGAAAACAGTCAGTCGCAATAAAGATTTATATAACGACTTAACTATAATTAATTCATACATATTATTAAGGTCATTTGATTCTTAATGCTTCTAACAGGGGTATCCTCTCCATCTGAGATCCACTTGATCGTACCAGATTTTTCGTAAATACCGTTCCTGTTGCTTTAAAAACTAACCTCGAATATTTTATTTATCATTGTTTTCTCATTCATGCGTTCCATAACCCAAACCATCTCAATTTATGATATACTATAAATATTTTTTGTAAAAAAAAATTATTGTTGTTTATGCTGTACAATGTATTATGGACAACGATAATAAAGAATATTTGTATAAATTAATATTACATAGCTATACTCAAAAAGCACTCATCATAACTCATTCCAAACATTTATTTAATAGATACTCGAATGTACGAGTATTTTCGTACAGTGATCAAACAATTTTTTTTAAATTCCTTCCAGCTCTACTACTACCCTTACCGTACAAGAAGAGTGTGAAAGGAATGGATATTTTCTATAATATTATTACTTTACTTTTTTTCTTGATCCAATATTAATGGACTTAAAATTTTTAAAGTTTTCGGAAAGCCGCCATTTTGAAACAACAGGCTGTTTAACGAACTAAGCTGAGACAACTACCAGATAAATTTTTCATGAAAGTTTTAATGAAATCTAATAACTACAAAAAATTTCGTGTCAACTATCTGTTATATAATGCACATATTTAACTTTTTAATGGAGAATGTTTCGGAGCATCCTGTACATTGAAATTTTATGGAAGTTGCATCACGAGATTTTCTGTATTAAATAAACCCGGTACTTGGCTGAGCTTGACCAAACAATCACATATTTTTAATGAAAAGAATTAGTTACAAAATAATATGGTTTTATAAGATATTTGTAAGAAAAACATTAACAAATCGAAAATATTAATTTATCTAAATACAATTTGGTAACTAAATTGTCCTGTTGTAGAAGGAACGGTGATTCCTAAACTAGTTGGTGTTAGCAAAAATAAAGTGGTGTTTAAACATTGAATTATTTTTAATTTTACTAAAATTATCGTTTATTTATGAATTAAACATAATATGTAGATTAACTCTATCATAAAGGGTTGTTTTAGGGTCTTTTCGGGGTTCAATAAATTATGGTAATTGTTTGAAATATGTTAAAAAGAAAATGCGCCTAAAAATCGTATTTTTTTTAATAAACCAATGTCTTGCTGACACTTTCAAGCCGTGCCGAGAAAACGAACTAAGGGCGAAAAATGTGAAACAGGCAGAATTGGGGATGCGAGGGTTGGAAGATTCGGCAGGATGGGGAGGAATGTGGAATGAAGGGACGGATGGCAGAAAAGAATGTCGGAGGCATTGTGAGGTGTGAGGGAAATATTATATTGGAATGAAATTAAGTTAGGTTCTATGAATTTTATACGGTAAGCCTGATTTAATACGGGTAGTCCGGATCCGATAATAAAATAGATAGGGAAGTGTTCTACTGGTCGGGTAACCTAATAATGATGGATGTTGAGGGTGCTCGCCTTTTTACAGCCTTTACATTTTTAAGATGTTTTATGTAAGATATTTTTTGGTAGCATTATCGACATTTTCTTGAAAGAACGCGGGTAATTGATTCCTTCAGCTCAAAGTTTGGCATTAGCCGATTTGTATTTCTGTTCGATGGTTCTGTTACAGAATGACTTGACAGTTTTGTGTATCTTTCATCTATTATCTTAATTACATCTCTTCGCAGTATTGGTTAATAAATCCCTTCTTCTTTACTGTACTTTCACATTTATTCGGAAAAGCTTTTTGTTGATTTCTTTACACAAGCACGGATAAACATCATTGATGTCAGGGCAGTGATTGACTGATTCGTTCTAATTATTTATTTATGTATAGATATATATAATGTGTAGATATATGTGACAGTCTAGTGGTTAAGACGCTGGCCTAGTGATCTAAAAGTCAGGAGTTCGCGCCTCGTTCTGGAAGATCAGCAAGTTAGTCCTATTTTCATATCAAGAATTGAAAATATTGATCTGATATGTATTCCGTGTCTAATTTAAAAAATAAAATGTATTTGTTAGACAAGGTATACATCATATACAAGGTAGACAAAGAATCCTGGTACCGATACTGATGTATGGAAGTGAGACCTTATAGCTAATGAGAACTTGTGAACTGAGGCAAGACCATCGGTTCACAATGGAGTCCTAGTACTGACACTGATGTATAGAAGTGAGGCTTGGAGCTGGCAGAAAAGGAACGAAAATAGACTGAATGCAGTGGAAATGAGATCACTTAGGCGTATATGTGGCAATCTATTTATGACAGAGTAAAGAATGAAGAAATAAGAAAATAATATAAAGCTGATGTTAGTATAATAAGTAAAATTAAGAAAGGATCATTTAGGTGGTTTGGTCATATAGAACGGATGAATGAGGAAATAATGGCAAGAAAGATATATGACGCAAGTGTTGATGGCACCAGAAATAGAAAACGTCCGCGGAAGACTTGGCATGACCAGGTAAACCAGTTAATGAAGGATGGTCCTGTTAGAAGCCTCAACAATAGGCGAGCTTGTATGAGAAGATGTATGAATGTGGATGAGGCGAGAATTGTGTGTCAGGACAGAAGAGTGTGGCGCTCTATCCTCTCTGCCCATCCCCTCGGAGAAACGGCGTGATGGTAAGTAAGTAAGCAAGGTATACATTTTCTACAACGTAACACATTTGTAAAAGCAAAACTTCACGGGTCTATTTTTTTAACATTTAAAAAAAAATTAAACACTTTTATTAATCTACTTTCTTTGCTCAAATTACACTTTGCTTTATACATAATTTAACATTCACAAACATGCGTGACATATCAAATGTATAGGTTATACGGGTGGTGTGCACTTCTACTGGCACAAATATTCAATAAAATTATTACATTTTTGTTTGCAAGTACTTTTAGTAATAGTAATAATATTTAATTTCGTGCACATGGTCCATTGGTAATCTAAAACTAAAGAGAAACGGCGTAAATCGGCGATTAATGGAGGAAAATTCTCAAGGACGTCAAGAACCACTAGGGATTATAGAAGTGTGGAGGTCTATCGCCTCCACTCTCATCACCGAGGCTCCCAGCAAAGCTGAACGTACCCAGTATAGCGGTACTTGTGTCAACTCCCACCAGCCATAAATAAACGGAGTACCCACGTCGTGCAACAATAATACAGAAGCGACCAGCTATACTCAGTCGAAACTGAATCATGATCATTCTTACTATAGACACACCACATTTAATAAGAATTCGCACACCTAGCAGTCACTTCTTTGCACAGTTAACTTCTACTTTCGTACAAATCATCTTCAATAAATTCAGTGCAATTATAAGTAGTTTATAACTTTATAATCTGTCGCTTGTCGACATAATTACGCACCATAACACACTACATGATACAAAAGAAACGATGGATTTGGATGAATATCGGGGCATATGCCAATTTTTTTTTTTTTCCAATTCCTTAGAGTCTACGATACTCTGAGTACTCTACATGCGGCTAGACCGCCTAATCTACAAACTACAAGTGCGTCAGCGCTAGTCACTTTGACACTTTTACAAACTACCTTATTATTATAAACATCTGAGTGTTTTATATTAATACATGAATTGGAAGGGTAAAAAATTACTGATAAAAAACCCTCTAAACAATTTACTGGAAGTTAAGTATTTCAAATTAATTAGGCGCGACACTTTATGTACAGTGCCGCCTTATTCTAGCATCATCCTTAAATATTTAAACTAAAATAAATACTACGAGACTTAAAAATATATTGTTTTTATTATTTTTACAAATCATCATTTGGAGAGTTCTCTCGACGCTGTCCGCTTCTGTGTGCAGCTCAGTCCGGAGGATCGAGCGCGTTGCTTCGCCGCAGGAAATAGTGCCTGGGCAATCTATATTTGTATCTGAAAGGCATTAAGCTGATGTTGTGCTCGTACGAGCCGAGGTTCCGGATGAGAGGATTATCTTGAGAAGGTTGGGAACAAGATTTGTGGAAGCTTGCTGATAATTTCTCAAAGCATTGTGTGATAGTGTTCACCTTGTGCCGGTGGTGTAGTCGCGTCAAATTTGTTTTGGGTGAGGTGTTGTGGATGATTTTAAGCGTTGTTCCTGAGTCAACATAAACCCACAAAAGCATCAAATGTAATACTTCTGTTGAAATCAAAAGCCGCACTGAGCAAGCTCGTTTAACCTTTGCGTTTTTGTTCTGCTGTCATGATTTCATCCTTAGATTACGAATGCAAATGGTCAGATGCTATGTGTTCTCGATATAACTTTATTGAATAGAAGCATAGACACTTACCTACCGAAGAAAGTAGATGAATTAATATTACAATACGGAATACTAGGTTGGAGCGGAACTTGTCCCATACATCTCAAACCAATAACCACAACTCAAAAGATAATAACCAAACAAGTTTTTAGAGATTTTCCTGTATTGAATTTATCTTCTTCAATTTAAATTTAACTTTTTTAAAGATAATAAAATAAAAATTCACCATAACAAACTAATGAACATGTTATTTTTAAAATGTCCAATTTAGGAATAGGACAGAGACATGCATCATACATTGCTCCTAAACTATAACCAACTGCCAATATCAATTAAATTAGCAGTAAATGTAAATGCTTACAAAAAATAAGTTATAAAATGGATTAAAGGTCTTCAAAATTATTTAACATCTTTCCCTATTTATAATCTGATCAATTTTCCGACATTTTTACATATTGGTAATTTTTATATTGTATTATTATAGATGTATGTATGGTTATTTTTTAAATCTTTTTTCATTTGTTCTAAACAAATTTTTACATCTAGTTTAATTAATATCGAAAACCACCCCCATTATTCAGGATTTTTCTTATTTGGGAGTGCATAACTCTATTATTGTTTTTTTTTATGGTCGAATATATAAATAATTATATGGGGGCTTAAAGTATTTGAAGAATACTCAAAATGATTCAGATGAATAAAGAAAAATAAGTATTTAAAGCATTAAAAATCTTCAATATTTCGGACATGTAATGAGATCTAGAGATTTTGCACCTCATAATGCAGGGAAAGATTGCTGAAAGTCAAAAAAAGTCTGAAAAAAGAAGGAGAATATCACAACTGAAGAACCTGTGGCAATGGTTCGGCTAGTCTACTGTTGAGCTTTTCTGGGCCGCTGTAAACAAAGTGATGATAGCCAACATCTGTTGAATGGATAAGGCACAAGAAGAAGAAGATTCATTAATAATCACGAACCTTGACATAGTGATAAAAGTTATCCAATCATTTCCTATTTATAATTTAACCTAATGGAATATAAACTAGTGTATCTCACAAGAGATTCACATGCGAGACACTGATAATGAAACAAACAACTGCAAGTGATGTAGGGAACAATTCCCCTGTTCATCTGGCTTCAGGGATATAATTAATTTCAACGTGCAATGCGCAAAATACAATGCTGAAAGTTATGTACAATAGTTTAGTGAGGACTAAACGAACCTTGTGTTAAGCTGAAGAACACCATTATTGCAGGAAGCTACAGTAGTTTAATGAGTAAACGCGTTATTTAAATAAGTACCGAAATTTTTTTTTTAAATAAACATAACATCATTGGTACAACACTTTACTTTCTTCGGACGCTACACATTTTAAACTACTTTTCAACATAGTCGCCACCATTATTAAGGCACTTGTCATAACAGAGCACCAATTTTTGAATACCTTGCAACATTACAAATTAGCGTCACGTTCGAAATTGCCCCGTCACTTTTTTTATTGCTAAGCATCTCGAAATCACAAATAATTGCCCTTACGTTGGTATCGCAATCTATTTTGAAAGTTATAAAAACGGTCACCATCTATGGTTCTTTTTCATCATCGAGCAGACCTATTTATTTATAGAGATTTGCGCGATTATTACGCAATTACTAGCGTTTCTAATATGTAATTGTGAGCATTCCAGCATAACCAAAAGCAAATATTTTTATGTTATTCCATCACTAGTGCATAATTCACAATGTTTGTTAATCTAATCGCATGGCAAATAATCTTTACAGGAAATGAGATGTTTCCCTTTGGTTATTTTCGCCTTTGTGTCATTATTACCTCGGGCTGTGTGATTTTCTACAATTCCGCATACGAATCCAATTGCATCGGCCTAGATGCTGAGGATCATCTACGATGATAGGCCAAGGAGATGGGTTGCTCGGACGGGCATGAACCGGAGTGATGCCATCTAGTGGAACATCTTGTTGCCACCTGCCTGCATCGCAGAACGTCCAACTCGCGCCCATCCCGACGAAATTAGGATTTGTTAACGTGGATTGTATCTTTATTTACGTTCTTTTTATGATTAGATGCCATTTTTATAACGTGAATCACCTTTTTATTTATCATCTCCACGTATTATTTATAATTTTTTCCCAGTTTAGGATGAAAACAGAATGTCACAAAATAAGGTGGATATGTGTTTATGGTGTAAAAAATCCGCGGATCTTATGTTCACCGCAGATGGTAGAACGACGGTCTTTACTCCCACAACCTTTGTCATAAAACGACGCTACCTGGGATGAAAACCATGCATGTACTCCGTCTTTAAGTTCATCATCGTCATCAAAACGCTTGTCACCAAGGAATCGCTTCGCGAATCGAAAAGATGGAAATCACTTAGCGACAAATCAGGACAAAACAGGACACACTTGGCAATGAATGTCAGCTGGTTTCATGTTTTATGCATTCAAGAAACGAATCACGGACCGCATCTCACAGTCAGCGGGCTGATATATTGTCTTGAATATTTCAACCACTCACTACAAGACGGCAACACTATGTGAATGTCTCTAACATTGCATGTGGCGAGTCAACTCGCTACCGTAGCGTTACATCGAAAATATCTAACAACGGAACATGCATAAAAAACGCACCTCGTATACATATATATATCAAAATAAAATAAACATACTACTGTACATTTAAAAAAAATTAATTATATATATTTCGACGAACTAAATTTAAAACTGTGTTAAAAATGATTAAATACTACATACATAATACGATCAATTACACGATTAAGCCACTATGGTCGGACAAGTTGTAGGACAATTTTGATAGGGAGCCTCGGAAAGCTAAAATTGAATGTATATATTCAACGTTGGACGTAGATTGGCAGAAGAAGATTAAAAAGTTGAAGGGTATTTAAAAGTGATTTTAAATACATAATAATAAAAAACTGGATAAACGCAACACGTCCGCCTTAGGCCGGATATCGGCATAGGTACTGTAGGGGTGATTTTTTTTTCGAAAAGCTAATTATATTCGGTAAAATAAATCGATGTCTATTTTTTATTTATTTAAAAACTCCATATTTTTATTGGTTTAGAGTTTTAAGTAATGATACTTTGTTTTTTATTTTATTCATTATTATAATATTCATAATAAACTTTTAAGATGTTTCTACCCTACTAGCTATAAGATGTGTTCCTGTATTATTAAAAATATATATTTGTTGCTATATATTTACGGTCATCCTGCATTACACAACTTATTGTTAATAATGTCTACATTATCATTAAAATATAAAAGTGTAAAATCCAGGAACATTTCTTGTTTCGAACTATCTAACAGTAGAAATAAATTAGTTCGTTTTTCTATTTGAAAAATGTACCTACCTACAAAACAAAAAAACTAACGAATATTGTGACCATCCATTCTCACTGCTTACCCCTGCAGTAAACGGCGTGATGGTAAGTTAATTAATTAGTTATTCCTTAATAACCACAGACCATCAAATAAATAGACATGAACTAACCCAAATTCCCTGTCACAAAATTTTCATTTTGGTGGCACCCGCGTGATCACATCGGTACCATTTATGTAAAAAAAGAGCTCTGCGACATTTTTTAAAAATATGAGTCGTTTGGAATGAAAATTTAAAAGCTGACAATGCATAAATGTACAAAATATGTCTTGTTTACAAAAAGATATAATTTTCGAATAAATACTTTTACTGTTGCATAAATGTGGAATAATCTATTGGATTTATGTTTCGTTGGATATATGTGTGCAGTATGCCCCTCGCCTTGCAAATAATGTGCCAAACTTCTCTCATATATGTGTACTTTATATCATGTCTATTAATTTACTGGTCTGTGTTAATAATCAATAATTATATTAATTAACTTTTTTCATAGAATAAAAGTTTCACAGGGTTTTTTTTTATAATTCTGAATGTAAAAAGTGCGCACGTAGTTACGTCACGTGACTCTACCTACATTAAGGAGAAGATTGATACATAAGACAGGTGAGAAAGGATAATGCCTTGACGTGGATGGATCTTCCTGAACGGCGTCAATAACATGAATATCCTTTCGAAATCCTTTCTCTTCAAATAGAGATATATCCTGCTCAAGTCCTCGTCGTGTTTCTGGCTAATTACACTAATGCGGCCCGTAAACTTAGTCCGGCAAAAAGATGGGGATTTCTTGTAGGCTCGTCAGAAGGAAGCCTCGGTTCTGGTGTTAATGTATTATTTTCACCCTCTAAAAAGCCTCTCTGGTGGTTTCTCAAAATGTCGTTAATTCACACTAAACACAAATCCAAACATTTGTTTTAAATCTGGTTCATCTCGAAATTAACAGAAGAAAACCAACTAAATTAATGAGAAGAACAATACTGTTTAAACTGTTCAAAATATATTCTAGCATAAATAACATAACATAACATAACATAACATAAGCATTACCTGTACAGTTTTTACAAGATATATATAGAATAACACAAATGACAAATTACTTTCATTTTGATTTCTACCCACATCAAACAACCACTTTGTTATTTTTGGTTTAATTTCATTAATCACTTTTGACCCTTGACATCTAGTGGCAATTTATTCAACATTCGCGGTGCACAAAATAAAAGAAATCGTTGCCCAAATGTTGTATTTTTGGAGGTTTACCAGCAAGCTAGCATAAACATTACCAACAAAAACAGATTCCAAAAGATAGCACTTGTCAAATTACGGAAAATCCTGTAAATGGCACTGATTCAAGTAATAATCACGAATCACGATATTCCTAGATATTCAATCACTAATAGTGAGTGTGATTCAAAGATATCAGTGATTGACTCACGGTTCGTGATTTTGATCACTAGTCAAGACATGCCGAACAGGATTTGAGCGCCGTGCGTGGAGCTCCTGCGAATAGCTCGCTCGTAATGTTTTGTAGTTTAGTAATTACGATACTCGTCTAGTGAATTGGTGGTTGGGGTTCGAGCCTCGTTCTAAGACACTACTACGTTAGTCCTATGTATTGACGTGACATGTATTAAGTATAGGTACGCCTCTTTATTTTTTATAAAAAATCATGAATAATTTTATTGATTTTTTTATGGATAAGATGTTATTATCATTAAAACTTAATAAACGAAAATGGAAGAGTCGTATGATCGACGGATTTATTTTACCTAAAAACTTAGGTTAAACGAAAGTTCTTTAAGCTATGAATAGTATACAGTATAATATCATTGATAACAGTATAACCTTGGTTTATACCTACTGCACGCCACTGTCTAGAGGCCTAATCCGAGCGTGCCTTTCATGTACACCAATAAGAACCTGGTATCGCGTACAACCAGCAACACTCATATAGTACTCTGTGAAATTACGGAACAAGGAATTGATAAAGAAGAATGTAGAAGAGCTGGCGGCGGCAACTATGGCGGCCCCAGCTAGGTAGTGAATGTGGAAGAAGAAATATAAGAAGAGAATGATTTTAAATATGAATTAAATATATTAATTAGAAAAATATACATATAAACTTAATTTTATTGCTGCGCCACCGGGATTCGAACCTGGATCTCTTTTCAAACCGGGAAAGGTGCATTATCCAACTGTGCTACAGAAAAGATATTTTAGCGACAAATTTTCGAACCTATATGTTACCTTTTTGATATTAATACATTTAATCGTTCCATTATTTGAAAGAGCCATCTATCGTATTTTATTTAATTCATATTTAAAATATCACAGACATATGTTCTGAATAATTACAATTTCACAATAAGAATGTGTTCTCGTTAATAATATTTTTTTCATATGATGGTATGAAAAATAAATCACTTCACGTATTAAATTATTTTATAACTTGAATATGAAAAATTAAGTATTACAATTAAATTATAAATAACAAGTATTAGAAATTTTTACTTGTAATTTGTTTATTAAATCGCTTTTTACTATTATTACACAATGCCAGTTTATAAGAGCTATTAACCTATTAAGTTCCCAACCGGCACATACAGAGCTTTCTAATAAGAGGTATTTTTGTTATTAACTCGAATTATTCTCTAGTGTTTTAAGATTATAATAACTAAATGTTAACATGATATTTATTGTTGTATTTTATATTTTCGTAGAAATTCTTTTCATTAATCAATCATTCAGTTCCGAAGATCTTTGTTTCGAATTAGATTGTGCGTCGTCATAGTTTATCGTTTCCCCTTGTGAGACTGTATTTTCCATGGAAGATGAAAAGGTCAAAATTAAAGAGCAAATTCTTCTCCATGCTCACTAAAGGCTAATACAGCGTACAACAAAGAATGTTAGAATATTTAGACTATAGTAAAATGCAGTAGAAATCCTGATCGGGATAAATTTCACTGTCTGTCGGAATGTGTTTCTATAAAGCAAAAGTTTAGAAATTTGTTGGAACGAAAGTAGACTAAAATGAGATCAGTCAAGTATATATGTGATAAATTCATTTATGATAGAATAGAGAATCAATGTAAATCTGAACTTAGTAAACAGGAATATAAAGGATTGCTTAGGATGCTTGATTATATGGAACGAATGCCGGAGATAGGGATTTTAAAAAAAAATTAATGTGATATTTCAATTTCAGAACACAGTATATTTTTAATACATATTAAATTAATCAATAAAAAAGAATCTGTTTACTGGATTTTCACCTACAAAGGCACTGTTATTCAACAAATAATAGATATCTCATAGAGACGAAGATATTTTTTATTATATTTAATGAAAATATGACCTATCTTCGGCTGGTTTAAGTGATCACTTTATATAAATATAACGTTCGCCAATTCTCACCCATTAATCAATATCCATATCTATAAAAAATTATGGAAGTTTTATATATGTTAATTAATATGTGGAAACTACACTATCGCCATCTATGGACTAAATTTGATACTGTAAAATGTTTTAAACACATATTTTTAATATAAATATTTTTAGTTAAATAGATTTTGTCTGTACGTTATTCTAATAGATTCAGTTCATTTGTATTACATATTTATGATGTGCGATAGCGATAACTGATTGCATAAGACTAGTATGTAGATTAGATAAACCAGATATATACTAGAAGATGGTCAATATATGAGCATACTAAAGATGTCAATATATGAGCATACAAATGGGTCAATATATGAGCATACAAATGGGTCAATATATGAGCATACTAAAGATGTCAATATATGAACATACAAATGGGTCAATATATGAGCATACTAAAGATGTCAATATATGAACATACAAATGGGTCAATATATGAGCATACTAAAGATGTCAATATATGAACATACAAATGGGTCAATATATGAGCATACAAATGGGATCAAGATGTGAATTGTCTATCAGAATAGAAAAATCCGACCAAAAAGCTGCATGCATACGACTGAGTGTATAGAAAGTATGATAGATGAGGCAGATATTCGTGATGATGATGATATATTCATCAAAATAGAAGAGTTGACACTCTAATTTATCTGCATAACCCCGTGAGAAAAAGCGAAAGTAAGTATATACAAATTACAAAACAGCGCTATATGAATATTTCATATATTTTGTAAAGTACGAGAATTCCTAGATATTTGTTCTATTCTACTTACTTATAAGAACATTGGATCAAGTAGTTACTCAACAGTACTCCCACAACCATTAGTCACAGCCCGAAAAACAATCTTAAGAACCATGTTTAAATACCCTTACAGACGTCTTTCAGGAACCACCCTCCTTAAAGCTGCTTAATGTTCTTGATGTGAGACAGATATAGCATGTTCATACATAAACTCGAAACACATGTACCGAAAACCAAATTCATGTATAAACTTCCTTAAAAGAACAACATTACCGACCATGACATTTCAGCTTCGTGGACAGATCACGTACAATTATAATAACTTTCACATTCGAGCAGTGACAATGTTGCCAGATATTAAAATATTTTTTAGGAGAACACATTCTTATTGTGAAGTTGTAATTATTCAGAACATAGGGCTGTGATATTTTAAATATGAATTAAATATATTAATTAGAAAGATATACATATAAAATCAATTCTATCGGAAAATATTGTTGTTGCGCCACCGGGATTCGAACCCGGATCTCTTTCCTAACCGGGGAAGGTGCATTATCCAACTATGTACTATCCACAATAAGACTGTGTTCTTCTAAATAATAAAGTTGTGTCAATGTGTCCAAAATTTATTAAAAATGAATTGATTATTCTGGCGTCTGCTATCAGTTTACTCAAAGGTATTTGAGATTCTGTAAAAATAAGGTAGATGGCTCTTTCAAATATTGGAACGATTAAATGTATTAATATCAAAAAGGTAACATATAGGTTCGAAAATTGTCGCTAAAAATATTGTCGCTGTAACATAGTTGGATAATGCACCTTCCCCGGTTAGGAAAGAGATCCAGGTTCGAATCCCGGTGGCGCAACAACAATATTTTTCGATAAAATTGATTTTATATGTATATCTTTCTAATTAATATATTTAATTCATATTTAAGATATTTAAATAACTGGCAAAGTGATATAACAATATTCTAAAAATATGTTACATGCTCATTAGTATTTTTAATTAGTTATTTGAGCATATCTCATCCTACCACATATAATAGTTAATATATTTGTCTATATGAACGATATCCCTCGTATCCACTGGATTTTTTAAAAAACATTCCTTAATCTTCTAAATCTTCATATTATTAATATTGGGTATATGATACGATACTAACTACAAAATTTTCATATAATTAATATTGGGTATAAGATACGATACTAACTACAAAATTTTCATATAATTAATATTGGGTATAAGATACGATACTAACTACAAAATTTTCAACTGATTTGACATTCATATACTCGTTTATATGTGTATGTAGAGCGAAAACAGGTGTAACTAACACTTAGTCAATAACTAACAAGTTTAGACAAGTTGTGTGTAATCTGTCAATTTTCTTTACAAATTATTTGTATGCAATGATTTTTTTACAGAATAATTCCCATGAGGGAAATATCATAACATGGTGAAAATTAATGATACGATTTTAACCACAAACGGAAATTTTCGAGACGATTTACTATTCACATGCTCGTATATACGCGCATGTAGAACGACAACGAGAAACAGCATCGTCACTCAGCCAATAACTAACAAGTTTAGATAAATAGTTTTCTATTCCATTTTCTTCATAAATTGTTATATACATTACTAATTCAATTTTATGATAAGCCATAAACCACATTGAGCTTCCTTACAGCATAAAAATATATAATTTGAAGTTAAAAGTAAGGTTATTACATCAATTTAACGACAATTCCCTTAATCAAATGTACTACGTAATGGAAATTTCACGCAATAACTACAGTGGATACACATCAGATTTAAGTTTAAATAAACTTAATTTTATCAGCAGCATTTTTTAAATATTATTAATATCATTTTTTTGTGTCACATTTTCTTACGGAACCTTATACAAGGGATACACGACCCAGCGTGAATAAGTTTCTTTAAAGATACAAAATATTGCCGCCAGCATAGCTTGACAACAGCAATCAGCTAACACTGATTGCTTTCTACTAGTATTGAATATAAATTTGACAACCTTTCACACAACTCAAAGCGTAAATTTGTTATCCTACATATTATATTTGTATTTGTTCATATTGAATAAATCATTTCATAGTTAACATTCTATATTTCTACATGTGTTCCAGTCTTTGAAAACATTCACATTTGTATTTTTATTAATTATCCAAAATAACCCAAAAATTTGGGTGATGAATTGGGCTGGACGCATATGCCCAAGAGATGATGGTCGGTGGAGAAATATGATCCTGGAAGTGAAGTCTAAGCCATCTCAAAACTCTGTGGAGACTAATCTATCTAATTTTTTTACAAATAATGTACACGAATGCAGAGCTTTATGAATACGATTATTATTATTTATTTGTTTGTGAATTGATATGTAAATGACAATTAAGAGGATCGTTTGTCATTTTTCTACAACACATCCAACTGCATAATTTTTATTTTTATTTTACCTTAGGTATTTCATATTTACTCTCTCATAATTTCTCAATGAAGATATAAACGTATATAGTGGGAAAATGTTAATACGACATGTAAAACAATAAGTAAGTTCATCCTTCATCTGACATATTCAAGAACATTCTTTAGAATATTAATTATTTTTATCTAAATTCAGAATATGTACTAACTAATGACAATGATTGCGACTGTAAATGCAATCTCGATCACCGCAAGTGCAATAAATTGTGTGAGCTTGGTGCGAGTGAAACGAAACCGCGACTAATGCCGTCTCGTCTTAATCGATGTAAACAAACGTAGATCATTTTAAGGTGTAATTTTTGTTTCAAATCAATGTGACTGTGATCTTTGACAGTTTGAATTTACTACACAGCGACTCTTTTAAATAATATTTCTAACAGTGGAATGCTGGTAATGAGGATAATGTTGAACTAATATCTAATTTCTCCAAACGAAGTGAACAAGCCTAGTGGAGAATTATCAAAATATAAATATTATATTGAATCAATATTTTACTTGTATTATTCTGAAGAATATTTAGGTATCCCATGTGAAATAAACAGATACTTAATTGCTTTACCGACTACATTTAATTGAAAAGTTTATTTTCAAATAAAATAAATTTCTGTGTTTTATTTTCTAACCTGTATTCTCTGTTTTGCTGTGCACAGCGCCAGGTGGAACTTAATTGGTTAAATTCCTAACGACAATATGACGTGGTTCCGGCTCGTTTAATTCAATGTACAAATAATGAATTCTAATGAATTTCCTGAGGAAAATAACACATTGTGATTATTTGTAATGCGCTTTTTCTACTCGGACCATGCGTTGTAAACGTGTAAAAGCATTAAATTTTCAAAATAATATTTGACAAATAATTATATTGCGTGACCTTTCAAAATTAATATTTTTTTTATTTTTTGATTTTAATTTTCCACGCTTTTTCGCATGCTGGGGACAATTAAAATCAATAAAAATTAAGAGTTATTATATATTTTAAAAAAAAGGAAGTAAAATAAATATAATGCCTTTAAATCATCAATAAGAATGAAATGTATTATCTATTTAGTTTTCTGAATTATTCTACCGTGCTTACGCAAGTGCATACCTTTTTACCTGCACGGTATTGCCAAGAGATTAATAGATTCATTTTTTTACCTACAAACTGTGCTCCAAGTCTTCCCAATATTCAGACACGAAACCGAAGCGTGTATTTTAATCGCCAATACTTTACACAAATTAAAAATTGCCCAAAGAGAAGTGGAAACCACGATTGAAGCGATGCCGGAGTACAGAAAATGTAAAAAAAAATTCAAAAACTTAATACTTTTTTACCAGCATAGTAATTCCGGTATTTATACAAGCTCAATAACTACGGTACCTTGAAAAGTTCAGGATTCCCACGATTCCGGAATTGAAACCGTTAACCAACACATCTTGCTTTTGACATGATATTTCAAGACAAAACATTTTTTATTACACAATACCAACACTGACATCAGCCTTGATTATTGACATTTCATTGGAATCCGAAACCATAAAATTCATGAATAAAGATAGAAGATTGTGAAAACATAATAGCATTTTTTTTTTAAATAGAGATGCGTACACGGAATACATGTCACATCAATATTCTTACTATTTTCAAACTAAGCTAAACGCTTGTACTTTTAAAATAGAACTCACTTGCTGATCATCTAAAAAGAGACGCGAACCTTTAACGACTAGAGCACTAGGCCAGCTTCTTAACCTTTTAACAGCCAATTCCATTTGAAATGGAAGACATCGCACAGACTAAGACTAGGCTTTAAGGTTCTTGACTTATCTATCAAAACCTGGGACCTGTCGTCCGCAGATGGCAAAATGATTTAAAAATATGACTTTAATTGTATTTAAAGGGTTAATCACTAGACCGACAAGCGAGTCGTATATTTAATGAAAAATGTATATTTTTTAAAATAGAGATGAGAACATGGAATACGTGTCACGTCAACTTTCTTTCTATACTTTATTTCAACCATTTAAAAAAATGATTTAGCATCTTCTTAAGGCCTCCTCCGTCATCTATTTGACAACTATCAGTCCACGGCCTGCTACAACGGTGAACTTTCGGAGTCGATCTTTGCGAGCTTTATCTAACATATTTTTCTGTTCTGAACCATTACGTAATTTTTGATGTGTATATTCTTGGTTTCCTAAACGCCACCCATTATAATTGTTCACGCCATCATTTTGTAGTTTAAACTAGTTACATATTTTTATTTTTAATCTTTGTTTTATTAACCACTAAAATGAGTTTAAATACATCTACCGGTTTCGAAAAATACCATTTTCTTCTTCAGGATGTCATAACTAACTAAAACATATATTGTTTCTTTGACAGAATCTATTTTTAAAAAATTAATTAAGTAATGATTTGAGTTAGGTACTAAATTTAAAATAGATTTTTTTTAAATAGATTCTGTCAAAGAAACAATATATGTTTTAGTTAGTTATGACATCCTGAAGAAGAAAATGGTATTTTTCGAAACCGGTAGATGTATTTAAACTCATTTTAGTGGTTAATAAAACAAAGATAAAAAATAAAAATATGAATCTTAACCACAAAGATAACATTGCTGATTTTAAAAGTATAAACTAGTTACACCCAAAAATTAGTACATTTTTTCCTTTTGCACAATATATTTCGAAACATACATTCAAAACAAAAAAAAAAACTTATTTTAGTTTAAAAATGTTTATCATTATATTATTTTTTTAAATTTCCCACCCTACACAAATTTTTAATAAAAGATTTTCAGTAAATATATTTTTCAAAATCGTAATCGTATCCTGAAAACACACGTTTTCCTTTTATTTTATCGAAAGGGCTATCGTATAAATGCGGTTAGGATTTTATATGAATTGCTATCATCCTCGGTAGTATAACTTTATGTTTATAAAAGCATTTCGTTGACCAATCAATAGCGAGCTAGAAGCAGGGTTGAAGTGAATAAATTTAGTGTATTTATTTTTTTAATTTACGACTAAATTATAATATATATTCCGATTAAAAAACATATAAATATAGATGCATACTTACGTGCTTAAATAGATACTCTTTAGTTTATTCGGTCAGATTTCTAATCATCGCATCGGAAGACCGCCGAGTTAGTTCTATTTTTCATGAAACCAATTAAATGGACTAGCGGTGAACAGCGGAACTTTAAAACTCGTGAATATCATAAATAGTAGGTAAATATGGAAAAAATATATTGTGTTTTAAAAATATTAAATGGTATTGAGGCGGACTGGTGGCGCTACATATGCCCAACGCACTGAAGTTACATGTAACGGAATGTTAAGAAATAAGTTTCGCCGTACTGTCATTAGAAGGTTTATTTTCTGGATTATCCCTTATTTGTAATCCATGATTCAATACTTTACAATTAGTACCATTTCCGGATTCCAATAATATTATATTAATAACACATCAACTATTGTACTCATCAAGTACTAAGGGAAATAACAGATTCGTATAAAATGTTATAATAAATTGTTTATTTGTGTTGACAGCCCTGCGGGTTGTGTGTATGAAATTCTGTCAAAAGAGAATGGCGTCATAAAACTAAATCCACCAAATTGAAAAGATCTTGTGTCTTCTATCGAGTTCTCAAGGGCGTAGTCATTCTTATCCGCTGTAAAAATGGAATTAAGATGCTTTGATGGAGAGGATTGAATTGTCGCCTGTTGACTCAATTATGCACCATTATCTTGCTCAAATTGATTCGAAGTAAGGTATTTTATTTTACATTAAGGAAAACACTTAAAATTATCTCTTTACTTTGCACTACAATAAACCTCACTTTCTATGGAATAATTGTCTAGGGCGAAGCTTGAAAAACATATTTATAGAAAAACTAATGATATATATATTTTGTAAATGGTAGTAATTTTTGTTAACATATTTATATTTAATGTAGATTTTAATAATCACAAATTATTAAAAGAGAACATGTGGTTCAGTAAAATTGATCATTTAAACTGTTTTAATGTATTAAGTAAAGATTCCAACCTGAACATTCGATATACGAAAAATGTAGCTATTCGAATAGTATTCGTACTAATTTCTAAGTAATGTCTAAGTATGGAATATAAATTAATTCTCAGGATTCTGATTCTGATAAGGAAGAGATAACTGTTGCTTATTCGAAGAGTTCATCGACGTCATTTTATCCCCTGTATAAACTACAAATGTTTGTTCAAAGAATTTAAAAAAAGATTTCAGATATTTGAATAATTAAAAAAAATTACAGAAACGTTAGACCCACTATTTAAAACACTTTTAACAATTAAGTCAACCTCAACAGTTACTGAGCGGGTATTTTCATCTGCAGCGACGATATAAACAAAATTAAGAACAAAAACAAATGTAAAGCTGATTTTAGTATAGTGAGTAAGATTAAGAAAAAATTAGTTAGGTGGTTTGGTCATATTTATTTAATTAATTCTTAACATAGTGCATACATAAACACTCCTACATATGCTCTAATATAGCCTCATAATTCAAATAATAGTCTCAGCTTCAGCGACATCTATACTGTTACATGAGAATGAATATCAAATTTTCAAAAAAAATCCATAGATGTCGACAGCAAATAATTGAAATGTTCCAACATGATAACATATACACAACTTCCAAAAATTTGATAGATGTGGTAGCATGGGTAAATTGGTTAACGTTACATTGTGTAAAGTGATCACTTAAGCCAGCCGATGACAGGTCGTTAGCCGTGTAATATCCGAGACTTCCATACTTCCCTTGTAAAAATAATAGCTTTGTCTCTGTGAGATATCTGTATCTTTAAAAAAAACATGTATTTTTATTCATATATGTGTGACAATGGAGATCTACAAACTCACCTCCGAAACAATCAATTTATCTCCAATGTCGTCATTATGATTATAGGACCTCAGGCAAAGAAAAATAAAGTGAACAGCCAAAGCCTGCGTTGCCAGGTTGTAACGTTATATAATTAATATATTTTTTAAATCAACTCTTTCAACCGTAAAAGGTAAAGCAGGCGTTAATGTTTTTATTTTTTCATCCTTGCAAAAAAAAAAGAAATATCACTGTTCCTGACCGTTCCATTACTACCCTGTATACGCAGCGTAATTGACATGGCTATGCAATAAAGGAACCGTGAACATTCTCATTAAAAACTAAGAGAATTTCTAGAACATTCCATTAAGGTATTCAAACACATATGCCGCTGAAATATTCCACCCCTTGTTCAGCGCCCTCCGTTGATATCACTATCGTAATTCATAATAATAATAATATACGAAAATGTGCCAAAACTAGTTTCTGCGTTAACTTTCATTCGACATGCGTCCGTAAAGTTAAGGGAAGGTTGTGCCACTCCAAGATAAACTTCAAAATGATACAGTCCTCACAAAAATAAATCCAGTTTTTTGATATGGTATCCGCATCACAATGTCCATTGTACGTCGCAATAGAATCATTTATTATTCAATTAATTAACAATTTAATTTTTTTTATTGCTCAAATACAGTACTTTGTTTATTTTTTATTGAATTATTTATTTGTTCAAAGTATTCATATGTATGATAGTAAAAAAAATGGTATCTATCACATATTATTAAGAAATAATCAAGTGCACAAATAAAATATTTTTAACATAACTTTTTAGGCAGTTTTTTAGAATTATGCACTCCCAAATAAGAGTCGAAATGTTTGCGCTTTAAGTTGTCGAGTCATTCGGTTTGAGTGACTGAGGTTTGGGGGGTTATCTAATTCGGATGATGGTGAGAATGAGGGACCTATCCTCCTCACCTCAGATCTCACGCATGTTGATGTTTATCGCAATTTATATGAATGTGGAATGTGCGAGTGAGTATATGTGCTATGACTTAAGCAACAACGATTAGTAATACGGCTAGAAAGTTAATGTCTTAATGTACCGTTATCAGAATTGAATCGATAGCACTAAATGGCTGTGTAGTGGTTGAATAAACAGCCTGTAATTATGCGACGCGTTCAGCCCTCTACAGAACTATGAATAATGGGAGTAGCTTCGATATTTATATAAAAACATTATCAAAATCTATAATAGGGCAATTTTAAATTTAATAATAAAATAGTATTTATTTAAATGTCAAGAAATTGATCGAATTAGAACTTTACGTATGGCCAGAGCAGGTGAAATAAGAAAAGACTACTTAAAGTAGATCGATGTTTATTGATGCCTGAAACACAGTTACGGATACAAGTCTACAACGAAAAGAGTTAGTTAATAAACTTGTCTGAATGAGCTGGCTCCTTGAGCGGCTGCGGCGCGTTATATTAGCACCTGTTTTTCAGCCGGCACCAGCGTGATTTTAAGGTTAATGAGAGCCCAGTTTTGCACCTGGGTATTAGAAAGGTGCATGCACATTATGGAGACGATAGACCCCTATACGTCATATTCGTTACCATGGTGATTTACATACTTAATTAAGTTCTCATAAATGTTAAACTTACGTTTTGGCACTTTTATGATATTGATAAGTTTTAAAAACCATAGCACTCCCATGTCCAAAAATTAAAATATGTCTTATCACGTCTCGGTAGGTAATAACTTATCATTGAATTCAGTATCTGCAAGATACATAATGAAAAAATTTAATTAAAAAATAATACATACCTAGTACCTACCTATACAAAATATAATGCTAAACATACATATTTTATTGAATGAAAAATTTATAAATATCAAAAACAAATATTATAAAGTTATATTTCTTCACTCCCGGTGAATTGTACACGTGACATACTAATGTGTAAACATTACCGTGAGAGTACTAATTAGATTAACTTAATTTGTTTTGTTTTACTAAAATTCTCTATTTATTATAATAAATAAACAGGTAAACTGAAAACAGCTAATTTTTATTTTACAAGAAAATTACTACGTAAACAAGAATTAGCCCCTTAGAGTTCACATCACTCCAAATATCTCAAAGTGTCATTAAACCAATATCTCGCAAACTATACAGCCTTCATGAGTTGAGTTCCATCACCGTGCCTCACTAATCTAAATACTATATTATCTAACGCAAACACTTCAAAAAAAAAAGTGTACTATATTTGTGTATTTTTTTTACTTTCTAATATTTCATTTAAGAAAGTCAAAATCATTTCTGTAAACAAATATTATACTGTGATTCTTATAGTAGGTACAGGCAAATATTCATATATTGTACATATACAGTGTTTTTAAGTTTTTGATTTTGAAGGGACCAACAAAAAATATGTAAGTTTTTGAAGGGACCAACAAAAAATATGTAAACAGAGTGAAAATGTAAATCGGAGGTATTAAAAAACAAAAAATATTTTTTGCTGCAAGTTTTTTTGTTGTTTTTAAATAGCTATTTCAATATTATAAATTAAATTAAAGGTTTCTGGTGGTACATTTATAATACTAGTAAAATATGCGTTGAGGCCTTCAATATGCCTCATGGCATCGTCCTTTGTAGGAACTGGGTTCATAGGATGAGCAGATACATCTTATTTGTAGGATGGTTCTTCTTCTGTCAAGTTGTCGTTTATGCGACTGTCCACTATTTCATCAATTTCTACTACAATCTAAGTCAATGTCTAAGTGAATCTGCAAAGGTTTTTCATAAATCCTTTCCCAGCTATCAATGTTGCCTATGCTATCTTCTACCCAATTTTCTAACAGATTCCAGCTTGTAAAAAACAATAAAATAACGACACGTACAAGTTACATAGGTATGCGAATGAAAAAGACATATATATGACAAGCAAACGACCAACAACAATAGCGAACTGACCGAACGTATTTCAATAAATTTTATACGTAAATTGCGGGAAAGACAAACGTAAAATAAGGTTTGTGATGTACTTAAATGACACAGGACTGCAGAAATAACACGCAAATAGAAGGAAAATGTGAATTCCGGACATGTAAAATCGGGGTTCCACTGTAATTTTTTTTTTCTGAGGTTCTCTTAGTAAAAATCGTCACAAAAAGTGTGTTAAAGAATTCAGTAAACTTTTTACTCTCAATTCTGTCGCACGTTTAAAAACTTTCAAAAAGATTTTTGAGTCGACGGATATCGATCCCGATACCTCTCATATTCTAAGCAAGTACTCTACATCATAACTACGTACACTGTTAGTTGCCATATCAAAGTATTGTGTAACAATATTCTGCCGAATTTCAAATTTAAGAAGAGCCACTGAATAATAATTCATATTTTTGCATTTTCTTACGAAAATGACGATTTTTTATATTTAATTCAATTTGTGAATTTTTTTAAGAACCGAAATAACATTTTCTATGCAGGGGTTGTGTCTGAAAAATATAACTCGTTTTGTATCATTAGATACTTGAAAACATGCAGCAACCAGAAAATGAGATAAATCTACATAATATGCAGATACGTATACAAATACTTGTACATGTGACACACCAAAAATAGTTATATACCAAAAATGTGCTATTCAGTGAATGGTATAAATTTTGATTGATTTAAGCGAAAATGTATCTATCTTTACATATTAACGAGTGACTTGAATTATAAAAGTGATAAATATCCTTCCGTTCTAGAATAAATCAATATGATAGTCGTCATCATCATCATCATCACCCATTTCATTGAGAGTTTTATTAGCCTTCAGAAAATGTTTCCACCCTCGTATGTTTCCTAAAGCCTGTCTCCAATTTCTTATGTGCCTATAACCTTAGCTTCACGCTATCCAACTACCACAAAGTGGATATTTTAATTATATTTCGTCCTGCTGGCTAGTTGTCAAGGAGAATCTTGGATGGTAAGTTATCTTCCATTCTTGCTGCATGGAATCTTCCCTGTGCTGTGTGACTGGAGACGCTCAATTTATACAACTGATGATGTGAGAACTGTCACTTTGGACATGTATGTGTGTGGGTGTATGTCAGGAGAGTGGTAGGGGACAAGGATTATAAAAGGCCGTCTCTGGGGGAACGGGTCTCTTTTCCATCGCCACTTCTCCCTAATTACTAGTCTATCTCTGAATTGTATAATTATAAATTACTGTAAATAATTCTTATAATAAACGTGTAATTGTTAAGACACGGAGTTATTATTACAAGAACTCGGGTAACTCGACAGTAAAGAGAAGGTAATAAGGAGAGAATCTGGCGTTACTACTAAAGTCACCACAGTGGCGCAGCCAGTTCGGAATAATTATTTTAGCTTCTCGGTACATACATCGAGAAGCAAGGAAAAAAAATAATTAGAAAAAGACCGAGAAAATCTGGTGGTACTACGAAATTCACCACACATATTATTCGCCATGCACCATTGTTCTGTACCGCCCCGAATATACAACCTTAAAATATTTTTTTCAAAATTATCTATTATCATTTCACCATTTATTTAATTAGGGACCAGCATTTTAATCTATAGATCAACACTTACCTAATGAACGTTTCGCATTGTATGGTTTATTTTGAGAAGAAACTTAATTTTAGCACTAGTCATGTTAGTTATTCTGTTGATTTCCTGGGTGACATCATTTTGGGGCGTCTTAAAATTGTGACAAGTAATCCCAGGTAGACAAATTGATTTATAGGTTCCAACGTATAATTTGTAAATATCATACCAGGTTTTTTTTTCTAACAATGTTTTAGATCACATCGCACCTAGTGACGGTATGCCGTTATTTTAACCGCTGTCGTTACCATGATTGTGTTCGATTTTAACGATTATTGGTATCTGAGATTAAACTGAATGAGGTTTCATTACTAGTGTACCAATGATTGCTCAAAGATTACTTATAATCATTTACCAAGTATCGTTACAATTGTACACAATCACAGTCAGATTAATGGTTTGACCATCACTAAATAACTAAATACCACTTAACTTATTAACTCTCATTTAATAGAGAGGGGCAATCATGTAAAAAAGAGAAAGCTGCGTAGTTTTGTTTCACATACACACTGTATCCTTAGTCCGCTCCCACTATGTGACTTACTCATTTCCCACCCACTTCCACGATCGATTCTCATTGTATTAAAGTGGCAGAAAAAGCCGGCTTAGTCGGAAATATGATGATCGAGACAGGAACAGGAAGTGGGAGATCGGGGAGTAAGTATATTGCTAAAACAACAAAATTGAGAAAAATCACAAAAATCCTGCGGCGTCGGTGGACCAAATTCGGAAGTTCTTCCGTCTTTCAAATCAATTTGATTCCATACCCAGAAGGCAGTTTGAAAATATATGTTATTTGTCAGTTTCTCAAAATAAAATAAGATTATTTGTTCAGTTTTTCTTTCGTAAAACTTATAAACACGGTAGAACTGTGATTCCGTTTATTATCTGAATGTATTTTTAAAATTTGCGGAATATCAAGAAAATGAACAAAACAAAACGCGTTTCTTGTCTCAGATGTATGTACTATATAAGTGATATATATATATATACATATACTAATACATCATAGAATATATTTTTTGATTCAAAAAAATATTTATAAATACAGTTAAATAAATAAAATTAAAATATCCGTGACGGTGAAACCAACCCCGCTTTATCGTATTTCAGGCGAGGATGTTAACCACTACATTACCGAATAATCAATCAATACATGAAAATAGCAGTTTACAAATACAATAAACTATTTGTTAATACTGGCCTGTTACAATGTTCAACAGGGTAGCAAATGTATACGTTTAAATAATATTAAAAAGCACTTTTTTTGTAAATTGATTTAAAACAGTTTTATTCCACTTTTTTTTTATTGTGTTAAACGTTAGAACGTTTTCGGGAACATCTTCCCATTATCAATATTATAACTCAACCAAAATTAAAAACACTTTCAGACAGTAATATATGGTGTGTTTGGAGTTAACGGAGGTGGGGGTGGGGGTGGGGGTGGAGTTAAAATGGATAAGAGAGGAAATGAAATGGGCTGTATTTGAATACTAATGATGTTTTTATTGATATTTTTATTATTAAATATTTCTAAATTTTCTAGAATGTCTAATTTTCGTCCTTTAGCGCAATTATGTATAAGCTATAAATTACTATTATCAAATGAAGGGCCCTCCATTCTTGCGTGCTCAGCCATTTCGGAGTTGACTGAAAACGTTCTAACGTTTAACACTATAAAAAATATAGTGGAATAAAACAGTGTTTTAACTCAATTTACAAAATAATCATGGAATTCCACAAAGTTTCACCAAAAACCTTTGAACAGTTAAAAATTAGTGTTAAAATTTAAAATTAAAAACGTATAAATAATATAGTACCTATTTTTATTAGTTTTATTAACCACTTAATTGAGTTTTAATACATCTACCGGTTTCAAAAAATACCATTTTCTTCTTCAGGATGACATTACTAACTAAAAACATATATTATTGTTTATTTACCAGAATCAATTTAAAAAAAAAAACAATTATTTAAAAAATAAATTTAGTACCTAACTCAAATCGTTACTTAATAAAAAATTTACTCGAATAATTTTAAGTAAAAAATTTTAGAATGAGACTCGTAGTTAAATAACAAATTTAAATATGAATTTTAACCACAAAGTTAATATTGCTAATTTTAAAAGTAACATAGTACCTGTTTTAAAAAATAAATCAATGTATAAAACTCTTACACATAAAATGTAGCTTTCTATACTATATGACAATTTAATACCACACTATTAGAGGAGTTGGAAATAATACTGACTTAGCATGCGAGATATATCGGTATCGAATTTCGGTGCCCCCGAGATCTTTTTGTTTTAAAAAGTATCCAAAAAATTAGACGATGCGTGTCGGACTCATCATGGACAATCTATCCTGAATCTGTCTAAAAATTTGTCCAAAAGATTTTAAGCATTCGCTTCCAGTACTACAAATTTAGGGGATGATCATGGAGTGTCCGGTTTTAACTGTACTAAATATAAAATGAATTTAACTTTTTTTTTAAATAACTTATTGCGAGATATTGCCTATTAGAAATTGTAATATTAAAAATTCAACGTTAAATATTTTACATATCTCACAATTACGGATGAATTAAAAATCCGATTTAAATCTAGAAATAGATTATTTTATTCCAGTTAAAACTTCTGATCTTTGAATTTGCGCGCCGAGCTCTGAATAGCCTGCTTTATCGACTAAATCGACTTTATCGACTGTCTAAATGGATGAATCAAGGATAGGAATCTGACTGACGGGCAGCTGAGCGAGACGTCACTTATTGGAGAGGACGTCTAGAGAGGGGAAACGGGCCAGTAGCCGCTCCCGCGAGGTAAAGAGTGAGGAGAGATATCGAAGATGAAGAGTGATCGTTACCGCGGTGGTTCCAGATATATGGTCCTAGTCCACCCGCGGGTTGAGGAGAGACCCCGCAGTAACGAGAATAGAGGCGGCATGCGAGTGATGGCCGACCTGGACATGGGAAAAACGGGATGGCCTCTGAGCGAGATAAATTCTGGTACGGGCATGCAGCAGCCCGGGTCTATGGCTGTTTCGGCACCCCATAGCAGCCTTGGTTAATAATGTGCAAATATCAGTAACTTAAGTGACCTCCGTCAGGGAAATTTTGACCTCAAAAATGAAGATGCAAAATACATTTTACGTTAATTCAATGTCGAGATATATTGTGAATAAAAAATGTAATGTATTGCAGCAGAGTTTATCCTTGAATCCCTGATCATTTGATCTGAGGTAGCAGGGATACCAGAGCACATACACATACACTTATGAGCTAGATCGGTGATAGCCGCTTTGACCTCAGCAAACTGCTAATATATAAGACTAGTGGTCACTTATGACTGAAACGTGGTGCCTAACCCAAATCGAAGAAAATAAATTAGCAGTTTTTGAGCGCAAAATACTAAAAAAAATTGATCTACACTGGAAAATGGAACAGAATAAATATGAATCATGAGCTAGAAATTTGATGTGCAAAAAAAATAATCGTAAGACTGCGATGGATTGGCCATGTTGAAAGAATGCCAGATGACAGGACTCCAAAAATCATGACTAAGTGAATTCCTCAGTGAAAGTGACTTAGAGATGGACCAAGGAAAAGAATGGGAACTGGAGAAGAGTAGAAGAAACATTAAGACTTTGGTAAACGGTTTAAAAATATTATTTTCATGAAATTCCCTGGAGCCCTTTATATACAGTTATTCTCAAGGCGTGATTATGACAATCGACAAAGTTGGTTGTCACATACTAATTATATTATAAACGTTAATGTATCCAAACCGTGCAGGGTGCTGTTAATACATTTAATATGTGACAAGTTATTGTACCTTAATATCATCCAATTATATATTTCTGACAAAATCGTTTCAGACACGTGTCTTTAAAGACCGTTCATATATAAGCACACTTCAGTCTTATATAATAGTTATTCCAGCGAACGTTTTATCACAGGGAGGGCTGTAGGAGTGGGCTAGTTTTAATTAAACTATTAGGTTATCATCCAATGAGCGGAAAAGTTTCTTCGAAATTATTTTGGGACAACCTTATGCAAGATATATTCTATTACGCAACATAGTCGTCGTAACAAGCATTCGCAACATTTCGATGGGTCTAAACTTTTTGAAAATTTCTACAGATCGCATTTTGTCCAAAAGTCATTTTCATTTTGGTTCATTCGCTGCACCAACGCAACGAGCGGGAAAGGGGCGGGGGGGTATCCAATAGCTAGCCGCGTTCTTGGGAATTTAGTCGCTATGGAACGTGTCCTTACGAATTATTCGTAAAATTTTCCTTGGAAAATTGATATCCCGACGAGGTGACATAAACAAGCCTCCACGTAGCACCGACTTGACACCAATGGACTTTTTCCTATGGAGCTACCTCAAATCAAAAGTATACAGTAACAATCATCTTTCTCTGGACCAATTAAAATAAAATATCCGTGAATAAATGTCAGCGATCACGGAGAATACGTGCCGAGCATTTCATTTTCTGAAACTTTGCCTCCCGTTTAGAAGAGTGTCAGCGAAATAACGGATCACATTTATAAAACATCATTTTTAAGAAATAAATTCGTAGGATACTTAAATGCAAAATAAACATTTTTTTATTAAACCCATCCATTGTTTTATTTCATAATTGTTATTATCAAAAATACTTTTGGGACACCTTGTATTACTGCGTCAAATAAAATGATGTTGCTATTATATTTTCTAATTTTTAATATGTGTTTGATTTTTTAAATTAATTAAGATAATAAAAATTCATAATTTTCGATTGATAAGTTACTTTTGATCATCTACATCGGTCCCTCGTGATCATGATCTCCATAAAATCCAGCCGTCCATGCTCCTCAATTTTTCTCGGCATCCTGCTGATTTTAATGCTATCACCAAAGAAGGATCTATTGCTTTTTCCACTTGGTTGGTCCAACGAGAGGGATATTCTTCCTCCGTGTTTTTAGCAAGATTCCAAAAATGTAAGGATTCATCATAAACACATTATTGAGTCTGTCCTTGATGTTCAGCTACTGCAGAATGGATACATTCCTACGTCTCGTCATCCACAATATGCGCAACATGTGTCTCCAGCACTATATTTCAAAAGCATGAATCCGATTTCTCTCTCTCGTCTTCTGGATTCATAATTCTACACTGTATATAAATGCCACCTCAAGAATGTGTTGTGTACCGATACACGTCAAGTGTGCATGAGCGCTATCTAAGCGAGAAAGAGACAAAGTTATATGACCACTTCACCTTAGACAGTAATGCAACAATGGACTTGACGTTAGTTGACGCATGGCATCGGTTGTATACACCACGTACAGTGTGTTGTTGTTTTAATATGTACAGAATAATTATTATTTTTAAAACATTTTTTAAGCTTTCCGAATTTTCTCTATTATTATAATTATTTTCTTCACCTACTAGTTTTAACTGATAAAGATCATCGACAGAATCATTATTATTATTAAGATGTGATTAATATTATTACATTCCATAAAATAATTAAACATTAAACACATCTACGTACTATTATATAGCAATAAAAATATATATATAACAAAAAAATGGTCAGTAGCCGACTGCACAGTGCCTTGAGTAAAAAATCAACCTGTAAAACGCACCAGGGACTGTTCATGTTGTTGTTTTGAATATACCGTGTACTTTCCATATTTTGTCAAGTCTAGATACAGAACATTTCACAATACTGAAGCGTCGTTTGATTTATGTCTCGCAGATGTCGTCGCCAGTCATTATCGACCTGAGATTACTGAAGTCCTTGACAATTTCAATATAAAGAAGAGCATCTGTTTGTGAAAGCTGATTATGCTGACCAATGATCATTAATTTGTCTCAAGGTTGGTTTATAATGAATACATTTTTTTGAACTTGTTTTTGATATAGATAGGTATGTAGTATTAGTGAAAAAAACCGTGATTGTGGCTGTGATTGCGATCATACAGTTCTTAATCATTGTTAAAATTGTATACCAAACACATAGTCATAATCATGGTTACAATCGTGGTTTATCTCGTCGCTAATTTATACGTCAGGTGTAGTTTTTTAAATTACCACTACATGTTTTCTAATAAAAAGTATAGACAATCTAAATTCATTTTTGATTCTTTCAGTATATATTAAAAGATATATATTGTGACGTTATAAATGGGGGTCATATATAAAATTGCCTCGTCACTTATTTTTGTCAAGCACCTTAACATTTCACAAATAGGTACCCTCAAGTTGGTATCACATTCAGTGTTTTAGCTTATAAAAACGGTTGCAATCTATGGTTTATTTTCAAATCATCGTTAAAGCTGTCAGACTAAAATGTAGCTGTGTGTGATTCACTGTACCCAGAGAGTAAGTATTTTTTATTGTTCAATCCTTAGTACATAATTTAATATTAACTTGTTAATCTAATAGCATGGTAAATAATATTTACAGGAAACAAGACGTTTCCCTCTGGTTTTTGCCTCTGGTTTATGCAACTGGTGCATACCTCTGTTTTTTAATTTCAATACCTACCTTGGATTTATCATGATGATCTACAAGAAATCACGTCTACGAATCTGATCGCGTCGGCCTGGATGCTGCGAGTCAAATCGTGATGTGATGCCAAGACACCTGGTGCCCCATACAAGAAGAACGTCGAACTCGCACCCAACCCGACGAAATGAGAATTTGTGGTCTGGATTTTGTTTTATTTTTGTAGTCTTGTGTTTTTCTTGATTAGATGTCTTACTTTTACTACTGACTTTACATTTACTTATAACCTCCAGGTATTATTATAAATTTTTCCCAGTTTAGTATAAAGGCAGAATATGACAAAAATAAGGTGGGTATGTGTGCTCAAGGTAAAATAACCCACGGATCTTATGTTCTACACTATCTAGCCGGTGAAAGGGAAGGACGTAGGTCTATTACCCCACAATATATATATATATATATACACTCGTATGTGTGTATGCAGATACTCTCCCTTAAATTTGTTTGTGAGTGCCACATTTCACGTCTGGCATCCCTAGAGTTCGCGCTTGCGTGGTGAGAATTATGTTTTAAAACATTTCCACGGCGGTCGAGTTTAGACGGCGGCAAAGAGGGGTGAGCTATGGTCAACCATGCCTGCCTGCAAGGGTTGGAAGAATCGGAAGAATTTTTTTTTTACGAGAACGTTGCATTTATGTGGCAAATTTGAAGATTTTCAAAGACCCTGATGCTTCAGATATTTTTTTAACGGAGAGAAATTTTGTTGTTTAAAGGTGAGTAAGTAATTATGACGTTTTACTAATGCTCTAGAACGAAGGTGTAAGCGAAGATCTGAGATCCTCTTGTCTCATATATATATATATATATATATTTATATACACATATACCTTTATTTATATTTTTCTATATAATACATTTATATCGACATCCGTTAACTCACACACACACATTCATTCATAATCGCTAAACCTAATAATTGCATAATCTAACATTCTTATGTATAGTAGTAATACATATCTCCTTAAAGATATTTGTATGTACACAACTTTTACATTTTATTACTACGATTGCTGATAGTTTTTTTGTTATCAGCTAAATCATTTTACGTATTAATAATACGTAAAGCAAGTACGTTAAAAGTTTTCAATCATTAATTATATTTTGTTTATAGGCGTGATTTCACTAAATTTCTAAATAACCACAGTGAAATATTTCTCATGAAAACCTGCCAATATTATACTCTGCGATTTTTTTCCCCTCAAAATATGTTACGATGTTCTTATGAGGTGTGCGACATTGAGACGTTACTACAATCGGATAACACTCATACATGCATGTACACAAAATGGGTAAAGAAAAAATAAACACATTAGATGATACGATTGTGACATTTCAACCATAATACGGTAAAATATACAAAAATAAACAACGTTTTTGAATAATTCATCATTCCAGCGACTGTAATCAGACGGAATGACAATATACCATCATTCAAATTATATTAATCATTCATGTTGCGGTTTGTAAAGGGAATCTTGATGATACAAGACTCATAGATTCCGATAAAGCTTCAGTCTGCGCGGTACTACTTAGTACACAAGGTGTCCAAAAAAAATTTTTAATAATAAAAATTATGTAATAAAATAATGGATGGATTTAATAAAAAAATATATTTAGGATATTATTTCTTAAAAAATATGTTTTCTAAACGTAATCCGTTATTTTGCTGACACTCTTTTAAACGGGGGGCAAAATTTCATCTCCATTGCTGCCATCTCTTCTCGGATATTTTCTTTTAATTGGTCCAGAGAGGGAGGATTGTTACTGTATACCTTTGATTTAATTGGTGTCAAGTCAAGTCAGTTTATGTCGCCTCGTCGGAATATAAATTTTCCAAGGAAAATTTCACGAACAATCGGTATGGACACGCTCCATAACGACTGAATTCCCAAGGACGCGGCTAGCGATCGGCATACTCCCGCTCCTACTCCGGCTCGTTGCGTTGGTGCGGCGAAAGAACCAAAGTGAAAAATACTTTTGAGACACACTGTATTAATGATTTATTAGAGTAATGCGAAATTGCTGGTATCATAAAGCGTAATGCCCAATTTGAATAATAAAACGAATATTCAGTACATATTTTTATTATTTTGTGATAACCGATACAGTTTGGTACTGCTCCATAGTCGGAGGAGCATTCCTTTGATATTAATACGGTGGTAACTACTTTCTTGAGACTATTTGATATGTTATATCTCTGACAATACAATCGGATACAATTAATTCTTCGTTACGTATTAAATTAATTAAATTATTCGTCAAAGATGATTTAGTACCTATTCTGCAAGTAATGTTATCATATTTCACACTAGTAAAACTGCGTATTATATTGAGAAATTAATATATCTACTACGAAACCGGTTTGTGTTGATGATTGTACGACACAGTTATTTTACACTAAATACTAATTAGAAAGATATACATATAAAATCAATTTTATCGAAAAATGTTCTTGTTGCTACCGTAATTTGAACCTGATCTCTTTACGATCCGGGTAAGGTGCATTAACCGACTATGCTACAGCATACTTTACTTTTGACGACAAATTTTCGAATCTATGTGTTACACTTTTCAAATGAATACATTTATCAAATATGAATTAAATATATTAATTATAAAGATATACATATAAAATCAATTTTATCGAAAAATATTGTTGTTGCGCCACCGGGATTCGAACCTGGATCTCTTTCCTAACCAGGGAAGGTGCTTTATCCAACTGAGCTACAGCGACATTATTTTTAGCGACAATTTTCGACCCTATATGTTACCTTTTTGGTATTAATACATTTAATCGTTCCATCATTTGACAGAGCCATATACCTTATTTTTACAGAATCTCAAATACCTTTGAGTAATCTGATAGCAGACGCCAGAGTTATCAATTCATTTTTATTAAATTTTGAACACATTAATACAACTTCATTATTAGATTATTATTGTTAAGTTGCAATTATTCAGAACATAGGTCTGTGATATTTTAAATTTTATTTTAAGCTTAATTTTAAGCTTTATTTATTTTTCAAAGTACCAAATTTCAATACAGTCATGTCGACACATCGCATTACCGGCCGTCGCTGAGACGGTTGAGGAGTCCGATTCTAGGTTCATATCCCCTGATGGCCGTTTTCTTCAACTTGTATTTAGTAAACTGATAGCAGACGCCAGAATTATCAATTCATTTTTTATTAAATTTTGGACACATTTTAAATTATAAATAATGTCGCTGTAGCTTAGTTGGATAAAGCACCTTCCCCGGTTAGGAAAAAGATCCAGGTTCGAATCCCGGTGGCGCAATAACAATATTTTTCGATAAAATTGATTTTATATGTATATCTTTATAATTAATATATTTAATTCATATTTAATATATGTTCTGAATAATTACAACTTCACAATAAGAAAATGTTTTCCTTAATAAAATATTATTATGTATGTATTTTATAGGTATCGATTTCATCCCTATTCTTATTTGAATTGCAATGATATTTGTACAAAAAAAAATCTTTATTTTTATTCTAATTAATAACAATTATAATAATAACGGTGTATGCAAACAGCCTAATACACAAATAACTTGAATTTTAAAGTACACATAGGTATCTAATGAAACAATCGTAATGGAGGAATGGTGATTTTCTTGTGCCCTATCCGTTCAACGGACGTTATCTATCATATTGGCTATCATCACTTTATTTACTGTGGCCTGGAAAAGCTCTACAGTAGACTGGCCATTGCCTCAGGTTATTCAGTCATGATGTTCTCCTTCTTCCAGGGCCCCGACTTTCGTTCAATATCTCGTACTTGTTGTGTCCGAAATATAGAAGTATACAGATTTTTATTGTTTTAAATACTTATTTTTCTATACTTTTAAAATAAGCAATGTTATCTTTGTGGTTAAGATTCATATTTTATAAAAAAAAAAAAAAATTCTTTTTAAAAATAGATTTTTAAAAATAGATTCTGTCAAAGAAACAATGTATGTTTTAGTTAGTTATGACATCCTGAAGAAGAAAATGGTATTTTTCGAAACCGGTAGATGAATTTAAACTCATTTTAGTGGTTAATTAAACAAAGATAAAAAATAAAAATACTTATTTTTCTGTATTTTCTGTTCATCCAGTTTATTTTAAGCATTCTTCTATAGATCCACATCTCAAATGCTTCAAGTCGCCTTATCACTTCTTTGGTAAGTGTCCGTGCTTACATTCCATACAATAGCATAGCATCTGACCGTTCGAATTCATAATGTAAGGTTGAGATCATGACTGCATAACATATTTTTCATGGACATTTGATTTTAACGAAAAAATCGCATGTTTAATTTATATTGCAACCTAGGTACATAATACTTTATCCAATTTTTTTCCAATAATATAAAAACCTTCACGTGTATTCATGTTCACTATTTGGTTCAGCAATAGTTGTAAATCTTCAATGTTACTTACTGGGTGTACCGTATCGTCTGTAGAACGCAGATTGTTCAGAATCTTTCCATTTATAATAAGTTCTTGAGTAGCTTCTTGAAGAGCTTCATTGAATATTTCTTCTGAACTATAACTTGAACAACATGATTGATAGAATACACCCCTGTCGCGCGCGTCTCTTTCGTCAACAAGTTTTATCTTGTAAAAAAATATTAACTATGAAAATGTATCTTTAAAAATATATAATATCTTCAGAGAAATCGTATTTTTAGACATGAAATGTTCACCTCAATATGTGATGATTTTCTTTCGCTGCAGGCGAATGGGAATGTGAGTATTTTCTAAAATTCTAGCGATATTTGCATACAACTGTTTCGGCTTCCATCTTGAACGGATGTTCGTTTTCTGAGGCAGGTCACGTTGGTTCTGTCGTGATAGAGACTTTCGAACAGGGAATCTCAACACTGGTTAATTTATGTATTTAAAAAATATTTTAATCCATCTCATATATGCAATAGCGGCGATCCCATGCGTCTCGCATAGTAACAAAAAAGTAGTTTTAATCCAAAGTAAACTTCGTATCTTGTAACGAATTTTTTTAATGCATGTACAGTTATCAATACTAGAAAGACTTTGATTAGGTTCTCCAAGACCTACCTTTGAAGTTGAAGTTGGTTGTTGCCAGTTGATAGTTGCCAATTGTTTGTTGTTAGTTGCCAGCTCAGCGGATAGAACACTTCTCTTTCGTCTCAAGGTTTACTCGAGGTCCGACTCAACATATGCTTTTATGGTCAGGGTATCGAAATAAAAGGTTTATTTACATTTAGTACGGAATGACATATATTTAGTTAAAATATTATGAACAGAACAAAGACAGTATAGAGTTGAAATGTTATGGTGATGAAAAATAAGGTAAAAAGTTTACATAGGAAGATCACATATCGTAATTTAGAAGATACAATATAAGGACTTGGTGTTTCTGCGTGTGCGGTATTGAGGCCGTCACATCACACTTGACAAAATCACAATATATCTAAACAGAGTAATAATTTTTTCTAGTTTCTTATAATTGAAGACTGGTTTATACAAGATTATGCCTGAACATGGACACTGGGGATACACCGAACGGATATTAAAACCATACTTGACCGAGTCTAATTATTATAATAAAATATGGCTTGTCTTATCAAGAAATAACGGTATGGTTTTATTATGTGGGCAAGTTTGATCAGAACTTGCTTGTTGGTAAGTAACAATGCTTAATATTAAAATGTTATGGAAATGTAAAGTGACAAATTGTTATAGACATCCAAGATTTAAGATAGAAATAAAATGTATTACAGGACAAATAAAGTTTAATGAAGTAATTCGAGGTTATTATAATTTCTACGGTAGTTGAGGATAACTTTACAATGTCAATTGGGCTTCAAACGGAGAAAACTGGAGAAATCACTTTCGGCGAGAGCGGGAAAGTTCAGAGTATAGATTTCGAAGAGGTGGAGGTTTATGTAAATGCGGTACACTGGAGGGCGCACGGTACCTTAGTTTTAAACGTGGAACACGGTGACGGCGTATCTACTGACACGCGCAGCCTGGAGTCATCAGGTGGGCAGAGGCGATCTTCCTGGATGAAGCGGATGATATGAAGGCGTAGGGGATGACTAATTGGTGGATGCGAGGTCTTCCGGAGCAGTTAGGCGATAGAGAAAGTAGTATAAAATGTTTCTAGAATCTAGGTATTAACGGCGGTGCATAAAGAGACGTCAAACTTATTCAAACGAATGTGAAATTATTGATAATATATTACGGCAAAATTCCTATAAGCTTTTGTATATTACAAACGCAATAGGTCACTACTTTGGAATTTGGAAAAGTTCACTGTGACATGTCGTTTTATCTCACCTAGTTACGAATGTTACTACTGTTAAAAAATATTCTCGAGATAGATTGTTTTACCGAGACTGATACATTTTACAAGAATGACCGGAAAAGATCGGGAACCGATAATCTCCCGGGCGCGCCTCTAGGTGAAATACACGTTAATTTTTTTCTACTGAGGAGACTAAGTGAAGGCGATCAGAAAATTTGGGGAGATGGAAAGACGAAAATTACAGAACACATTCGAAATAGAAAAGACTAGGCAGTGATTTCCATACAGCAGGAACTCGTAACGCGATCATTCTGCTTTTGTAGGAACAGCACGTGTGCACTTTAATAATTTATTTTTAGACTGTACTTCCTATGTACACGCGATTTTAACGGTATTGTCTGATGAAATTTGCATTAATATTAATATTTGCGCGGAGTCAATTTTGAAATTATTTAAAAATGGTTATAATTTTTTATAAATTCTTTATTATTTATATCGTAATGGTGGCATGTTGTACAAGGAATAAATTTTTATTTTACAAAGATTTAGTAATTTAGGATCAAAGAATTTAAAAGACGAGTACATTGACTGTGGCGAAATAATATACATGACAATCTGTTACAATTTTGAATGTGGAATAAAAACTACAAAATAAATTAGTAGCATACTTGGAAACTCACTAACTACATACTTGGAAACATACAAAACTATTCAAATTCATAGACGGAAGCAAAAAACTGTAATTTATAGAGAAAATGATATCTTTGTTTTTTATGTATTTATTTACAACCTACCCCGAATCGTTTTAAGAGTTGTTTACTCTCGTTTCGATTTTTTAATATTACTTTTTTTTTTATTACATTCAGTTATTAAATCTTAATAACATCGTAGTTTCATCGTACCAGAGCCATACCTGTACAATTTGACGTGAGACTTCTTATCACATTAAATTCAGAAGGCAGCCAGATAGAAGCTATAGAAATCATACACCCCCAAAAGAGAAGGGGTCACCTTTATGTGTTGTAAATGCAGAACTCCGTCACAGTCCGGCAAAAATTCACCCTATCCAGGTCGCAAGAGATGCGAGTGAGAGCCAGTAGAATGCTCCGTTAGGTCTCTTTAGTCACTGCTCTTCCCGGCATCGTCCATTCCAGCAACCTCCAGCGGAAGACCCACACTCTAATATTCCCGTAAATGTCCGAAAAATATTTGTATTTCAATTTTTAATTTATTTTGCTATATTATTACTTAGATAAAATGTATTGATGCCGTTGAGACGTAATGCGGGTGATACATATTGCACATGCCGTAGACGGCGAGATACACCAATGTCAATCAAGGACAGACTTCAACTTTTTTGGGCATCTTGCGAGTAGAGAAGATAACTTATAGAAGCTTGTTGTGGTGTATGATCTCTACTCGTTGGACCGATCAAGTGGAAAAGGTAACAGGCACTTCTCTGATGAGTCATAAGATTTACGGGATGCTGAGAAAAATAGACAAGCATAGTTAAGAGGACGAGAGTCCATAAAGATCACAAGCATGAGTTATAAAGACAGACGTGAATGATGTACAATATATTATTTGTTTGAACCGTGTTCAATTTTCAAAAGTGATTTATCTACAAGTACGAGGCTCGTTTTTCCCGGTGTAGCAGTACAAGCGCAATAATTTTTTTCATCTGTTGACTCACCACATGCAACGTTAGAGATATTTACATAGTGTGGCCATCTTGTAGTGAGTGATCGAAATGTTCAAGACAATAGATCAGCCCGCCGACTGCGAGATACGGTCTGTAATTTGTTTCATGAATGCACGAAACATGAAACCAGCCGACATTCATCACCGAGCCTGTTCTATTTTTTCATGATTTGGCGCAAAGTGATTTCCATGTTTCTTCATCTGAAGCGGTTTTTTGACGACGAACTCGAAAACGAAGTACAAACATGGTTTTCATCCCAGGTGGCGTCGTTTTATGATGAAGGTATACAAAAATTGGTGCCCCGTTATGACAAGTGCCTTAATAATGGTGGGGAATATGTTAAGAAGCTGTTTAAGGTGTGTAGGGTCCGAAGAAAGTAAATTGATGTGTTTCTTTAAAAAAAAATCCGGTACTTACTTAAAAAATGCGCCTCGTACAAACTACGTGTGTTCTGGTAAATAATGATGAAATGTGATTTAATTTTAAAAATATATGTTTTTTGTTGTTTATTTAATATGTCTGTCTTTTCATGTTTTTGCGTGTTGGTTCATAGTAAGTTTAGCTAGTTGGTGTGTCTTCTAATTTGTAGTATCTGCAGTAAAAAAAGATATTATGAAGGAGATACTCTTGAAATTAAAATTAAAAGTAAAATTTGTTGAAATTTCCAATAAATTTTGATTAACGTTTCAGTCTTCGAGTTTTTCACACCTGTTCCATATTTTTCCACAGCTTCACAAAATCTGAATGCAATTTTCTCAAACTTCGGAAGGAACTCAATCAAAAGCTCTTCGTCTCATTGTGAGGAATGCATTTATTCAGAGATCGTCCCGATTCTTCGCCGAGCGCATTAAGTGCACCCAGGGAGAAATGCACGTGAATTGCGATCTTTTCAATTTTTCAATGATTATATTCACAGCGTCTCAAAATTAATCAATGCATTAGATTTTCCCGGATCTCCAGAGCAATGTAGATTTACTAAGAAGTAATTAGTCTTAATACTTGTAATAACTTATATTCTTTAATATTCAATATTATATCCTCCAATTTGTTATCTAAATATTATATTATAGGAAGTGGTCTAAATATGAGCAGTGGTCCTATTATGGGCTAGTAGGGCTTTATGTCAATAAAATAACTAATTAACTACTAACTGAGTAATAACTAATAATAATAATTTGCTTTGTCTGACGATAGTCATTATTAAAAAAATAACGTAAAATGCAAATTGAGAAAAGCTTATTTATTTAGTATAATTATCTAACAAAAATAACATATTGTCACGTAATTGGATACGAAAAAATATTCCTCTTTTAGATGAGTAATTTTTTTAAATTCGTTTTAACCCAATGATTTGATGAATATTATTTGTTAACAGATAAAAATAGAAGAAACCGAAAAAAATTACGTCCATATTTCATTCAATTGAAAATTGAGTCGATATTTGTAATCAATCAAAATGGTATCAAGTGAAGTTTGGATATTTTGAGGGGAGATACTAAAAAAATATTGTTGTGGAAAATGAAATTGTATGGTTGGGAGCTGAATTTCGAAGGAAATAGAAGGTATTGAAAGATATGGGAATATTTTACAAATATTGACAGACAAATGTTTACTATATTTTCTGAATTCAAATTACTTGTAATCAAGTTTCGATTTTTTAAATTGAATTGATTATTTTTTAATGTTGTACAACTTTTTTAGGAACAAGTGGGAACCCTACTTAATACGTGTGTTCTTGTCATATTATGTTCATTAATAATTTAATTTGTTACCAGAAGGTATCGTACCGACGAACTATTAAATGTAAATTTTGACAGAAAGTATGATTTTGTATTGTTATTATTGACAGACTTTCGCCTAGGATAAATATGAATATACTTATAGTAACACACAACCAAAATGCTATAAAATTTGGTATATGCTTTAGGTTTATGCTTTCGTTCGCGGCTAAGTAATTAAAAATATCTTATTAAGGAGAACATATTCTCATTGTAAAGTTGTAATTATTCAGAACAATAGTCTGTGATATTTTAAATACTAATTAAATTATAATTAAATTCACAAAAATTTGTCGTCAAAAGTACTGTCGCTGTTGCATAGTTGGATAATGCACCTTCCCCGGATTGAAAAGAGATCCAGATTTGAATCCTGGTAACGCAACAACAATAATTTTCGATAAAATTGATTTTATATGTATATTTTTCTGATTAATACATTTAATTAGTATTTATGTAAAATATCACAGACCCATGTTCTGAAAAATTACAACTTCACAATAAAAATATGTTCTCTTTAAAAATATATGTGTCCAAAAGTGCTGTCGCTGCATAGTTGGATATTGCCCCATCCCCGGTAGCGCAATAATAATATTTTTCGTTAAATCTTCGTAAATAGATAAATCTATGTATATTTTTCTGATTAATACATTTAATTAGTATTTAAAAATATCTATTTTCACTAAGATAGATCTAAGAAGAAGGCAAAGACCATTCCATCGCCTGGAAAGGTGATAGCATCATCATTAGAATGCCAAAAGAATTTTGATTATTGATTAACCTGAAAATTGTAAATCCATACTACACAACACCTTTAGACAATCTAAAAGCAAACATTCACGAGAACCGCTATCAATGGTAAAAAAAAATTCACCACAGCAGTACAACCGCTCAGCAAAAGTTAATAGAAATGATGTGTGAAATTCTTCCGCATCCACCATATTCACTTGATTTGATGTGGACCTATTGCTGAAACTAAAAAATTCCCGACTGGAAGGAGATCTAGGTCGAATTAAAATAAATATGATCGAGGCTTTAAATTTATATTTTGAGAGCATCCAAGAAAATCATTTTACAGCAGGGAATCGGAATCGAGAGGATTGTATTAAAAAAATAAAATACAACATAAATAATATATTATTAAATATATTAATTATAAAGATATACATATAAAATCAATTTTATCGAAAAATATTGTTGTTGCGCCATCGGGATTCGAACCTGGATCTCTTTCCTAACCGGGGAAGGTGCTTTATCCAACTAAGCTACAGCGACAACATTTTTAGCGACAATTTTCGACCCTATATGTTACCTTTTTGATATTAATACATTAAATCGTTCCATCACTTGACAGAGCCATCTACCTTATTTTTACAGAATCTCAAATACCTTTGAGTAAACTGATAGCAGACGCCAGAATTATCAATTCATTTTTATTAAATTTTGGACACATTGATACAACTTTATTATTATTGTGAAGTTGTAATTGTTCAGAACATAGGTCGGTGATGTTTTTTAAAATACTAATTTAATGTATTAATTATAAATATATACATATAAAATCAATTTTGTCGAAAAATATTGTTTTTGCGCTACCGGGATCATCACAGACCTGTTCTGAATAATTACAACTTCACAATAAAAATGTGTTCTCCTTAATAATATAAGTTGTATCAATGTGTCCAAAATTTAATAAAAATAAATTGACAATTCTGGCGTCTGCAGTCGGCTTAATCAAAGGTATTTGTGATTCCGTAAAAATAATCTAGATGGATTTCAAAAATATATATTATTTAAATACATTAAATTAGTATTTAAATAATATATATTTTGTTTTCATTCACTCTGGAAACTTTACAATCAATCCTCATAGTTACGTCGATGACTGTACTCCGTGTCTCATGTTAGTACATCACTCAAACCATTTTTTTCACAATTAACATGTCTACAAGCTTACAAGAGTGTACTCAGACGAAGTTAGCGGAGTGTTTACGTGAGATTATGAATGCTTCGGTGTAAAATATTCCACAAACATCCATTATTTAGCTTCATTAGTCGGGTGTTCCGTGATGTTCTCGAATAATCCTATAAAAGTTCTAAATGTGTCGCGGAATATTGAAATTTGTGAGTGGCGAACATTATTCCATTCGTGAATTATTCCGTAAATGGCGGCTGGCGGTGGCCGCGCCGCTGCCTACAATTAAATAAACGCGGCTTATTATAAATCAGCACCAACGAAAATACAAGCCGTGTCTAAAAGCATTAATTAACGTATACTTTAACGCGGTCCGTCCAAAGCACAAACAACCCTCGGATTTCACGAATGTTTCTATAGTGTATTCTACATCTAAAGGATCTTCGCAGTGGACCCTGGATGCGGTCCCTTTTCTATTAAGGAGCAAATAAATAATATTATTAGGAGAACAAATTCTTCTTGTGACGTTGTAATTATTCAGAACGTAGGTCTATGATATTTTAAATTAAATATATTAATTAAAAAAGATATACATATAAGCAATTGTTGTTAAGCCACCGGAATTCGAACCTGGATCTCTTTCCAAACCGGGGAAGGTGCATTATCCAACTATGCTGATAACTATGTTTTTCTTCTAATAATAATGTTGTATCAATGTGTCCAAAATTTAATAAAAATGAATTGATAATTCTGGCGTCTGCCATCAGAGATTCCGTAAAAATAAAGAATTTTTTGGACCAGTTGAAATTGAAACTTTGAACTGACAGAATTATTGTTTACCAATGCGGTATGGTAGCTAGTGAAAATTGCGTGAATTTAATTCTTGCCATGTTGTGGTAATGATAAATTAACAGAGAGTGTACTATGTATGTGTTCGGTTTTCTCGCTACCGTGTATGCCGAATCCTGTACATCTTGCTATTGTGCATGGTGCATGACACTTCGCGCAAACATTGAAGTATGTGAACAAAAGTACTTCATGCGGAACAACACGGTACGTTTTCTGAAGTCAAAAGACTTGAGACGCCAGTGAAGAAAATCCATATACCTAAAAGAGCATTTCTCAGGCGGGTCGTCCAAATTTCTTCCCATGAAATCCCCTCTCCGATGTAAATGTGTATAATATCGTGTCCCATTCGCTGCAAATTTTGAATAGTTACTGTTTAGGAACCTAACGAAAATATTAGTGTAATTAAACCCAATTTCCCCGCCTAGTCTAAACTTTGCATACGTCACGTACGCATAGTTATTATTGTAACCTTATATACCTTTCACCTATTATATCGTGAAAAACCCTTATGATTTCCTTATTTTAGGTAATAATAATAACTTACTTACGTACCATAACGCCGTTTCGCCGCGGGAGTAGGCGGAGAGGATAGAGCGCCACACTCTTCTGTCCTGACATACAATTCTCGTCTCATCCACATTCATACATCTTGTCATACTTGCTCCTGGTTTACCTGGCCGTGCCAAGTCTTCCGCGGACGTCCTCTACTTCTGATGCCATCAACACTTGAGTCATATATCTGTCATATATCAAGTGATTCTTTCTTAATCTTAATCACCATACTAAGATCAGCATTACATTTTTTCCTTATTTATTAATTATTTACTCTGTCGTAAATGGATCTGCCACATAGTCACAGTCTAGTTTCGTTCTTTTTCTGCCAGCTCCAGGCCTCAGTGTCGGTACCATAACTCCATTGTGAATCGCTAATCTTGCCTCAGTTGACATGTTCTCATTAGATATAATTCCATTCAAAGAACCGTTCACTTTATTTCCTGCAGTCATCCTCCTTTCGATATCTCTCTCAGTCTTTCCGTTTCTATCAAACATGATTTCTCAAATACACAAACTTATATATTTGCTCCAAACATTATTTACCTACAACTACCTGGTTAGGTTAACGTTATTATAATTACATTTGAAACCTACGCCGATAGAAACTACCGAACGAATTGCGCGATCTTCGAGTCGCGCGACCCGCGGATTGGAATACGACCTTTCTGGTCGTAAATCAGAATCGCCGATGGGGGAGCGGTAAAGGAAGGAAGGGGACCTAGATTAACGGATAGGGGTCGATGATGGGAGAGAATGGTAGATCTCGGGGAATCGGGAATCTGAAGGACTGCTCGCCTTACCTCGTGTATGACGCCTCCGTTACTCCCGCAATCGCAGCCGAGATCGCACAAATAGCACGCGGATGAGCAGATCTCCGCTTTCAAATATAGACGGCGATATCACAATAATCACTGTGCATAAATCACAGGATCACAGCATACAGTACTGATGCACCGGAGTTGAACAAATCCACACCGCTAATGCAATCGCGGTGTCGCAACCGAACAAGTATCGCGTCGCGTTAACGTCTGCTAACGTCAATGTCACTATTCACACTAAAGGTGGATGGGAATTTGAACGTGGAAAGGTGTCAATAATATAGATCGCGACCGATTCTCAAGAAGCGCCAAAAATGTGTTCTATGTTCATTGTTCATATTCACAGTTGTATAATGTTATCCTTACTGAAAATGAAGAAAGAGATTAATAATACATTTGTTTCTATACATTGATATAAGTATTGTTAAATTAATTCATGCGGCTCGTGAAACTTTTCCAAATATTACTTGCTCACTATGTGTAGTACACTGAGTATCGCGTTCGGTGAAAATGGATTTTGCATACATTTTGCATGGTCCGACCATAAAGTTATCCCGCGCTGTTATTATTATTTGATTTCGGTCAAATGCCTCGCCATTTATCAGGTGACTGAATTTTGCGTGAGTGAAATTTCAATCCCGCGGTTGCTCATCGTGTCGGAGGTGCAGGGGTTAACAGGAAAATATCAACTTTCATTCGAGTTCGATAATTTGCTTCCATTTTATGTTCATATTATAAATTTTGAATACAAGTACAATGTTATAAAAAAAAATCTAGTGAGTACAATTATCAGGTTGTCCCATCTGCGTTTTTTTTTACATAACGTTTTGCAGAATCAAAAAACCCCATTGTTTTTCAATTCAGCATAAACAAATATCTCAAATTAAAAATGTTGGCATATTATTTAATGAAAAACTATCATTCGTTCCACAGATTAATTAAATCATGAATAAAACGTAAAAAGGTAAAGGATATCAATTCACTTAAATCGCTTAAAGTTTTATACACGGCTGTGGTTCGTAGCAATTTAGAATTCAATTCAACCATTTGGTCTCCATTCTATAAAGTGCATGACGTAAAATTAGAAAGAATTTAACGTAAATTTTTAATGTTTATTAACTTTAAGCTGTGTATACCCGTTGAACATTTGAATTATGATTTTCTAATGACCACTCTTAATTTAACTAACTTTTCGTGTAGAAGAACTTTAAATGATTTATTATTTTTATTTAAAATACTGGACGCCCTAAATTTAACTGAACTGATTGTATACCACGTTCCTGTGTGGAGTACTAGGTCGCCGGCACTTTTCCATGTAAATGCATCATATACTCATTTTTATAGGAATGCACCCACACAAAAACTTCACAGGCATGGGAACGATTTTAGTCTTGTAAATATATTCCGATATTTTGATACTCAGCCATTCTGTATTAAACCTAAATGTTTTTTTGTTTTTCTGTCATGATCCTTAATTTTTATAGTTTATGTGTTATTTAATCAATATATGTATATTCTATCAATTTCTAATTATATATATATATTTTTTTATACCTAACAAATTTTGTAAAACTTCATAATGGCGTAAATAAATATATATATATATATATATATGCCTAAATGCGCCGTTCTTCGAAAAGTGGACATATTATTTTCGTTTTTTTTTTTGGCGTTTTGCTACAGCAGTACAAATTAGATTAAGAATTCGTTAGAATTTCAAAAATAAATACTAACGAATACTGATTTTAATTAAGGAAAAGAACCAATAAAAAATATTACAATGAAATTCGCATACAAATATATTTTATACATTTAATTGGAGAGTAAAACCGAAATGAAACGTCAAAATTTATGTAAAATAATGAATATTTGGTTTCTTCTAAAATACAATGTTCAGTCAGAGTAATATTTTTAAAAGACTTACAGATACATTATTAAAATAATTGTAATTATTGAATTGTTTTTATATACATTACAAGCAATCAACAGAAGAAACATTTTTAAAAAGAATACGTTTTATATACATATAAGTCGGAAAAATTTATTATAAAAATTGATAAAAAAATTGAGTACGTCTTGTGATCCAAAAGACATGATGATAGATCCCGGCATAAAATCATTTAAACTACCGTTAAAATTATTCTCTGCATATATTCAATTTAAATTCCTACATATTATTATTTTTTATTCATTCTTTACATGTACATCATTTTATTAGGAGAACACATTCTTATTGTGAAGTTGTAATTGTTCAGAACAGACGGTCTGTGATATTTTAAATATGAATTAAATGTATTAATTAGAAATATATACAAATAAAATCAATTGTTGTTAAGCCACCGGGATTCGAACCTGGATCTCTTTCCAAACCGGGAAAGATGCGTTATCTAACTATGCTAATAACTATGCTTTTCTCCTAATAATAAAGCTGTATCAATGTAGCCAAAATTTAATAAAAATGAATTGATAATTCTGGCGTCTGCTATCAGATTACTTAATGGTATTTGAGATTCCGTAAAAATAAGGTAGATGGCTCTTTCAAATAGTGGAACTATTAAATGTATTAATATCAATAAGGTTACATATAGGTTCGAAAATTTGTCGCTGTAGCACATAGTTGGATAATGCACCTTCCCCGGTTAGGAAAGAGATCCAGGTTCGAATCCCGGTGGCGCAACAACAATATTTTTCAATAAAAATGATTTTATATGTATATTTTTCTAATTAATATATTTAATTTATATTTTTATAATTATACAAAGAGCGGAGTAAATATATCTGACGAACTCTGTGCTACTTACTATGTGAGCAGAACCTCGAGAAGATGACAGTTGACGATTTTCTTTGCAATGCTGAATATATCGAGCATAAATGAAAACATAATATATCGGGCTAACAATAATGGTACACAAACGAAGAGGTGACATTTTCTAAAATACATGAGTATGATTCAGGAGCATTTACAAGTCCGATGGACACGTGTGAATGTATCTCGACAATTGCGCAAAAGAATCTCGAAGAAGCTCGCTAGAAGGTTCGAGGAATTCGCAGGAGATGTCAAATATGTCAATCCAAAAAGGATAAAAAAACATCTCGACAAAATGGTGTCCAGCGGAAAAATTTCAAGATTAAATTGTAATTGCGCGTAAAACATCATAGTGAGGTAAGTAGGATGGATATTGTTCGACGCGCGTAATTTGCGGATTTGCCAGTCGCAATGAGTCACTGCGCGTTCGCGGTTGAACAATATTTAAAGTGCGGTGATTCATTGGTTCGTGCGCGTCGCGCTTTTGTACTCACTTTAATATTTAGCTATAACTCTTCTTATCTGTAATTTATCTGGTGTTGTGTTCTAAAGATCAGAGGAAAGGGGACAATGGTTAATTAAACTCCTCCGGGATCATCAACGTCAGCAGCGACGCCAGAACATGTGGCTCAAGTTCGACGTGAAATTATGCGCAATCCGCGTAAATCGATAAGGGAGATTGCAGCCTGTACTGGAATAAAAAAATTAGCAATGCATGTTATTTTGAAAAATAAACTACAGTTTCACTCATATGAACTGAAAATTGTGCAGTTTCTCAACGAAAATGACTATTCTTTACGTGAAACCTTAGCGAGAACGATGCTGGAACGTTTTGGAATAGCACGAACGCTTGGAAACATATTGTTTACTGAAGAAGCACATTTTCATATCGACGGCTACATTAATAAACAGAACGAATATTTATTTATTTATTAACGCTCTTTAACAAAATAGGTTTGGTATAAAATATAATAAAAAATACATGAGCAGCTACACAAGTAGCATGTAATATATATATATAAAATAGAATAGCAAAAATAGAAATAAAAAAATAAGCAAAACAAACTATAAAAAACTAATAATAAATTTTAGATTTGACACAGAATAGCTGAGTATCAAAATCAGTTGTATCTTTAACTCAGAACAGCATCAAAAACATCACTCTAATATTTATACATAGAATATTGGAATATATCTACAAGACCAAAATCGTTCCTAAGCCTGTGAAGCCTTTGTGTGGGTGCATTCCTATAAAAGTTAATGAATGATGAATTTACATTAAAAGCACCGACGACCTGGTACTCTGCGTAGGAACGTGGTATACAATCAGTTCAGTTAAATTAGGGGCATCCAGTTTGCCATTTAATATTTTAAATATAAATAAAAAATCACTTAAAGTTCTTCTACAGAAGAAGAAGGATATGAGATACTGGTACCCCTACAACCCAATACAACGCCATCAAAATCGTTTACATTGTCCAAAAACGACAGTATGGTGTGCAATTTCTGCCCAAGGGATAATTGGCCTTATTTTTTAACCAGCTAGAGACAGTCACTGCTGACGTATATTGCCGAATGATTGACTATATTTTTTGGTACCACAACTGCAGCTGTTTCCCAGTTTCAACAACAGAACACAATTTCAGCAAGACGAGGCCACTCCACACAAAGCCAGAATTTCAATGAAGAAGTTGAGGGGAATTTTTCCCAATAAATTAATCAGCAAGTACGGAGACATACCCTGGGTACTTTGGTCACTGGACCTTACACCGTACTACTATTTTTTTGTGGGAATACCTTAAGTCGAGAGTTTACAGCAACAATCTTGCAGCAACAACAAGTTGCTGCCACTGAACCAACGCTTTGCTCTCGCGTGTTCGCAAATTTAACAGCTCGATTTCAAGAGTGTCTTGAGAGAAATGGACGGCATTTAGACGAAATTGTTTATAAAACATAAAATCTGCATTCTGAAACTTCATTTTGTATAAATAAAATATGAGAATAACATTTTAGTTTTTTTTTTATTTAATATTAATCTTAAAAGTTTTCCGTTGGACACCATTTACGTTGAAATAAAATCAAGAGAACAAAAATAAGTTTGAAAACTGCACGATGAAAATTTTCACAACAGTTGACACTTTAAAGGGATGTTCAAGACTTTACAATGTTGATACTGGCTTTTAAAAGTTGGAAACGTAAAATGACATTTTCAAAAGTCTTGACGAAGCGATGCATTAACGGCATTTTTGGCTACTTTTTAGTTTAAAATACGTCCCGTTAAACGGGTATTCACAACCTTTTCAAACCAACGAGCATAAAATGCTTTACAAAAATTAAATACATTACCTAGGCAAGCGGAATGGATAGAACGCCAAACTCTTTAATCTTAAATTAAACCGTCCTCCAAAATGTGGTAATCATGCGAGGTCTTTCACGGACATCCTACTTCCTATTTTATCATCACTTACAACTTCTTGCTCATAACATCTTACCAGTTTTTTAAAAAATTTATTTCCTGTGCTATAAACAGACCTATGATTGATTTGTTTATAATTTATCTATTTTTAGGGGGTAGATGATTCAATGAAATGAATGCGCGGATGTTGTAGTTCGTTTATTGGTAGATATAGAGAATGAAGTAAACAGGAGATAATGGAGCGAGTCGGCGATGTTCAGTGTCGGACCTCGAGCGCTGAACGAGAACCGTCGTGGCGGAGCGGCAGAACAGAAGATGTATCGTCAATGAGCGATCGGGCCAGACAGTTGCGGCAGCACTCTGCCGTCGGCTAGATGCAGATGTCGCTAACATCGATGCTGGCTGGGAATGGCGGTGAATTAGAACCGCTGTTCCCTACACATTCTTTACTCTATCGTATCGTGATTTTCCACACAAACGCTTCATTTACCGCCAACCTTACTTCCATTATAAATTCCTATTAATGATAACTTGGATCAGAGGACCGTTTAATCCTTTCTATCAAATGGCCCAGTTAGTTAGTTGAGAAATAAAAAATATTTTGTTTGAATGTACATTTGTTACTTATTTGGTATCAACTCATAAACTGTTTACGAAATAATAATTATTCAAAATTCGCAAATCATTTGTTAGAAACATGTCATAGTTTCAAAAAAGAAAATTCATTTTTTAAATACACCAACATTAACAAATTCTGTAAATTTTCCGCTTTATAAACATTATAAATTAACAAAAAAATATTATTATCGACAAAACAATAACACCCTGTAAATCACTTTTACTAACGATGTTCCCTCATTTTGACCTCCCCTACTCCCCTCCCCAAAAATCCTTACTACTCCCACCTAACAACACCTAATTACTGTACTTGTATATTTTTAATTAGTTATACAACGCTTGTAAATGACACGGACGTGTCGAAACCGGTAGCGTATTTAATATCAAATAAGTAACTAATGTTCATTGAATAAACTATTTTTATATAGTTAATACCCAATAAATACAAAAAAAAAAGATATAATAATATTTGAGATTCTGTAAAAATAAGGTAGATGGCTCTTTCAAATAATAGAACGATTAAATGTATTAATATCAAAAAGGTAACATATAGATTCGAAAATTGTCGCTAAAAATATTGTCGCTGTAGCATAGTTGGATAATCCACCTTCCCCGGTTAGGAAAGAGATCCAAGTTCGAATCCCGGTGGCGCAACAACAATATTTTTCGATAAAATTGATTTTATATGTATATCTTTCTAATTAATATATTTAATTCAAATTTAAAAAATAAATAATAACTCGATACGTTTTTGGATTTGTAATGAATTCAAGATCTTTTTTCATTGATATGCATTTATTTCCAATTACTGCTCTCGAAAACTATTTTTTAAGTTAAAAAACACTGCTCGTGAGTGACTGGTTGGTGATCGCCGCTTTAGTTAAAGCAGAAGTTTGAAGCACAGCATTAAATCTGTGGACGCATTTTAAAAGTGTGGAACTTTAAAAATGCATTTCCAACATCGACGTCATGTTTTGTGAGGTACGTGATTTATTAAAAAGATATTCACATTTTTTATGATCTATATCTGGAGAATTTCCTTTAAATGTACAAAAATATGGATTGGAGAATTTGTCAAAGGCTACATTTTTATAATAATCACAATCTCACAATATTACCCAATATAAAAAAAAAACGAATCACGTTTTTTGTGATTCCTTTTTAATGTACCTACGAGACCGTTGAATGTTAGAAAAAATCTCGAATATATATTTTTTGCGCACACCTAGTTTTTGTTCAATTTTATCCGTTAACTTTAGGCATATTTGGTACGAGACACGTGCTGTAGATCAACCACTTTTTTACGTACGGTCACATCTCTGCAACGTCAAATATGCGTGGGAGTTGTTTCGCTAGTGTTATTTTTCAGCACCAGGCCGCAAAAGGTTGTGAAGGAATTAGCTTTTAATTTATACGAGCAGACAGCAATCGGATTTTGCCGGGCGTGTTTTGGCCGCCGCTTGGTCACGACCAATGTCTTTGGAATTTACAAAACAGTCCTGATACCAGATACAGAAACAACGAGCACTCACGAAATTTTTGATAAATTCAATGTCTTTGATATTAGACAAATATACGCTAATATATATATAAATACAAACAGACACATTTTAAAACAACTTAAAACATAATTTCCACACGGACAAATACAAATAACCTACAAACCCCAAGAGCACATACTACATTTGGTCAAAGGAACAACAAATATTTTGGACCTAAACTATTTAATAGAATGCTAAAAGACTTAAATCAATTGAATTGTCCCAAGAACTCGAAATTATATATTAAAACTTGGATTCGTAATATGGGTAGAGCCAGTATTGGTGCACTCACCCAAACATATTGACTCATACCTATATTAATTATTGCTACAAAGTGATCCAAAAATTAAGTCCATTTTAAAATTGTTCTTCATATACACCTTTTATATAGTAATAAATGTAATTCTATCTCCTTGTAATTCTAATTAATTGAACAATTGCTTGTAAACTATGCCCGTCTTGACACAGAATTTCTCTAATGAGACGGGCACAGTCCAAACAGATTTTTACATTGTATTATATGGTTACTAAAAAAATAAAATAAATAAAGGTCCAGTGAAAAAATAGAACAAAAAAATATTTTTCTTCAGATAAAATAACATTAATTAAATATCAAATATATAGAGCACTTTGTATCTTATCATATTTATATTATAAGACACGTGGCAGTAATTTAAAGGTGCAATCGTCGTCGTGGCACCAAATAAACCCGTGGGATAGATATCAGGAAAACAAAAACCATTATTCTTGGTAAAACATCACAGCGGCGGCCTGTTATTGAGTAGGTACTTTCAAATATGACTATATGTATTGTTATGAATCTGAATAAAAACATGGTATTCTGCAGGCGGGAAGCCATTCTCGATTATGTCGTGTCGCCGTTGTGTACCGATATTGAACATATTTTGTGTTTCATTATTTTCGACTTTATAATCATCATTATCATCGCCGGTTAAGAGAAGCTGATATCGGCGAACCACCGTTGTCTATATTCTTGTTTTCTGTACGAAACGCACTTTATTATACATTGATCAAATATTTGTATTAACCTCATTTCAATCTTCTAATGTAGTCATTGTTTTTACTATCCGAATGTTTATCGGATCCCCCATAAAGATGACTTATTAAGAAATAAAAAGATTCTTGGATTTTTCAGGGATTTATTAGGGTGTGGATCTCCCGCCGGGGGTTGCTGGGATGGACGATGCCGATAAGAGCCGTAGCTAGAGAGACCTAATAGAGCATTCTTCTGGTTCTCTTTTGCGCCCTCTTGCGACCTGGACAGGGTGTATTTCTTCCGGACTGTGATCGAGTTCATGAGTAGGGAGTGCATGACTTCTATAGCTTCTCTCTGGCTGCCTTCTGAATTTAATACGATAACAAGTCTTACATCAAATAACCAACTGCTGGATCGTAACTTACTGTTCTGACTTTAAAATATGTTTCAAACGCGTTGCTTTTTTGAATGCAATTGAAACGAGAGTAAACATCTCTCAAAACGATTCCGGAATAGGATGGAACCCTTCAGGGTTTCCTTCATATCCAAATGTTCAAATAGTAGCATGTTGATAAAGTGATTAATACGCTGGCCTAGTGATCTAGTGGTCGAGGGTTCACGCCTCGTTTCAGAAGACCAGCAAGTTAATTCTATTTTAAATACTAATTAAATGTATTAATTAGAAAGATATACATACGGATACGATAGCGCGACAACATTTTTTTTCGATAAAATTAATTTTATATGTATATTTTTCTAATTAATATATTTAATTAGTATTTAAAACATCACAGACCTATGTTCTGAATAATTACAACTTCACAATAAGAATGTGTTCTCCATAATAAGTTCTATTTTCATAGAACAAGCATAGTTGATGTGAGATATATTCCATGTACGCATCTCTATTTTGTTTAATGTTTATTTTATTTTATATATTTTTATTACATACCCAATAAGTAACGTGTCTACAATTTTGACAAAAAATATGTTGTGTCTATCTGAATAAAAATATTTTTGACATAAATGTGATGTTTTACCTTAATAAAAACAATTTTGATACAATATTTCCATTTTTTGTCTTATGACATGTGACATCTCTAAACTTGTTAGTCAGTCAGTGAGTCACTATCTTGTATCAAAGTTTTTTCATCCAATAAATGAATAGGGAATTGGAGAAAATATGTTTATTTTTAAATCTGGACACTCATGAACTATGTGATCTAGTTCACCATTAAATATCTGATTTTTTCTTCATTCATTGTTTGTATTTTTTTTCCATATACTTTTGTTTATTTTGTCGTCTATTTAATAAAAATATATTAATTTTGCTTAATATTTTATACAAACTTAATATTTTATTAATAATATTATTCTCCTATATGTGTATACGCAATTAATATTTTCACGTACCTAAATCAAATTTAATATGTGGTGAAACTCTTGCTTTAAATCATAAACTTCGTTATTGGCCCAAATTATACTGAATTAATAGGGGGTACTCCTGGTAATACAAATTTAACTTTTCAAAAGAGATGTGTATAATGGATACCGGTTAACATGAAATCACGAGAATGGAAATATTTTTTCGTATTAAAAGAATTATTTAATTAAAGTTTAATTTTATGAATCATTATAACAGACATGACTGAATCATTAAACAAACACGGCAGATGAGTAGCCATTTTTTAATAATACATAAACGCTAAAAACATTTTTCTTTTATATGCGTATTTATTACAATAGATACGATAACAAATGGGACATGAAAAATTCAAAATTAAAAACAGAATTATTTTAATTAGAGTAATTATTGTGAAAAGTTTTTTATTTTGTTTTTGACAGACTCTCAATCAATATAAAGTCTTGATAAAGTTATACACATTATACTGTTCAGTAACGATGATAAGGTGATACGTGGCAAGCGGTATATTTGTGTCCATCGTTTATTATCGGATGCACAGACCACCAAATATATAGACATGAACTAACGTAAATCCAATATTGTTGTGTCACTCACGTGATCACTTTGGTACCACTTACGCAATCAAATAGCTCCGCGACGTTTTTAAAAAATAAGTTTCGATTAGAACAAAAATTTAAACGATGACAATATAATGTGCATTAATGTAAAAAAATATGTTTAAAAACTATCGGATTTACGTTTCCACAAAGAATTAATTAATTAAAATGCCCCTCGTCCCTAATGTTCTAAATCCCTCTCAAATATGTACACTCTATTTCATGTCTATTCATTCACTGGTCTGTGATCACATGCAATTGGGTACTTTTGTGGCGGCATGCCTGCCCGTACATTTTTTTGTTCTTCAGAAATGCGAGACTTTTCGTGTTAAAAATTTTCCACTGTAGTTTACTTCATTCACTAAATTACTATTTTTTTTCGCTTCACAAAGCAATTGATCAAGAGTAATAGTTTTAATATATTCTTTAAGCCAAGTTCAGTTTTAAATAGAGTGTACTTGAATGGTATGCATTTTGTGTGAACATGCTTTCTATTCTGAGCGAAGTCTTTGTGAATCCTGCCCACAATCACGTTATTTGATATAATGACCTTGGAAGCAATGCGCCTTACACCGCAATAATTAATATTAATTTTATAGTTTCAACATCAACATTAGGCTTAAACATTTTTTTATTTATGTAAATTATTTTCCAAATGTACCTGCATAATCAAGAGGTTATTATTTATTTTTTTCTTCAAAATTCTTGTAGTACATAATACATAGTATCATAGAAAATAATAAATGTAAATAAGATGTAGTCGATTACATTAAATATCGCTTACACTACTGTACGATACGGGGGAGCTGAACACACGTGGCATGTACCGGTGCACAAAACCAAACTCCCATCAGCCGATATGATACTCAGTACCGACATACCAATATGGTCTGCAGCCTGCCATGCTCACATATACGCAATACATTCCGCGACTCTCGAACGAGTACGAGAGTGGTGAATGAAATATTGGGGCATCCGCTACTCTCACATTGAACACATCATCTACAACATAACCTTTACAATCCTTCTTAACCCACACGCATTCATACAATCATCGATACGCATATCCCAAAAATATTTTCCGTACATAAGGATTTATATGATACAATCATATTACAATTAAAAGTGATCATGTATATTCGTAGCGTATGTCTCTTGATATTTTACAAAGTAATATATCTTTACCCAAAACGACTTTATTATGTCGTTATGTAATTATATAATAATTTTCGACATTTATTTTACCAAAAATGTTGGTATTTAATGAAATGACTGATAGACGTAACCCAAGATGCCTGGGACAAGCTTATACTGTTGGAAAATTATACCAAAAATTTAATAAATAGCTATGTTTGATTGTGTTTTATTTAGTTAATATCCACATGTTTATACTATAATTTTTTTTTTCTCAAATTATGCAAGAAGCATCGTATTTAATTTAATTAATACATTTCAAATCACGAAGACTGGAGTTGCGAAAAAATACATTATTAGAATTTTAAATCAAATCAATTAAATCGATACCACGTTTGATCTTAACTTTAGTAGTCGATCACTGCTATATTATTTTAATAAAATTACAATTTATTTGTTTGGTTACGATTTTTCAAAACATAGTACCATGATCATCATCATTATCAGCTGTTTTCGATCTACTGCTAGATGAAGGCCTCCCCAAGTATCTTCTGATTTCATCAGTCCAGTAGGTAATAGACATGAAATAAATTTATTACCGGGAATCAAATCCAGAACTTTTCATTGCCTATAGATAATTTTACCGATTAAGTTACATTGATCATATTAGAAGTCATCTTGCTGACATTTATTTTTATCCCATTGCAGACAATGGTCAATATAGCTTAACTGATTAAACTGTCTACAGGCAATAAAAAGTTCCGGGTATGTGTTTCTTAGTAATGACTATATATTAAAAACTATATTTCAAAATTCTTCAAAACCAGTAAAAATATCATTTTCTCACCAATATCAAAAAACATTTATCCATCGCCCTCCAAAGTAGATCGCTGTATAGTGAGCCATCCCGAACAACGGTCGGTGCAGCTGAACGCCACAATCAGACCAAACAGTGACAATTGCCGGTGAACGCAGCCAGCGGCACCGCGCCGGCCGGCCGAAACAAACACTTTCTCTTTGGTTCCCGCCACGATCTCGTCAGTTGGTATTAACGGCGTTCCACTGCAGATATTCTATGACTGAATAAATTAAGAGTAAATAGTTAGTAGGAGAACACATTCTTATTGTGAAGTTGTAATTATTCAGATCATAGGATTGTGATATTTAAAATATGAATTAAATAATTAATTAGAAAGATATACATATAAATTCAATTTTATGGAAAAGTATTGTTGTTGCGCCACCGGGATTCGAATCTATTATCACAGACCTATGTTCTGAATAATTACTTCACAATAAGAATGTGTTCTCCTAATAATAAACTTATATCAATGTGTCCAAAATTTAATAAAAATAAATTGATAATTCTGGCGTCTGCTATCAGATTACTCAAAGGCATTTGAGATTCCGTAAAAATAAGGTTGATGGCTTTTTCAAATAATGGAACGATTAAATGGATTAATATCAAAAAGTTAACGTATAGGTTCTAGTTAATATATTTAATTCATATTTTAAATAGTTAGTATTCGTTTCGATTAATTGAATTAATAAATTTAACAATAATAGATGACGTAACAATTTCATAGTATCCAGTAGACATCTTTTTGTTTTTTTTTAACTATTCTTGTAGCCGTATTGCATGTAATTTTTTTTTTATTCAACACCAATCAAAATTTATCAATTTTATTTGATTTACTTTAACAATTTGTACGTTTAATAAAATATGGAGAGCCTGCGGTGCGAAAAAATACCGTCACTAAATAGCCAATTACAGCTTGCCAAACGATCGATTGAAATTAAACTTTCCGACCAATTGAATATTTATTTACGCACAAATGACAATTTGCATTTGAAATTGTTTTGTTGATTTATCTGAATGAGCTTAGTATTGAAAATGTAATAATATTTGAAATTTCAATTTTCAGTGAGTCGCACACAATTGCAGACCAATTAATTTCATTTAATTTTTCAATGTTGGTGTGCTTTCATTTTTTCAGTTTGAGATTCCGCGTGAATCACATATTCTTTCAAGCTGGGGACTAATTGTCAAACTTTTCTACTTCTTTATTTTTTTCTTCTCACATATGTACATAGACTTTCATCCCCTAATACACTTGTCACTTAGTTAACAAGGACTCAACTTACAAGTAAAGGTGTTACAACTTTGTAATAAAATAAAAATATAAAAACTGAATAATAAAATATTAATTATTTAGGAAAACACATTCTTATTGTGAAGTTGTAATTATTCAGAACATAGGTCTGTGATATTTTAAATATGAATTAAATATATTAATTAGAAAGATATACATATAAAATCAATTTAATCGAAAAATATCAGGTTCGAGTCCCGGTGGCGCAACAATAATATTTTTCGATTAAATTGATTTTATATGTATATCTTTCTAATTAATATATTTAATTCATATTTAAAATATTAATTAAATGTATTAATTAGAAAGATATACATATAAAATCAATTTTATCGAAAAATATTGTTGCACTACCGGGATTCAAAACTGTATCTCTTTCCGAACCGGGGAAGGTGCATTATCCAACTATGCTACACTTTTCAAATGAATACATCTATCGTTCCATTATTTTAAAGCTATCTACTTTGTTTTTACGGAATCTCAAATACCTTTGAGTAAACCGATAGCAGACGCCAGAATTAACAATTCATTTTTATTTAATTTTGGACACATTGATACAACTTATATATTACTAAGGAGGACACATTCTTATTGTGAAGTTGTAATTATTCAGAACATGGGTCTGTGATATTTTAAATACTAATTAAATTCAAGAAAATTTGTCTTCAAAGTGCTGTCGCTATAGCATAGTTGGATAATGCACCTTTCCCGGTTTGGAAAGAGATCCAGATTTGAATCCCGGTAGTGCAACAACAATGTTTTTCGAGAAAATTGATTACATTTATACATTTAATTAGTATTTAAAATATCACAGACCTATGTTCTGAATAATTACAACTTCACAATAAGAATTTTTTTTTCGTTAATATTAAAATATTGTATAATGACTTATTTTTTGTGATTGCACGTGGCACGCCTAAACCGAGCGTGCTTTTCACACCCCTGAAGAAACGCAGTATAACAAGCGCCCCGTAATAACTATACATAGGTTGTATTCATTGAAACTTCAAGACACGGGATTAACATAGTAGGGCGCAGAAAGGCTGGCACGAGACGGTATTTAATGGAAGAGTTTTCTGGAGGCCAGATCTACGATAAAAACATTATTAACCACATACTCGTATATTCATCAATAAGAAATCTGGGGTTTTCGTGGAAATGCCAAAAATACAAGTATCTCAAAGGAGAACAATTTAGCAATTCCTAGGATGTGCACCACATACGGACCAAAAAGCTATGTTATAACCAAAGTTATATAATTCTCTCCCTAAATACATAAAAAATATTGAGCAACACACACAGTTCAAGGGCGCAATAAAATTCTGGGTAAAAACTCAGACCGAACAAATGTTCATAGCATGGTCACGCCTTCAACGTGAACACATACAGAGTCAAGACTTCAGACCCAACAAAATATATTTTAATAGCACAGGATGTTTACTCATTAGAGTAAACATCCTGTGCATGTGTGTGTGTGTGTGTGTGTGTTAAATTAAATTATACTATATTATTTAATCTTGTTGAAATGTGTATTATCTTTACAAATTTCAAGTAGGTTATAAATTTCTCCAGATCAAATATTGCATTATATTTTTTCACTTAAACTTTTTATTTTTTCCTACTTATTCTAAATTTATAGTTGATAAACTAATTATGTACAGTATTATTGTTGATTAAAACGTAAAATGTTTGCAGATATTAAGATATGAAATGTACTTACAACATATGATAAATAAAAAGAAATATGATCCATCTAATGAGAAATGTTACCTTAAATGGAATACAAAGGTGATTTGGTCATGTACAATTGTACAATACGAGTATTGAAAGCTTGAAAATATAAAATACCCACAGAAGATCTAGCATAATCGAGTAACCATAAAATAAATCAACAAAGATCTAAGAAGACATGTGAAAATGGACGAAGCACGAGACAGGACAAAAGAGTTTGCAATTCCATCATCTTTACTTAACACCACCTTGGGAAATCATATTTACAGAAAGTTTTATAAAGACGGATAAATGAATTGTTGAATTCCAAAACTCTCCCTAATGGATACACTTCATTTCGAGAAAATCGCCAACCAAAGTTATTTAATATTATATTTTATCAATACTATTTGATTGTATTTACAAAGTCGAAACATGGATACTAATTTGGATTAGACTTAAGACTCGATTAAACTTGAGACTAAGACTTGGGTCTAACCTCGAAAAGAATAGATGCTTTCGATGTGTTAAAAATCTCCTTTAAAGAGTAACTGAAGTATTGCTTTGTCAAGAAGAAAAAACTTGAATACTGCAGAAGATCCAAGGAAAATATGATGCAAGAAGAAAACGAATTTCCTGATTGAAGAATTTTAATGACTGGTTTGCAGCTGCCTCTAAAGTTCAAATAACAGTCAAATAACTTTAAAGAAGAATAAAAGAATTATTATTTTAAATACTAATTAAATGTATTAAATAGAAAATTATACATACAAAACCAATTCTATCGAAAAATATTGTTGTCGCGCTACCGAGATTCGAACCTGGATTTCTAATTAATACATTTTTTTAGAGAGAGAGATATATTTTAATTTTATTATTTTAAAAACATACAGTTTTACAGTAACAAATAAAACAATTATAAAAAAACAAAATAATAAACCAATTACATATGTGTTTTCACAGAATAAGTTTAATTGCTAATCAACACAATAAATCAAACACAATTTTTTTGGTTCTGCCTATTTTTTTTTAAATGATTGGACGATTAAGATATTTTACGCTAATGATAGTTAAACATATAAAATTTTGTTTTTTTTTCAACATTAATGTATGATAATAATGACGTGTAACTATTCTTATTCTTGGTGTCTTCCAACATTGCCAATTTTAGCATTAAGGGAACGTTGTATTTTTAATCACCTAATTTGTAATACCTAACTTTGTAACAAAATTAGTATATAAGCTCACCACACTTTTATCAGTTGATAATGACCTCGACAGCCGAAACGATCCTCCAATTATTTGGAAAAATTAAATATAGAACAAAAAAAACCGTGTTGATTAACAACGGAGTTCTATAAAATATATACCGTCTATATTTAAAAAAATATAAGAATTAATAGGTAATGATAGCATAAAATGTTAAAGAAAATCAAAAAAGTGACTACATGTTCGTTCTAAATGCTCTAATATGAGTAACTAATGAACATTAAGAGACGGAGAATAAAAAAGTGGTAAAAGTTAAATGAAAAATTAATATGAATAATAATGAAATATTTCTGTGTAATAATAATTTAAAATATGTTTAATTAGTATTTAAAATATCACAGACCTACGTTCTGAATAATTACAACTTCACAATAATAATGTGTTCTCCTTAATGATTTATTATTTGTATATGGATAATTGTGTGAAAGAATTGGAATATATTCATGTAGGAGCAAAATAGGCGATTTGATTGTATGCTGTTTATTGTACGCCGATGATGCAGTACTAATGGCGAATAATGAACAAGAACTACAGAGTCTAGTGAGTATAATGTACGATGCATGCAAGGAAAGCGACCTCATGATGAATGTTAACAAGTCGAAAGTGATGTTATTCGAAAAAGAGGAAAACAAGACACCGTGCAAAATACTTGTAGGTAATGAATGTTTGGAACAAGTAGATGAGGGTGACTGCAGGGAATAAAGTGAGTGACGCTTTGAATGGGATTATAGCTAATGAGAACTTATCAACTGAGGCAAGACCATCGGCTCACAATGGAGTCCTAGTACCGACACTGATGTATAGAAGTGAGGCCTGGAGCTGGCAGAAAATGAACGAAAGTATACAGAATACAGTAGAAAGATGATCACTTAGGCGTATATGTAGCAGATCCATTTATGACAGAGTAAAGAATGAAGAAATAAGAAAAAATTTAAAGCTGATCTTAGTATAGTGAGTAAAAATGAGAAAATGTTACTTAGGTGGTTTGGTCATATGGAACGGATGAATGAGGAGAGAACGATAAGAGAGATGTATGGCACAAATGTTGATGGCACCAGAAGTAGAGGACGTCCGCGGAAGACTTGGCACGACCAGGTAAACCAGTTAATGGAGGATGGTTCTGTTAGAAGCCTCGACAATCGGCGAGCTTGTATGAGAAGATGTATAAATGTGGATGAGGCGAAAATTGTGTATTAGGACAACAAATTTGACGCTCTATTCTCTCTGTCTACCCTCCATGGAGAAACGGCGTGATGGTAAGTAAGTAAGTAAAATATTTATCAAATCTGAATGTTTTATGAAACGTGATCCAATATTTAAATATGATATTTAATAAAACTAAGACGATTTTGATTTTCGTCTGTACATCATAACAATGCCGTTCAACTGGCTTCCCGCGGGCTAGCAAAAATAATATATTTTAAATAAATATCTGTATTTCAACTAACGTGTTTTTTTGATCAAACTCACAGCATTATTACCCATTGAAGCGATAGTATTATTTATTTACAACAAATATTGATATGGACATAAAATAAATTATTGTCCAACAACTACGGCCTCAGTGCCTTGATTCTGATATTTTTTATTATTTTTAGTTATGTATTATTTTTTTTATATAATAAAATAACAATGTGACATGAACCGATTTTTCAATTACCTACTTTTTAAGTAGAAAATAGAAGTAACACAGCGTTGTCATAAGATAATATATTAAAATCTAGTTTGTATCTAAATTTTATTTCACATTAAAATTAATTTTTCATCTCAATTTTTACTAGAATTAATTAGGGTGGATTAATCAAAATACCGCTTGGCACACTAAAGTTCGTAAATTTCCCAATAAATAGTTTGCAGATATTTTTCCAAACTGCCTACGTTTGGATTCATGATTGACCATTAGATGTAGATTCCTCTTACATAAAGCCAGCTGTATTAGGTTCCGCGTATTCTTTTTATTATCTATCGACATAAAAAGATAATAAAATATCACCAAATAAACATCGGAAAGCAAAAATAAATATATTTGAGTTATGAATCTATGTAAACTTTTAGTATGACTGTTAATCATTTCACAATATTCGTGTGCCCAACCAAAAACTTTTAGAAAATTCTTCTCTTTCATTGATTTTATTTCATCAACACTCCACTCAGGCTTGCAATACATTTAAATTATCGAAGAAGATTCTGAATATATTAAGGGAATATTCTTACAATTTAAAGAGAACACATTATTATTGTGAAGTTGTAGTTTTTCAGAACATTCTATAAAATTTTAATACAAATTAATAAAAAAATCAGAAAAAATCAATTTATCGAAAAAATATTTTAGCTGCCACCGGTATTTGAACCAGGAACTCTTCCTATCCGGGGAGTCACGTTGATTTATGTGCATGTATACATTTCAAAATGAAGAATTTAATTTGTATTGGAATAATCTTATTAGGAGAACACATTCTTATTGTGAAGTTGTAATTATTCAGAACAGACGGTCTGTGATATTTTTAATATGAATTTAAATAATGTGTTCTCCTAATAATAAAGTTATATTGATTTTGATATTGAATTGATAATTCTGCCGTCTGCTATCAGATTACTCAATGGTATTTGAGATTCCGTAAAAATAAAGTAGATGGCTCTTTCAAATAATGGAATGATTAAATGTATTAATATCAAAAAGGTGACATATAGGTTCGAAAATTTGTCGCTAAAAATATTGTCGCTGTAGCATAGTTGATTAATACACCTTCCCCAGTTTGGAAAGACATCCAAGTTCGAATTCCGGTGGCGCAACAACAATATTTTTTGATAAAATTGATTTTATATGTATATCTTTCTAATTAATACATTTAATTCATATTTGGAATAATCTTACATTAAAACCATACTTTTCTTTGCTCTTCCTCTTTGATCTCTCATTGCTGACCTACTTCACCATCTTTTTCCATTTAGACCGTTTTCCTTTTTTATTATTTATTTATTTATGTATTTTTAATATAGTACATACATAAGTATATTCATATACGCTCTATATATTATCAAAATCGTTCCAGCTATTCTAAACTACAACTTATCTTGCACATATTTGCTTAGTTTCATTTTGAATCTATGTAGTTTCTCCTCCTTTCTTATGTTTCCTGGCATTTCATCAAAAATCTTCATCGCACTATGCATCATCGATTACTGATATTTAGCCTTCTTCCAGAATGGCTGTCTCAGTCTATCTTTTCCTCTTGTATGATGTTCGTGCTCATGTTGATTTGCATCAATTTTTATAACCCACTACAGTGTGAATTTCCAGGCAATCTTCCCTTCTCGCAATATATCACAAAACAGTACTTGATCACAGCTGTAATCAAAATTTGAAGAGTCACGTGACTTAATATCGTCCTACATAGGTGGTTTAAGGCAAACTAGGGGTTGAATTCGGCAGACTGTATTCAATAGAGAAATTTTGTAGCGACCATATTCTCCAGCTAAGGAACGTAAACCTAATTTCTAAGCAGATTCAAGTAAAGAAGTTTTGCTTAAAAAATATTATGCAACAAAAAGATTAATAATCTTTAGGTATAACGAATAATGTTTAGGTATAGTAATCGATTTTAGAATGCCTGTAATTTTTTTGTTTCTCCTTTCATCCCATTTTTACCCCCTTTGACAATTTTCTACTCGACTGACAATTTAAGTACCCTGGAGAGTTAGGTATATTGTGTGAGACAATATTAAAAAATATAGGTTTATTTATTGCTACAAAAACATCAAATATTTACAAATTTTGCCCTCGCTACTAACCACAGTAATCTTTACCTTTTATTGAAGAGAAACCACTTAGGTATCTCAGCACTTTTGCGAATTGGGTAAGGTTTTTTAAATTCCCTTACGGATAGTTAGGGCGCCCGACAATACAAGGGTTGTGAGATCGAACTTAGTAATACATTGCCTTTAACCCTTAGTCTGGAAGAAAACCCTTTTGCTAATAATTATTATGTAAATAATATATTAACGACCCCATTGATCTATACTTCACTGAAACCCTTTCAAAGTTGGGTTGAAGAAAAGTTGCATTTAAAACACTTCCTAAAACTTTACCTTTTTTTACCGTCTTTAGTTTATGTCTCTCTTAATGACCGCCATTCCGCTTTGACCTTTTTCTTCCGCATTTAGTTGTTTTCTGAAATCTTTCTTATGTCATCTGCCCAGCGAACTATGTAGAGCACTACCCACGTTTGAGTTTCTAATGACCCTGGCCGGACCTCCATTTCTACCTTGGTCCTACTGCAAGCCATTATTCATTTTTCTTATTATTTGCAAAGACACTTCGAACGTTGTTCATTTCATGGCACATTGGGATACCTTGAACTTGTAAATGAGGCCTGTTTTGAGTATCCAAGTATCGAAACCGCAGTTCAGAAGAGGAGGACGCAATGATTAAACACTTTTATTTTGCTCTGCCTGTTTTTACCCATTCTACCCGGATTTTTAGGCAAGAGATTCATGAAAGACTTTAGCGTTTGAATAAAAACCCATCCGCTCGCACTCTTCAAAAGGTCAAAAGATTATGGATAAATGGATTATGGAATTCATTTAATTACAATTTAAAAAAAAAAAATTCTTTTCATATGGAGAATGTGTTTTATTAATATTAAAATACCGAATGGAATATTATTACAAATAGAGACAGTTCTTATGTTACGCGTTTAACTTATCTAGGGAGAATATTCAGAATCAATGGAATCTAATTAACTCCCATGTATTGAAATTTACGAAAGGCTTTGCATAGCTATGCTTATGTTCAGGTAGAAATACTTTCACAGCGACAAACCATAACAAATATTATTTTATATATTTTACATAATTAAATTTATGTATACACCGTTTCATTTAGAAAAAACAATTGTATAAGTGTGAGTAATATCATAAGTAATATGCACATTGTAACAATGTATTGATGCCGCCTATAAACTTTTGTCTTAGTCGAATGTATTTGTTGGTTTTCCCATTGTTATGAGTATATAATTACGTACTTACACTATAAAAGCCATATAATAAAAATAATTTTTCCTAAAAACTTAATTATATTTCTATCACATATACACGGCGACGGAAAACGTAAAAAATATATCATATATCGCAAAAAAAAAAAACTATGTACATGAAAATGATCATGAATTATCCGGCATCATGTATTTATTTAATATTTTTGAAAAAGAATTACTCGTTTTGAAAAGGACTGTCGCACACACTATTACAGTGATGGCGAACCTTTTGGGCTCGGCGTGTCAAAAATTCAGAAAATCTAACTGTACCGTGTTCTTTGATAACTCTGATATTAGTGAACGCTGGCGTGTCGCCCAAAATGCTGTTACGTGTCATCTTTGATACGCGTGTCATAGATTCGCCATTACTGCACTATTACAATCATTATTTTTTAATTAAAAGCAGTTTACACCAAAAACATTATGAGATATGTGGGCCCTGAGGCTAAATGGAAGAAATATGCCGGATGAGTTTGAGTTTGAGTTTGTGACGCTGGCTTCGAATACCGTGGATGGTTGGACGTTTAAACTTGCTTATTCTCCAGGAGTTCAAGACATGAGAATGAGAAGAATGATCTGTTAAGTGGTTAATTTCACCGCATTTTTTTTAATACCTGCTTGTATGTGCAGTAGCTCAACTAAAGAAACTGGGCTCCAATACAAAATTGAAAACTGGCCTCCTATGTAATGTTACGTTGTGCGCTGGCACCGGTGGATCGAACGCTACCGCACGACGCCACCAGCTTGACTCAGTCTGTGGGTAAGGTGTGTGTGGTGTCGATATGCCTGTCTCGGGAGGATGGGAATAGTCTTTAATAATAACAACAGTGATTTACATATTAATTACACTATATTTCACATAAATTATTATCACAAATTGCAGCTAACTCCCAACGACTTCGCTATAGAATCGACTAACCCGGGGTCACATGCCAGGGTCACAGTAATGTATTTATAATTGAAAAGCACGGCTAGTGGCGACAGCCATCCAGAACTCCGATGCATCTTCGCCATCCCTTCAGATGCCGGCCGTGCGATCATTTTTTCTCGCCACGGGTCAAATCTGGCTTAGATCTCGTCGGGGCCATCCTGACGTTGGCTGCGACTGCCGCCATTGTTTTTCTCCTGTGGTTCAGACTCACGCACCCGGCCTCCTACGATGCTTGTCAAAGAGTCCCCCTTCCACTCTCGCCTTCTCTCTTTGACCGCGTTTGCTCCAGTTGGTAAAGCAGCGCTCGGCATGCCGCGCATACGAAATGTAGCATAACAATATATGTTGGCTCCCCATGTAAACCAACGACCCAGGATTTTTATGTGTAAATAAGGTAGATGGCTCTTTCAAATAATGGTACGATTAAATGTATTAATATCAAAAAGATAACATATAGGTTCGAAAATTTGTCTCTAAAAATATTGTCGCTGTAGCATAGTTGGATAATGCACCTTCCTCAGTTAAGAAAAAGATCCAGGTTCGAATCCCGGTGGCGCAACAACAATATTTTTCGATAAAATTGATTATATATATATATATCTTTCTAATTAATATATTTAATTCTTATTTAAAATATCACAGACCTATGTTCTGAATAATTACAACTTCACAATAAGAATGTGTTCTCCTAATAAATAAATTGAAGTAAACTAAAATTGTATCTCACGCTTCGTCCCGAGGATCTAGTGGAATAGCTATCCTGAGGGTCTCTATCTCTGATATCTCTTCTAAAATTATATTATGTCACTTTTTTGTCAACTGGTAAGATTGCAAAATAAATCATTTGTAATAATCATCTTTATACAAACACTTTGTTCTGTTATTTACAATAATTTAAAAAAATCTTCATTGAACATTGTAACATCTATGACGTACACGTTTAGTGAAAATATTTTTACAAGTAGTTGTGAAAGTGTTAAACCTGATTGTGAAGTGTTGATTCATATCACTCGAGTCACATGGCACATTGTTAACGGGGCCATTGTCTGTCGTTGCAACATGAAAGGATGGATAATTGTTGCTCGGCGCCCTTTGCACTAGTGTTAAGCAGATTCTTGACACGTGAGAATTTTACTGATAGGCGTGCCGCAAGGGCGACTGACCCAGTTGTGCTCCGAAGGGCTTTCGTGATTTATGATTTACAGTTACGATATAAAAGTTTGAAACCTTTTTTATCGCTATTGTGGTTGTAATTTAGTTCGCGAAATTATAGATATTTTCATTAAAGTTTTTCGAGTACTCCATTAACCTTCGGTCGACCAACTGGAGTCCAACCAACACACGACTTATGGAGTTACTATTTTAGGGGAAGTTTTAAAGCATCACCGATAACGGAGAATTTGAGAAAAGCGAGGCCAAGATGGTAGTAAATTTTTGATGAGTTATACATGGTTCGGTTGCCAGCCCTGATTTTTATAAAATAAATAAGTATGTACATTCATATTATGTGGGTAATACTACAAACTAGCGAGGGGTCACAGTCAATTGGAAAGCCCTCGGTTACGTGGTATGCATGAAATACAGATCGCGTATCGCTATCGGTTCGAATCGGATCAAGATCGGATCGTGGAGACTGAAATCCACTGAAGACCATCACCGTATGTGAATGCTCCATTAGGTTTACTATACGCGCGCGTGTGTGTGTGTGTATGTGCGTTTTTCTCCCTTTTCCCTTACCACAGAGCATGACTTTTTCTGTGTGTGATCTATTACTTGTAAACTGTCAAGAAGTGTGAATGTCCTGCAACGAGCTCGTCACACTGACTTGAATTATTATTGTGTTTCGGTTTCTCGTCGTCCGTATCGAAGATTTACAATCACTATTGGATGATACACAATACTTCGTGCGAATCATCGAAGAAGTTACCTGACGTTCAGAAGAACTGTGAGTACAGCAAGAAAATTCAGGTAAGTCGTGCTTCCTGGTTGATCCTTGAGTCCTTATTGTCCTGTCCTTTTACCAAATTCCTACCACCCTTCATACATCCCGTTTCTCCACCCCCTTGTGTAAATAGTAAATTATATTATTAATTAAATTTAAGTAAAATTATGTATTTACCTGTCACATTCACTAGAAACAAGACCGATCTAATGTCATATATAGTATTGAATTTTATAAATTTCAAAAAATAATTATTTTCACTTGCTAATATCTCGGTAGTTTTATCGTATTTTGGGTTATTATTTCTTGAATGTATTCACTGACGGTCAAGGTCTCCGGAACACGGCATGCATACTGCAAGGCATTCGTGACGTATGCCGAGGCGTAAATCTGTGCATACTTGATTGTACATGTACACAATGTCCGAGCAAGGCCGAGAAAATTATGTTTTAAAATTATATTGTATAATTTATTTTGTAGAAGCATTTTATATTCGAAATACCAACATATGACAAAACTCAATTTATTTTATTTGTTGTATAAATTGTATGTATATAAAATTATAACCTATCCTAATGGCCCTTGTCCACGGAATGAGACGTGATATAAATCTCAAAGTTTTAATTGAGATAAATCTCAGTACCATGAACATATTTATGTGGAGATATCTTATAAATCAGCTTGAGATTGATAGAAAGAGACAAAAATGAAAGAATACACGAGTAATAATTAAAAGTACCTACAACTAATTTTTCTGAAATTTTAGATAAACAGATGACATTAAAGTACAAACATTTAGTTCGTTTTAACTGCTGCTGGAGAGATTTAAATTCACCCAACTAATGATCAAAAATGTCTGACTTTTGACGTACATTAAGCGTAAAGTTAGACGCGAAAGAGCGATTTTTTTAGACTTGTCCAAAAATAGCTGAGAGTTGTCTCCAGAGAATTTTACGAGAACATAATCCCTGTTTCATAGATTATCTCAAGACTAAAATCTCATCAGTAGATTCATAACGGATCAACAGAGTAGTCTATAAAATAGAGGTCCATAAAACCTTGTTTAAATAATCATTTTTCCACAATTATCATTATTAACTATGTACAAGTATAGCGTTTCAGAAAAAATGATTAAATAAAACACGTTTTCTTCTAAACACCGAATAGCTTAGAGGGTACATTGGTCTACGTATGTATGTGTCGCTTAGAACATTAAGAATTTTACGATTATAAATTGAGTAATTCAAGGCGTACTTTTTAACAAAATAGTGTTTCATATGTATTTTTTTATATAAATACCATATAATATTTTAGGTACCATTTTTGATTTCAGTACACAAAAATATATAAAGGAGAGCTATAATTATCAAATCAAAAATTTCATCTTAATATAGTGTGGTATTTTCAGAAGTATAGAGCTTTAAAATGAAACAAAACACATAAAAATCGTGATAATGGCCACGGTATTGGCGTTATTGAAAGATAATTTTATGCCATTGGTGTAAACATAATTTCGTGCACATGGACGCCGCCGCTGGCTCGAATAAAGCACAATCTGTAAGTACAATTTTCGACCAATTTTTGGAGCAGCTGGGACGGCAATAACAGCAATAACGTGACGAATGTTGGTTTCCAAGTGGTCTATTGTCTCTGGTTTATCGGCGAAAACTAGAAACTTTACATTTTTATACAGAAAATAATACAAATGTGTTAAATCACACGATCTTGGCCAATACACAGGTCCATTACGCGAATTTATGCGCTCATCGAACGTTTCCTTCAATGATGGTCAGGCGACTTTGATTCTTGCACGAGCTAGATCAAAATCTCCGTAAAGTGGATGGACTCAGCTTCAATTGCTATGCAAGTTGGCGAATCGACTCATTCGGGTCCTCCTCAATACTACACTCCACTGCAGCAGCAGCTTCTTTGGTGCGCACTGTACAACGTCTCTGCGGATGCGCATTATGAATTAGAGTATGCGTGGTGCGAAAACGATCCACGGTTATCCGAATTACTTGCTCGAAGGGATGATTATGTCGACCGTAAAATAGACGTAGCGCACGGTAAGATTCGCGAACTGAACCACGATATTCGAAATAAATTTGCCAGCGTTGTTCTGGCGTAAGTCTGTTCATGGTGAAATGGCAAACCAAACTAAGTACAAATCAGCTGTTGGCTGTCAAATTAGCTGTCGCTGGAAAAGGTGTTGCCAATTCGAAAAGCAAACCTATTAAAAAATAACCTTTAGCACCTCTAAGTAAATTTTTGTCGACTAACTTTTTTCATAATGTATATGCTCCACTATATACGTTTGTACTATTCTTAACACTTTTTTATTCACCAAGTTGTTGAGAGTAGCCCTCACACGCGATAAAAAAATTATAATTATCTACATGCATTATATATAATTATGTTATTATTTCAAGAACTAGATGAAGCCATTGTATAATATAAGTATATTAGTTACTGTGAATTAGCTGCCCTAGTGCAAGAATTGCATCCTTGACCTATATAGCTGACGGCAGACGCTTTTAAGTAGGTAATATCAAAGCTTGCATGCTACTTCAAACGTTTTCATTCTCGAATCAATCAATAATTAATATGACAGCAACCCTTAAACAACCCTAGGATGAAAATCTATCCCGTCTATCTCTTTTCTTGCACACAGCATATTAAAAGCAAAGCATGTGTAGTGTAATAATAAAAATTTACATTCGCGTCCATAATTTAGCATATTCTAAAAATTGTGATTGTTATCCGAACACTCAAAAATAGACTGACGACAGTTTTTACGTGATGAAAATTGTGATCATTGTCCAAACAGATTACAGATTTGACTTTATGTAAATGTGTACTGTATTACATGAATACTTATAAATAAATAATTAATATATATTTATTTAAAATACATTATTATTGTGAAATTGCAATTATTTCAGAATATAAAATAAGTTCACAAAAATTTGTCAACCTCCTCAGTTAATGTAGCGAAACTAGATAACGGAGTTTCCCTGAATAGGAAAACGTCCAGGTTCAAATCCCAAATATTTTTTCGATTAATTTTTTTTTCTGTATATCTTTCTAGTTAATTAATTTAATTAATCAATTAAAAATATGCGCAGAAAAAATCTATCAAACGAATAAATGTATTTACCACCGGTTCTCTAACCCGGAACTTTTTTCGAACGATAGATTTTTGTATCTTTCTAATTATGTATTATCTCATTTATTTAATACTACTTTCTATAAATAAATTAAACGGCTGTCTTGTAATAATTACAGTGTATTATATTTTACTATTAATATAGTAGAGTGAGCGAGGAAAATGTTGATGCAAAAGAAGAAGCGATGCCGTGCGCCGGCTCCAAAGTCTCTCCCATGGTTTCATCCCTTACGGAGGTTAAATATAAACCTGATCATCACCGTATAACGGCTGATGACCTCAGTTCACATCAGTTGGCGCACATCATCGTTTACACGGTCTCTCGTGGTGGTAGGTTTATAAACCGGCTTCGCACAACTCAATGTTCAGAGATATGGAAAGGGATTATTAAATTTCTTCCACATTATACAAGATTTCGGTTAGACGTAATTTTTTATTTATTTACTTTACAAAAACAATCTGACAGAGTAAATTATTTTGGATTTAGACCGTGATCTTGACAAGCAAAATCTCGGAAGTCTAAAAATTTTCGAATTTTTTTGTTGCGTTGTATAATTTTTGATTTCTTCTCAAAAATATTGAAATTAATTTACTGACTTATTTATAAACCTTTGCGTTTATCTTACATGCTTTTAGTTACATTTGGACATAAATCTACCCATTGCAGATGGTCTCATGGCCAGACCTCGACACCACCCTCCGTTAAAAAGTATGTTTATATACGAGTAAATATGTAGATATGATAAACTAATTTCAAACAAACTTTTTTAGAAAATAGATCTGGTAAATTTATCATCTGTACCGCGCAGGATCACGCTCGCGAGAGCTATGCCGGGATGCAGCCCTGAAAGGAACCTTTTTGGAGCCAATTTAAAACTGTGAATCATTTTTAATTAGAGAGAGAAAGTGAATAATTAGTACCGAATATAAGGAACAATGTTGGGCCGTCGCCAGCAAATAGAGTTAATTGATTAATTTGATGTTTAATTCTCGGGCAATCGACCAGACCTGAAATATGTGAGATATCGCGGACAAACATGATAATAAAATAATAAAATGCTCGTGATACCTCTAACTAAAAAACTGTAGTTTTAGATTAAGATTATGTGGACTAAAAGTGGAATCTGCCTACCCAGGGGGTGCGACGCCCGAACGGTGGGTAAATTTCTCTTTTCACCGCCTGACGGCGGATGCGGCGGGCCGAATAGAGGCAGAGCTAGAACTGTAAATCTGGTCCCATTGATCCGACACTAGACTGGTCCTAGCGCGGCTTGGCCTTCCGGGTTGACTATGAATAAACCGCCAGTAGCCGAGGGAAAGCACTTTTGCACCGCGCTCTTCGTGTAAACAAGTGTTTTATTTTCTCCACGTCGCTTTGACCCTGTTTTTAGTCTGGACTTTTTGGAAACGTCTTCTACTAATGGCTGCAAGACTAGACTATGAACTTTGAACTTTGGATTAAACTCTGCGCACCGCTGCACAGACATCGTCAGCCCGAGCTACAAGAGTGAACCGGCGAACTACCCTAAAAACAGTTCTTGTTTTCCTGTATGGAACATTCTCTAATATTGATAACTAGCCTTATCTGCCTTCTTGTTTTAAAATCGTAATTTAAAAGCTTCAGTAAAAATTAAATCACAATACAGATAAGGGTATATCGCATAATCACTCTAGTAAAACTTATATGTACAAGAATCTATTTAAAAAATTTAATAGAGTAATATACATATTTATTATAAATATGATAATATGTACACTTCTCGTATCACCAACCATAGCATTACTATTAAAGCGTCGAAATAAAAATCGTTAGTTAATATTAGCGTTTTTAAGACATGAATTATTAATTTTACTCGTAAGTTTCAACATTTTTAAATTGTTAAATATATAGAAACAGTGTATTCTATATATTTAGCAAAGACGCAAACAGCTTTATTTAAATATGAATTAAATATATTAATTAGAAAGATATACATTTAAAATAAATTTTATCGAAAAATATTGTTATTGCGCCACCGGGATTCGAACCTGGATCTCTTTCTTAACCGGGAAAGGTGCATTATCCAACTATGCTACAACGACAATATTTTTAGCGACAATTTTCGAACCCATTTGTTACCTTTTTGATATTAATACATTTAATCGTTGCATTATTTGAAAGAGCCATTTACCTTATTTTTACAGAATCTCAAATACCTTTGAGTAATCTGATAGCAGACGCCAGAGTTATCAATTCATTTTTATTAAATTTTGAACACATTAATACAACTTCATTATTAGGAGAACATATTATTATTGTTAAGTTGCAATTATTCAGAACATAGGTCTGTGATATTTTAAGCTTAATTTTAAGCTTTATTTATTTTTCAAAGTACCAAATTTCAATACAGTCATGTCGACACATCGCATTACCGGCCGTCGCTGAGACGGTTGAGGAGTCCGATTCTAGGTTCATATCCCTTGCTGGCCGTTTTCTTCAACTTGTATTTTCACCTCGTATAACATTTATCCAAAACTCAAACCGCTTTCATTACAAAAATGAAATAAGATTTCAGTCTGTAAATTTAGCTAAGAAATAAATGCTCAAATGCCAATCAATCTAATGTTGTATTAGCAATATTTGAACATGTCCAAGAACACATAATTACTATATTTGTTTAATAATGTTATATTGTTTAATCACAGAAACAGTGGCCGTGACCGCGCGTTATATTTATATTAAGGCAAAATATTCAATGATTTTAAGTGTGGCAAATATATTTATATTGTTAACCGAATCCATTTAAAATAATGTTACGCCATATTTCCTCGTCATTACATTTTGCTCATTGCTATTTGATGGCTCTCTTAATCCGTTCCCCCAGCTCAATGGCTGTTGGGTTTAGATAATCCGAAAGTAACCATATTCCTGATATCTATTTAAATTCTTCTGTCAAGTTTTTCCTAACAGGGACGATTTCCCCCCCCGCCTCCCGTTTCCACTCGCTTAACTTCAACGAGCCTTCATCCACTGACGCACTTTATTTTTACATTCAAATGATTTTTTACTCTATACTGCGACACAGAAGAATCTGTTGGTCATTTATACATATGTATTTTTTTTTCTTTATCTTGCTATGGATGAGATTTCTCTCAGAAATTCAACTCTAGTATAGCTTAGAGAACGATTCAGAATAAGACACCTATAAACCATCGACGCATACGAATTACATACATATCTTCACTGACATTTACAGATCAATTTCACATTGAGAGATTATCGTGGATATGGGCCTTTAGATCTAGGGATCAATACTGGACATTTTGGGGACTCCTTGTTACTAAAATAGGTGGTTATATCAATTGTATCTATCCAGTATTTTTGGAACTAAAGCAGTGCTTTTTGCATGTTTTTTTTTGCTTTGTCTGTTTCTCGTGGTTTTGCTTCCATTTCATTTATTGGTCATCTTTACATTTATCTCCCGCCTGCCACGATGTTCGCTCTTTGATCCTCTATCATTCTATCTACGTAGTTTCTTCACTGTCATCTTTTACTTCTGCCCCATTTTATGAAATCCTTCTCGTCGCACATTGCGTAATCTATATATGAGGGATTCTCATTTCTGATGTTCTCAATGCAGATTTGATTTTGTTAGTACCTGCTCGACATATTATTCCATTAATCATGATAGACCTGTTGATGTCTATCGCCTCCACAATCATAAATACTGCCGACAACCCCTAAATGCATCTTGCAGATACCTGGGCATGAAGCAGAGCTCCTGACAGCCTCAAAAACACACCCGGTGCCGACGACAACATGTGCCAATAACATGCGCCTGCAACCAAGGAAGGCCGGTTCCCGTTAAGTTGTCCAGCAAACGACACTGATTACGCATTTTTATACTTCGATGGGTAGGCCTGGTATTATAGTTTGGATATGTGAATTCTATTTGTGTGGATTTAAAAACAGGAAACAATAGCAAAACTGCTTCTGTTGAGGGACGGTTTCGGAGTCGGTGCTATATTTTACGGCGGTGATATAAAAATATTTTGTTTAGTATTTTTCGGATTATCGGTTGTGCTACGGTTCAGATGCTGGCCAGCTGAGTTTTATTAGGTTCAATACTGCAGAGTGAGTGACCATCTGTAAAATAATTGGCGAGTTGTTGATGTGTGTGCAAAGGTTGGTGTCTTTTCATTTACACGGGTTGAATAAATATATTCAACAAACCAATCAGAACTAACCCAGAACTAACTATGGAAGTTATTTACGGCAACATATACTCTGTGTCTATTCTAATTGTGTAACTGTGTCCAATCAACAATAGACCTGTGTCAATCGTAAGTAGTCTTTCTCATTTCCAACTTCCTTTACTCCGGCCATATTTTCATACATCTTACATATCTTTTTTTTAACCAATTATTTACCATCATAGGCCTAACAAGCATTTTTTATATATATTCGAATGAGGAGTTTATAAACAATTAATGACATTGATATAAACATATTTATAAATAATTTTCTATTTTTTTATAAAATGTTTCCAAAACCTACAAACATGTTTTCTAGAACGTTTATCGATTGAAGACGTCACCTGAACAACTGAATTGAAAAAAACTGTTTATTTTATCTAATCTAACTTTTTATCAAATTGTAATCTAAGATGAAAATAAGAAGATTTAGGCACATACGTAACTTTTTTCAGTAAAACAATGCTGTTCGGCATGTGTTTGATAGCGTTGTTCCATGAGGTGAAAATAAACACAGATACGAGAGCCAAGTAAAAAATAAGGTTCCTTACGCTGTACACTCGCCACGCGAGATGCTAGGCGAAATCCGGCAACACCGCCTTGATTGTTGGTCCCTTAACTACAGCCCCACTACCGGGAGCAAACGCTGCGACGCTCAGTAAAGGCCTGACAGCCATCCGCTATGGAACCCGCCATCGCCGTTACCGCCAGGTGTGAAATCCGTTCGGTGATTCGATTTTTAAACGCGAAGAAGCTTAAACCTGTTGAAATTCATCGACAGTTGGAAGAAGTTTATGGCACAGCTTACATCAGCGTCCAACACGTCCGCAAATGGTGCAGGGAGTTCTCCGAAGGACGCACAGACGTCCACTACGAGAAAAGGAGTGAGAGGCCATCGGTGTCGGACGAAGTCGTGGCGAAGATTGAGCACATTCTCCTCGAAGATCGGAGAGCAACGCTTCGGGAGCTTGCTGTCCAGGTTCCTGAGGTTTGTGAAAAAACCATCGACAACATTTTGACCGATAAACTTGGTTATCGCAAGGTGTGCGCGCGGTGGGTCCCACACATGCTTTCAGAAACCCACAAAGACAATCGTGTCAAGTGTGCCGAGGGGTTTCTTCGAGAATGCGCCGAGAATACCGAAGAATTCTTGGACTCCATTATTACGGGAGATGAAACGTGGTGTCACTACGTCACTCCAGAAACAAAAGAACAGTCCAAACAATGGCGCCATCCTGAATCGCCTAGGCCGAAAAAGTTTAAGCAGACGCTTTCCGCAGGGAAAGTGATGGCTACGGTGTTTTGGGACCGAAAAGGCGTCTTGCTGACCGAGTTTATGCCTAAAGGGACCACCATCAATTCGGACAGGTACTGCGAGACATTGACAAAACTCAAAAGAGCCATCCAAAATCGCCGGAGAGGAAGGCTGACCAAGGGCGTTAGGCTGCACCACGACAACGCTCGCCCGCATGTCGAAATTGCTTGACCATGCCCCCTACAGCCCTGATCTTGCTCCCAGCGACTTCCACTTGTTTTCGAAATTGAAGCAACACTTGGGTGGACAACGCTTCAATACAGATGAAGAGGTGAAAGAAGCGGTCACCAAGTTCATCGGCGGCCTAGCGGCGGAATTCTTCGAAGCGGGTTTTCAGAAGTGGATAACTCGTCAGGAAAAATGCATAGAAAAATCAGGAGACTATGTAGAAAAATAGAATAAAGTACAAGCTTTCAGATGGTTTACTTATTTATTGCAATAAAAAATACCTTATACCTGAAAAAAATGTAGGAACCTTATTTTTTACTTGCCCTTCGTACATTATATGAAAGTTGTATTTATTTTAAAAAAATACAAAGAATACATACCAGACGATTGGTACATTTTTATAAAACAAAAAATGTAAGAATATAATAATTACTTTCAAAATTATGTTTGATAGAGTTCAATTAATAAAATGTGCTGTACAGCGCTGTTCTCCTCACATCGGTTGAAGTCTTTTTTGCAGCAACAGTTAATCATCTCTTCCAATAATGCGATTGACCAGCATCTTTCATCATTTTTCTCTTGATATCTCCAGTTTGACATGTTATTTTTTGTTTATTTGATCTCCCAACACCGCTCGATGAGAGAATCACATTTGGGTGCTTTACATCGTTGTTGTACCACAGGGCATACTTCAATATGCCGTAACTCCGTCGAGAAGTAGAATTTCGAACTACCGACTATACCAAAATGTGCGTAATTTAGCGTACAACAATGTTGCATACTTAACTCAACACAGCCCAAAATGTGCCGTACATTTTTATTCGGGTAACATCATCAATTGTAAATCCGTCACTATTTCCAGAAAATAATTTTAAATACATCAACCCCCGTTTATCATCAATTGTATAGCGGCGGTTTTTAAACTCCTTAATCTTGCTGTTGGTTCTCGTACATCTATTATACTCTATGACGTCTCGTAACATCGAAGCAACGATCCTTATAAGAGCATGTAATATGTAAGACTCGGCAGATCACGTGCCATTGAGGACGAACAAGTTGGCAAAGTTAGGAAACACGTGCTAGTGTCCAAATACTCAAGTGACATCACTGTACACATGCACAATATAAACTTACATTCGACTACGCTACGGTATCCTTGCTTTACACGAATACTTTCAGAAAAATACAGATTTTTTTGTACAAATATCATTGCAATTCAAATAAGAATGAGGATGAAATCGATACCTATAACATACATATATAAGGAGAACACATTCTCATTGTAAAGTTTTAATTATTCACAAAATAGGTCTGTAATATTTTAAATACTAATTAAATGTATTAATTAGAAAGATATACATAGAAAATTAATTTTATCGAAAAATATTGTTGCGCTACCGGGATTCGAACCTGGATCTCTCTAGCTAAATGCAACGTTTCTTTCCACCGATGTGGTACTCCTTCAGATCTTCTTCAGCCCAAAGTTATGCCTCGGATTATCTCCTTTTCTAGGCAGGCTATCACTTTGATGTGTATATTGTAACATTACAAATTACAATTCAAATACTTGAATTATTTGGTATTTAATGTCATTTAAGAATTAAAGGCCATTGGGAATAATTATCGTGATAATAGCAACACTCGTACATGCGCGTTCGGTAATCGTTGTCAGGTACCAATCTGCCGACGTACGAAGCACGGACGAGCATTCACCAATAGTCGAGGGAGGCAGCTACCCACGCATTTTGCGTGCGGCAGCAGCCGGCGCAAAGATGGCCGATTTCATAAATTGCAAAGCTATTTTAATTTATAATTTATTATTTAACATATGGGTAATAAAAATATCATAACTACTAGTGTATCAATTTTCTATCAATCTAGTGATAAATCCTAATTTGCAATGTATTCAACTCTTCTGCAGAAATGTTGTATTTTGCTCTTGGAACGGGATGAATGACTCATATGAACGTTGGGCGAAAGTCAATTACGTAACCCGGCATGCTTCGACCAGAAAGCAACGAAAATGAGTTCAATATTGAGAAAGAGCGTCTCGTGTCCAAAGGTCCTGTTGTTTCATTTATATTGTTTTAATTACTGTTGTTGTTGAACGACCAACAATTCTTCTACCAGTATGGGAGTCATGGGTAACACAATCATCTGGGGCTACTCGTGCGCCAAGTCGTCGCCCAACAACCATGTTGATATTATTATTGTCGTCGGAGTGTTTATTCTGCGAGGATTTTTCATCTTCGCATAATCTTGTATTTTTGACCATCACCCATATAAAGGTGATTATATTTTTAGGTTGTATTTTTCTCCCATTAAATCTGTTTTTTGAACATAACGTCTTTCAATAATAGTACTACCCATCTTCATAATTGTATAAAGATTATTATCTATTAATTATTTTGTCTCAAGGGTCGAGTGCAGAGGGGAGATTGTTGGTAAGGTGGGATATTCTGATAAGTATTTAGCCCGAAAGATCCACATCTCATGTTCATGACTAAATTAGCCGGTGGAGATGTGGAACATATAGTGTGGTCAAAAAATTTGAAGAATATTTTGCTTGTTGTGGTTGGATTTGATGCTGAATTGAGGTTCTCATACGTCTAAGATAAGAATATACTGATATACGCATTGTGACGTGCATGATCATGGATGCATGCGTCCTCATATATGAGCTCACCTAAACAATAAGGTGTAAAATGTCACGCTGTCTGTGGAGCCCACCGTAGTAGAATCAACCAATCAGAAGATAATCTATGAATCTGTTACTTTTTTTGGCGATCGGATCGCGACTAATGAAGTCGAAAGTGGAGAGCTGGCAAGGATGAGGAGAAAAAGACGAGAAAAATAAAAGCGAGTCTCGGATGAGCCAGAACGATATGCTGGGCGTCCCTGGTTCAATCATTGCTAATTTGGCGCCGAAAAATTCTGGCGGTGTTCTACGGAAGAATTTTGTGTGATAGTTTTGAGATTAAGTAGCTGATTCTCGCTGGATCCCTGCACCTAGGTAAGAAGTCAAGAACTAGAAGAAATAGTGCGTGAAAAGACAGATAAATAAGTAAAACGTAAACATGAGTAATAGGAAAACTGTGTATGTCAAGATGGCGAGAAGCGTGGATATTCATGCAAAAGCTAATTGTAATTATTGTTTATAATGTGAATAAAAAAAATCATCCTCCCTGCAAACAAAAGTACCGATTGAAGCTTGACCAGTGGCATGGAGCTAGGGCTCTGGCATACTATCCATGGCATGAAAGAATGCCTAGTCATCCCGAACTGAACCTAATATATATAAATAAATATATGTCAATATTCAAATGATTAAAATTTTTGTGTAAAATTTACCTAATTAAAGATTAAAAGTTACACACCAGAAAAATAATAAACATCAAATAAAGTATACATATAAGAGAGGGGTTTAGAACATCTTATCATAACATAAATTCTTGTGTAAACAAGACGTATTTTTTACAATAATGCATATTATACTGTCAACGATTAAATTTTCGTTCCAATCGAGTCATATATTTTTTAAAAGTCGCGGAGCTATTCGATTACGTAAGTGATACCAAAGTGATAACGTGGGTGACATGAAAGTAAAAATAATGAAACAAGGAATTTGCATTAGTTCATGTCTATATATTTGGTAGTCTGTGTTTATATCAATATATTTTTTTAATCTAATATATTTAAATTTACAAATATAAAATGCTTCAACAGCAAAGTATTTGTTTACGCACCTTTGTGACACCTGGCACATGTGTAATTTCTTATTGTTGCTATTGGTCATTTATGTGTATGAATATTGCCACTCTTTTTCGGAGATTGAAGAACGCGCAAGGGAAAAATCTCGTGTCATATTATTTTTCTACAGTATATAAAATAGTTGAATGATGTCTGAGATCGATAAATACTTCATGGCCAATTTTGAATGAAAGGTACCGTGAATTTTATATTAGATCTACAATAAAATTCAAAAAAGTTCAAAGGGATATCACTTACAGATAGGAACTGAAATTCGAACAGTTTCCCACTTTCAATGGGCGTTGTAGTACCCGATGCGGGTTTTAAGTTTGACGACAGGTATATAAAAGAATATACAAGTACAATAAATAAATAGACGATATGAAAATCAAATAAATATCAGATATCTCATAGGGACGAAGCGATTTTTATTATTTTTAATAGAAAATATATATAAGTATGGGGTAGATACAGGGCTTACGACCTATCTTCGGTTGGCTAAAGTGATCACTTTATATAAATATAACGTTCACCATTCTCACTCCATCAATCTCCATATCTTGTTTATATATCTCCAAATTTGACATATTAACATGTTATAACGTTACAAATTCTTGGCAGAAGAAGAATGTAACATTAGTACTTAATTTAACTAGTAAACACCCTTGTTAAATAATTTCGCGCTTGGCTCGGATCGCCGAGTAGTAATTTCGATGTCGGCCGCTAGGTTCGCGACCGTTGCTTGAAGTGACGGACCAGTGCTAGCAGGTACATTCATTATTCTACTCGCCGCTTCGAGCTAAGGGGGTCGGCCGCGGGTCGCTGATTGACTGCTGCCGCCATTCTATTGAATTAATATTAGGAAAAACGTAGAGGATGGAACCCTATACAAGATCCAGACACAGAGCCAATGCCAGGGAGAAGCGTGTGGACCTCGCGCCATGAAGAAATTAGAATTTAATTTCCCTTCTTTTCTTTATTTTCCTTCTATCTTTTATCATCCATCTTTCCATCATCTCTTGCAAACTACTTATCATGATCTACCTGGGCAAAAAAGATTCGTGCATGGACCACCGGTTAAAGTATTCTGACCGATGGAAGCTGCTTCCAGGAGACCAAAATGCAAGGATGCAAGAAAATGACAATAATTTTTACGGCAAACCCAAGAAAAATCGCCTAAGGTCGAAACACTTTTTATTTAATAGTACTATTGTCGTCGCCGCTATTATGTAACTCCATAATTTATTTTATTTTACATATTTAATAAAAAATATTCTGGCAACTTTCTTTTGTTTGATTCTCTCAATAAAATTTAACGTAAAATTTATTAATAATGTTTTTATTATGAAATATCACCATTCACAATTTTTCTGTTTAGTAAAGTTTTTTTTCCCAAAAAATGGTCAAGGTGGATCTAGACATTATGGTAAGTAGGTAGCATCTGATTTATAAATAAAAAATTGATAGATGTGGAGATTGATGGGGTGAGAATGGTGAACGTTATATTTATACAAAGTGATCACTTAAGCCAGCCGAAGACAGGTCGTAAGCCCTGTAGTTACCTCATACATCTGTATATTTTCCATTAAATGTAATAAAAATAGCTTCGTCTCTATGAGATATCTGATATTTTTTTAATAACAGTGCTTTTGTAGGTAAAAATCCAGTAATTGTGTGTTCTTGGACATATTCAAATATCGCTAAGATATTAAAATCAATAATTGTGTTATCTTGCTCCTACATAGAAAATTAAACATTTTCCATCGCAGAAGAAATATTTATTAAATTACCTTTTTTACTGTGGTTGTTATCGTTTCATCATTAAAAATCTGTTCTTACCTTGGTTTTGAAAAAGAACCTTTAATATAAATTGAAATTTGATTCAATTTATTTTTTATTGTCAAAGAATAGAAAGAAAATACACCGGACATAATAAAATAAGCAGCTGGAATTATTTTCGTAATTGAAAGAAATATTTATTGAATCAATCAAAATTATTTTTTGATGTGTAATTTTTTCTGAATATCTTTCCAATTTATTTATTTAATTTGTATTAAAAATACTACATAAGCGTGTTCACTACACATTAAAAATCTAATTATAAATAATAAGACAAATATTTTGTTTAAACCACTATTTACTGATTATTTAACATATTTCGATACCTATGGTATCTTGATTCAGGAAATAATGGATAAAAAAAACAAAACTATAAAGTGGTACGTACCTAAGTAGTAACAAATATGACAAAAAAATTAATATGTGACAATTTTCAAAGAAGATTTGGTTATTTTTATTTATTATTATTTTTTTTTTTTAAATCAAAAATTTATCTAACTGTAGACCCTTAGTATTTGTATGTATAATTTTTAAACCCTTATTAATGTCAAAAATAATGATTTATTTCCAAAAGGTGATTGGCGAATTCAGAATAGTTGTTAACAATTATATTTTTTTATAAAGTCAACCGATCCGTTAAATGTAAGCAGAAAACGGTAACAGTATGTCACCTTACAATCTTTAATGCATATATAATGTACCCTATATAAGACTAATTGTGTATGTACTCAACTACGCTGCCGAAAGATATCTGAAAGAGCCTTAAATATATGAAGGAAAGATTCCAAGTAATATTTTTGGTCGGATTAACAGATACCAGAGGCTTTCATGCTTTACAACAATACCAGCATAGTCCCATCAATCAAAATTGGTAGACTACGTTAGTTAGGTTATGTGTATAACATGGTCATGTATATGAGGATCAGAACCGGTCGAGGAGAATGTTATTGATGACCACGTCCCATCCAGAATTGTCGTGATATAAATGGAGTCGAAATAATGATCACTCTGGTATAAATGGTTTCCCCGCGGGGGTAGGCAGAGAGAATAAAACGCCACACTTTTCTGTCCAGACACACAATTCTCGCCTCATCCACATTCATTCATCTTCTCATACAAGTTCGACGATTATTGAGGCTTCTAACAGGACCATCCTCTAGTATCTGGTTTATCTGGTCGTGCCAAGTCTTCCGCGGACGTCCTCTACTTCTGGTGTCATCAACACTCGAGTCATATATATTTCTGACCATTTTTTCCTCATCCATCCGTTCCATATGATCAAACCATCTAAGTGATTCTTTCTTAATTTTACCCACTATACTAAAATCAGCTTTACATTATTTCCTTATTTATTAATTCTTTACTCTGTCATAAATGGATCTACGCCTAAGTGATCATTCCTCTTCTGCCAGCTCCATGCCTCACTTCCATACATCAGTATCGTGCCTCAGTTGAGCCATTCAAAGCGCCGTTCACTTTATTCCCTGCAGTCACCGTCTTTTCGATATCTTTCTGTTTTTCCGTTTCTATCAAACATTCTTCCCAAATACACAAACTCATCTACTTGTTCCAAACATTCATTACCTACAAGTATTTAGCTCGGTGTCTTGCTTTCCTCCTTCTTGAATACAAACATTTTCGACTTGTTGAGATATATAATAAGGTTATAAGAAACTCATTTACAATGGCAAATCTGTTTCTTCTTATTTCCTCTTTTATTTCATTATTATATATATAATGTGTTCAATCAGATGATATTCGCCTCGTAATGCACGTCGACAAGTCCCCATCCTGGGATGCAACGCATTTACCCACCATTGTGGGACTCCTTCAGGTCTTCATCGGCTCAAGGTTATCCCCAGAATAATCTTATTTTCTAGGCTGTCTGTCCAAAGAATTAGAAGAATATTTTGTTCACTATTGTAGATAAAACTTGCTGTTATCAGATTAGTTGCAGAATTGAGGCATTCCTTCCCATCTTTTACAACATCCTTCTAAAGCGATACATTTCAAGGGCATCTATTTTACGCCTGTAGCTATTTTGGACTTTCCACACTGTGTATACATAAAAATTGAAGAAATAATTTCGTGTACTTTACAGGTTCACGCTCGTGGGAGCTATGCCGACACGCGGCCCTGAAAAGAGCCTTTTTAGCGAAACCGCGACCACATATGGTCAAATCCCGGGAGTACGAAGCAACGATGTCAAGGATGCCATAATAAGCAATTTTGAGAGGATTGCCCGTACAGGAGTGTGCGATATATATTGGGTATTTTTAAATGAAAATCTGATTTGTACATTTGTAATTTTGTAAACCGAATAAATAAATCCCGGGTCATCGCTCGACGTTGTAAGACATCGAGGGCACATGTAGTAATAAAGAATAAATTGCCCACAATGTCTCTAGGTATATGAATAAATTTGTTATTAAATAAAAACGTAGCGTGAGGTACGATCTGCCGGCCCGAGCGCTGCGCCGTTTGACTGGCCTACAGTTTCCAAGATTGACTTCCATTCGGTGGAGGTAGCGTGCCGAATGAGGGCAGGACTAGGGATGTAAATCCGCTCCCATTAGTCCAGCGTGAGACAGTGGTCTGGCGCGGCCGGCCCCGTCTCGTGGGAAATAAATACTGCGCCGGCGGCCAAAGGAAGTCTCCCTCACTTTACTCATCAACACTTCCTTCCGTTTCTTCCCGAAAACGTGGAAGATTGCAAACGTAATTCTCATCCTCAAAGCCGATATAGACCCCCTTTTCTGCTCAAACTACAGATCAATATGCCTTCTCTCTAATTTGGGAAAAATCTTCGAAAAAATATTCCTGTTCCGTGTACAAGACCAACTCAGTCTTAAAAAAACCATTCCCGATGAGCAACATGGATTCCGGGCCCGTCACTCCACGATTCACCAACTACTGAGAGTCATCGAGTTCATCTCAGACGGCTTCAAAAAACATATCTCAATCGGCGCCATATTTCTCGACGTGGCAAAAGCCTTCGATAAAGTGTGGTATAACGGCCTACTTTATAAAACCCTCGAGTTCTACAACATCCACCCCCAACTTTTCGGCTTCGAGGAACCGTGCCTTTAGAATTAAGTTAAACAAAAATACTCTTTCCTCCCTCCATTATATACAAGCGGGCGTTCCGCAAGGTTCCATACTATTCCCATTCTGTTCAACATCTATACTAGCGATATGGCCAAGCCGACTAATAGGTACTCCAAAATTGCCCTCTACCCCGACGATACGGTAGTTCTCACCCAATTCACTAACCCCACGATCGTTATATACTGACCAGCTCCAGTGTTGCCATTAATCCTTCAAAGAGTGCGGCTATCTTGTTTGACCGCAAGAGACCCCGCGGTCGCCACCCCAAGGGGCATGTCAATCCCAACAATACCGACATCAAATGGCACCCCGCAGTCAAGTATCTTGGACTAACACTGGACCGAAAACTAAACTGGCGAACTCATATCAAAAATATACTCAGTCAAGCCAATGCTGCAAAAGGTAGCCTCAACTATATTTTAAACAAACATAGCATACTACACCTCAACACAAAACTTCTCCTTTACAAATACCTAATCCGTCCAGTCTTAATATACGCCAGGCCCATCTGGGCCACGGCAAACCACGTCAAAAAGCTAATCATATTCCAAAATAAAATATTCAGATACGTACTCCAAGCCTCGTGATTTGTGAGAAACACCATCATTCACCGCGACACCAACGCACCTCAGTTAGACAAAAACATCCTAGATTTGACTACAAGGTTCTTCAACAACCTACCCTCCAACCCTAATTCCTCCATCTCTTCTCTAGGTCTTAACAATCCCGATGCAGATCCTGATAAAATCTTCCTAATCTCCTCCCTCCTTTATCCAGTCCCCTGAAGAATGGCTGAAAAAAGACACTAGCCCATTCTTCGGGGACAATTTCCCTCCAACCCACCATACTCCAGAATACGGAGACACGGGGACTCTGTTCCCATCACTCTAAAAACCATTTGTAGTTAAATTAAGTTAAAAATAGTCATTCTTACTCATTAGTAGTGAACACGCTAGCCTTTTATTTATCTATCCTGCCTGACCTTGCTTTTACTCTGGACTTTTGAAAACGGATTCGACTACTACACTGCTATACTGGACTTTGGACCGGATTGGAACCTGCACATCGCTGCACAGACATCATCAGCCCGAGTAACTAGAGTGAACCGGCAAACCAACCCTAAAAAACAGTTCTTGTTTTCCTGTACGGAATAGCGAGTAAAATCTATTAATCTAAAATCTCATTACAATGATTTTTTAGCGTATTAAAAGTGATAACAAATCTAATCAGCAGTGAATACATTTAACAAAGAGTCGCTAAATGGTTGGATCACATAGATAGGATGAATAGATGACATTGCAAAAATCTACCAGGTAAATAGACACTAGATAATAGCATGAGAATATGCACGTATTAGTACAAAAGGCATAAATGTGAAATTTTATGACCGAAATAGCGAGCCAGTAACTATGTAAATAATATAATGAAAAATATGTACAATGGTATAATAACTATATGAAAATATACTCGTACAAAATACCGTAGGAATATTTTCTATCGCGTAACATCAAAAAGTTATGATTTATCTTTTTATAAACATAAGTATAACTTTCTTTCTTACACGAGCAAATGAAAACGATATTTCAAAAAATTTATTTCAATTTTACGATTTATACGACATTTAAAAAAGTGTCTATTGGAAAAAAATATACAGTAAGAAAGGATATTTGAACATAATAATTTTCAATCTAAAACCGCGATCGAATATAAATACAGAAACCACCCGAGTCAAGATAATCGATGATTACTTCTTTATTCGAAGAAAAAACGGCTTAATGAAATACCCCCGAAATTTGATTGCGGAAAAGGTCAGAGCTCACATTATTTTGACAGAAAATTCTTCATAAAATGGTCAAAAGGATAATATAATAAAATGAGGATGAAAAAGTGACGAGATTTGCCAGCGGCGTAATATTGAGTCCATAACGTATTGTCGTAAAGGACCAATGTGATCATATTTCAATTTATTTATTGAAAGATATCAAAGAAGACTCTTTATCGATGTATAATGTATGTTCTCGCCGGTTCCCTTGTCTTCTTCGCACACGAAGGTGGGTATGGAGCGTGTTGAGAGGCCGAGACATGTGTCGACATGGCTGGAGAGGTTCTTTATGTGTTCTTCACGATGAAATATATTCTTTTCAATCTGACGACCCGCGGCAGATTTCGTACAAAGCGGGCTTAACCATTTCTGAATCTGCCATTCTTTACGAAGATTTATTACAATTTTCATTAATGCGTGGGCAGATGGATGATTAAAAAATACTGTCATCTTGGAATAAAAATTGTGTTATATTTTATTATCAACTATCAAGCCCAAAACCTCGATAAACGGACTGTTTATTTTTGGTAATGAATAATAAAAATATGGGATTCTTGGAATTTTGTAATACTTGGAGTGTGTCAAAATATACAATCATTCGTCAAAATTTGTGAGAGTAGCTTGTATATAAATATTTTTTTTAATTACTTAAAATATATAAATAAACAATTTCAAATCCTGTATCATATTTCAGAAAATTTATTTCCAGTTCAAAAATCTAAATAATCTGTTCTAGTCTAATAATTAATTTATATTTCATTAAACATATTATATGTTTAATTTCATAACGTAACATGCAATTTCTGTATTATATATACACATATTATTTTTTATTTATAAGTTCTTTGAACCACAGCACATGAAGGATGGTCCTGTTAAAATTATTAATAATCAACGAGCTTGTATGAATGTAGATGAGGCGAGAATTGTGTGTCAGGACAGGAGAGTGCGGCGCTCTATCCTCTCTGTCTACCGCCGCGGGCAATACTGCGTATTGATAAGTTAGGATTCTTATATTTTTAATATATAAAAAATGTACCATTTTTTCTAGTGCGTGCTGAATACCAAAGTTTGGTAGAATGATCATTGAAGTGTTTTTGTACCTAAGTAGGTATGGGTGTTGTATTATATTACAATGTTATGGTCATTACCACCAAACCATTGTGTTGTTGATATTTTTAGTTTTCTTAGTCACTCTAATTATGTTTACTATCCTAGTTAAGATTTTTATTATTTTAAATACTTATTCGTAACTCTATCCAAACAGCTTATTTAAAACATTTTTTTTCTTTATTCATCCGAACCACAACATTTTCTATCAATAATAATAAGAAAACACTTTGTTTATACCACTGTTTATTAATAAATCAACATGTTTCAAGACCAATGGTCCCTTTTTCGGGACACAATGTTTACTAAAATTAAAAATGCAAGCATAGACAAAAACAAAACTATAAATACAAGTCGTGAGTAATTAATGTGAAAACAAATATATAAGGTGACTATTTTCAAAAAGGATTTGGTTATTTATAATGATTAATTAGCTATTAACAGAAATTTCTAATTTATCTAACTGTAAACGCCCTGATGTTTATATGTAAAATTTCTAAACCCGTATTAATGTTAACAGAATTTCAATATTTCAATTAATTTCAATACTATTACATAATTTAGATGACCTACCTCTCTAAATACGAAAAATTTATCATATTAATTTTATCTATCACAAAAATTTTTGAATTGTATAAAATCTTCCTTCAAAATAATAAGCTTAATTATGTATATTTTGATGCAAATAATAATGTAAGTATGTAATAATGACAGTGTGTTTTTATTACACAAATATTTAAAATGAACATGTTTTTTTGAACGAACACGAAGAACAGTTTCAAAAGAAAGCTCAAAGACAAAGAAGGTTTTATGATAAGTGAATATAAGGGAAGAATATCCTCAGTCTGAATTATTGATATTTTTTCCATCCCGACTGTAAATGGGAGAGAGGGGTAATACTTTCCTAATGCAAAATGTATCATAATGGTTAAAAGATGTCACACCATAAAGAAAGTGTTTTATCCTTGTTCTTAATATCATAAAATCCAACAGTCGCGTCGCCAGATTTTTTATTTTTTTTATTGATAATATTACACACTCGTAACTAGTTTATGGCGCTACTTTCAATAATATTTCAAATTTTAGTGTTTTTTACGAAAATGTGGGTTGTTATTATTCATTTATATCAGAAGTTATTCACTATATTTGATTTTTTTTAAAACTATTACTTAGATAGGACATTTATACTTATTAAAAACCTATAAAATGAATATCATTAAGACAATGTAAGAAATTAAGATAATAAAAGAAAGACCGCGACTATTAGATGAATTTATAGCACGCGGAATTGTGTTAATATGGTAAATTATTACATAAACGAAATATTAAATAAACTTTTTGAAAATGAACGTGTATCTTACAAACTTTACAAATATCAATGCTGATTAAATACCAACCGTAAATTATAAAATCATTATGTACTATATTAACAAATTTCAAATATTATCCTATATATCTTTCATGTTCATTTATTACATCATTTTCTTCTTTTTGTTATTAATAATTTTATTTCCCTTTTTTTTTATTTATCTTTTCATTATTCACAATTTATATTTGCTGATTTACTGAGCTAACTATGTTAAATATTATCTTTGATTTACAATGTAAAAAGTATACTTCATCACAGGAAAAGCCTAGAGAGGCAGATAATTAAAATACTATATGTACAATCAACATATTAAATATATAAATAAAGGTAAACATAAAATTGGAATTGTTTAACTATTAAAACTAAAATACTACTCCGAAAACTTAAGTCTACAATCAGTTCACACTCGCAGTACTGACCTTAAGAGTTGAACCTTTAACGTCAACGTTATACATAAATTAAAAGTTACCTTAAGAGCAATAGAAAGGGTTATACTTGGAATATATTCTAATGATTTGCATGCTCAGTGATAATAGACTAGATATATAAGTCGAAGTGACGATATATATAAGTATATAAGTCGATGACTGTGGAGATAGAGGTTCTTGGAGTGATCGAAGTTTTGATAGTCCTAAAGATCAATGAAACGACGATATCTAGAGAAGATGAGACGAATCGAAAGAAGAGAGGGCTGAAGACAGAAAAAATTGGAGAACCTTGCTCGTACTCAGCGGTGAATAGTAGTGATAATCACAATCACGGTTTACATAACGGTAAACCATGATTATGACTGTGATTGTGACTGTTATTGTAACCATGATTGGTAACTAACATTTGACTGTTGGATGTACAGACCAGTAAATTAATAGACATGAAATAAAGTTTACATATATGAGAGGGGTTTGGAACATTGGTTGCGGAACGAAGAGCATTCTACACACATTATTGGTAGAAACATAAATCCGTTAGTTTATGACCACAAAATTACATCACCGATGTAAAATAAACTTGTTTTGTCATAATTTTGAGAATATTTTCCCTTAAATTCCTTTAAAAATAATAATAATAAATATGTACGTGTCCCTCGCGTATCATATTTGTTAAAAAATAATGTTTATAATATTTACATTACTAAATCGTTAATTCTTAGAAAATATATACGTAAATTAGTTTTTAAAAAATATGCGAAAACTTCTAAACTTTTTTAAATATTATTTTTGTTCCAAACATTTTTAATTTTTCATACTACGATTCACGTACAAAAAGTATTTTGTTGTACAAAACGGGATAATTTCTGTTGAGAAAATAATAAAACAAAAAATCTTTGCAAATACTCAGAAAATTTTACGTATATACAAGGCGCGGTCGCTTCATACATACTTTGGATTCTAACCGAAAATAGCACTGCAGCAAATAAATTCATGCTGTCCTTCAGAGACCAGTCATACACACTAGTCGAAATACATCTATATTCTCAACTTTCGAACAGATTCCAGCTACAGTGGATTCTATCATTCGTTCTGTATCCACAAAGTTTGAATGTATTCGACTTTCGTACATACGCATTTAGTTTCGCCTGTCAACGTCTTCGAACGTATACGCATTCGTTTACGTCTGTATACGCATTCGTGAACAGGATCCAATGTTCAAAAAATGACTTTGGGTACAATGCACAGACTAACATCCTACATATTACGAAGCAAGTGGAATGTTTCTAGAAATTTGTTTTTGACAGTTTGGCTTGAATACTTGAGGTTGAATTATTGTATATGTTATATTTGTATGTTTGATAGTAGGTATAAACTTATTATCCAGCATCCCTTCTACAAAAAGTCACCGACCGCCACTGGTATATACCAAAATCATTATTAAAAAACAAAGTTTAAAAGAACGGATTGTACATTTCAGAATTATCCGGTTCCTCTACCCGACTTCACTATTTCCTCAATTCCACTATCTCCACTATCAAACATTCAAATTTCTAGGCAAATTTCATTCATAGATAAAGTTAGATAAATTTAACACAATATGGTCCAAAGTAATTTGTGCAATTGTAACTACTTTAAATTCCATCCATATATGTATAATCTGTCTTCACGCTACAGGCGGCTAATGTAGCCGCTGCGTTTAAGGAATCGATTCAAAATCATTATCCTATGTTAAAATTTTCTTAAAAGCAAACCGAAGTGAGCCTCAAATTACACATTTAAAGCCACCCCTGCAACAACACTGTATATCGGTTTTGGGCAGATTCACGTTATAAATGCCACAATGCTGTATACTTTCTTGGGCATCGAATGGTTCATTATTTTTTTTATTTATTTACACCCTATCCCGAATCGTTTTGAGAGTTGTTTACTCTCGTTTTGATTAGTCATAATTACATATTTATTTTATTTTATTTCATTATTATCATAATACCATCATAGGTTGGCTCCGGTATCATCGTACCAGAGCCATACCTGTACTAGACGTGAGACTCGTTATCACATTAAATTCAGAAGGCAGTCGGAAAGAAGCTATATAAATCATACGCTCCCAAAAGGGGAGGGTAGACGTCACGTTTATGTATTGCAGCCGCTGAACTCGGTCACAGTCCGGCAGAAATTCATCCTATCCAGGCCGCAAGAGGTGCCAACAGAATGCTCCGTTAGAACTCTCTAGCCATTTCTCTTCCCGGCATCGTCCATCTCAGCAACCCCCAGCGAAAGACCCACACCCTAATAAATACCCGTAAATATCCGAGATTCCTTTCATTTCTTAATAGGTCATCGTTCCGGGGGATCCGATGATGATCGAATAGTACATTAAAAAAACATATAAAATAAATAAAAATACTATTGAACACAATTTCTAAGTGAGCTTTCCTGTAATACCGCACATCATTCAAGATGGCCGACGCTCCGTCTTTATATCAACATTTGTAAAAACTGATATGTAGGGGAAATCTCTTTTGTAAAAAAATATGTATAATAATTGGGCCAGTTCCGGTGGCCGCAACACCCGAACTGGCGTTGTTAATTTTAAACACGTCCTGACGAAACTTGAACTAATCGAAACCGGTTGACGTGTAATAAAATTCGTGGTTTCATACAAAGTGATTGTACTTTATTTAATCTAAATTATTATTATTTGAGTAGTTTATAAGTCTAGTGGTTAAGATACTCGGCCAGTGATCTAACGTCCGGTGATCTGAGCCTCGTTCCAAATACTAACAAGTCATATTTTCATAGCACAAGCGTTTAAAAACAGTAAGAATATCGATGTGATATGTACTACGTGTACGCGAAAAAGAAAACGAAGGGAAGTAATCTACCATAGTATAACCTAAATTAACTAATTAATTCTAATAATATTATCATATTTAAAAACTGTGTTTTCGTCGGTGGTGCAATGCACGCCACGCGTCTCTACCCTGGACACTATCCATCACAAAATAAAACATAAATGTAAATTTTCGTTTTAAATCCTAAAAAATAAAAGCATATTTAAGCATTCAATCATGTTCGACGTTTCAATGCTCGCGACCAGTAATAGTAATGTAGGGCTGGCGCCGCGCTCGGCACACACAAACAATCGGCCAAAGAGAAAATGATGGATGTAGGTTCCGTAAAACATGATCTAATGCAGGAAAAAAATCATATAACGATCGCGATTCCGTACTGCAGCCCACCAGGCAGCCTGAAGCTACCCCAGTAAAATTTGTCATGAAAACTGTGTTATAAAATGTCATCACATTTTTATACACATTCTGTTTGAGCAAGGGGTGGGAAAATGGGGTGTATTTTGTATACGGATATGATTGTAAAGAAGAACACGACTTGCGTGGATTTTTCTTCTCCGCTGCAGCCACAGGTCTCCATAACGTCAGAAACAGCTTCGCTGATGCGCACGAAGTACCGTGTATCACCCACAATAGTAATTGTAATCTTCGGCACGCATCGCGAGGAGCCGAGTACATACTGGTGATTCGAGTCAGTGTGACGAGCTTGTTGCAGGACATTTACACTTTTTGACATTTCAAAGATCATAGACTACACACAGAAAAAGTCGTCCTCTGAGGTACAATAGAAGGGGAGGGGGGAGACAGATAGGTATAGTAAACATAATGGAGTTTCCACACAGGCGCACGGCGATCGGTGTTCCGTGGATCTGTCATAATCACTTTTATCTTATGTTTTATTTTATATTTTACCGGTACCAGGATCGATACCAGTCGCCTCTAAAATCATTTTTAAATCAAAGATTTTTTGTATCGCATTCTAAGCCAGCACTCTACCGACTATAGTGTCAAATTGTCATTAAGTATACGATAATAATTTTTTAGTGGTCGAATTTAGTGATTTTAATTTTTGATGTACGTATCATGATTTGTAATGAAAAAATATATATTAAGAAAAATACTTTCACAATAAATATAAATATAGTCAAATTTCTCTTTTATAATTTTTATAACTAAAAAAAATGTTAGAATGTGTAGGGGCGCTGAATATCTCGTGATCTGAGTCGAAATGTGTGGTCACACGCGCAGACCAACTCCTACAGGCGTGTACAGGTCGCCACAAATCCATCCTCGGTCAACCGATTTTTCTTCTACATCTTTCATAGCACTACATCCCAGGATTCGGCCTCCTCCACAAGTCCTCTCCACTGACACCTATCCCTGCCCATTCTTCTCCAGTTCCCGGACTCTCCCATCCTGCTCCAGTTCTCTTCTTACATCTTCCTTGGTCTGCCTCTAGGTCGCGCTTCCAATGAGGTATCCAGTTAATTATGATATTTGTTGTCTTGTTATCTGGCATTCTTTCAATATAATCACCTCATTACAGTCTTCTGGATCTACAGAACCTTACAATTTTTTCTTGCTCAATTAAATTTCCAAGCTTATGATTCATTTTTATTCTGTAAGTTTCTTGTATATTATTCGTTTTTTTTTGTATTCCGGTTTGGCACCACGTTTATTAATATATTAATACACACACAGGTATAGAATTAGGATTTTGAGTAGCTTACCGTAATTACAGTTGAAATAATCATCATTTGGAGTCGTTTTGTGAATAAGTTTAAAATTACCAGAAAAGCGACACAAAATTAAACACTGGAAGGGAAATTCATTTGTTATACCTAATTAGAAACACTCCCCTTTTGAAGATTGACGGAGTGTATTACTTCATAATTCTAAAGGACATTAGAAGGACAAGTTTTGAAGGAAATAAGGTTACGTCTGGGTTATGTGGTGGAATGGTCAAATAGGTCAGGAGTTGAATACCGAGAGCAGTCGTCTGTTTCCACATGTTTCTTTTATTAAATTATTATAAAGTAGATTCAACTGAATGCGATAAAGTATACTCCTATAGAATCAATCTTGGTTAATAAAATTGACACTTGAAATTATACCTTCTATAAACGTCAAGCACAAATATATAAATTGATGGAAATTTTTTCAATAGATATACTTCTTTTCTTCTTGTGCCTTATTCATTCAATGGACGTTAACTATCATCACATTATGCACTGCGGCTCGGAAAAGCTCTACAGTAAAGTGATCAAATCATTTCCTTAGGTTCTTCTTTTTCTTCTGCCATGACGTTTGCCTTCTTCCAGGGCCCCGACTTCCAGCAATCTTTCCAGCATTATGTGGTACAAAAACTCATACCTCTCTGGATGTTTCATCACATTTCCAGGATATTAAAGTTTTTGAATATTTATTATTTAAAATATTTAATTTTCTACCATCATATTTATAACCACATGATATTTTAATTATGATTTATAAATTGTCATATGACTATTAAACAGCTGAATTAAATATTTGTTTTATTATGTTTATCTACGTTGGTATCCTGCAGACCTTAAGACTATCACCACAGAAGTGCCTGTTGCCCTTTTCAACTTGGTCGGTCCAACGTGTGGGGATCTTTTTCTTCCTTTTCGTCTTTTGACGTGGCCCACCGCAACAAACTTCTTCAATATATCCTCCCTTCTCGCAAGATGCCCAAAAAAATGAAGAATTCGTCTCAGGCAAATGATTGAGTCTGTGCTTGATATTTAATTCCTGCATTTTTTTTTTTAATTCCAACAACGCTCTTATGGGATTATACATAAGAATAAAAAAATTAATATTACAGTACATTTTTAATTAATACTTCAATATAACAGTATACATGTAACATAAAAAAATATTTGTATAAAATTTACGTACAAATATATCATCAGTTCGGGTATGCTCCTGCAACGAAAAATGTCAACGAAATTGAACTTGTTACCAAGCCGATACATCCGCGATATTAACGAGTTAATAGCATAATTATTTCAATGTGTACGTTCAAAGAACACTTCATGTTATCTCGTTTGAGTTAGTACTTTATACAAAACCATTTGTATTAACTCAAGGCAGCTATTGATCATTTTATATAGACATATTATATCGCTCACATCTCTTTTCCAGGCTTATTTTTTCGAAGTAGACTCATTAAATAATCGTAATTTATATTTTGAATCGGAATATGCAATTTAAAATTGATAAATCTTAGAAGTTTATGTTGCACTCTTTTGATTTTTATAATATATGAGCCACAGTAAGGAGACGATAGAATGGAGTTTAATTCCAGCCTAATTCTTACAATAGATGTATTTAAAGTTGTTAGAGAGCGGAGCGAGTTAAAGTTTTTGGCTGTCCTTAACACAAATTCTAGAGAATTTCATCGCCTTGTTACAAACGTGTGCGTCTCATTGTCCATGCGCAACATGTGCCTCCAGCACCGCATCTCAAAGGCATCAATCCGTCTGACTTGAAAAACGTATTGAATATTCATTTTTCAAGTTTCATAATGCATGGTGACATTCGCACGTAACACAAATAGATTCACATTTTTCATTTTGTAAATCGTACAACTACCCCTATCCGAATATATTATATATTACAATACGTACATCTCGTACTGTTGTAAAATTCAAATGTCCGTCCACTTGTCGGCCAAGCCTTCAGACCCGACCTTTGCGCCCCCAGACCCTCAGTTTCAATTAGTCCTTTGCTGAATAATTCAATAGTCCCCTGGCCTTTGAATAGCGTCGCGACGCCGCTGGAAGGAAGCGACGTCGATGCCTAAGATGTCTAATTATTGTGTGTGCCCCTGTAAAAAATTCATCGGATCTTTTGAATGCGACGAATCTGTAACTTTTCATTAGAATATTACGGTCCAATACGGAGTCTAATAATACAAGGACTTTAAAAAGTTTTCCAATTATGTGTGATTTATGATTAGCAAAGTTAGATTTTAGTACAATTTTGAAAACTTTAAAATAATCGTAATTCTTTTTTAAATCTATTACTTAATGTAAAAATATACTTAAATTTAAAATGTATAAGTTCGTAGCGTTTTAGTTTTCCTCGGCAAGAGTGCTTTAGAAATTTTTTTTTTGACAAATGTCAATATCATTTTAATGGCAAAGTAAAGAAAATGGAATATCAAATATAAAAATGCTAATATTTTTAACATAAACATTTGAATTTAACCGTGGAGTTAAAGCATGAATTGTATACTATGAATCGTTCCCATCATGTAAACATACATTGCTAACAACTCCGTCACCTTGAGGCCGCAATTAAAAAAAAAACTATAGAGAAGATAGTATTTTATATAGGTAAAACGGCCTTAACAATAATAACTTATCAGAATTTTCCAACAACTTTTTAGAGACAGACCACAATTTTGTAATAGAAATTTTACACATTTATAATAAAGGTCTTAGATTGGATAATTTGTAAATTCGAAAAGTCCAATATAATTAATAACCAATTATAAACTTTACAAACAACCCGCTATTTAATATTTTCCCAATTTCAATATCTCACTGTCAATCACCTCCCCGCTCTTTCGAATACTCCGCTTACACCCCGCAATGGATGTCGGATGGATTTTATGGAATAGTTCAGTTGTACGCAAGTCCTGACGAAAATACGTCAGTATCGAAACCGGTTGAGGTAAAAATAACACAGTGATTTAAACAATGTTAAAAATAAAAACAATTTTAAATTAATTTATTATTAATATTGATTGGTACTTTCTAAAAATTACACATTATATACATTGTCTCAGCACTTGACATGTGTCCTTTACATTCTCACACGATTCGACACGGATCAGCGATCTATTGTTGTCTCTGCATTGGGTAGGTAAATTAGTCCTTTATTCATTAAACTAACATTATCATAAATATTCGCAACTGCTGACATAACAACAGGATTAGCTTAAGGTCGCTGGAAGGGGGGACCGACCATTGAATGTTTATTTTAAACATAAACATTTTTATTATTAGGACAACACATTCTTATTGTGAAGTTATAATTATTCATAACACGTAATATTTTAAATACTAATTAAATGTATCAATTATAAATATATGCATACAAAATTAATTTTATCCTAAAATATTGTTGTTGCGCCACCGGGATTCAAACCTGGATTTCTTTCAAAACCGGGGAAGGTATATTATCCAACTATGCTACAGCGACATTATTCAATTTCGAACCTATATGTTACGCTTTTCAAACAAATACATCTATTTCGTTCTTGTTAAAAACTTTGTTTTTATGGAATCACAAATATCTTTGAGTAAACCGATGCAGACGCCAGAATTAACAATTCATATATATTGATATATGAAAGTGAATCGGGCAAGATAGATCACCAAGATAGAAGAATATGGCATTCTTTATCTCTATGGGAGAAACGGGGTGATGATTAGTTTAGTTTATTTTTTAATTTTATAGAACTTCAAACGCCATTAATCAACATTAATTTTTAATTTGAATCCATCACTTTTATATTATTTAACCAACACCCAACAATAATTCAAAACCACAGATCTTTCCTGTTTCCGCATCCTTCTCTTTGAAAGATTACTTCTTTACCAACATCATCGCTCAGTGAGGTTTCAATTTAGATTTTGCTTGTTGACATTTCTTCGGATGTCAACAGAATGCATCACAGATTTATGTGTACTAGAAACTTTAGTGAAGTACAATGAAACGCGAGAGCTGCACAATCAGCAGCAAATAGTTCAGTTGAATGTAAAAAAACCATATAGGTTAAATAGCAAATGTATGCGAGGTAGTAAATATGTTATTATTGCTTGGTTGACCGTTTTGAGCGGATAATTGTACAGTAAAATGCCACCGTGAGTTAAATTAACCGTGGTCCTCTGTAATATACAATATTTTTATAATAGTTACTTTGAATAATTTTTGTAGCAAAAATTCACCTCAATGGTCTATGGTGCATTTTTCCTTATGACGGAGGGTAAAGAGTTCCACGCTTTTACGCCTGCCACCTCAAATGCCTGCTCACTGAACGTAGACTTCTGACAATGGCTAATTGGTTCTTTAACCCTTCCTGCGATTGAAATAGTAGCTCGTTGATCTAGTAGTTAAGACGCTGGCCTAGTGATCTAGTGGTCGGGGGTTCACGTCTCGTTACAGAAGTTAGTCCTATATGTATAGTACAAGCGTTAATCTTAGTTTGAAAATAGTAAGATATTGATTTGACATGTATTCACGTATGTGCGAATCTCTATTTTAGAAAAAAATGTATATATAGGTAAACCTAAGAGTTTGATGTCTACCATTCAAGTAGTTCGGGATGCTGGGGTCTTGTAGATATAGTGGAGTTATGTCATGTGTCGCCCTGTACATCAACCAGCACAATTTTAAATCTAATATTTCAGGGAAACGGTGCCAATATAGTTCACGCAAAAGGAATTTTATTTCAGAGAATTTAAACGATTCATATAGCCATGCAGCTATATTCAGAATAGAATGTTGTTTTTCTAGTTTAAACAAAACCCTTCTATTTTGGTACGGTAAAGGTATACTTCCGAGAATTATATAAATATTTGTTTATTAATTCTACAATATTAATTTGTTATTTAATTCACAGATCATCATTATTTTCAACCCCTTATCTGAGGATTAAAGTTTCGACAAGGTGCTTCCATCTCCCCCTGTCTTGTGCCGCTTCGGTACTTGTTAACCAATCGAGACTTAATCTGTCTTTATACAATCTCTGTTATTATTTATCTCACCTCAGTCTGAGACGACCCACCATCCGCCTTTTAAATGAAGTTATCAAGATGATACGTCATGATAATCGATCCTATTGCATTCGCAAAACACGTCCAAACCACCTTAATTGAGATCTTTCTCTATGTAAAAGTGAGGACCTTTATCTAGATATCTGCAAAAACTTATTTAAACCTTACACAGTTAAAATAAAATAGGTGGCTCAAAATTAATCATTCAATTTTGTTTTTGAATAACTTTTTCATTAAACAAAAAATAATATTTTGAGTGATGGAAATCTTTATTTGGACCTTTAAATTTTTTTCTGTTAAGTGAAAAAGAGCTCTGGCGGCAGCCACTTGACGGATATCACCTTTTCCACTTAACAGAAAAAAATTTAAAGGTCCAAATAAAGATTTCTATCACTCAAAATATTATTTTTTTATTTAGTAAAATAGTTATTCAAAAACAAAATTGGATGATTAATTTTGCGCCACCTGTATAACGAAAATCAACCCATATTTGAGTTTTATCAGAATTTCAATAAGTATTTATAGTACGTAGTAATATAGGTGAATATTATGTTTCGGGCCGATTTTTTTTAGCCGCCATTTTGGTTTAGCAGACATTTGTCAGTTCGCATTTGGTAATCGAAGTCGAATAATTAAAATCGCATTTAATTGATTAGTTAATTCTTTAAACGCTGTTTTGCACATACAATCTTCTTGTTACACATGTTTTCAATTATATAACTTATGTATATATTAACATAAATTAACTAGAAGTGAACCATTCTACAGTGGAATATCTGTACCGGACATAAATATCTGAACACCTACCACGAAATATAAGACCGGTATTTTATACAAATAGTAGTATTATTTACTCATAAATTCCAAAGACAAAGATGATAAATTTAATAACTCCGGTGTCTATAAAATTAGCTGTAAAGATTGTATTGCTTTCTATATTGATAAAACACGTCGAAATTTAAACATAAGAGTTAAAGAGCATTTGAGATGTTTGAATAATAATAGTTTTTTAGAATTTTCCAATCATTTGTTAGAAAATGATCAAACTTTTGATAAAAATTTAAGATTGTCTATTTTAAGTATAAACAATGTTGGTCTTGAATAGAATAATTTAAAATCATTAGAAATAAATAAAGCATGTAAAACTAACCAAAATATTATAAACAACCAACTAAATTTAACCACAAGTCGCATTCTAAAATTTTTTCCTAAAAATTATTATAATAATTTTGTATCGAGTAACAATTTAAGTTAAATATGAATTAAATATATTAATTAGAAAGATATACATATAAAATCAATTTTATAGAAAAATATTGTTGTTGCGCTACCGGGATTCGAACCTGGATCTCTTTCCTAACCGGGGGAGGTGCATTATCCAACTATGCTACAGCGACAATATTTTTAGCGACAATTTTCGAACCTATATGTTACCTTTTTGATATTAATACATTTAATCGTTCCATTATTTAAAAGAGCCATCTACCTTATTTTTATAGAATCTCAAATACCTTTGAGTAAACTGATAGCTGACGCCAGAATTATCAATTCATTAATACGAATCCCGGTAGCGCAACAACAATATTTTTTGATAAAATTGATTTTATATGTATATCTTTCTAATTAATATATTTAATTCATATTTAAAATATCACAGACCTATGTTCTGAATAATTACAACTTCACAATAAGAATGTGTTCTCCTAATAATTTAAGTTAGGTACTAAATTTGTTTTTAAATAATTACTGTTCTTTAAAAAATTTTTAAAAATAGATTTTGTTAAAGAAACAATATAACATATGTTTTTGATTAGTTGATGACATCCTGAAGAAGAAAATGATATTTTTCGAAGCCGGTAGATGTATTTAATTCATTAAGTGGTTATTAAAACATAGTTAATAATCTAAAAAATGGATATTAACCACAAAGTTGATTTTGCAAATATTAAAAATATATTAATATTTTTAACCATCAGCATTCCAATCAACCCCTACTGAATATCATACGTACCATAGCAACCCCGATAAAGGCATTATTCATTGATGACAGTTCAGGCATTGCTGATGTTTTCACAAGATTTCCCAACGGACGAACTTAATGATACACCGAGTATTTATTGCACTAGACTTAGTATCCGGAAGTATAAAAATATATCGATTTATTGCGTGCCACCATCGTCGTAGCCATATAACCAGGATAAACCTTACCCGCCTCTAGGAAATAGCTCAATTTCTCTGTGTTCTGCACCTCGTCAATCGTGTATTTTTGGTCCCATCTAACTGACGAAGTTGTCGTTTACCAGTTCATAACATGTTAAGGCAAAGGCACTTCGATCAGTCGGATGCCAGAATCGAAGACATTGGATTTTGAATTGAATAATAGTCATAAACATTAAATTTGTAACGATAATGACAAATATTATCTTCTCAACTTGGATCAAACATATTTAGAATTTTACATTCAAAAATCTGCAATTTCATAGAGTCGACAGAGTTTTGGTTTCTACTCCATGTTAACGCTAATCAATAATTAATAATTTTTTAAATAATATTGTGTCTTATTTATATAATTCTAGAACACACTCCCAACCATTTTCTTTAGATGAATTATTCAATTTTTTGTACATCTTGCGAAAAGGAAAGATAGCTTGGAGAACCTTTTTGTGGTTGGCCACAAGACAAGACGAAGAGGAAGACCCCACCCGTTAGACCAACCGATTGTAAAATGCAACAGACACTTCTCTGATGACAACCCTAATATTTACAATATACTGTGAAAAGTGTATGAGCATAGTCAAGAGAGAAAAAATTCATGGCGATCGAGATTCTCAATCATGTGGGACCAACGTGAGATAGAGAAAGAAAACAATAATATTAATAATAATAAATATTATTACAACTTAATTATATAGGACGCTTTACACATAAATCCTTTGTAAACTCTAAACGTGATAATTATAAATTAAATCTAAAATACAAATGTATAATAGATCAGAAATACGAATCAATGTGATAGCTACCTAAAAATATTATATCAGAGAGGAAGATGAAGACAGAAATAAATAACCAAACGTCAAATGCCTTTTACCAAAAATCCTGTCACCTGACTGACTTCCCTAATGGTAATTTATATTTAAAAAAACAATATTAACAATAAATCTGTTATTAATATAAAAAGAAAAATATTTTTTAATTATATATATGTATATCATATGTATAAATATTCATGATCTACTTGTTTATATGCCATGTGTGGGTGCGACCCGAACGGTGAACTTCATCGATATACGGGGCTAAGCCGACGAAGATCTTCAAATCCAATCGCACGAAATACAAACCAATACCGCTTGTATACAGAACCCGAGTATAACACAAACGAGCCCGTACGAACAAATTAGTTTTATATCAAAATTATTAGAGTTCTTGAACCAATAAATGTAATTACGTCAAATTTACGATATCACAATATTTGATAATGTAAATTAGTATATTTTATACAAAGACTCACGATATACGATAATATCATGAAAGTAATATCATTTTATATTTAAACAGAGAGTCAGTACCCGGCGTTGTATGGAATTCACATTGAGTTATAATTTAAAATAGGGATTCAGAAGAGAAGGTTCACATTGTTTTCACAAGATGTAAGAAATACTTAACGATGCAGGCAAAATTTGGTCCAGGAAGGAGGATGGTGAAATTTCCGAAGGGGTGTGGCGGGATGACTATATTTTCATCAGGAACCTGAAAGGGGAATTATTATTTTAGCATAGCAAAGTTCAGTGGGTCCACCAGTAAAATTTGTCACGAAAATTGAATTAGGAATAGCGCTTTATAAAAGTTCGTTACTTTTGCTATTGTATTTTCTTGAGGTTATAATGATTGTTATTTATTTAATGATTCCCACAAAAATATTATTATAACTTATTATGTAGATGTTAAAGAGTTAATTAAATTAAAGGTTTTTTTGTTTATTTATTGGATAAAGATCTGAATGTAAGAGTGAGTCACATCTAAGTTTCAGTTATTTATACATACAATAAAGCGGTTTTCATTGGTTATGGAAAATATATATATTTTTAAAGAAAAACACTTTTCTTACGTTGTACTACCCTGTAGCCACACAAAAAAGGTTGTTCAAGCTTTAAATAAAAATATGTAGGTATGTTCAAAAACGTTAAACCTTTATTCAACACTAGACGATTATTAGAAGATTAAAAAGTGAAAAAGTATTTTAGAACAATATTAAATGCACTCAGGATTATTTTCATAAGGCTTAATAAAATCGGAAAGATACGTAGTACTATTAGTAGGATTAGAAAAAATTGACAGTAGTAAACCGACCATGATCATAAGAAATATATTTTAATCGCCAATAATGTGAGAGGAAAAAAAAGTTTAAAATTATTATAATTAGTTATAGAAAAAATGTGAGGAACTTAAAGAGCAATTTTCATAGAAATGCATGATAATAGAGTTTATCATGCATTTCTTAATATGAATGATAATCTCTATTATCTGGTTTAAAATAGAAAATAAATATCCATTAAAATTTCCGACTGCTATTGGTTAAATTTCGTGGTTTTAAAAAATGCGACTGAATTTGAATGTAAATCAAAAAGAGCTAAGTTTGACTGTTAATTAATTGACACAATATATAATAATTACATATATAAGAAGGCAACAGCATTAAATTACTGGATGATACTGAATTTGCAACTAGTACATTCAAATAAAATATTTGCAATGAGTTCGAAGAAAGTATTGATTGTACTCTGAAGGAAATATTGAAGCAAAAGATTTTCTTTTCCAACAAGACATTAATAATTGGTTTACGATTTATTTGTACAACAGCAACGTGGAACAGTAAACATGGAAAATGTTTCTTAAAGAAAATACAGTAATTATTATAACGTGCTTTAACTGCGTAAACATAGACGTCTATTGCTTTACTTTTACGAAGGTAAGAACGAGAAATTTTAATTGTTTGTAAATATATTAATTTATGGATGGATTTAACTAAGCTATCCGTCAACAAGGGTTTAATTATTTTTTATTTATAGCGACCTCTCAAAGTGTAGGCCCAAAAAAAGTGAGAACATTTCGTAAAATGTGATCTAGTTACATCAAAATTAAAATATGAATTAAATATATTAATTATAAAGATATACATATAAAATCAATATTATCGAAAAATATTGTTGTTGCGCCACCGGGATTCGAACCTGGATCTCTTCCCTAACCGGGGGAGGTGCTTTATCCAACTAAGCTACAGCGACATTATTTTTAGCGACAATTTTTCGACCATATATGTTACCTTTTTGATATCAATACATTTAATCGTTCCATCATTTGACAGAGCCATCTACCTTATTTTTACAGAATCTCAAAATACCTTTGAGTAAATCTGATAGCAGACGCCAGAATTATCAATTCATTTTTATTAAATTTTGGACACATTGATACAACTTTATTATTTTTTTCTTTTTCTTTTTATAATATATATAATAAATATCACAGACCTATGTTCTGAATAATTACAACTTCACAATAAGAATGTGTTCTAAAAAAAAAAAAAAACATCAAAATTAGTTTAACTACATCAATAATGGCTTAAATAGTTTACTAATTTACTTACTTACTTATTTACGTTTTATTTCGACAATTTTCGGTCGCCATCTTCGATTTTTATTAATTTTCCCATTGTTTATATTTGGTTTTTTCAAATTGTCAAAACGTCCGGGTGCTAGGAAAATGATCATAGATTTTCAAATTTACAGCATAACTGGACATTGCAGCAGGATGGAGCTCCATCTCACACAGCCAAAAAAACAGTCAACTTTCTTCGTCGTGAGAATGTTAATTTCATCGAGCCAGCCATGTGGCCACCGAACAGTCCAGATTTAAACCCAGTAGATTATGCAATACGGAGTGTTTTGATAATTTCTGATTAGCTAAATATTGTGCAAAAAAATACATTAAGAATTATAATTAATAATATTATGTTTTGAAATAACTCATGTGTTACGAAATGTTTTCACTTTTTTGGGCCACCCTGTATATGAAAGGGAGGTTTATTTTTTTAAGTATACCAGAATGAAAAATATTAATTAAAAAAAAAATGCAAATTATATGCTTTTTATTAAAGTATTCTAATTTAGTATTCATTCATCTTTGAGAGCCTCATGAGACATTGAAGTCTATTTCCGAAGTCATTCTAGAACGTCATCTATCTCTTTACATGTTTTTTGTGGTGTGTTGGGCACTGGTCTATCTCTTGCAGGTTAATTTGACATTATCCATCCATCTTTATCTCGATTTTGAAGCTGTTGGCTAGTGTATGGGGGCTTTGAGCGCGTTACAGGACTCATCTGCTTTTTGTTCTTATTTTCACCTTCTTAAGATATCTGGTGCGGCAAATTGTTCCCGCGGTTCCAAGTTCTTTTTCATCCACGCTCCGATAACGTTATCACAAATTGGAGCGTAAATTATTGTTACGTAATTGCGTAATAAGTACGTCTCAGTTGTACACCTCGTAGTCGGTTGTTGGTGGTCCAAGGGAAACTCTTATGTGACAATTATAATAGTCTTTATTACACGAATATTACAAACCGATGGAGACCGCGCCTTGCGCGCATCTCCCCTTTTATCCCCGCTCACACACACACATACTTGGGTATGTAAATATGATACCGGAATTTTTGTATAGAAAGTACACATTTATTGTATGAAAATGAAATAAAATATTTCATTCGAAGTAATGCCCATCGCTAGTTATACATTTTTACCATCTCTTTGACATTTTGTGGATACCACGCCAAACAAACTGTTGATTTTTTGAGGCAAACCAATCATCGAGCTATTTTCGTACATTTTCATAATCCCATCGATGCTAATAAGTAGTAATCGGACTGAGCCATGTCTGGTGCGTAAGCCGCATGTGAAAGTATTGCGGCTAATATTTTTACGTTATGAATATCAAAAAAAATTGTTTATAGTGAGTCTAAGTGCTCTAATCCTCTTCCGATTCTCACGCGTACGGAGAGTGCGTACAGTGTAGTGTTGGTGTTGCGCCAAGAGCAAGTTGATGAACTGAAACAAGACTTACAATCGGTTGTCGTTTATTGTCAAATAATGCACAAATACATTTACATTGTTTGAAGGTTAAATTGCAAGTTCAAGTTCGTGACTAGCGAAGAGGTGGCCTGGGGAAAAATGATCGCTACGACTGGCTTCATGAATCGGTTGCGTCGCGATGTATTGTTGTCTATATTTTCGGGCGGCAACTAGACGGCAAATAATGGCTGTACAGTTTGACAGCCAGGACTGTGAGGCGCGGTCGGAATTACACTCCCATTACATTATTTAGTGACTCAACTTTCATAGTTCACAGTATCAGAGATTGACCGTCTCGCGCCTCACTCCACGTTAGTGCTGTAAACGTCTAATTCATTGATCAGTGGTGTAACGCTCCTCAGTTGGGTGAATTTTAATCTCCCCTGAGGCAGTTAAAACAAAATAAACATGCCTTCTGTATCTATGGTTCTAGATCACGTTTTGTGCGTGCGTGTCGAGCTCGCTGTCAAATCGTTGGAGTTTTTGTCTCTTGTCTCAATCTCTGTGTTTATGTCCAGATTAAAATCTCAACAAGTGTAAATGGTACTGAGATTTTTCCTACCTAAATTTCTCATCGCGTCTCAATCCATGGACACAGGCTATAAACGATTAATCTAATGTGTTAAAAAATTTTAACTTTACAATAAAAATGTTATTTTATTTTTAATTAATGTAAAAGAGACGTAAATCCTGCGCCGATACTATCTAATGAAACGAATTGCGCTATCTCCTGGTCGAGCGTCCCGCGGTTTGGATTACGATGATTTCGGTCGTAAATCGGAATCGCCGCAAGAGAAAGGGAGGAGGAAGAAAATAAGGGACCTGGATATAACGGATAAGGGTCGATGATGGGTAGGGATTTCAGTCGAAGAACCAGTGGATCTCGGGGAACCGGAATTCGGAAGGACTGCTCGCCTTACCTTGTGTATGACGCCTCCGTCACTTCGCAGCCGCCGCCGAGATTCACACAAACGGCACGCGGATGGGCAGATCCCGCTGAAGACGACGATATTACAACTTCACTCGCCACACACAAAACAACATAACAATCACTGTGTACACAAATCACAGAATCACAAACAATACAGTGCTGATACACCGGAGCTGAAAAAATCCACGCGGCGAAATGCTATCGCGGTGTCGCGGTCGAATAAGTATCGGTCACATTGACGTCTGCTGACGTCAAGGTCACTATTCACACTAACAAGACAAGCATGAGGAAAGGTTATGGGTGTGAACTAAAATACGGAAAGGCGTCAATAATTAGGGTCGCGGCCGATTAGCAAGACCCGCCAAAAATGTGATTTACGAATCCGGAATAATTAATATTTAAGAATTATTAAAAAGTTAATAATTAAAAATATAATTCATCATTTACACTTAATTGTGTCTAGGAATATTGTAGTTTCGTGACGTACAACCCAACCCAAAGGACGAGACTAATTTATATTCGTGCCGAGGTTTCCAAAATCACACTCGTACCGAAGGTAAAAGGTTTTACTGTAATCTAAAAAATACACACGAGTAAGCATTTCAAAAACAAAGAAACACAACGCACCATCCTGCTTGAAATATGATAATTAAAATAATACAATAAACATCATTTATTTGTTTATCTATCAGCTGTACAGTAAACCGAAAACACAGAATCTCACTGATTTGATTATTAAATTAAAACAATTCTACCTTGCTGAAATGCTTAACTGATAGCCAAATGACATACGTATTTAAAGTGTTTAGACGATTTCGCCCTTACGGCAGCTTTGTCTCCCTCTACACATACTCTAAAGTGGTGGATCAGATTTGACCCGGGTGTTTGTAAAAATATGAATTACGCTACAAATATACGTTTAATGCTGTTTTTCTTCAAACTATTTTTTTATTTAATATTTTCAAATAGTTAGGAGATTCAAATAAATGTTATCGGACGAGATTCAAATGAATTATTGATAAAAATGAGAAAAATGCTCAAAAACTGATAGTTGGATTGAATCTCAGCGCTTACGCCGAAACATATATTGTCAACATTCTGAGCGGGTAGACAAAGGATACCAGGTATGCGTCCATGTATTTGTTATGACTTAATTTCGTCTGACGGCCCCTAGACAATACCAGTAATATAACTATTTGAGGGGCGTTGCGCCTACCTGTAAGTTTTATAACACTACCTGCTCGGGTTCCGACGAGAAGATCATATGCTCAGTGAATGTTTATATTTTGGCTGTATAGAGCGTCTGTTGATGCGTGAGAATATGTACATTATTTGTAATATTTTTTAATTTTTAACTTTAATTTTTTAGCAGAAATATTGCGGCATATTGTGCCATTTCATTAAATCATATTTAAAATAAAGTATCTAAAAAAAATCTCCCAACGGTTGAAAAACCGAAACACCGGACGTGTTTTGTTTTGACCCACCGGGCTGTAAGTGTTAAGATAGGAAGTAAATTCAACTACTGTGATCAGAAAGGCACAGGCATATATATAATGATAAGTAAATAAGTAAGCGGGTACATAAGTACCTCTGGTATACTCGACGTTTATTTATTATTTGCAACCGTGATTGGTATGTGTTATCTGGGTCACTCGTATTTGTAGGTTATGCAATTCGGATCAGAAAGTTTTAACTGAAGAACCTAACTCTCTTCAATGTCTCACACATGCGGCTGCATGTCGTAGTGTTACAATTGCAAGTACTTCGAGTATAAAGTCAATTACGCGAATAAAGTTTAAGATTGGAGTAGCTTGATTGAGGTGTTGTCGGAAGAATTGTCTGCGGATAAATAGCTGGCCTTCGCTAACTTCTAAGATTCATCCGTCACGATATATTGCTTCGACACCGTATGGCTGTAGAGTGTTAATTTTAGAGACACCTCCACAATCTAACTATTATAATCACACAGCATGTAGGTGAAGTTAATATAGCTATGTGGTGAGATCAGCCACACGGCACGGCTCCACTGACGAGGTCACAAGTGTTTGGGTTCGGTCGTCTGTCGCGCGTTGCCCGGCAGCACTCGACCCACTTCGTGCACGTAGAAGTTTGCTCATCTAACTCATCGTCCCCCTCTATCCAGCACCGATGCCCATTGATAGATGGCACTAGCAGTCCGCCATAATATTTTTTATAGTACTATGCTTAAACGATACTTTAACGTTTGGTTAAAGTATGAAATATGGGCGTTTTGAACCGGAACGTTATCAAGAATTTGTTCTAACTTGTATGTAACCCTTACACTAAACATAACGATAGTCATTAGAAACTCTAAATAACTAGTTCAAGGAATAGACGACAGACTTCTTCAACGAGGGAATTATCAAGCTCGTCTCCCGGTCTCAAAAATGCTAGAAATGTTTTTTACATCTTCAATATTAGCAAAATTACTTTGTGGCCATATTTTATATAAATAACTTTGTTTAAATCGCTATTTATTTATAAATCAACATGTTTCGATATCTATGGCATCTTCTTTAGGAACAGTGTATACTAAAATTAAAAATACACGCATAGATAAAAACAAAAGATTAATTTAATTTTCATATAGATATCTTTAATCTAATTAATTTTATAATATTTTTATGTTACAAAAAATTGTCATGAGTTTGAGCGGAAATCGTGCAATTCGTTCATTAGATCCTATCGGCGCAGGATTTATGTTTTCTTTACAACGTGTATGTGTACGTGCGACGATGTACGAATGGCGCAGTGCGCGGGGCGCGAGGTGCCGGAAGCCGATAATCACTTAAGTGGCAGAGCGTGCGCTGGCCGAGTTAGACGTGGCTTTATGCTGTCGTTCGTGATCATCAATGTTTTTTCTCATTTTTAGCACTTTTACACAATAATTGATATATGCACTTATATATCAACTATTATTTTATATTTTAATGATTAATATAAGTAATAAATGTGAAATATTCATATTTAAAAATCGCAAATGTACACTGATTTTACAGCACCGGAATACGCGTTTTTATTTTAGCATCGTAAGGTAAAGGTTAAAAATAATATTACGATATAAAGAAACACTTTCACATACGTATTAATCATAAATATCCCTATCCGATTACTGAGATTGCCAACCCTACTTCACACCAAGTTTTACAATTCAATTATAATATAGGCTATTTCACTCCCCTGTCTAGAATGCTAAATAACTACAACGACATAGCATCGAACTGTATTAACTTGGATATATTCTTCATGACACAGACTTGGTTCAAAAACGAAATTGTATTATTCATGTATTAATAGTCGTTCAAACGTGTAATACGTGCTTACCATAAGCAAGTTCACATTATTCGCTTTTCACGCCAAGGACTTTTGCATGTCACGTAATTAGACTTCTGGCTAAACACGAAACCCACGCACTTCTGTGTGGTATTTTAAAATATATTATTCGTTCTCCGCAATTGTCAATTTGCAACATGCGTAACATTTATTTTCATTTTTTACAGTGAGCTTTTCATGTAATAAAAGCAGACGTTTAGGATAACTAAAATTAAGACCCATAATTAAGATGTCAGAAATGGCCTCCCTATAAATCCATTTACGGTAAAAATAACTGAGTCATTTTTGTGTGTGTTTTGCAACATGACCTTAGTTGGAAGCTACGTCACCTTATGATAGTTTTGTATATAAGAAGTTTATTATTTATGGACATGTAAGGTATATAATGCGGTTATGTAAGAGTTTTTTGTGGATTAATGCTTGGTGTTTGTGTTTGGGCGTATGACAAACGAATCAGAAGGATATATTGTTGTGTGAGTGATGAGTGTCACAATAACCACCGTTCACTCACATGTTCGTTTGAGCGAGTTAATAAATGAAAACATAGTTATAGTTGAGAGATTTACAAGAGCCGTACAAAGGGTCATCGCTTTCGATATCCATCAGATCTTATATTTAAAGAGTATAATGCCCTAGACATAAGACAAATCTATATGTTGAGACTCGTCCAATATTTCCATGCTAACAACAACTTACCCCAAGCAATAAATCATGGACACAACACAAGACAAACAACGAACATCTACACACCAGTTCCGAGAGCAACAACGACATTTTATCAAAGATTCTACATGTTCTTAGCTCCGAAACTTTACGACACACTCACTGACACAACTAGACACTGTCAAAATTACACAAATATGGACCCAATATATGATCCAATTGAGATCCTATACTAATAATTCACTAGTTCTACAACACTCTCACTACGTATATATAATAAAAAAAATCGCTATTTTTATTTTTATTACTGTCGAATCTTTATCTTTCTTGAATTAAATAACACCACAAAAGCACGAAAAAAACTGGCTACTTTAATACAGACGGCAGTCTAGCAATGTAGCCAGGACAATTCTGTATATATCAGAGGTGGAATCTAGTCCACCCCACACAATAAACTTCGAGTATATATTTAATTACAATATTGCATGTTATATTATAATATATTCACCTCTATTACAACAACAAAATGTATGTCAATAAAGTCTAATAAATAAATGAAAAATTTACACATAAGAGCTATCTGGAAAGCGGCAACACAAAGAGTGGCTACTGGTCACATGTTATTGTCGCATGGTTATTGTGGCGTCGGTACCGGGCGTGTTAGGAGCTCAGGTTGTATGGATCGGTAAATGTGAGGTGCGTTCAGGGGTCGAGAGGCGATAGATCTCCAAAGTCAGTTTGCTATTTCTTATACCTAATTATTATAAAAATACACAGGTCAAAACAGTGTTGCTTTTGGAAACCATATTCAATCTTTTATGAACGTTTATTTCCTTAATTATTTTTATTTCCCCCTGAAGCCTTCCATTCGGGGTAATGACTTGTTCCACGTATGCAATTTTAAATTCACACCATTCTCCGTAACGTTTCTCGGGCCAGCAAAGCAATTTCTCATAAGGCGGATTTTCTTTATGTCCACTCGTAACCTGGCCGTTTTGCTTGCACTAGCCAGTTTATTTATGCAACATTCAAGTTCTTCTGGCGAGAGAAATTATATTACACTTTCATTATTCACAGTTAAATATTATGTTCGTATTTTGTTTTTAATTCTCAGGATCGCTTCGTGGTTGTGTGAAACAGCGCAAAGAGAGCAAATGACAAAAAAATTATTATAAAAAAACTAAGTTTAAAATGTTTAATATATTGCTACCCTTTAACCTTGCCTTCCCGAAGCGGGGTATTCACATTCCCCATAGATCGCTTTAAACTCGATAACTCAATAATTATGCAATCGATTTCATTCTTATTTTTTGTAATCTTCGCGGAAATAACGCTGAACATTTTGCCATTTTTTGTTTTTCTAGTTTCTAAGCGTATAATATTTAAAAATATTGTTTTCGGTCCAGTGATCTTCGCGCGGTACATACACCTGCGCATGTCGACACCATACCCCTGTGTCTTATCTTTTATTTATTGTGCTAATTGTTTGTTTCACACTAACTAATGCAGTGGGTAGCCCCATCCCACAGATGCGAACGAGGGAGACAGCCATATCGCTTATCGCGACTCGCGGCATTCGGACTAGAAACGTCCAGCGAGGCTGTTGGGCCCGCGGCGCCCGTCACGAACTTTTTATTATCGTTTGTATGAATATAATCTGGGATGTTTCTATACCCCGCTTCGGACCACACGAAAGTTGTGGCCGCATAGTGACGAAAAGGTTAAAGCCTGTCTTCTTCCATATTAATTAAACATCAGAATCTTATTCATTCATATTCACCCCCTTATCCTAAGGAAGTCCTTCTTATGACATTCATAAGGCATATCTAAGCTACCTTAATTTAAATCTTTTTAAGTGTAAAAGTAAGATCTTTATTGTAAAACATGAATCAAAATTGTTTGACGATTTAACTTTGAAAAACAATCAGATAAACAGAAGAATTTCAAAAAAATATGCAAAACATTTTGTTGGTATTAAATATTTTTTACATACCTACGAGTATATAATATTCGAATCATAAATATTATTCTTTTTCAATTCTAATTCACAAATTTCTAACAATAAAAATCGAAAAATATATATCTAGAAAAAAAACGGCTAGGTATCTCACCTATTTCGGAGGAAATTTTATGTAAAATAATACAATTCATTCAAATGTAAAGTATCTGAGTCCTTTTAAATTTACCTGAGCATGCCATACAGAAGGACATTGGGATATTATATATTGAGATATGGGATATTGGATATTGTATATATTATTAATTTTAAAAAGGTTAACTTTATAATAAAAAGCTCAGAAACGTTATGACTTGCCCAGATATCCTCTTGAATGGTGAAACTGTACGACGTCATCGGTATGAGTGAAGACATTTGACACTTACCTGAAAAAAATAGAAATATAGTGTTAATACAGATTTCGATAGACATCAACAAAAGAGGCTTTGGGCAGCCAACTATTCAAAATGGTGTTGTAATTAAACCGCAAAAACATGTTTAAAAGTCGTTACACTTATAAGTCATTCATCTGGAGTCGTTATAAACTAATCTGGAGGCGTTATAAACTGTCATTATAAACTAATCTGGAGGCGTTATAAACTTGGATCATTAACCGATAGGTAAACATATATTGGAGCATACATTTAAAAAGCGATCTTAGAGATAGAAGAATATATGGAACAAATAATAAGAACAATATTTTTGAGTATGTCCAAATCTTAGTAGGAACCAATTACTGGGATTTATTCCCTGAAAGATTGTCATCGAGATATAGATGTCTCGCAGAGATAAATGTGGTAGTATGGGCGAACGTTACATTGCGTAAAATGATCACTTAAGCCAGCCGATGACAGGTCGTAAGCCTTGTAATGCCCAAGACTTCCATACTTCCCATGTATATATAATAGCTTCGTCTCTGTTAGACATCTATATTTAAATAATAAGAAATACTAAAAAGGGTACAAGAAACCTAACATTACCTAACCAACAGGTGAATTATATATGTGAGATAAAAAAAATGTAACAATCTGAACCTTTTTAAAAAGTGTGAGAGAGTTAATATTTTAAACATTGCATATCACACCAAGCCATAAATAGAGATGATATTAAACGCGATTTTCATATATCTTAAATCATTCGTCTGTCTGTCAGTAAAAGTCATCTTTAAAGCTTTCCCCTACTCGATGTGATGTTCTTATATTGATATTAAAATAGGATTAGGCACATTATGAGAAAGAATACATGAAATGTATGAACCAAACAATCATTAAAGCCGAACTTGGCTTCCAACCAAGAAGTTGCAAACTGCGACAAGGAACATAGATTAATGAAGAGGGAGGAAACTACATGGACAATAAATAATGTTCTAATATATAAGACTATATATCCAGGATCGAATCCCGGTAGCAACAACAATATTTTCGGATAAAATTGATTTCGTATGTATATCTTTCTAATTAATACATTTAATTAGTATTTAAAATCATTCATACATACAAATTCATTATCATACAATATGTAGTTTTTTTTTAATTGAATTTTCAATTTTCAACTTATGGCCCACCAGTCACATAACAATTAATTTTCTTAAAACTGTTTTACACAGCATTGCAACTAAATTTCCAAGGACCAACCTCCCGCGCGCTGAAAATACTTACGGCCCACCGTGTAGAAACTGTATCTTCTGTTATACTGAACAGTTTTTGAATAATCGTACTCCATTGAAATAAACAAGAATAAATTTTTAAAAATACCCCTAAAAGTTGTTCATTCCATGAAAATACCGTTTTAATAAAGATACAAAATGAGAAAACAAGAAATATTTTTACCAAGATCGCGCGTTAATTAAAACTTAGCCCTTAGATTAGGGGGTAAGATTTTGATTTTTGATTTTCTCCAGAGATCATCGTCTCATCATTTTCGGCCATTATCGTTGGATACCATTAATGTTCTGTTGGAATTTCCATTAATCCGTTAATGTTTTAATGGAATACGTTTTATCTATCGAAACGAAATGTTCAATTTTATATTATAATAAAGCAAAAATATTGGATTTTTTTATTCCTCATGGACTTGCTCGACAAAAAGCTCGTGTTAATAATTAATAAGAAAGAAAAATTAAATATCAATTTTATTTATAAAATGAATCGATCGTTTCTTAGAATTGTAATGTATTTTTTTACGCGAGTCTAATATTTGGCACGGAATTGTATAGTGTGATGTCCTCGGGATTGTATAGTTATGCGTGTGAGTGTGTGTGTGAATACGCACCGCCGCGGCGTGTGTTCGTGTTTATAAAGGGCGACGCGCGCCAGGCGTGCGTCTCTCTCTCTGCGTGTCCATCGGCTTTATTGTTTGACTTGTACTAGTTATATATCTTGTAACTAAATTGTATCTTACTGTAATAAACGTATAATTGTCACAAAAAGTATTTCTTGAACCTTCACATTACGAGGTGTACACTGAATATGTACTTAGGAGACAAGTACGTAACACTAATATGGACCCAATATATGATCCAATCAGGTAGAGTAATCAGAAGCATGGCTTTCCAACATTCTAACATAATTTATACAATGCCTACACTAATACTAATACTGTCGATGATTTAAATAACACCACAACAGCACGAAAAAAAAACTGGCTACTTTAACACAGACTTCAGTCTAGCAAAGTAGCCAAGACAACGCTGTATATATCACAGGTGAAGTCTACTCCATCCCACACAATAAACTACGAGTATTAATTGTGTTTTATGTTTATTATGTTATAATATATTCACCTCTGTTAGAACAAAAATATGTACGTCATCTAATAAATACATAAAATAGTATTACGGCCAAACTGCAAAACAAATTTATGCCAAACTGCAAAACATTTTTATGGCAAGGCATAAAATAAAATATAATAGAGTAAATCAATGTAACAAAAATAGAAACATAATACGCAAATCACAAAATTAAAGGCCCGTGCCCACGAATGGAGACACATTAAGATAATCTCAGAGATTTAGTTGAGACACATCTCATTACCACATACAACAATTGAGATTTTGATCTATAGAATCCATAAGAGATAAAAAATCAAACCGGTGTACACGACGTTCGATCTGAAAGTGAGATTTGACACATGCACACAAATGTCACCTAAAGTCGCCATAGAAGTTTACAACTATCTATTCTGAAAAGTAGACATAAATCTATGTTTTTGTATAACTGTTTTACGCAGAACGCGTATTGTTCCCCCGTGAAGCGATCCATTGCGACTAAATTTCCAAGTACTAAACTCCAGCGCGCTGTAGTCCGCGTAACCCTCCTTCGCGCGGTTCCCGCGCAAAATCGATTTAAAAAGTACAAAAACTTATGGCCCACCATGTACTTACATTTGTTGCAATATTATCTCGACAAATTTGTCTCGTATAATTCATAGGTATACTTATAGGTCTGGTTATTGTAATTCATAGGTATGCGCGTTATCCCAATAGCAGAACGCGCGCAGTTTAGAGAGAACATTGGTTTTCTCGTGGTTCGATATCTTGATCTCCCAAATATCTGATCAGCTGCTCGCTGCCGAAAAAATTATCAAAAGAAGAAAACAGATGTCGTTAGATTAGAGTGGCGCAGCTGCCGGAAACCAATTTAAAGTCGCTTTAAAATATGTGTGTACATAGCAGAGAGCAATTTGCGTTTATTAGAAACCGCAAGGAGGCTGTATGTTGCTAGGGGGAACGGATTTCTCTACCGGAGATAGAGCCTTGAGCAAACTATTTGCTTCATAAGTATTATATATAACAGAAAGGCGGCTGAGATATATGCAATGTTTACAGATTACAAAAAAAATAATTAAACATTCAGTTACATACGTAGTTAAACATTCACGGATTATTGGAATTGTTCAGATCTAAAATTTGCTATTTTCCTAAAACATTCATTTATATTTTATTTTTAATATAGTACGTACATAAGTATATTTATATACGTTCTAATATAAACAATATCAAAATGTTCAATTTTACTACGACTTATCTCGCACATATTTTCTTAGTTTCAAATACAAATATTAATGCATTAATTAGAAAGATATGGATATAAAATCAATATTTCGAAAAAATATTGTCATTGTTGGCGAGATTTTAATTTTAATTTTGAATCTATGTAGTTTCTCTTCCTTTCTGGCACTTCGTTAAATATCTTCATCGCACTGTACATCATCGATTTCTGAGATTTAGCCTTCTTCCTGAATGGCAGTCGCAGTCTATCTTTTTCTCTTGTTTAATGTTCGTGCTCATGTTTAATTCTGCCGATATTTTCGTTATTTTGAGGGTTTTAAAAATAAATACCATTACATTGAAATATATTGTCTGCTTGAAGGTCATCATGCTCAGATCTTTCAGCACTGCGCTGATCTATTTTTCCTGAATATTATTCTCAAAGCTTTTATATTGCAGTACTGATAATTGTTGCATTTCTTCTTTATAATAAATAATTAATTCAATAATAAAATGCTGCCGCTTTGATACTAGTGTTTAAATCATTCTTTGGATTGGTAACGTGTGAGCATCACTTTTTCTGAACTGAATCTTCTTATTTTTAGGAGAACACATTCTTATTGTGAAGTTGTAATTATTCAGAACATAGTTCTGTGATATTTTAAATATGAATTAAATGTATTAATTATAAAGATATACATACAAAATCAATATTATCGAAAAATAAAAACATTGTTGTTGCGCTACCGGGATTCGAACCTGGATCTCTTCCCTAAATAAGGTAGATGGCTCTGTCAAATGATGGAACGATTAAATGTATTGATATCAAAAAGGTAACATATAAGGTCGAAAAATTGTCGATAAAAATAGTGCCGCTGTAGCTTAGTTGGATAAAGCACCTCCCCCGGTTAGGGAAGAGATCCAGGTTCGAATCCCGGTAGCGCAACAACAATGTTTTTATTTTTCGATAATATTGATTTTGTATGTATATCTTTATAATTAATACATTTAATTCATATTTAGAATCTTCTTACATATTAATTAAACACCACATCCGCTCATTAATAACTAATGTCTCGAAACATCAAGATAAATAGTTTAACGTTTCATCTTTTGAAAACGATGGTTGTGTAATAACTATTACATGTCTGTATTCGTATCAGAAATATTATCGTTAATTTAATTAATACAGCAGCATTACAGTTTTTAAACTTATGACAATAAACTTATTTAAATAATTAGACAAAATACTTTGTTTAAACCACTATTTATTAATGAAACCACTACATGTTTCGATACGATATGGGATCTTCTTCAGGAAACAATGTATACTGAAATTAAATACGTAAATAGGCGAATAAGTAAAAACTAATATAAAAATAAATTTAAACGGTGACTATTTGCAAAGAGGATTTTGTTATTTATGATATTTGGCTTACTACTAACACTTTTTCTTATTTCTAAAATTTCAAATTTATCTAACTGTAAACCCCTAGTATTTGAATGTATCATTTCTAAACCATTGTTAATATCAAAACAATGATTTGTTTCCAAAAGGTGATTGTCTAATTCTGAACAGTTATTGTTAAAGATACCATAGGTATCGAAACATGTTGAATTATCAATAAATAGTAGTTTAAACAATGTATTTTGTCTAATTAGAAATGTTGCTAATAATGAAGAAATAAACTTATTTGTTTACTTTTTTATATAATGTGTCTCAGAACAAAAAGGTTGTATAACTATATTTTACGTTGAATTGATACATCTCTGCAAGAAATTTCTCTACACGAGAAAAAAAAACATTGAAATTTATTGTACCAATTCGTATCTTGACAAGTGTGAATTGACTATTCGTCGCATATGGTATACACTTTTAATACGGTAATATCGACACATATCGTATTTCCAGCTGGGTTAAGGCGTCTAACTTTCTACCCGTGACCAGTTTTAACAACTTTTTTATTTAGTATGTGTAGCCAAGACATTTTACGCTTTATTTCGATGTGAAACATTTATTCTGTCGATTTATCGATTTTAAAAAATCGAAATAATTTAGCTTGCTTAATATATTTAATTCAATTTTTCAGAATCTCTTTTCAATCAGGAGAAGGTGAATTAATCAACTATGCTACAGCAAACAGTACCGTACAGTACAGGATTGGAAAGAGATACAGGTTCGAATCTCGGTAGCAAAAATAATATTTTTTGATTAAATTGATTATATATATATATATATATCTTTCTAATTAATACATTTAATTAGTATTTAAAATATCACAGATCTATGTTCTAAATAATTACAACTTCACAATAAGAATGTGTTCTCCTTAATAAATAATTCGTTCTAAAAATTCACGCTTGTATACATAACCGTTTTTTATTTTATTTATACCGCCTACTTTACACCGCCTACAAAATAAAATAAAAATATGTTTACTTATCACATAAATACATTATTCCGTATATTATCACGTGAATATATTACTCTGCACCTTCTTCCGTGAAAACATTTCTTTAAATTTACCGTCTTGTTTACAAAATATTAAAATATTAACCAGCACAATCGCGTTCTCTTACACCGTACAGCATACACCCCGCCCGCCTAACAAAACATCTAACTTTCTTAACCCGTCTCCGGAACTGGGGTTGAAAAAACGAAGGCGAATATCCCGCAGGAGCGTCGGGTTGCGAATCATTAGGGCGTGAACAAGTAAGTACCTATTTAGCCCGAACATCCAGACACTTTTTCGTTCTCGGGATATCGGGGAATCCGTATCGAGCAAATGGCAACACTTTCAGTGATTGGATTCTCTCGTTGTTGGCATTTTAATTTTCAAATAATACGTGGATAGAAAACATACTAAAATAAAGTAATAATGTTAGTTCTTTTTTTCTCATTATATACTGGTATTATATTTTCTTTCGTATTATTATAATTGCACTCACTCGTCCAGTTAGAATGCATCAAACAATTGATTTACATACTAAGTAAATGTATTAATTAAGAAGATATACATATAAAATCGATATTACCGAAAAATATTATTAACAGCAGACAGTACTTTTGACGATAAATTTTCTAACCCATATGTTCCACTTTTCAAATGAATACATCTATCGTTCCATTATCTGTCTCCTTTAGTACAGACTTCGGTCTAGTTAAGGAGACAGTGAACATCACTTACATGATAAAGATTGCTCACTCTTTTTTTATATACTTTAAGAATTGTTTATAATGTATAATATGTAAGAATGTAAGAAACAAATTAAATTAAATTTAAATTAAATTATTTGAAAGCCATATACTTTGTTCTTACAAATACCTTTGAGTAAACCGATAGCAGACGCCAGTTGTTGGTTAATGCACCTTCCTCGGATTGGAAAGAGATCCAGATTCGAATCCCGGTAACAACAACTATACTTATCGATAAAATTGATTTTATATTTATATCTTTCTAATTAATACATTTAATAATAAGTACCTATTTAAAACAATAATTTTTAAGCCTTGATTAGTGTTTTATTATGACTAGAATGCTAAATTACTACTAATTAGCAAGATTAAAATGAACATGGATATATTCTTCATGACATTGACTCAATTATAAAGCGATATTATATCATTCATTCTTCCTAATTAATACATTTAATTAGTATTTAAAATATCACAGACCTATGTATGTTCTGAATAATTGCATCTTCACAATAATAATGTGTTCTCCTTAATAATTAATTTACAATTTTTAATACAAATTAAATTAATCAATTTGAGAGATATTCAGATAAAATCAATTTATTGAAAAAAAACATGTTAGTAGTTCACCCGGTTGGCATCAAAATTATTTTTGCTATAAATTGATTTTGTCTGTATACCTTTGTGTTTGATACATTCAATTTGTATTAAAAAATATCACAAAACTATATTTTGAAAAACTGCAACTTTACAATTATAATATGTTAACCTTTTTACAATTTCACTGCTCGGTATCGGTGAAGTTGTAGACAGTTACAAACGGGTGGTACGATACACATTAAAAACAGACTCGTGACATTTTCCGATTCCATTGATTAACTGAGATTTTATATAAACTTATATATTGCTTGCTGCCAAAAAATGATACCAAAATATTTTTAATGATATGTAAGATTACTTATTAACATTTTCATGACATTGCTTTATGAAATAACATGAATATTACAATTTATTTATTCTGTTATGAAAATGTTTAAATTTTGCATGAATATCAATGAAATGATATTCCATATCTTAAAGATATTATTATTATTGTGAAGTTGTAGTTTTTTCAGAACATACTTCTATGTTCTGTGATATTTTAATACAAATTAAATGCAAAAGATTTATTAGATATAATCAATTTTTCGAAAAAATATTTTAACTGCCGCCGGGATTTGAATCAGGTACTCTTCCTATCCGGGGAAGTACGCTGACCAATTACACTATGTCAGCCTAGTAAACTGATCAAAAAACAAAGTTATCACCTTTTATTGCGAATAACGAAGCGAATAGTGTTAATACAAATCTAAAAAAATTATATTTCTAATTAAATTCTGCACCAAAATCAGGAATACTTCTCGATTTTCTTACAAACTAATCTATACATAATTAAATTTCTGGTTAATTTCAGAAATGTTTGTTAATAAACAGAGAGTGGCATAATTATATGGTGATAATTATTACCGATTCGAATATCGTACAATTATTACAGTACCGTTATTAGCCGAATGATGACTGGGCTCGCTAAAACCACCCTTGATGTTCTGTAAATTAAATGGGGGTACTCCGTGGCTACTCTCACACGGCACCTTGTATGCGATGAAAGATTAAACCGAAGACTTTCTCGTATATAATTACGTCGTCTGTAATTGTCTTTCAGTGTTTTTAATTAATTATAATAACGTTTCAGAATATTAATATAGTCAAAATCTTTGAAATGCTAATGATCAAAATCTTTGAAATCTTAATGCTAAAAGAGCTGTTAATTATATAAAACTTTTAAATTAATATTTAAACACAAGATATAATTCGTCAATTATGATGAGAAATTAATACAGGGTGAGTTTTATGTTCCAGGCCGCTGTTGTTTAATTCATCAAAATTTCAAGCGTAACTTAGGTTGTGTGTGAGGTAGCACCGTCCTGTTGAAGCCACATGTGTTGCAGGTCCAATCAACCCAATTTGTCACCAAAAAGTATTTACTATACAGTAATTAGCGTAGGTATAAAGGACGTTGGTATATCAATTGAGGATTTTCAGTGCCCCAATAACGGCTGTTTTGTTTATTAACAAAACCCGCCAAATCGAAATGAGATTCATCACTCATGATGAATTTGTCTCTATATCGGGTTTGTGTTTGATACTTCATAATAAATTATAATTAACTACTCTCCATAACTAATAAATACAAACTAACAAATATTTGTCAAACCATAAAAGTAGTCAAACAAAATCGGCCTGGATATTCACCCTGATATTACGCAGACATCTGTCATATAGCACTATTAAAGAATAAAAGATATTGGTAACTGAACATTAAGAAATATTATATATGTGTAAACTCACTTTTATAATTTAAATAAATGTGACCGATATATTATTAATAGAATCGGCGTTAACTTTGTAGAGTTTCATCATAATGGATGGATATAAATGAAACAATGTTATTACTCTACTTGAGTTTATTAGCACTACTCGAGTTTAGAGAGAACAGTAACTCTCATCGACAGGTAAAGTGTTAAACTGTAGTGCTAATAAACTCAAGTAAAGTGATAACATTGTTTAATTTATATCCATCCATTAAATGTGATCTATTATTGCACTAGATTATTGTCGCCACCTTCACCACTCCCCCACACTCGATTTACTAACCGTATGAGTGCTGATCTGGACAAATAAATGATTCAGTTGCTTCTTGAGTGTTGATGACACCAGAAATAGAGGACGTCCGCGAACTTGGCATGACCAGCTAGATGCTGGAAGATGGTCCTATTAGAATCCTCAACAATCGACGAACTTACATGAGAAGATGTATGAATGTGGATGAGGCCAGAATTGTGTATCAGGACAGAAGAGTGTGGCATTCCATCCTTTTTGCATAACGTTAGTAATATTAAAAATAACTGGCTGAGTTATAAGTAACTTTTAGGTCAATTTATCTTGAAATTACGATTATTTTTTAAGTGATTATTCTAAATTTGTTTTAATTATTACAAAATCATGTTGGAAAAATCGTAACTGCACAAATAAAATGTGATTTAATTAAAATGAAATAAAATAGTTATCATCATTTACGTGTGAAGATTGCTTCGGACATCTTCGTGACATTCGTCCGGCCCGACTCCGACCCAAGTAAATAATATTATATTACACATTTCGAACACTCGAATAACTCCGAAAGGATAGGATTTTGAACCCAGATTCGCAGCGCTGTCGATTCTCAAATAACGACGAAACATCGCTTATTCAAAGTTGGCCGTCGTCGAACACGAAGTTGAGAAATATTCCCCTCGCCGATCGGGGGGTAGATGTAATCCGGGGGCAGTAATCCCGCGAGGAGGGAGCCGAATCGAGCCGGTGGGGGATTTACTCCAAACCCGAGTTTTTAACTGTAAATAAATTTGATCCGCCCGCCTTTTTTCAGTGAGCCGAGTTCCGCGGAGATTTATCGCAGATTCTCGATGATAAGTATAGCGGAATTATTACGCTTACTTCAATTCGATGTACATTTGAATTTACGAAACGGAATTTAAATATATTTTTCATCGGGGATTTAGGATCACAGTGGGCAGTCTACAAAGATGTAAGTATGTCTCTGTATTTCGCCAATATTATGTATTATACTATGTGATATACGCGACCGATATCGGTACGTCCACCGGATGGCTTCAGGGTATTGCATAAGTTTTTTGTGAGTACTAGGATAGAATTGACTAACTTTTCATCATCTGCTTTGAATAGTTGTTCTAGGGAAAATAGATAAGTAAAAAGAACGAAAATGGTTAAAAAAATTAACATAATAAACAACAAAATCAATAGAGAACTGATAACTATAAAGAATCTTGGCATAGAAAGCCTGTCGCACAAATGCGAGCTGGACTCAAATTGGACATTAAAACTACATCTTAATAATTTACGTTCTGACATGCACAAATGTTTTTGACACTTCTTGACAGTAGAGGTTATGTTGGAGTTCCTTCATTATTTTAGAACTACCGCAGGTAGAAGTCACGAGGTCCAATTACAAACCTGGCGTCTCCGGATCAGTCAAATACTGTTTAAATAAATATATATTACTTGTGGCGTTGCGACAGCGTTCTCCCATTTCAACGGTGATGTAAGTTTTGTACCACTTCTTCCGTCCAGCCATCACGTCTTCCTTCGCTGTCAATCCGCATGGCAGATTGTTATGATATATTAAAATTAATAAAAGGAACCAGGTCCCTTTCTCGATAAACTTAAGTTATATTTTGATAGATTTTTATAGTCTTCCACTTCTCGCGTATTACTAGTTCACCACAGAAAAAATGTGTCCGTCAACCATCCGCTTGTGTTGTAGTTCGCGCGGCTTTACGACCATAGATTCCTTGACTCTTAGGGTTGGGATAATATTATAACGCAATGGATTGGTACGAAAGTTTTAACGATGGTGTATATAGTTGACTTATGTCTTGAAACCTACTTTTTGTCATTGCTTTTAAAGGGGATACATTCTACCAGATTTAGTCAGTTTCATTTCAACATTAATCGTGTAATAACCCCAAAAAAAATTACGAATGGCGGAGAAAAAAATTAATTTGCGACATTATACGAGTGTGTTGTATGAATTTAAAAAAGCAAATCCCACGACTGACAATATTTGTTCAGTGTTTGGTGAAAATGATTTTGTGGTTTAAAAAGTTTAATTTGGGTAATTTATCACGTTGATGATGAGCAACTCCGAGCCACGGTGAATGCAGACCCTTAACTGACCTCAAGAAAACTTGTCGTTATAGATAATAATGGAAAATATTACTATATTGTTTCATTAAAATATTGAAATATTTTGTTTTGCTATTACAAAAACAACAATTACTTTCGCATCAACCAGATTTAGCTATAATTTAAACATTTATTTATTTTATTCAGAAAATATGCAGTTTATCAGTAAATTCGAAAATTACAATAAAAGCCAAACAATAATTAAACCAGTTACATGTTTTCTCAGACGATACAAATTACTTTATACAGTGATGAGTACAATTTAAAATTTAATAAGGACTATAAAGCAGAGAAATGTGAATATAAAAATTTTAACATAGAGAAAAAAGTTATAAGAAAGAAAGTTAGAATGTATTCGAGGAGAAAAGTAAGGGAAAATGGGATAGGGAATAAAATCTGAGTGATAAAGATAAAAATAAAAATAATGGCCTTTAAAGTTTAAGTATAGAATTTAGATTTTATTGAGGTAACTGAAGTATTGAACAAGTCTAGTTCGTTTAGGTGTGAATTGAAATTTTATGAATAATGTCCCGATTAAACAAAATATGTGTCGATCGCGACATATCCAAAACAAACAAGGTCATGCTTGTAGTCTCCGGTGCATTATAAGTTATCCTCAAAACCCCAATCACAACGAGCACTGATGAAATTTTTAATAAATTTGATGTCTATGATATAAGACAAATATATGCTAATACATGTGTAAACATAAACAGACACATTTTAAAGGAACCCAAAATATAATTACCACACGAACAAATAAAAATAATCTTCAACCCCCAAGAGCACATACAATATATGGCCAAAGCAACTATAAATATTTTGGACCTAAACTATTTAATAGGATGCTGAAAGATTTGACCCAATTGAATTGTCCCGGTAACATGAAACTGAAAATAAAAACTTGGATACGTAATATGGGTAGAGCTAGTATCGGTGCCCAAAGAAATTTATTAAACCTATTATAATTAGTCACAAATTTCCTTAAATAATATTTTGAAAGTCCGCTTTGTAATTGATTTGTATACACCTTATGTATGATATATAAGATGTATGTTTAGGAGGTAAATCTTAATTTCGGTCTGATACTAGTAAACTAATTTATTGCACAATTGCTTGCAAACTATGCCTGTCTCAACACAGAATTTTCTAGTAAGACGGTCACAGTCCAAACATATTATACATATATTTTATATAGTTTCTAATTGTGATGTCCTTGATATTGTGTGAATATATGTGTGTCAGCGCACCAGCACCGCCGGTTCTAGATGTATGTGAGTTTGTGTGTGGCGGGCTTAAAAGGTTGACGCACGCCGAGCGCGGCCTCTTTTCTCTACCGCTTGTCTCCGTGAATATTTGTAAACTTTCTACCATAACAGTATTATTATTGTAATAAAGATTATAATTGGCATATGAAGAGTTTCTTTTTGGACTACCAACAATCTTCGGTGAGGTATTCAACTTGATAAGTCCTGATCACGAAAGTACATAACACTAATATCAAATAATATTTTCTATATATGGTGTGGAATTATGGACCCTGAAAGCAAGAGTGAGAAAGCGGATTGTTGCCTTTGAGATGTGGTGCTGGAGACACACTTTGCACATGGCGTGGACCGCGAAACGCACAAATGTTTCCATTCTGCAGGAGCTGAACATCAAGATCAGACTCTAAGATTAATATTTCAACTTTTTGATATCTTGCAAGAGGAGATGATAACTTGAGAAAGCTGGTTGTGGTGGGCCACGTCGAAGAACGGGGAGAATGAGGAAGTTCCTCCGCCCGTTATGCCAAACAAGTGAAAAAGCCAACAAGCACTTGTCTGTTGACAACCCTAACATATGCAAGACGCCGAGTAAAAAGAAGAACAATTGTCAAAAGGGCGGGGAATTTATGAAGATCACGATTCTCAGTTATGAGGCACCGACGTGAATGATGGAATAATAGTTTAGGGGGAGAGGAATGGGAGTTTTACGCAGGCCCTAATTTTTTATATTCATTTCTTAAGCACATATAATATATACTGATATATATATAATATCTGTGAGGACTCAAAGATATTATCCCATAAGAGCAAATAATCTTAAAATAGTTCCAAGAATGAAAATTACTTTTGGTCCAAGAATATACAATCAAATTGGAAATAAAATTAAAACTTTGACTGGCATTAAGGCTTTTAAAAGGAATGTTTCAAATTGGTTGTTGAAATTAAGAAGAGCAGATACTGAGAGTAAACTGTTTTATATAATGAAATAATTCTTATAACTGCATTATGTGTGTTTTGATCTTGCATATTTCTCTTTACCTTACCCTTTACATTCTTACATATTGTATTGCACATTGGTATCTTGTTTATATTTTCACGTTTACTTACCTTGTACGTTACGTATTTTATTTGATTGTGTTTTGTCTTCAATGAGTTATTTGATTTAGTGAAATGTAAGTTTGCCAATTTTCCCTAAAAGAGGCTTGCCTAGTTGGGCAATGCATTTTAAAATCTGTGTGAAACATATGAAACAAACTGTATTTTTTTTGTAGCTGTACAATACTTATATATTATATAAAATAAAATAAATAATTTATAATATGCAGATTTTTTTAAAACAGATTTTTAAAATGCGTTGTCCAACAAGGCAAGCTTGTTTTAGGACAAATTGGCACGCAGATCATATTTCGCGAACTAAATAAACCAGTATAACTTATTGAATATGAGATAAAACACAATTAAATATAAAATAAAAGTACATTCAAGACAAAGTAATAGCGAAAATATATAAAATCAGAGAATAAAAATACTAATGTGCAATGCAATATGTATAAATAAAATGTAAGCACATACAAGGTAAAGCTTAGTGAAAATATTTGAGAATAAAAATTATAATGCAATATAAGAGTACACAAAATTCAGTTATAAAAATCATTTCATAATATACAACAATTTACTGTGAGTATCTGCTCTACCTAATTTTAACAACCTATTTAAAACATAATTTTTAATATCACATAAAGATTTTATATTATTTCCTAATAATAACGATGTACGTCGAAATTGGTCCAGATAGTGTGCTACGTTCGGGGAAGTGGGGTGGGGGACTATAATTTCCTCAGGATTCTAGAGTGTAATTGAACAAAATATGAATGGTGTTCAATATTTATATATGTGATACTAGTACATACCTTAACTACTAATTTAAAAACCTATTTATAACTTACACGGCACATATTTACGAAGTTAAATTTTAAACTTATATCATTTTTCCTGCTTTCTTACGTCCTCTGGCATTTCATTGAAAAGCTTCATAGGAATGAACAAAATCGATTTCTGAGTATTGGCCTTCTTTCTGAATGGCAGTCTTATTCTATCTCTTCCTCTTGAATGATATTCGTGAGCATGTTTTAAAAATAACATTGAAATATATTTTGTGCTTAAAGTTCATTATAAACCACTGTGTTATTTTTACGTTAACCGGTTTCTATACTAACATATCTTCATCAGGACTGGCATACATCTGAACTATTCTATAAAATTTAAACGACATATATTACGGGGTGTAGGCGGAGTCTTGGAAAGAGTGGTAAGGTGATTGATAGGAGGGCAATGAAATTGAAATTAAATTTTATGGAATAGTTCCGTTATATGCCAGTACGTAAAAATACGTTAGTATCGAAACAAGTTGACTTAAAAACAACACAGTGGTTTAAACAAAATTAAATACAATTACAAACATCAACAATATGATGTAATCGCTTCAACAAGTACTAATTTAGTATTTCTATATAATGTACTGCGCAATAATATTACTGAATTACTGCCTTAGGCGAATCTGAATGTTAATAATTTTTAACAATCAAGTTAACCATTTTTTTTTCTTCTAATATACCTTTCTCTATGGATATGACTCGCAGGATTATCAAAATTAAATTCCAAAATCCGGGATTGCAATTTTGTCCCTGGATTAGATTTACTACTAGCAAATGAATAACTGTGTTATTGGGTAGGATACGATATGGAATATTGATTATCATCAGAGCAATCACCCGTTCTTTGCATACAAAACCCACGTCATATTACATTCCAAACAACAATAGATATTTTTGAGTTTCAAATGCAATACTTGTCGATTGCTTCCAATATCTGCATCTCCATTCGTATTATTTCCTTGGTCTTCCTGCCTTTAATATATTTATAAATATATCAATTGAATATTTTTCCACATTAGTGCACTTGAATAATTATATACATTTTTTATATTACACGCATTTTAAGGTGGTGCCATATAACCTTTGCGGAAACAATATTAGAAGATAATAGTTACATAATAGAACGGAATGAATCAATGTACATATCTGGTTAAAAATATATAAAAATTATTTCTGGGTACACAAATAAAATTCAAAAAATATTTCACGGCATTTAACATGACCTACAAATTACGTTTGAGTTCCCATACTAATATACAAACTTCAGAATAATACAAAAAAGTCTATATTTTTAATAAATCACATTTTTTGTGAAGTTTCCATTTTAAAACACATTTCTTTGACTTTTAAAATAAATTAAATTAATTACTAAAAACCTATGTATCAAAAAATAATATTTAGTTACAACTGGGACAAAAAAAAATTACTTCTGAAACATAGTAATAACCTTGAATCTGCAATTTAACCTTCTAACAATACAAAACTAAAACACGATATATAATACAAGACAAGAACGTTAGAATTCCATTTAATAGACTAAACTATTTAGCTCTTTAAACGGATTAACTCTTTAACGTTTTAAGTGTAAGACTATCGTACGTCTAAATGTTTCAACACTTACTGCGTATAAAAATATTTACCCAGTTATTCATACTTATGACACAAAAATAAATATGATAATATCGAGAGATGTTCTACGAACGATTTTACGTGTTTTTACTTAACACTAATATAAAAAAAAATTCACTAACTTTAAAGAAATGCTCTTTTCTTGCGTACATCTTATTTATAAAAAAAAATCAACGATGTAAAATAGTGTTGTTGCGTCACCGGGATTCAAACCTGGATCTCTTTCCTAACCGGGGAAGGTGCATTGTCCAACTATGCTACAGCGACATTATTTTTAGCGACAAATTTTCGAACCTATATGTTACCTTTTTGATATAAATACATTTAATCTTTCCATTATTCGAAAGAGCCATAATAAAGTTGTATCAATGTGTCCAAAAATATAATAAAAATGAATTGATAATTCTGGCGTCCGCTATCAGATTACTCAAAGGTATTTGAGATTCTGTAAAAATAAGGTAGATGGCTCAAAATATGAGTATGTAAAATATGAAATTTTACTGCATTTAAAAAAATATATTTTTATATTAAAGTAACACCTTAGGCCCAAGAAAACCGATCCGTTATGTGTTTTAGATCTTGTTGAGAGTGTGCCACAGAGGATGCATCATCCGTTGACACTAGAGCCTTTAGAAGGATCTGAATCCTCTTTGTATTGGCTCTTTCGCTTCCGGCAGTCGTACACAAAGTGCACTTGAGCTGAATATTCTCCAAACATCGATGTTTGCTTTTTACGGTCAACAAAAAACAGTCGTTTGGCTTGAATCAGTGCAAACAAATATAATACAGTTTTATTTGAAATGTGATTCCATATAATTCACAAAATATTACGTGTATCTATATTTTTTTAGAATAAAAAGTATAATTTAATTTAGTTTTTAACATATATTGTAAATAAAATAAATTTATTTATTCAGTTGCACGGTAATCATGAGTAATACTGCAAGTATTATACATCAATTTAGTGAAATAAAATAATAATATATTATTCATATATTATATAAATATATACATATTTCATAATGATAAATAAGAGTGGCGCCCTTGAGGTGAAAGTTTTTACAAAAATGGCGCTATACAAATTATCCAATATTATTAAGAGTATATGAATAAATGCGCTAGTAGTATTAAAAATCTATTATAAGACGAACGAAAAAGTCATTTATATGAAATAATTTAATTGTCTGTATTTCTGACTTAAGAAATGAATCTGTTTGTTTTCGTTTTGAAAAATGTAACTTCGGAACAAAAATATCAAATATTCACGTATTTGCATTGTTCGATATTTATCACAGATCTATGGATCGCGATCGCCGTGTACGCGCATGTACGTAATATCGTGATACCCCTCCCTCCCTATACCTTAGAGCACGATATTTTCTGTGCATGTATTATCTATGACTTTCTGAAGTACATTACGCTATTGACGCAATAACGTCAATGGTCCTGTGGTTTCTCGCTTATGCGTACCGAGATAAGTTCATCTTGCTATCGTGCATGATGCGTGTACCCTCACTTCACGCTATCAACGAAGTGTGCATTCGATAGATCTCGTGCGTAACAACGAAATCGAAAGACATGTGGCCACAGTAAAAAGAAGAAATCTTCCTCCTCTTCCTTTCCTGTCCCTGTTACAAATTTATTACGCGTAATATACGGAATAACATTGGGATATTAAATATAAAATAATATAATTTTTTGAAAATGTAGACAATACTGATACGACCAATCGCTGTATACGGAAGTGAAGTTTGGTCTCTCACTTTAGCGCAAGAAAGTAGGTTGCTAGTCTTCAAAAATGAAGGTTTGTACAAGATTTAAGGCCCAATACGTAATTATCTAACCGGAGAACGGAGGAGATTAAAGAACCTGGAACTTTGGAGATCCCCAGATATTCTGAGGAACGTGAAAACGAGGAGGCTGTAATGGACAGAACATGTAACGAGAGTAGATGAGTCCCATGACGCTCATAAAGCCTTTATACAGAAGCCAACAGGATCTAAACTGAGAGGAATACCAAGACGTGGATGAGCTGATAATATCAAGACAGATCTCAGATCTGCCAGATCACGGAGGCGGTGTCAAAAGATTTATAGCGCTCCGTTATGACAGCGTCCATGGACTTTCAAATTCCACGAGACCGTTAAAAAATAAGTTTTTTTTATTAAATATTGGAATCATGGGGTTTTTTATTATTAATTATTACTCAAGATTAAATTTGTATTCAACCATTATTGTTTTATCATTAGACACCAACTAGTTTTAAAACATTTTCTCCATCGTCAGGCTAGTATAAAACATTATGTTTAACCCTCAGCTGACATTCGCTAATAAGTGCAATGGTGTAGTGGGGCCGGAATGCACCGAAATATTATTGCGGTACTTTTTTCAACAACCAGAAAGTGTTCCTGTACGATTTGTAAGAATAAAACTTTAGCAACAAAACAAACATGTGTGTGTGCGTGTTTGCATACATTTCAGGAACAGTGGTGTAGCCGTGCCGGTTCTTTTTACAACGTTTTTTCAAGAAAGGAAGAATTCTAAGGTGAACCTGAATACGCTTTATACGATAATAAATAACAACAGACATATTTCATTGGAAATATACTTTCATATTATATTTGTGTCGAACCTGAATGAGCTAAAATTAAAAACTTTAATATTCAGTTGACTTTGGGGATTTGATTTGTCATCGCCTACATAGTTTTTCAGTCTTGTGCGATTTTAACCTTTACCATACTGTGATATAAAATACCCATATATAAACCGTTACCGTAAGAAATATTTTACATTTTAAATGTGAAGAAAGGTTTTATTAGTTCAAATGGCTTTAAAATTATTAATCCTATAAACTTACTCTAAATATTGAGTATTAATTACGAAAATGGTATCAAAATCCTAAAATAATTCGGAGCATTCGTCAAGTCCTATACAATACTACCTTATTTCTTATCTCTCTTGATTAAATTAGTGAGAAACAGAGATGTTTGTTATTATTTTTATTGTGAAATTAATGTACTATCTCCATTTGCATTACCACAAATGGTATTTTTCCCGGCTTATTAATTTTACAACTGACTGAATTGAAAAATAATTATTTTTGTAGGATTCGTTTTATACAACTGGTTTTTCACTGGTCATTTCTAAGCATAAACATTTTCCATAGAATTAACTAAAATATCAATTTTATGTTGCGTATATTAACCGAAGAGTTAAATAAGTTTTTGTGTTATTACTATTTGTTTTTGTTAAAAAATAAGTTCTACTAAGAAATAAGGATTATTACGTTATTATTTGTGAATTGATTTATGCGAGAGAGACACTAGTGTATTAATTAATATACGAAAAAATACCGTACTATGTCCGAGAAAAGAAAGCAAACATTATTTTTATGTAGTAGCGAAAGTACAGAAACTCTCCCCGTTTAGAGAAGTAGCGTACCTGTATTTATTTTTAGCACTACACCACTGGTTTTATGTCAATATTCGAAGCGATGTGGTAACACAATATGATTGATATTTCTTATAATTATATGTATAGTTTTATGTATACTGAATGGAAAATTAATAAAAATAGGATACTGTAAACTTTGGTAATTATTGGAAACGTATTAAAAAGCCAATACCAACCGTTAGTGCAGAGTATAGTCCAGTTAAATAAATATATTATCAATAATATATTTATTATGTTCTCCAAACTATTTAACACGAGTAATATCAGTACTAAGTTAGAGGTAATCTTTTTTGGATTCTCTCTAGTTAAAGGCTAAATTTGATTCAGCTCCATACTAATAAGTTCAGTAGGAATTCCAATACGCTGGTGTTGGAGATCTTATTACAGGAACGAAAAAAACTAAAATTTAATAACTAATCAAATAACCTTGATATAGGTCATCGGCCTTAAATATATTGTCAATTCAACTATCTTAATGGCAACAAGGCTAAAGTTAGGGTAGCCAAAGTATTCCGGTAGACCTCAACATAGAAAATATATCGAAGCTAATAAATAACAACTAAGATGATTTACAATTTTTTAAATAACGAGGTATTTTGAGTTGTAATAATAAATTATTAACAACGTAAATTGTGGGATATGAATTATGGATTTCTATCGCCTTCACATTCATTATCACTGCTGGCGACCGCCGAACGTACCTTGCGTGTACCAGTGCGTAAAACCAGAGCTCTTAACAGCCGTAAAAACTCACTCGGCAACATAACATCTCCAGGAAACACCTCTGCGCATGGTGATTTCATTTTATGGATGTTGTATACCTCTAATGAGTAATTTTGCTTAACAATAAACTCGTGTCAACCGTAAGTTATTTTATCTTTCGTTTAATAACCTACACACACTACTCCACGATCATCATCAAACGAACATGTAAGTGATGGATGGTTATTGAAACACTCAACACACATACTACATCCTTCTGATTCATCAGCCATACGCGCACTCAAACTTCAAATATTAATCCACAAAACAATGTTTCTCGAATGCACACAGACCATCAAATATATATATATATATAAGTAATAATATCCAAATATATATATTTTTTAAATACAGATGCGTACACGGAATACATGTCACATCAATATTCTTACTATTTTCAAACTAAGCTAAATGCTTGTGCTATGAAAATAGGACTAACTTGCTGGTGTCCTAGAACAAGGCGCGAACCCCCGACCACTAGATCACTAGACCAACGTCTTGAACACTACACCAACAAGCTATATGGACATGAACTAACGCAAATTCCTTGTCCCAATATTTTCATTTTGGTGTCAACCACGTAATCACTTTGGTACCACTTACGCAATCAAATAGCTCCGCTACTTTTTTTAAAAATATGACTCGATTGGAACGAAAATTTAAACGCTGATAATATAATACGCATTAATATAAAAAGTACACAAAGATTTAATTATCGAAGAGTAAATAATTTTACTGTTGCATAAATGTGTCATAAACTATCAAATTTATGTTTCCACCAAGAATGTGTGTAGAATGTCCCTCGTCCTTCAACTAATATTTCAAATCCCTCTCTTATATGCACACTTCATTTCATGTCTATTCATTAACTGGTATGTGCAAATGCACCATTTCACCCCATAGAATTATTAAAAAATATTGCAATTATTTACCATTTTGTTAAGAATTTTGGTACATGTAAATAATTATACAACCAATGAACACAAATAACATTTAAAAAAAAAACACGACAAAACTAAAAGCAAGAGGTAAAAATTATTAAGTATTGCAAAAAAATATTCACACTTGTATAATAATAATAACCAAAGCCAAAAATGATTCCACAATACAGTACTATTGGTGTAGGTACTTTGTTGTCACTGTGTGTTTTTTAACATTCCCGAATTTGATTTCATGAACCAAGACGAGGGTTGGATAAACATCCTGGATGGACTCTCGCCCCGGGCGCAGGATTATAAGGATGTCAAAAAAGTTATTTTATTAAATAAAGTACATTGTTCTATGTATTGAATAAAGATTCAAAATTCAATGAAATGGCTTTTAATAAAAATATATTAAAATTAGTTTACTGTATTATATATATATATTAATTTACGGTTTTATTTTATTTTATTTTTATTTTGTTGAGGGATTTTGACAGTGTAAACATATTATAACAAACACAATAACTATATAACATGTGGTACTAATAATGAAAATCCACAAATTATTTAAATACATTGGTATATTTAGATGCAGAAAATAAATGAAAAGAGAAAAAGTGGGAAGAAAGGGTGGAGAGTTTGCAACTATCGTTGCGGTAAAGGGAGAGTAAGATGCGTTTATAGGTAGAATGATTGGCCAAAATTGATATTGTGGTGGTTCATAAGAAGAACCCTTTGAGCGTAGTAAGGCTAATGTTGAAAATGTCAATTTCTATCAATTTCTCATTATGGGATTTGCATTAATGAATTTTGTATATAAGATGTTCTACTTCTGGCAATGTGGAAGAGTGCAGAGTTTTAGCAGCCACAATTGTATGGAACTGGTGGATTTTTACAGGTTAGATCGCGTTTGATTAATGGGTGAAAATAGTGAATGTTACATATGTATATAGTGATCACTCAAGCCAGCCGAAGACAGGTCGAAAGCCCTGTAATTACCAATACTTATATATATTTTCATTAAATATAATAAAAATAGTTTCGTCTCTATGAAATATCTATAATTGGTTATATAATTCTATAATTTGTTATCGGTGTAGGAAGCTGATTTATCAATAAACTGTATGATTTATTATTATTAATATAATGTTTCCACAAAGTAATTATGCAATTATTGAAGAAGTGTTTTAAATTACATTACGTAAATAATATTAAATTAATTGTTATGATTTATTAAAAACACACAAATATATTTCGCATTGGGATTCTTATTTGAATTAAATAAAACCTCGGCATCATTTCGCAGTCGCGCTGTGTATATCCAAAATGTATTATTAAAATCAATTTGGTAACTTCACATTTATTTATTCTTCCCGTTCTTCCCTGAATTCCGGCGAGGAGACCTTTCCGCTCCAGCATCCACCAATTATTCTCTTCTGTTATACGATAGTTACTTTGCCGAGGACCGGAATGCGGTCCAAGTTCCCCCATCTCCGGTGCGACCTTGTACGGAAATAGATCAGATGTATTTTGGAGGGTCCATGCTTCTGTAATAAATTGCAACATAACTGTTATTTATCGAACAAGTTCAAGGGAATATATAAATTATCTTAAGTTTTGGATTATTGATCCCAAAACAACCAATATATAAAGACAAGTGTAATGTTGCTCATCAATAGCTAAATATTTCATCAGCTCTCCGATTTGAGGACCATTATAAGTCCCTGCTTTTAATTTATTCGATTATTTCCCGGATTGATTGGCACGTAGCCCCGCTCTGTTACCGTGAAATTCTCACCTCTGTACACATTTACAATTTTAATACGTTGTTTAATCGTGTATCTACTCACTTTCGTTAGATGTATATGTATATATTTCAATAAAACTTTCCACAAAACAAACCACACAATAATAAAATGTCAATGTAATTAAAATTATTCCATCTTTGTAAGTTGGCTATCGAAACGAACAAAATGACATAAGAATCGTGGTTAGACAATTTCTCGCTTACCATAGACAGAAAAAAAATTGATAGATGTCAATATACGATTTCGCTAAAATATGTTTTCTTTTCAAATTGAATATACATATATTTACGTACTAATTAAATGTATTCATTGTAAAGATATACATATAAAATAAATTTTATCGAAAAATATTGTTGTTGCGCCACCGGGATTCGAACCCGGGTCTCTTTTCAAACCGGGGAAGGTGTATTATCCAACTATGCTACAGCGACATTATTTTTGATGACAAATTATCGAACCCATATGTTACACTTTTTCAAATTAATACATCTATCATTACATTTATCACAGACATAAGTTCTGAATAATTACAACTTCACAATAAGAATGTGTTCTACTAATAATATATTTACGTACTGTTGAATTGAATATATAAAAGAGAAAACATTTTTGTAATCTTAACCTAAAGATATTAAAAACACCTTCGCTTTTACAGACCTGGCCGTTCAATCAAGCACTATGTAGCCATAATGACACTACTGAAGCCGGCATCCAAAAGTCACAAATATAGTGGGGAAAACGTTATATTATTATAGATATTTAACAAATATCACATACAGCTTTTTTAACTTTAATAGTTTAAAAAACTGGGCAATTTTTAATATAACGGTTCAGTTTGGATCACGTGGATATTATCTTTTGCATCTGTAACTAACTACTCTGCAGTCAATTTTATTCTTGGTTAAGGATCCATTTTTTCATAAGGAAGAGAGCAATAATACAAAATATAGAACAAAACGTGTTTTGCATTTATATACATTTTGAAATTGTACTCTATGTTGTATCGCTTGACACGCCTTTGATCTCTTTGTTCCGCTACTATTGTTTGATACAAAACAGTTTAAGAAGTCCTACAAAGTTTATTTCTTCACAGAGATTTTATTTTTCTTTCATAGTTAGAATTGAAAATATACCATACTTCATATTAAATGTAATACTTCACAAATATTTTCCAGAAACGCCTTTAGTGTACTTACATTTTATTTAGCAGATTTCTGAAATTATTTGTTTTATCCAGTGACGTTCAATTATTATTTTTTAAATTCTCTCTCTAAAAAAATACCTATTTCTTGACCGCCAATTATGTTACCAACGGCAAAACAGAATGCATACTAAAATATTAAGTTTGAGTAGGTATAATGTTAGAAAGGAATGTTGCCTGATCTGTGAAATGTCGCTCTGAAACGATCGTAAAACTCGTATATTCAGGCCGGCAGTTCAAAGTTAAATGAAATCACTAATTTTTACCTTGTATAATCAGGATGTTTACGACTTAATGTTTGGCTTCTGGTTATTCTGTGAGATAATAATATGGATAATGAGATTTACCTGAAACGTTGGGACAACAATGGTCCTTTTCAAGATCAACAGATACGGGATATATAAGTCTGTAGGTGGGATATTCTGGATCGATCTGTCAGTCGGTCTCCTTAGTGTTCTGTTTCCTGGATAGTATCTGCCGACAGTGGAACTCGGATAGAGAATCAATTTCATGTATTTTTTGTGTCCGTGATGTTTCCCGTGAGGGAGTGTTTTGTTTACTCCCCTAGTTGCCCTTCTGTCCCATGGCTTTTGTATTATTACTGTATCTTATTTTTATATGAGAGGTGTAATGAGGGATTTCTTGGTTGGCAGCCGTGCAATGTTGCTTGGACACTGCTCTGAGCTGTTTAGCTTATAAAATGGTCCTGAGTTAGCGGTGGATAATCAAGAAACTGTGTTAACGTATGTATAGAGAATAATGTTATTGTAAGTGCTAAAAGTGTAATTTATCGTATTTCAAGAAGAAAGATACAACCAATGAACAAATAATACTCTCGAATGATAGCCACGTGACAAAAAATGACATGGTGACGAAGAAGAAGTTTTCCAAAATTTATTTGGATGGACGAAATTATCGGAGACGTGGGATTAATCGAAGACTACATATTACAGCATAACCATGGGGAGGCCTTCATCCAACATTTCTAAACAAACTTCAATATTATCTAAAAACTGTTTTTTTGGATATTGGCAGAAAAGGATCTAATATTGAAAAAAAATCTTTATTTTATGATTATTTTTTATTTTTTATTTATCTTCTTCTTTCACAATTTCATAACTTTTTTTGTTTTAAAGATAGGCGAAAGAAGATATTCTTTTTTTAAAATTGTTATATAATTTTGTGATTTAATGTACATAAATAATATGTCAAGTAAGATTATAATTGTTTAGATTTCACTCATATATATATATATATAATGAATGAGCCTGTCTCATCTGTCACAAACTTTTTTTAAAATATATTTAATTCATATTTAAAATATCACAGACCTATGTTCTGAATAATTACAACTTCACAATAAGAATGTGTTCTCCTAATAATAAAGTTGTATCAATGTGTCCAAAATTTAATAAAAATGAATTGATAATTCTGGCGTCTGTTATCAGTTTACTCAAAGGTATTTGAGATTCTGTAAAAATAAGGTAGATGGCTCTTTCAAATTATGGAACGATTAAATGTATTAATATCAAAAAGGTAACATATAGATTCGAAAATTGTCGCTGTAGCATAGTTGGATAATCCACCTTCCCCGGTTAGGAAAGAGATCCATCCCGGTGGCGCAACAACAATATATTTCGATAGAATTGATTTTATATGTATATCTTTCTAATTAATATATTTAATTCATATTTATTATTATCATTATTACTTTTGTATATTTTGGTCTTGTATATTTCCATCTACGTTATATTTGCTTACACCATATTGGATTGCACATTGTTATTATTTTTTTCTCTCTGATTTATACTATTTTTTAATATTTTCACATTATATGCTATGTATGTATTCGATCTTATTGTGTTTTGCCTTCGATGAGTTTTGGTTTGATAAAATGTATTTTTTTATCAATTTTTCCTAAAACAGGCTTGCCTAGTTGGGCAATGCATTTAAAATGTGTGAAAAAATATCTTACAAACTGTTTTTCTTTTTGCAGCTGTACAAATGTTATAAGTCTAAATACTAAAATATACCGCAATGCGAAATCACTATATTTATCAAGGCATCAAATTTTTTATCAATTTTTCCTTCACAATTAGAACAATTACAGACTACGATCAATTTGTATCTGAAGTAAAAAATATATATACACAGACTAACTGAAACATAAATATCTCGTACATACTCTTTCTATATACGCAAGTCTTATTCTCATAGAGAATAGATAAATATTAAATGAAATATATATATATATGTATAGCCTACTGAAAATTCTAAAATGTATAATATTTTCTAATATTAAAATAAAATAATAAAAAAATATAAATTATGTACAGAAAAATGTATATTTTGTGATATGTTAAATTTATTATTATCATTTTGTAAACTGAGAATGTATAATTTCGCGTAACTTACACAAAATTGCTAGGTGCTTACGGATTCTTATCGAACTGTACCAGAAAATTAAAACGTAACCGTTAGTGGACTCGCCCTTTTTAACGCCGACATTCTTGGACCTCGCAAGGTCTTCCCGCGCGTGGTTTCCCACCTGCGATTTACATTTATTTTCCATAAATCTTTCTTTAGTTCGCCATTACCATTTTCACGATGCCCGCCAACAGAAACGGACGCATAAATCCTTTCAAATAATAAACACCTAAATACGTGAAAATTGTCGCTTTCTGCCGAGCTGATTCCGCTCGCCGACTCCTTGAACGTAGAATTGCGCTTTGAGTGTACTTTATGTTTTATACACTAATAGCAGAGCACACACACTATCATTTCACTTTACTGCGAGGTGTAAGTTGTTTTGCTGAATTGAAATTCGGTGAGCTTCGGCTGGCAGACCTGCTTGCTGGAAAATGAAAAAAAAATCGGCCACATGTGTCAAACCCTTACGTTGAAATATGTTTTTTTTCTCTATTACGTACATGTCGTATCGTTCACACACGATATTTTGTAAGTGTGCATTGTGAAATACCCTTATAATATACTGCGTCTCCCTATCTATTTATATGACTTTCTGGACGATTAGGATCTATTGGATACATTGGATCCATATGGCTGTATAGTGCTCGATTAAACGGCCAGAAAAAACATACATGACATAATTCATATTTTTAATTTCAGTGCCGATAAAACGTCGTTTATATTTAAAACAATATTCGTTTAAAGCTTGCTTCAATATAAAAATCCTTAAAGTAATTAATACACCAGAAAGTACAAGTGTTAATACTACATTCCATTTACATGCAATCCTTTTGGCCGCTTCTTACCTCGCTAGGTGTATATGAAGTAGTGTATAAAAGCCATTTATAAGCACGCAGAATTGAGGATATGATACCGTTGCCATATCTTGTGGTAGCTTATTGTATATCCGCAGTCCTATAAAACATGCATGTTTTTGAGCAAATGAGGTTTTCATTAACAGGCCAGCTAGTTTTTTTTGAGTTTTTGCTTGAGTACACTTAGAATGTGTGATAAGGCGCAGGGTTCTGTTTTCATGTATGTCTTTAAGCGGAGTCTTTATGAATAATTTCCTGATATTTAGCACCTTGAGTTTTTGGAATAGCGGCTATATATTGTCACATTAGTATTTGATCTCTCAAGTTGCAATTTTGACAATTCGCCACATTTACAAAGGTAAACACTGAAAGAGGGTTAAGTAGGTCGGTCGGTACTGCAGCGCGCGGCGACGCGGCTGATAACGTCACTTGAGTTCGTGGAGAGCTGCTTAGCGGCACGGTGGGCGGCCGTAGTATGAGACGTACTCATTCAAGGGAAAGGAAATATAATTTCCTTTCTTGGCACGGAGTAGAACCATCCACTAGTAAGGAGATTGGCGTCACAAAGAGCTGAGATGTGCGGCGAATGTCAGGCCACATGCGGGATGGACCGACGAGTTGTTCTCTGCCATAGAACAACGAGTACTTCCAGCCCGACGGCCAAGAACCTGCGTTAATTAGTGCGCACTGAAATCGGAGGTTATGTGACATTATTATTATTTGATCAGAGTCAAGTGAAACGACCGATTTACCATCATGGAGGAGAGTCTTACTTCCTATACAGAGTTTAACTGCCTAGCCAATCTGTACTTTAATTCCGTTAACTTCGGATCCGAGGGGCTTACCATCGTTATTGTAATCTATCGTGTTGTAATATATTTCTTCTTTGCGACACTTATGTTTAGGGTTATGCCTGGTTGGAGAGATTATTCTATAAGACCCTTTTATATTAAACAATCCTGTTGTAAAATTAATATTAATTCCTAGTCCGAACCACACGACACTACAAATTTACCACAGGTGAAAGAAGGGTCGTCGGCCGAAGGTAAGTGCTTAGGGCTCTATTTCCACCCAAACCCACATGTCTCATGCAACCACTGACTAGCCCGTGGTGGTGCCCTGGCGTCCTATTCACAGAAGCCAGACCGCATCGTAACAATATATACTGTCTAAGGTATACTATAGAAGAGTCATTTTTGTTCATATTGACAGCTAACTTACAGGTGGAATAATTTTAATTACATCGAGATTTTATTTACGTGTGGTTTGTTTTGGTAAAAGCTCTAACATTGAAATATAGATTCTATTGAGACCCTAATATCGCAGCTTAGTTGCTACTATGGGCCGCGAATCTAGCAATCGGCGACAGTCGATGAGACCCAGGCTGCGCCGCAATTGGCCGCGAAATGCCCAGAATAGCCGCCCGCTGGGCCTAGCAGTAGCTAATCTGCTAGTGTAATATATATTATACTATCAGAAAGATTAGATGAGGATGGTAATCCTCCTCTATGTCGGTTTACCATTCCATGTTCGTGTAGGTATCGTGATAGTCTTTCTTGGTTATTGTGTGAAATGACAGAAAAGATAGTTAGAAGACGAAACGACTACTTACGATTTTGCCTTGAATTTATATTAATCCATTCCCCGCGGGTGACTCATATATGAGTCACGCCTTACATGCCCATAAGACGGGTGACTATCGACCATCTTTGCTACCGATTTTTTGAAAAAAAAATCATAAATTAGTTGCATTATCGTAGCGTATAGTCGTAAATTATAATGCCGCCAAAGGGTGCAGCGTATGAAAATGCCATTCGTATTTATGAACGCGATCAATGGGTTAAATTATATTACAATGGTTGGTAATCTACTGTTATGACCCATGTCAGTGCACCCGGTATGAACGTACCTTTAGTAACTCTCAGAGATCAAAGTCTCATTGAGAGATCATCGTGGATACGAAATTTTAAAATTTTTTTGCACCAAATACTGTGATCGAGATGGGAGCTGGAGTTGAAGAGCCTGGGGATCTGTGGACGGCGAATGCAGCCAGTGCTTTGCCATTACCCATGTGGTCTCGGCAATATGCACGTGTAAACAGTAGCTTTAATTATATTATTAGTATTTCTCTCATACATATAACTGAGCATTGCTGTTTATAGTGCGACATCTTCCTTCTCAAGATAATCCTCTCATCCGGGGTCTCGACTCGTACGAGCACAACATCAGCCTAATGCCTTTCAGATACAAACACAGATTTCACAGGCACTATTTCCTGAAGCGAAGCAACGCGCTCGATCCTCCGGACTGAGATGCACACAGAAGCGGACAGCGTCGACTGAACTCTCCAATAAATGACTTGTAAAACAATAAAACAATATATTTTTAAGTTTAGCAGTTATTTATTTTAGTTTAAATATAAATGTTATGCTAGAATAAGGCGGCACTGTACATAAAGTGTCGCGCCTAATTAATTTACAATATTTAACTTCCAGTAAATTGTTTAGAGGGTTTTTTATCAGAATTTTTTACCCCTCCAATTCATGTATTAATATAAAACACATATGATGTTTATTACAATAAGTTAGTTAGTAAAAGTGTCAAAGCGATTAGCGCTGATGCACTTGTAGAAGTAGATTTGGCGGTCTAGCCGCATGTAGAGTACTCAGAGTATCGTAGACTCTAAGGAATTGGAAAAAAAAAAAAAAGTGCGACATGTAGCGAGTCTCTGGTCATGTCCATGGTTGTCATTATTGTAAATCAACCTTGTACATTCTCAGAAATCACAAAGTTCGCCAAGCTTTCACCATCTCTTCTAGAAACTACGATAGTCCGATAGCATTATTTTGGTGCGTGTTGTGGAGAGCTCTTCCTTAGTAAAGATATCCTGGAGAATGTAGACAATCGTTCATCTCGCGGTCCATTCTATATACCACATTTTGAAGGCGTCAAGCACGTTTTTGTCTTTCCTTATCACGGCTCATGCGCTAACCTCATATAGAGCTATGTAATACACCAGAGTTTTAACGATTCTTCCAAATTTTGGTAATCTTCAACATAGCAAACTTAACGATACCTACCATACTTTTGCGAATTTAATTTAAAACGCCAATGTCGGCGGATTTGCGCGGCAGAAATGAATATAATTCTTACCATAAAAACTATAATTTTCTCCTCTCTATACTGTAATTTCTTATTCAACTGCGCGCGTCGCCATTAACCGCACATACTTTTAACGTAATTTCACCAGACCAATAATTATTCCCAATTGTATGCTCCGCTGATATGAAAACCAAAGTAGCAATTACGCTTTTTGTGTTCTGGAGAAAATTCTCAAGGCGACGTGAGCATAACGAAAAACGTTATTTATGTCCATCTTAACGGCACTTTATGACCAACAATACTATTATTAATACGACATTAATCTGATTCGATCACGCATGTCTGCAGAATATTAAAAACATCGCGGTGAAAGAATGGGCTGTCAAAATTTACGATGTAAACTTAATCATTTTTACGTGCGAATGAATAAATAGAATGGCTAAAAATGAAATGTCAAAACTGTGCGGGGGCGGTGATTCAAATTTATCGCCATCGTAGCCGCTTCCAGCTGACCGACGATATAGGCGACATCTGGACCCGAAGGCCAGGCTCCTGCCGACAGCAGTGGCGGCATTATATACATCGTCTAATATATTATACGCGATTATACCAAAACTCTCGTTTCATTTCAACACCTACCTCCACAATTGAATAAAATTTGAAAATAAAAGAAATAACAAAAATAAAACTCTGTCGAGTCACTCATTGTACATACACATCTCACTGCTTACCCTCTGTATTTTACCCTAATTCCAACCTAGTTCTACATACCAATTCTTCCTACCCACCCGCACTATACCTAATATTTCATTTTCATTTCCTATCGTAAAATTCTGACGGAATGTTTGAATGGTGTTAGCATATTAGCACGCTTCTTCGAAAGGGCACCCGAATTCCCAGAGTAGCACAAACGTAGGAAAAATTCAATGGATATTGGTCACCGGTACGTCGACTTAACTTAACCCGAATGAAGAAAGAGACAGTGAATTCATATCGCTCTTTTCGATAAATGAAACGGGACTTAAATGGCGGAACCCAAAAAGGATCGGTCTTTGTCAATCACTAGCGCAAACTCCAATAAAGTTGCGATTCCATGGAATAACTTTCAATACACGGGGTTTGGGTCGAGACTATTTTCAGCTCACTGTCGAAAAGGCCCGTTTTACACAATAACACCAAAAATAATGTATCAAATCGTAACTAAGTTTTATAAATAACTAACCGGCATTATAATGAATATAACAATGAATCCACCAATTCATATTTTCTCTAGACTAATAAACTTTTGATAATGTTAGTTTAATATTGAAAATTTAGAGTTGATCAAAATATAAAGAAAATTAAAAAGTTTAAAGAAAAATGAAAAATTTCCGGAGAATTTTTCCCGGGAAAAAGAACGGGTAAAGATGGTATAGGGATTAAAATATGTTTAATAATAATAAAACGTAATAAGTAGGACAATACAGTCTATACAATATTATTAAATGTATTATTAAGGAGAACACATTCTTATTGTGAAGTTGTTATTATTCAGAACATATAGGGCTGTGATATTTTAAATATTAATTAAATATATTAATTAAAAAGATATACATTCAAACTTGTAACTCTGTTAATATTGAACCTAGAGAAAAATGTTAAATAAATTGAACCTGATGGCCAATTCTGGAAGCAATTTTTAAATACCTTACTGCACGATTCATTTATTCATTCACGATCCAGATATTAAACATTCACTCTCTCTCACACTCTCTTCAATGTTTCACACGTGTGGGTGTACGTCTCGGTGTATATGAATGTGCGTGTCTATCATGCTGTATCTTGAGCAAGGTATTTAAATAAAACAGAACTTACAAAAGTTGGCGTTTATTGCGGGACGATTTACAATTGCACGTACTACGAGTATAAAGTGAATCACGCGAATAAAGCTGAAGACCGGAGTGGCTCGCTCGAGGTGTTATTGAAAGAACTGTCTGCGAAGAAGGCCATTGCCTTCGCTAGCTTCTAATACTCATCCGTCACGATGTATTGACACCTACTATTGGTCGGTGCGTTTCAGAACTATATGGCTGTAGAGTGTTCATTAAAGTAGCCAGGTTTAACTTGCACACACCTACATTTCCTGAACCGTCGTTTGCAGTTAGCCGCAGTTCTATGATCACAACTCTTCTTATTGAAAGTAAGATGAAGAAGAAGAAGAATATTGCTATGATTCCAGTCGTACCTCTGTATTAAAGGACTTGAATAAATCTATGTAGAATTTTTCCGCCCGCTTTCCATTCAAACGTATGTAAACTCGCAAACTTCAAGATATTCAGGGCGTGAGGCAAAGTTTATAAATGCGGGAATTATCTACATCGGTACGGTTCGAGACTGGATCGAGTGTTTATAATATATTCATCGAAGCTCTCCAGCCATGAACACTCTACAATTTCTGAAGCCCTGGTATCAGAAACTCGATAGGATGGAAGGATTAAAGGAAAACGCCATCAGACTTTGACATAGCAAATTTTAATAATGCACACAATATTTAACTAGTGAAAATATTACAATCTACTCATTTATCAAAATAATTCGAATAAAAATTTTAATTTACGAATGCAACTGGTCAGATGTTATTTGCTCTCAAAATTATTATTTTAATTTTATTAGGCGACTTGAAGCATTTGAGATGTGGATCTACAAAACAATGCTCAAGAGATGCTGGACGGATGGTTACGAATGAAGATGTTATGGTTCCGATGATTAAAGAAAAATAAGTATTTAATACAATAAAAATCCGAAAACTTCAATATCTCAGACATCCTGAAAAATAACGAGTTCTTGCATCTCACATTGCAGGAAAAAATTTCTGAAAGTTACATCGTCATCATCTACATCGGTCCCTCATAACTGAAGATCGTGATCTCCTCGAACTCTCGCTATCTTGACTGTGCTCTTCTAGTTTTTTCGGCATGCTGAAGATCTTAGGGCTGTCACCAGAGAAGTGCCTGTTGCCATTTCCACTTGGTCAGTACAACTGGTGAGGGATCTTCTTCTTCCTGTTCATCCTGTAACGTGGCCCACCACAACAAGCTCCTTCAAGCTATCTTCCCTTCTCAAAAGATGCGCAAAAACTTGAAGGAAGGACTCAGGCAAATGGAATATCTGTATAGCTTCTGAATTAAAATTAATGATTTTTCAGGCGCATTCTAGAATAATATGTTAAAAAAACATTTTACAGATAAAGAATATTGCTTTAAAATAATTTTCAAATTTGATCCATAGATGGTAATGGTGTAGTGGTACTCGAAGCGAGTCCATATACTAACAAATATACATATTTCAAAAAATTTATAAATGTGGAGATTGAGGGGTGAGGATTGAGGGTTATATATATATATATATATATATATAAAGTGATCACTTAAGACAGCCGAAAACAGGTCGTAAGCTCTGTAATTATCCCATACTTCCATATATTTTCCATTAAATATAATAAAATATAGCTTTGTCTCTATGAGATATCTGATATTTGTTTAAAATTATTCCATTCAAATTTGATACAGAAATATGTAAATGAGAAATTGCCAAACCGTTTCTGTTGCAACACTACCTTTCTCTTCTAAGCATATTTCAATAGCCTTTTAATATTGTTGTTGACGTCATAACCACTTACTTTTATTGATATATAAGTAAAATTTGATATTTGTTACATTACTTTACGAGTTGTATTTACAGTAATTCGTTTTTAGTGTTTAACGTTTATCTTAATGTTTTCAATCTAATTTTTTTTCTATACACATAATTTTATATGGCATTTTTCGTGATTAATTGTTAATTTTCATGCTTTAAAAGGTTAAATTCTCTGTAATTATCACGCGAAAAACACACATTGCTGTATGGAAAATAATTCAGAAACTAATAAAAAGTTTGAGCTCTAATATTGTTATAAATAATTGTAATTAATATTATGGTTATGAATAGTAGTTTTTGGTAAGGTTATATTTGCATTAGCAGCAATATTGAAGTTGAGGTAAAATAGATAACATACACAGTGACAACTCCGGAGCACTTTGTAAGGTTTATGAGGGAACTCCAACAGGAACTCGACCCTTGGAATGCACGAGAATGACATGTTCGAAATAATACAGTAAGACTACGATTTTTTTAAATATTGTATGTACATAAGAGTATTTTAATCTCATAGGGTTTCGCTCATGCTGAGGAAAATATTGTACATGGCATATCTATAATCAGTAGATACATATTTTATTTATTTACACCCTATCCCGAATCGTTTTGAGAGTTGTTTACTCTTGTTTCGATTCGTCAATATTACATTTATTTTTATTACATTAAGTTATTAATATAATAATACCATCATTGGTTAGCTCCGTTACCATCGTACCAGAGCCGTACTTGTATAATTTGAAGTGAAACACGTTATCACATTAAATTCAGAAGGCAACCAGAGAGAAGCTATAGAAATCATACACCCTTAAAAGAGTAGGGTAGACGTCACATTTATGTATTGCAGTCGCAGAGCTCAGTTACAGTCTGGCAAAAATTCACCCTGTTCAAGTCGCAAGAGGTTCGAGGGAGAGTCAGTGGAATGCTCCGTTAGCTCTCTCTAGCCACTGCTCTTCCCGGTATCATCCATCCCAGCAACTCTCAGCGGGAGATCCACACCTTAATAAATACCCGGAAATATCGGAGATATACATTTTACATAGTTGGTTAATAATTAGCAAATATAAATTAAGAACAATGTAAAGAAAAAAAGGAAAAAAGTAATGTCAAGATGTAACTTAAAATTGGATTTAAATCACTTTAGACATAACATGTTCATTTTCAAAGATACACACGCGCTTGCGCATACACGCACACATACACAAACACATACCCACCTCGGATTACTCTTGTGCCACTGATGTTAGGGCTGTGACCCTGTCGTGCCCGCTCTCGCACATATTTCTCGTAGACATGCTACTTTAATTTTATATGTGATCGTATGTCCTATTGGGATTCCACAATTTAAGATTAAGAATTCAACAGTTAATTCAGAATAATAGTTATTTAGATGACGGAGAAAAAGAAACAAGATTTTAAATTACTGCTACACACACACTGAATAGAATTTCAGATATATATATCGTGAGAGATATTTAAGTCTTATTCTATACGCTTCTCATTTCAAGTCTCCTTATATTGCCAACATTCAAGGTATACTGTGTTTGATCAGGCCAAAATTCCAGTGCTCGACAGAGGCGCACCCAGAAAATAATTTTCAGATAATAATATTTAATTTTTGGTTGTAATTGGTGGGTACACTTGTAATTTTTCATCTATTTGTATTTAATATAAACCAAGTTTAAATAAAAAGTTCTTTCTCAAAATGTAAAATATACCAAAACAGAAACGTAGGACGAATTTTTAGTGTAATTAAAAATTAATAAATACTAATTAAATGTATTAATTATAAAGATATACATATAAAATCAATTTTATCGAAAAATATTGTTGTTGCACCTTCCCATCCAGATCCAGGTTCAAATCCCGGTAGCGCAACAACAATATTTTTCGATAAAATTGTTTCCATATGTATATCTTTATAATTAATACATTTAATTAGTATTTTGAATATCACAGACCTTTGTTCTGAATAATTACAACTTAACTACAACAACCGGTCAATGAATGAATTTGATATGTAAAATGTTCTACTTCTGGGAATGTGGAAGAGTGCGGATTTCCGGGTCAATCTATATGGTACGTGAAGAAATCTTAATTCTAATTGACTGGGACAGTCAATAAGAATTAATATATTTTCTAATGATTTTAATAATAATAATATTTATCTAATAATTTTCATATTGTGAAAGTTTGCTGCATCTAAATATGAGTTGAATGATAGATTAGATCTAACATTAAGATATCGAAGAGATATTTTGTATTCGTTCTAATCTCGCAATATATGTAATCTGCCATGGGTTCCACATTTTAAATGCGTACTCTAAGTGACTACGAACGAATGCGTAATACAGTATTTTGAGACAATATGGATTTTGGAAGTGTTTGCAGGTTCGAAATATGAATCCTAGCATTTTATAAGCCTTGGAGGTAATTTGGTCAATGTGATTTTTGAAAAAAAGTTTACTATCGAGAATTATTCCTAGGTCTTTAACATCGCTTTTATTTCCTATCTGAGTGCTATCTATTGGGTAAAAGTAAAATGAATGTTGTTAAATTTTCTTGAAAATGTTATTTAAAATAATTTTTTAGCATTCAGGAGGAGTTTGTTCAGTAGGCTGCAACGCAGGTGATATCATTTTGCATTTTATGGCAGTCATCTAGGGAGCTCACTTTGGCAAAGATCTTTATATCGTCCGTATAAAGAAGAAAGTTGGCAAATTGAAAACATGTGCGTGTATCATTAATATAGATTATAAATATTAGTGGACCTAGCAAACTCCTTTGAGGAGCTCCGGAAGAGATGCGCGCCCAATCTGATTTAAAACCGCCAATGACCACCGCTTGGTTTCTGTTACTGATGTAGGAGATAAGCCATTTTAGTGGGTCTTCGTGGATACCTATTTTCATAAATTTCTCAATAAATAATCTTTACTATAATCTGTGTAAATTGCATCGGTTTGCGCCCGTTGATCCATTGCGGAGAGCACATAATGCGTAAAGATGGACAAATGTTCACCGTTTAATATTCAATGTTCTCCGCTTAGCGTATTAGTTGTACGAAAACAATTTTGTTTTAATTAAAATTTATAAATTAGTGTCGGAACTAGGACTATATTTTGATCCGCTGGTTTTGCCTCAGCGTTTAGAAGCACCGGTCACTGTGTCAAAAATAAATGTAACAATATTATATTCCATTCTTCTTTCTATAAAACACACACACACACGCAATGTTTACACATAACCGTGAAAGTACTAATTGTATTCACTCGATGTTTTAATGTTTCAGCTATAATAAACCGGTAAAACCGGTAGATAATGTTAATAACTTCACATCACGCGTCGTAAAGATAACATTGGACATGTGTTACACTTAACGTTCCCCTTTGTTGTGTTTCAGTACTAAAATTGTAGATTTTATGTATTTTTTTAAATTACTGTATCTTGGCCATGGTTTAATTAATTTCGAGTGGGTTTTATGTTCGAACAAGATGAACAAAAATTATCTAACGTAATTTTAGTTTTTTTTTATTGGGGAATAACATTTGACGAAATGTAAGGGGTAGTAATATTTTGACTTTTATATGATATTACTTTAAGTGTCCCTTGAAAAATAATCTAAAAATAAAGTTTTCTTCCCACAACAGAAATGATTTTTTGCTTTCAAACTCACCATCACACAGTTTCCCCTAGAAAATATCCTCGGAGGACAGAACTTCACACATTTGTGAAAGAAGCCACTAGTTGGGGGGGGGCATTTCACGCACCGGAACTTAATGATCGAGAAAGTTCTAGAATACTTCATCAGTGATACAAATAATTTGAATGAGAGCTCATTTTTGTTGTGAAGTTGCAATTTCGAAACATAATTCTGTGGTATTAAATTGTAACATCACAAAAAAAAAATCTTCTCATTAATATATAATATATAAGTTTTACCCATCATAGTTTATCCAAATTTACTCAAATGAATTCATTTAATTCTGGAGTCTTCTAGTGTGTATTACTCTAAGGTTTTGAGACTCGTTGCAATATATAGTTGAGTGCTATTAAAAATAGAATAATATATGTATCAATTATAAAAATTACAAAATGTAAATACTAATTCAATGTATTAATAGATATATATGTATTGTTGTTGATCCCGGTAGCAACAATAATATATTTTTCGATAAAATTCATTATATACGTATATCTTTCTAATTAATACATTTAATTTGTATTTTTTTTTAAATATCATAGACCTATACAATAAGAATGTATAATAATAACAAAATATAAGTTCTAAATTTCTCGTAAAAGTATTCAGTTGATGTAGTGGAATGGTAACACGTTTCCCTGGATATGAAAAGGTGCAGATTCAAATCCCGGTGGCAACCAAATATTTTTTCGATAAATTTTTTTTTTCTGTGTACCTTTCTAAAATTGATTAATTTAATTTGTATTAAAAATAATTTGAAATTGATCCGTAAAACATACAATACTTAATTTCGATATTTTCCACATCCTTCTCTTTCTATGAGGTCCCTACATATAAGACTAATTTGATGGTCTCTGGAACGAGGTTTGAATCCATGACGTAAATAGGCAAGTGTCATACTAGTGAATCTAATTCTGAGCCAAAATTGGAATCCTGGTAATTTGGTGATCAGTTCCGAGATTCTGAAACGCTAATTTTCTAATTAATATTACATTTATAAAAAGGTAAAAGGTAAGGAATCCTTGAAAAAAAAAAAAACTTAATATTATGATGCAAGATCGACAAATAACATTATTATTATTACGAATAATATGCCCAAAGCAACAGCAAATAATCAAGGGTTTCATCATTTAGTCTTGATTTAATGCACGCTCGGTCTTTATAGAATGAGGCGGACAGATGGCGACTCGAACGCCGAAATTCAAAGCCGCGCAACTCGATGGTTCACGAGCGAGCTTCGGTACACCGCCGATAGATGGAGAATCAAGTTTCACAGAACTGTCAGCAGAGAGCGTCAGAATTTTTTTTTTTGCTTCGGCGTTAGAATTATACTTGGATACTCTAACGCCGATGATGACAACGTGAATTCTTTTTTCGATAATTGACAAAATTAAAAGTGTCTGAATCGCTGACACCAATAAGTGGAATAAAAGTGACCAAAAAGAAGTAGAAATGTGGAATTATGTTTTTAAATTGTTTTTCCCAATCAAATTGATCTAATCGCATCCATTGGGGGGCATAAAATGATTACATTAAAATATCATCTCATCTCATGCGCATATTGAAATAATCTTATCTTCTAGAAGGTGGTTCTATGTGTTCCCAAATACATTATCCACTATCGGTCGATTACGCCCAGCAGTAAGAGCTTAAGGACTGAGTATCCTTTCATATTTTTTAAACAAGATAAGCGAACTATTTTTGACACTTTATTAATTTATTATTTATGGATTAATTCGTTTTTTCTCCAAGTATTTCACACTTCATTTTTTTTTTGAGATAACTTATATAAACTTGTATTTAATCATTTAGTCCCGACCGGTTTCGGAACGAACCACTACTTCCTTAGTAATTTATATATTACTGATATAGAAGGGACAAAAGTCACTTATCCATTTAAACATGAAATTACTTAATTTATAACACAAATTATATGTATTAATTAGAAAGATATACATATAAAATTAATTTATCGAAAAAATATTATTGTTACTACCGGGATTCGAACCTGGGTCTCTTCCGATGTAAATCCGGAGAAATGTATTAACCGATTATGCTACACATTCAAATTAATAAATTGATTTTATATGTTTATCTTTGTAATTAATACATTTAATTTATATTTAAAATATCACAAACCTATGTATGTTCTGAAAAATTGTAACTTCATAATAAGACTGTGTTCTCCTTAAAAATATTTTATATGTTTATTATTATTTTTTACATATTTTTTTCAAATAATAGGATGATAAAAAAAGTTAGTGCTAAGATCAAATTTTTACGGAGAGAATGAGATCAAAAATTTTGGCTGCCGAAATAAACAGAGCGGAATAACATTTTTAGGCTGTGTGAGAAACGCTGAGATAAGGGAGACCCTTGACGTAAAGCCTTTACTTCTGCATATAAAAAGATCTCAATTAAGGTGACTTGGATACGTGTTGAGAACGACAGAGGAACAGGTACCATGATGTATCTTCTAGACAACTCCAGAGGGAAGACGGCCCAGGGAGATGGGTCACTCCAGATTAAGCTAGAATAAATAGCAAGAAAGATCTATGTATGTATACTTTGTATGTATATTTTATAATTAGTTGAAAAAAAATCTTACTTCTAATATACAACATTTTATTAAACATAAGAAAATAATAAACTATATCGTATATCACTTAGCATTAAAGAGTTATAAATATAAAAGAAAATAAACATATGAAATGATCAGCTAGGCAGAGGTAGATGGAAGCATCTTATCGAGGCTTTTGAACTCCCGTTCCACCCAAGATAAGGGAATGAAAATGATGACTGTTCTATCTTTATGACTCTCCAACGATCGTCAGTAGCCGTGTGCGCGAAATATGATCGCGGTATATAGAATGGCTCCTGTCTATTACTTATCTACTACCCCCTCCTCCTATACCTAGAATACGACCTTTTTCTGTGGTGTTCTCTATGGTTTTGGTTTTGGAGTTAAAACTTTGAACTTTGGGCTGGTAAAAATGTGTTACCTATCGTCCTGCTGTGTCAGGCTGATGTTGTTTATATGTATTTCGGTTTCTCGCTATGCGTACCGAAACCTGTACATCTTACTATTGTGCATGGTGTTTGTTGCATGATACTTTTCGAAGTGTATGTCCAAATTACTTCGTGCGTGTCCTGGAGTCAGAAGATCTGTAGATCCAATAGATCTAAAGAAGCATTTCACAGGTAGATCGTATTTTTTGATACTGTGTGGTCATTCAGCCCGCCCTGTTACTTCATATATCCCGTATATTCCCAACCCCCTTGTTCAGATAATTACGATGATGACATGATATTTTACATTGATTTAAACATAGGTTTTTGTTACTTATACAGAAAAAATTACATCTTGTAAAACACTCTTTCATCTTCACAGATGTGAGCTACATGTGTAAGTATAAAATCATGCTATCTAAAATAACGTGTTAAAGATAAATAAGAAATAATTTAATTAATTAATTTCATTTTTTAAATGTTAATTGATTATTGACCCACTCAGTAATTATACACATACGAGGTCGCTAATAGTAAAGAGTGCGAACTATTGCAACAGATTCAAAAAATATACATTTTTATTTTATTTATATAATATACGAGTATATATGCAAGCATTCAGATGTAAATCTACGTTTACTTTTTCTTAAAATTTAAGCCAATAAAAATCCAGAACTGCCACCTTAATTCTTATAGCCCGGATCTTTTAAGATTCAGATTAAATTCATCCCTTTTTACCCGGATTATTATTAAAATCCGGATTAACTCTTTCCCATAACTCGGTATTTTTTAAATCCAAATTAATAATCCCTTCTTAAAATTCGAATCTTTATTGAAACTGCTCCCTCCTAATAGCTCGACGCTCACCCTACAAGTTATTGGAGCCCGCTTCGTCGTGGGGATACAATATGGTCGCAATGCTAAGGTTGTAAGGGTACAGTAAAAGGTTTACTAGAGGTATCTTTTCATGGCGATTAACAGAACACTTTCAAGGATGATGGTGAGGCGGGGATTAAATTAACTATTTCGTCTATCCATCGAGACTTTGGATTTTCTCCAAGTCGTTTTTTGTCTAGTGGACATCACTCATTCAAGAATATTTGTTGTCCGTCGGTTAGGTCTGCGATAAAATATGGTCCACCCATCGCCACTGCTTTTTATGCACTAAAAATAACATATTTCATTATTGAGGAGAACACATTCTTATTATGAAGTTGTAATTATTCAGAACATAGGTCTCATGTTTTAAATACTAATTAAATAAATTATTTACAAAGATATACATATAAAATCAATTTTATCGAAAAATATTGATTTTGCGCTACCGGGATTCAAACCAGGATCTCTTTTTCCAATCCGGGTAAGATGTATCACCAACTATGCTGCAAATAATGGAACAACAGATGTATTAATTTTAAAAAGTGTAACATATATATTTTCGAAAATTTGTCGTCAAAAATACTGGCGCTGTAGCTATATTTTTCGATAAAATTGATTTTGTATGTATATCTCTCTAATTAATACATTTAATTAGTATATAACATATTTCACTTTGATCTACTCTCTAATCAACGCATATATATTCAGTCGCTTCTCATTCCCAGCTTTCTTTCATTCCATTCTTTGCTGTGATGTCTGGAGCTGCATATTAATTAATTTCAATTAACTCTATTTAAAGAGTTAGACAAGATTAGTAATAATTTATTTTATTGGAATGACAAACCAACCGAAGGAAATTGTGAATAACTGAAACACAATTTCATGCAACATGTTGTAAACCTAAACTTTTTTGGGTGCCATTTCGCAGTTTTTTAGTCGGACATCTTGAACTAATCGGCTCATGTTTCAACGCAACACATTTAGCTAAAACTTTCGTGTTTCTTCTCTCGAGATGGGGAACGCCTCAGGCTATACAAATCAATTCGGGTCGGAAGCCCATTAGTTATTTAAGACATTTAAGGGGTCCGGAAACAGCTGTTACGTTTTCTCATTCAGAAAAACCTGCATCCGTCAGATGAAAAAATCTTTAACCATCCAAGAAATTAAAGTTAAACACGAAATGTTCTGGTTTTTTTTATTAAAGATATCAAACTAAGGTGTTTTTTTTATTTATTTATAAATGTTACATTACTCTGACGTAATATATACGAATATATATATATATATTAATAAAATAGTATTATTACAGGACGTACTACCTCTCTAAAGAAGGTAAAACGATACAACTAATTTAAATACTCAGCCATTCTGTGTCAAACCTTAATTTTTCTCTTCCATTTTTATAGTTTGTTTTGCTTATTTTTAAATTTCTATTTTTCTCTTCTATTTTTATATATGTATTCCATATTAGTGCGTAGCTGCTCATGTGGTTTTTTTTTGAATTTTTACACTAAACCTATTTTGTAAAAGCCCATAAGGGCGTTAATAAATTAATAGAATAAATAAAATAAAATAAAATAAATTATTCTCATGCTTCGACAGTGCAGTTATTAACATAATTATGGTAAAAATACAGTTAAATAATTTGTATCGAAACAGTGAATCAAAACAAAATAAAATACTTACCTCATATAAAACAATGCCACAATTTGAACGATGACACATATCAATGATAAACCGGAGAGATGTTGGCAATGAGGCTTTCATATCTTAGAGTCGGTAAAGATACGTGTGTACCTGCATCATTATGTGTGTCATAATCCACGCGTAAAATCCAAGGGACGATGTACTGAAGAAACTGGAGAAACCTCACAAGTGTTCGCATTGGATATTTTTATCTTCTTCTTATGCCCTGTCTGTTCAACAGACGTTGGTTGTTCATGACTTTATTTACTACGGCCCTTAAAAGCTCTACAAGCTCTTCAGCCATAATTTTCTCCTTCTTCGGACGTCTCATTATATACGTCCGAGATATTAAAGTTTACGGATTTTTATTGTTTTAATTTCTAATGTTTCTTTTTTAATACGAACGATAACATAAATTAAATTATTCAACGCTTTCAATGAGAGTGGAATACAGATAGAATATTTAATATTTTACAAGAATTATTATACAATACTGAAAAAAAATATATATATATATATATCATAATAAAATTAATTAACATACTTACTCATTTTCCTTTTAAAATAAATATAAATATATAATATGTCTAGCATCTTGGCTAATTATTAAACTCGCTGCAAAATAATATAAAAATGTTAAGAATTATATTTCTGAGAAACAATCAATTTATACTAATAAAGTGTATTAATAATAAAGTTATACATATAAAATCAATTTTATCTAAAAATATTGTTCTTCTCGCTACCGGGATTTGAATCTGGATGTCTTTTCCAATCCGAGGAAGGAGCATTACCAACTCTGCTACTGCGACGACAAATTATCGAACCCATATGTTACACTTTTTCAAATAATACATCTATCGTTTCATTATTTGAAAGCCATCTACATTGTTTTTACGAAATCTCAAATACCTTTGAGTAAACCGATAGCAGACGCCAGAATTAACAATTCATTTTTATTAAATTTTGGAAACATTGATACAACTTACATATTATTAAGATGGATATATATTTTTATAACTAATGCATTTAATTAGTATTTAAAATATCACAGACCTATGTTTTGAATAATTACAACTTCACAATAATAATGTGTTTTTCTTAATAATCAATTTATTTTTAAACTATTCATAGTATTTCATTTTTTCTTTTACATTTTGTCAACGGTCAACACTCATAACCAGTTTTAGCACTGTTAAAATATGTTACTGCATTTGACTCAAAGTTAGCTGCAGTGTAGTGCCATACAATTGTTACAATAGATATTTTCATTATAGTATTTACAAATTTGCATGAAAATTTCCATAATTTATAAAAAAAGTGTATTCATTATAAAAAAATTGTTTTTATCTTGTATTATTATTTAAGATATTTTTCTGTTAAAAAATTGTTTACATTTTTTTTAAACTTTTAAAATAAATTTGAAATGAACAAATATGATTTAATAGTAACATTAAAATCAAATCCTTTAATTTAGATTTTAATTCGGAATTGGATTCACTAGTCTTCACTGCTGTGATATTTAAATTTCTGCATTTTCGCGAAAGCCTAATGCATAATGCATTTTTGTCGCAAGCCTCTTGATATATTTCCTTAAAGAATAGACTATCTGACAGGATAATCTTCAGGCATGCCCTGAATCCTAGTGTTAACTGTTTCAAATGTTTTAGTTCTTCAGAGTTGATATTGAAATTATATTATAATACGTTGAATAATAATAATATTGGATAATTTTTATAGCGCTACTTTCACATAAACTGTTCAGTCATATGCTATTGTATTTAAAATGAACAATTGTATGTTGAACTTATGAATGTGATTTTGTGAAAAAGTGCGTATTTAGTCTCTTTTTAAATAAAGTCTGATGCATTGTTTCTTATAACGAAGGGCAAGAAGTTGTCTTGTATCTTGAAGATACAGATGCGCTTTGTTATGTATTGTCTTGTACATCAACCACCACAATTTCAAATCAAGTCTTTCAGGGAAACAGAGTCTATGTACTTCACGCAAAAGAGATGTTATTTGAGAGAATTTAGACAATACATACATATATTATCTGTACTACCACATATGAATAAATTGTAATCTATCCAGCTGAAATATTGCCAGGTGTCATGCTTATTTGGGGAAAAGGGATGCGGTTAAGAAAAAGTGTTTTGTGGATTGATGTTTGTGTAGGCGTAAGGCAGATGTATCAAAAGGATATGTTTTACTATGAGTGATGAATGCTCCAATAATCACCCATGTTCATTTGAAGATGTTCGCGGAGTGCGTCTGGCCAGAGCAGGTTATGAAACAACTAACGCTTTACACGAATTTATTGTTGAACCCAGTTACAGAATTAAAGAAATACAATAACCGTACTATGAAATGACTCCACAGAGGGATTTTTTCTGGAAGGCAACAGCGTGAAGAGTGACACTCATTAGCCATCTACTGGTCGAATATAGTGATGAGCTCAAAATCACGAACTGTGAGTCAATCACTGATATATTTGAGTCACACTCGCTATCAGTGGTTGAATATCGTGATTCGTGATTCGGCGCATATGCATATGAAACAAAAATATTATGAAGGAATGACGTTATAATTGGTAATAAGCGCCATCTAGTAGATTCTGCCAAAAAGTTTTACGCATTTGACCCGAAAAATAAGGGTTTTCATTCTCTTTATGATATTAAATTAGATATATATATATATATTAATTATAAACGCAAGAATGTTACTTACGCAAATGTAGTATGAAAAATATAAGGAAATACGCTGAAAATTATGTTTTATTTATTTATTTCGTGTATTGTAATATTGTGCGGCGCACGCGTATTAGTAATGAAACTGTGATCACGTCACAGTTTTCGATCACTGATATTATCGAATATCAATCACAATTACACCAGTGAGTCAAGACTTGCATTTTTTCTCATGTTTTGTGGCTGTTAGGGGCTCTGATTTTACGCACCGATAAATGCAAGGTGTGTTCAAGGGTCGTCGACGGTGTGATGATGACTGTGGAGTCGATAGATCTCCACACTGTTATTTATTATATTTAAAAAAATCATGTACATGTCACTGGAAGACTATTAATAAGTACCAATGCAACAGTTTGTTCCTGAAAAGGTCCAAGGAATAAATTTAAAAAATTCAACATTTAATAAACTCGGACACTAATATACGAGTATTAATACATTCTACAATAAATAAGAGCATGCAACACTAGACCCGCCGTGTTAACCTTCACAACGCCAAGTAAGTAAATTCATGAATCGGAATTTAGTTTGGCTTGTTGTCGGGAATAATGTTGTGTTAATGCATTTAACGTCACGTGAACATGTTATAAAGTTTCACGTTCATGACCCAACGTAGAATTTAACCTTCATAGGCCACTGAAGTTAAAGGGGAAAAGTATGTTATGCAGGAAAACATTACTATGTAAACGGCCAACTAACGACAGACGTAAAAAGGTTTCACGTTTTTGTTTACGATACCTTATTCCGTCGTTTCATAGGGAAATTTCATTTCTCAGCATTTTTAGTATCATATTTTTCTTAACAATATTATTATTTTTGTATCTTGTTTTACATTTCATTTTATACATTTAATTCTGTAAGGTTGAATATTGTTAATGCAAATTCAATGAGTCAACTGGAAAGATATACAAAAAATTATGTTTATCGAAAAATCGAAATTTATCCTATCCTACCCATTTAGGAAAAGGTCCAGATTCGAATCCTGGTATCAACAAAATATCTTTAAGAGAACACATTTTTGATGTGAAGTTGTATTTTCAGAATATGGTTCAATGCTATTTTTAATACAAATTAAATCTAGTTGATTCATTTAATTTCTATAAAAAATACCACAGAACTATATTTTAAAATCCAATTTTATTATTTTAGTATTTTTTTAAGTTGTAATTTTTTTAACTTACCAGCGCCATTTTTCAGTGTGAGACAGAAAACTTCACACTCTTCTAACATTTTCTCATATCTTTACATATGTTTGCATGTCTTCTAACAGAACTATATACAGTTCCTAGTACACCTGATTACGCCAGGTCTTCTGCGGACTTCTTATTCTACTGCCATCAATACTCGCGTATCTTTATTACCATCCTCTTGTCTTTACTAAATTTAATTTTAAATTTACACTTTTTTTCCACTTTGTGGTGATCCTGCTCGTGCCCCACAGATATGACAGCGTAACAAATCACATGACAACCATATATTGCCGAAACGCATCGACTAATAGCGGATGCCAATACATCGTGTCGGACGAGTCCTCGGAGCTAGTCTATCACTTCTCCGTAGACGGTTTTTTCGTCAACATTTCAAGCGAGCGACTTCAGTCTTCAACTTTATTCACGTAGTTAACGTTGTACCCGTTGTACCGACCATTGTAAATCATCTTACAATAAACGCTAAAAATTTTAAAGTTGTGTTTTATTTAAATATCTTGCTCTATACACAGTTTAAATACACACACACACATTCATATACACTGCGACGTGCACCAACATGCGTGAGACTAGAAGATAGTTAGGACTTAAGTCTCACCATGCACAAAACCTTTTGATCCGAATCGCATAACACACAAACGTCGGTCGGTCCATCTGAGTGACTCAATAACTCACATCTCACAATTAAGATCCCCACGAGTTAATAATAGCCTACAACGACACCTCTGACATTTCATTGAAAATCTTATTGCATTGTACATCATCGATTTTTTGAGATTTGGACTTGTGTCTCAATTTATCTCTTCCTCCAACATCATATCCATGCTCATGTCGACTTACATCAATTTTTCTAATCAATTCTGCCCATATTACTCTCGTGAAGATTTCAAAAATATATATCTAACAATGAAATATATATATGTATACCGCGAATCCTAGACACAGATCTATCTTCCACTATATAACCACACGCACTTTAATTATTTTATTTATAAAGCGAACGAAGGTAAATAAGAAAATTAATATATAAAGAAAATTAAAATTAAAAATGTTTGCACAACAATTTTCAATAGTTAAAATACGTAATGTACTCTCAAATTAAATATTTTCACTTTTACAAAAAAAAAAATTATTAATATTAATAACACATAAACAGTTTCGTGAATATACCTAAGAAATGAAATATATAATGTGTTAAAAAAATACTAATAATAACATATAGAGAAGTTAAAGTCACACATTTTTATGGATGACAAAGTCAGTGAGAACATCTTTATAATAGAGAGTAATAAAATGTTAGGTTTGTTGGGGTAAAGTAAAGAAATTTGTCAGTGTATGAATTGGCACAACACAGTTACACTTCTGCAAGCACTTATATATATAAGTACGATTATATATATATATATCATTTGATTATGTTACAAGACCCAAATGCAATAGACAGTCCGATGATACAATAGTCGAGGAGTCCTACCATTATGAGATATTATCTACAAGGTGGACAAGTTAGTAAAACCAATGATAACATCAAGATGTCACGTTGATCACAGGAACTCTGAAAAGTCACCCGATTGCATTAAACGATAGCATCTGCATTGCAATTCAAAGAATTCATGACTTCAATTCATCAAAAACTCAACAATATTTTAGACTAGTAAATTTTGAAAACTTTTTTATCAAGCTAAATTTGACAGGTAGGTAAATCATTTTAAAATAATTAAAGATTAACCTTTACCATATCGTGATATAAAATACCCGAACGCAGCCATCCTGTCAACTCGTGTTACGGTAAATAACAGTTAGTAAAAATGTTTTTATTATCTTAAATGGGTTTAATGGCACGAATTTACTCTAAATATAAATGCTTAATAACTCAATTTAGAGAACTCATTAGTCCTATACAATGTGTCCTTTCTTCTTATATCTCTTCATTTAATTAGTGAGAAAGAGACAATTATATTTATATATTTGTTATTCTTTTCACTGTCAAAATAGTGTATGATCTCTGTCTTTCAAATCACAAGTGGTATTTTTACCAACGTATTAATTTTACAACGGATTGAATAGAAAAAATAATTGTTTTTGTACGAGTTGTTTAGTTTTTCACTAGTCATTCCTGAGCGCTTATATTTTCTTTAGGATTGTCTAAAATATGAATTTTAAGTTGCATTTATTTACCGAAATATTACAGGTTTAATTATGATGGTAGACCTGTGTTGCTGCACGGTTTGGGAAGGGTTAATAGTTGAACAAACAATGACCCTTTCGCACGGATTAACAATAAAATTGAAATGTTTACGCATTAATAAGGAGTTAATAAATTTAAATACATTATATTATGAAAATAAGTACATATTAAACTTATATACTAAGTCTATTTCAAAAGTTTCGCCCTCGATAAATCCATTTTAGGATAGTTTTGACATTGTTTTATCAATTTGTTGAACCAAAAATTATAGAATTTATCTCATTATTCACAAAATGAAGTGTTTCTAAAAGTTAATCTAAAATACTACCATAAAATTCAAATTTCTCTACTTATAGGTAATGGGGTTATTAAGTAAGGCATTATAATGAAAAATCTTTTATTAATTTTTACAATCTTAACGTAATTAAATCATCTTTAATAATTAATGAAAAGATATTTTTTCAAACTCGGACAGAGGAATTTAAAATCCTATTAGGTACCTCCTTAGGAAAAATCTTTATATTTATAAAGAAAAAAATAGAATATTATATCTAAATCTGAATCCCGAGTGACGCCGAATACGGACCGCTAGTACAGTATTAAAATAATACAAGAAGCGATATAAGATAAAAATTAATTATACATAAAATATGTTTTTTAAATTTTACTCAAATCCCTTACACCAAAAAGAAAAGAAAACGTAAATCCTGCGCCGATCGGATCTACCGTATGAATTGCGCGATCTCCGGGTCCCGCGGATTGCGGTCGTAAATCGGAAACGCCGAAGAGGCGGGGGGGGGGGTAAAGGAAAGAAATGGGGGAACCTGGATATAACTGATAAGGGTCGATGATGGGTGGGTATTCCAGACGAAGGACCAGTGATCTCGGGGAATCGGGAATCTGGAGGACTGCTCGCCTTACCTTCAACAAACTCTTCGTGATCACCAAAACACAAAATCGCATGTACACAAACAGTACAGTACTGATGCACAGGAGCTGAATAAATCCATACCGCTAATGCTCTCACGATGTCGAGATTGAACAAATTTCGGTCTAGTTGACGTCCGCTGACATCAAGGTCACTATTCACACTTTTAATAGGTCTTCTGAATTTTAGTTTCGGGGGTATATTATATTATATTTTTACATTTTTTACACCTAGAATATAAAAATGTGTTGTAAAAGTATGTGTAATATTATTGAAGTTAATAAATAATACTATTAAAGAAAACACATTCTTATTGTGAAGTTGTAATTTATTCAGAACATAGGTCTGTGATATATTTTAAAATACAAATAAAATTTATTAATCAGAAAGATGTCCATAGAAAATCAATTCTATCGACAAATATTGGTGTTGCTACCGGGATTCGAACCTATGAGGAGTACATGCATTAACAATAAGAATGTGTTCTCGTTAATAATATATAAATTGTATCAATATGTCCAAAATTTAATAAAAAGAAATTGTTAAATCTGACGTTTCCTATCGAATTTGAAGATATTTGATATTTCGTAAATATAAAGAAGATGGTTTTCAAATAATGGAACGATAGACGTGTCAATTTAAAAAATGTAACATATTGCTTCGAAAATTTGTCGTCAATGCACTGTGTTGGTGTAGCATAATCGATTAATGCATGTACCCTGGATAGAAAGAGATCCACGTTCGAATCCCGGTAGCAACACAATATTTTTCGATAAAATTTATTTTATATGTATATCTTTCTAATTAATACATTTGACTTGTATTTAAATAATGAATACATTTTTAATATCACTGTTATCAAATAAATCTCTTAATTAATAATACAAATATCTCATGTATATATATTTATTTCATGGTTAAGCATATTTATCTAACATAACTCAATTTTTAGAAATAATGCTAACTCTTAAAGGACCGTGAATAATTAAACTTATGTTCATCAACGTTTTATCCCATAATTACCTCTAACCACTTTTCCACATAATTGCCGACGTTGTTCAGAACATTCTGTATAGTACACGTATTAACGATAATTGAATTTGGACCCCTCGTCTACATGGGGAGTTTTTGGATTAACCCTTTTTACTCCAGGGCGTTTTTAGTACACCACGTGGGTAATATTAACGAAAAACATGTACATTATTTAAAGTGTATGATTTTCTTTCTGGAAACTGGGATTTTTCTAGGGAAATTAAATGTTGTACTGAGGAAACTCGAGCTGCATTTTTCCGCATGAAGAAATAATTGTGTAACCATAATGTAAATTTATATTTGCGAATAAAAATGATACGATGCTACGTGTACTGTAATATAAAATGAAATTTTGGACACTCATTGAAACAATACTAAAGCGACTTGTAGAATTTTAAATGTGGATCTACAGAAGATTTCTAAAATTAGTCTAGATTAAAAGGGTCACTGATGATAATTAAATGATGTGAAAGAAAAACAATTCTTAACACAATAAAACACGGAAACTGTAAAATTTTGATCATATATATGAAACATATCAGATCCTGCATTTCATAATTCAAGCAAAATTGAAAGACGAAGAAAAAGAAGCCTAAAGATTAAGGAAAATAGTTTACAGTCCAACTATTTCGAATTTCTGCAAATAAAATAATAATAAATAATTAGACAACACACTTTCTTTAAACCATTATTTATATATTATTCTACATGTTTCGATACCTATGGTATCTTCTTTAGGAAACAATGTACACTGAAATTAAAAGTACAAGCATAGATAAAAATAAAACTATAAAGTGGTGAATAAATAAGAACTTATATGAAAACAAACTTAAAAGGTGACTATTTTCAAAGAGGATTTGGTTATTTATAATATTCAGCTTACTATTAATACGTTTTCTTATTTCAAAAATTTTAAATTTACCTAACTGTAAACCTTTTATATTTGTATGTATAATTTCTAAACTCTTGTTAATATCAAAAGAATGGTTTGTTTCCAAAAGGTGATTGGAAAATTCTGAATAGTTTTTAATAATAATCGCCATAACCAGACTTGAAGAAAAGAAGAACAATATTATATGCAGGAATGGTATGATACACGTATGACGAGTTTTGGATGTATATATCAATCAAGAATACAAATCCAACCCAATCTACCCCTATCCACAGCAGTGAACTGAATATTCCTCAAATTATTCAACCACATTATGCGTTAAAGCGATAGCCTAGTAAAATAAATTATCATGTGCATCATTTTGGGGCGAAAAAGACCTGGAAGAGTGCCACAGCGGTTGATAGATGCGCCGCATCCAGCTGAAGAGCCCTGAAATCAGCTGTCACACCCTGGACTTATGGAGGTTGCCAATATATAGGAATTTTCAAATTGATGTGACAAGTGCGACAAGTGACAGGTGTCAGAACACAATTGGCTGAATGATTAATTCATGAATGAAATATAATAAGTAATTAACAATATTTGACTATATCCAAGAACACACAATTACTGGGTTTTTACCTCCAAAGGCATTGTTATTATATCTCATAGAGACAAAGCTATTTATAGTATATGGGAAAATGTGGATGTATGGGTAATTACAGGGCTTACAACCTGTGATCGGCTGGCCTAAGTGATCACTTTATACAATGTAACGTTCATATCTATCAAATTTTTGGAAGTTGTATATATGTTACTATGTAGAAACACTTCAAGTATTTAAATACAACTTCGATAGATATGGAGGTTGATTATAGGTGGAATGGTGAACTTTACTTACATATTTTTCTATTAAATATAATATAAATGGCTTCGTCTCTATGAGATATCTATAATTTGTTTAATTAGTAATTAGCTTCATTAAATTATGCATTATACTATCTCTACTGTACTGTAATCTGTACAAAGTCCTGTGCATAGACGGAAAAGACTGCAAAATAACAATGACAATGGACCAAGTTCTTTATTATTCCAAGATTGCGTGTAGGTGGTACTATGCAATCTCACCTTCACCCTAAACAATGCTACGCACAGATCTATGACATAGCAAACCTAAGAAACCAAGGTAGGTATCATCCTCGTAACGAGTAACGCCAAAGAAGACAAAGGATGTGCGTTACAAGCCGAGTCTCATTTAATTGAAGCCATTATATTTTTAATTTTATTTTATTAATCTATTTTGACATTGTAAACTTAATATAACTAACATAATAAATTTTTAGCAAGTGATGCTATTTATAAAAATCCACAGAAATGTTTAGGTAAATAAGTATGTTTAGGTGCAGAAGATAAATAAAAAGAAAAAAGGTGAGAGAAAGGGTGGGGAGGTTGCAATTACTGTTGCGGTAAAGAGAGAGCAAGATGTGTTTATAAGTAGAATGACTGGCCAAAATTGAGATTGTGGCGGTTCATAAAAATAACTCTTCGAGCGTAGTAGAGTAGCGTAGCCGGCGGACTGCCGGGTCGATATAAATGGTATGTGGAGATATATTAATTCAAATTGGCTAGGACAGTCAATATGGCCTTGCAATAATTTGAAGAGAAGTATTTGGTCACCACATGTTTTTCGATATTCTAGGGTTTTCATATTGTGGAAGTTTACTGCATCTAAATAGGCTTTGAATGATAGATTAGATCTAACATCAAGATATCGAAGAAACCTATACCTTGGGTTACAGATTTGAGATGCGTACTCTAAGTGACTGTGAACGAATGCGTAATACAGTATTTTGAAGCAATATGAATTTTATAAGGGTTTTCAGGTACGATGTATTAATCGTAGCATTCTATAGACCTTGGATATAAGAGAGGAATGATGAAGACAATCAATCATGAATGAAATGCTTAATGGTTGGTTAACACTTACATAAAACGTTATGTTTTTCGTCTATATTTCCTATTATTCTCGTTCCCTATCAACCTGATCACCTCGTCCGTAGAAGTATCGAAGACATGCGTGATCAAACATAATCCAGACGGCCGCTTTCTATGGTAATTTTATGTAAACAATAAACATAACCGTGCAGGACGTCCATATATAGGCGCACCCATTCGGCGATGAAGATATGGCGAGTAAAGAAAAGAGAGGTCTAATAAAAATACACAGCAGGGGTAGTTCCACACCCCGAGAGCCTTGTAAAGGGGGTTACAAACGACTACAGTTTACCAGTAGTTAAATGTCGATCACTCAATCATTGTAGCTTTCGATCAAAATGACCAAGTTAATAAATACCTACGACATTCAAATATTTTATGACTTTAGTGTGTTTTAGTTAGATATTTTAATATGAATTAAATATATTAATTAGAAAGATATACATATGAAATCAATTTTATCGAAAAATATTGTTGTTGCGCCACCGGGATTCGAACCTGGAATTTAGATTCATTGGTTCGAATCCCGGTGGCGCAATAACAATATTTTTCGATAAAATTGATTTTATATGTATATCTTTATAATTAATATATTTAATTCATATTTAAAATATCACAGACCTATGTTCTGAATAATTACAAATTCACAATAAGAATGTGTTCTCCTAAAAGATATTTTAATAATTAGAATATAATAATGTAGTCCCCAACATTTTTCAGTCCACGGCACACTATTTAAATTATGTACTTAAAATTTATTTTTTCAAACACTTAATTAACATAAGACGTGAAAAACAATAACCAGATGCAATTTTTTCGTTCTTCTTCTTCTTGTACCCTATTCATCCACCGAACGTTGGCAATCATGACTGTATATACTGTAACTCTATCCATCCAGCTTATTTTAACCATTATTCTCTAGATCCACATCTCAAATGCTTCAAGTCGCCTTATTGTTTCTTTGGTAAATGTCCGTGCTTCTATTCCATAAAATAAAATCGAGAACACATAGCATCTGACCATTCTCATTCGTTACCTAAGGTTGAGATCACGAGATCATGTTTTTCGTAATGATTACATATGAATGCATTTCACATATGAATACATACAGAAAAATGCATTTCACTGGGCATGTATCACAATATTTAATAATGTTATCGTAACCTTGGAACAGCAAGGTATCATCTGATATTTTTGTTAAAATTACATTTTTATATCAAAACTCTGAACAAATTTTTTTTAATTGAATACGAATTAAATGCACGTGTTAATAATATATTACATAAAGTGCCCAAAATCTGAAACAGTTGTAACAATTTCACTTCTTGGACGATAAACCAAACTCCCCGAAGAGATCGAGAAATGAATGATGTAAATATTTATTTATTTTATTTTTATTTATTTTTTTGTAGCATAAATAGTACATCTTAAATTATATTTTTTTAATCAAAGTGCTCATTATGTGATAATGCTTTGTCAAATTATTTAGAAGTATAGAAAAACATTATATAACTTGAGAAAAATAGAGGTTACTAGATAGACGCTTGAATTTTACTGAACGCAACAGTCTATTGGAAACCACTGCTATAACAAGAGTATAAATAACAAATTCAAATATGAATTAAATATATTAATTAGAAAAATATATATATAAAATAAATTTCATCAAAAAAAATTGTTGTTGCACAACCGGGATTCGAACCCGGATCTCTTTCCAAACCGGGGAAGGTGCATTATCCAACTATGCTACAGCGACGATATTTTTAGTGACAAATTTTACCTTTTTGATATTAATATATTTAATTCGAATACCGGTGGCGCAACAGCAGTATTTTTCGATAAAATTTATCTTTCTAATTAATATATTTAATAATAAGTACCTATTTAAAACAATATTTTTGAAACCTTGATTAATATTTTATTATGACTAGAATGCTAAATTACTAATAATTAGTAAGATATCAAAGATTAAAATTAACGTGGATACATTCTTCATGACATTGGTTCAATTATAAAGTGATATTAAATCATTCGTTCTTCCTAATTAATACATTTAATTAATATTTAAAATATCACAGACCTATGTTCTGAATAATTACAACTTCACAATAATAATGTGTTCTCCTAATAACAAATTCAATTTTAACACTGAATGTCGACCGATTTCGGGGCGTCCATTTATTCTGTATCTAATTAGTCATCTTTTATCAATTCTCATTCTTATTTCACGTCTTTACGCGAGCTTAACGTAAAAAATAAAAAAATAAATGACAGCACATGTCAAATGGATTTGGAAAATTCTTTTACTAAAGACAAAAGAACCAAGTTGATTCCATTAATTTGACATTCTTCAGTATAAGAAAGGTGAGTTCACTTTTTTCAATTTGTACCTATAATATTTCTTAATAAATACCAATTAATAATCTTCGATTAATTATTGTTTTCTATTATTGTAATCAACTCAAAATATCTGCTTCGTATTAGGGTGGGCTCCATGTTATTGAGTAGATGAAATAAAATAATTTATTATACAGATAAGGAACCGGTTACAGTTAATAAGGCTGTGTTTTAATCTAATGTAAATTTAGTTTACTGACAAATAAATTCATTTTTAAAAATATACATCACATTTCCGGTTCCTGTAAAATGGTTCGTGGAATATTTAAAGTAGGGAAGAAAAACTGTTGAGTATTTGGAACAAAAATTTGAAGACGGTAAATATTGGGATCGAAGAATCGACTTATTATACTGCATCAGCTTCCCAATCAGATCTTTGGACTCACTTATGAAAGAATGCACCAGCGAGGGGGGCATCCTGGTCCATAGTCCAGGTGACATTCATTTTCATTATATAGTATATTACATTCTTATTAAGGAGAACACAAAGTTGTAATTATTCAGAACATAGGTCTGTGATATTTTAAATATTAATTAAATGTATTAATTAGAAAGATTATACACATATAAAATCATTTTTAACGAAAAATATTATTGTTGCTACCGGGAAACAAACCTGGATCTCTTCTAATATGGGGAACGTGCATTATCCGATTATGTTATACCAACACAGTGGATTGACGATAAATTTTCGAACCTATATAATAAACTTTTCATGTTAATACATCAGCTATCGTTCTCTTATTTGAAAGCCATCACTTCGTTTTTACGGAATCTCAAATACTTTGAGTAAACCGATAGGGGACGGCAGAATTAACAATTCATTTTTATTAAATTTTGGACGCATTGATACAACTTATATATTATTATGGAGAACTCATTATTATTGTCATGTTGTAATTATTCAGAACATAGGTCTGTGATATTAATACATTTAATTTAGTGTAATTCACCTACTATTATAAAATCCGAACCTAAAATAAGTAGGCCTATGCTATATAAAAAATATTTATAAAAGATATATTCATAGGTGGAATATATGTCACATGAGTTCTTGCTATTTTCAAACTAAGCTAAGCGCTTGTCCCATAAAACTAGAAATTACTTGGTGGTTTTCAACGATGAATCTCAACCCCTGACCACTTGATATATATGCGAGAGTCTTACTACTAGATTTGCACACATATCATCATCATCCGTGTCTCCCAATCTATCCAATCTTATTCACTGCAAAATACGATAGTTTCGTCAGTTATTTTTAGTCGGCGGGTTCAAGGAACAAAAAAATTATTATAAACAAATATTTTTGCATCAAAGTATACAAAGATAGATTCGAGAAAAGTTTCCATATAAAAGTTTTTTGTAGCTAAATAATGAATTGGAGAATATGTCTAACTCATTTGTTGTGTTAATTTCATTATGAAATCGGATTAAATTACTACGGTAGGTATCTAGTCTGAATGTTTTATGCTTCCTTAATGATTTGAAACATGATGAAGATGGCAAATGATTATATGTCGTGTGACTTATTTTGAGTAGATAATTGAGTATAAATACTTTAATGAAAGAAATAACGCTGTATTAACAATTATTTTATACAGAATGTAAAAGACCTAGTCCACAATATTATACGGGTAGATACCTGACTATATTACGCGTCGAAAATGTTCAAGGGATATGTACCTAATCTCAACCATGTCAGAGATATAATCATATCAAAAACTATGCGATTATTTTGATTAAATAAAATATTTGATTAATTTTAAATTATATATTGAATACAAGAAATTAAAGTTCATTAAATTTCGATCGATCAGACTATTTTAGGTTAGATGATTTAGGTCCTGAAGCAATGATATAAATTAATAATGGGTAAATTTCGCAAATATTTATTTCGAAGCTTAACACGATTTTATAAAAATTTCTAATAATATTTTCAAAATTGAAAAATTTTACTTTATGGGTAAAATTCATTCTTTTTATTTTTAACTTTTTTTTATTAACCACTTATTGAGTAAAAATACATCTACCGCTTTCGAAAAATATAATTTTATTCTTCAAGGTGTCAATAACTAATGTAATTGTTTCTTTAACAGAATCTATTTTTAAAAAACAATAATTATTTTAAAAATAAATTCAGCTCTCAAATTGTTACTTGATGATACAAAATTACTAGAATAAAATTTTAGAATGGGACTTGTAGTTAAATTTAGTGAGTTGTTTATAATTTTTTGATTAGTTTTACACGCTTTATTTATCTCGAACGATTCCAAATTATTTCATTTATGACCAACACCGTTACATGCAAAATTGACAATCCCAATTTTTTATCGAAACCATGACCATTTTCTATCGAATGATTAGAATATTCTGAAAACCCACTATTGTTTAAACATCTCAAATACTCCTTTACTCTTATATTAAAATTTTGAATAATTTTACCAATATAAAATGCAGCACAATCCTTGCAACTAAAATTTAAAATTCTAAAACTTTTTTTAGTAATTTTTTATCAAGTGACAATTTGAGATAGGTACTAAATTTATTTTTTAAATAATTATTGTTTTTTTTTAAATAGATTCTATTAAAGAAACAATTAAACATGTTTTTCATTAGTTATTAACATTCTGAAGAAGAATATGATGTTTTTTGAAACCGGTAGATGTATTTTTACTCAATAAGTGGTTGGTAATACAAACTTAAAAATAAAATTAATTAATATTTCTTGAACATTGTGGACTAGGTTTGTTACACCCAGTATATCTAATAAAGTAAAGCTTGTAAATTTAAACTAATATTTTACAGAGGCTATATTGCAGAGATTATTATTTTTCACGCAAATAATTATATCTCCATATTGAAAAACTGGACCTAGATATAATCCTGATATTTGAAAAAGCGTCATAATATTCTTCTACCTGTGCGGAAATAGTTTCACGTATGTGATTGGCACGACTTGGATATAAAATGGCCGAATAATTGACAGGTGGTATCATTACGGTGATAAATGGAGAAAGTATTATTACTTATTTATTTCCAAATCTTTTTGCTTTAGAACAGTGACATTTTACGTATTAAGAAGAGTGGAAGTAAATAAAAATGAAGTTTCAAAAGTGTTTTTTTTATATTTAACAAAGAAAATATCAAATATTTGCGTAGGTAGGTAGTAAAATGAAATGAGACTGCTTTGAATAGTCGTGTATTGGGTGGTACAAAGGGGTGGTATAAAATATCAAAAGAGTTTGCTGTTGACGCAAGTCGAGTACCCATTCCCTATCCCTTTTGTCCATTCAATAATCTATATCTGTCCCGCTCTGGCCAACGCATTACTTGCGATTTCGCCAACGGGGGAACAGAATGCGCTCAGACATCGAACTATCAAGATCTTATGCCTTTTTTCTCGGATGATTTCTCGGTTGCACAACAAACGGTTGCAAACAAACATGCTAGTTAACCGGAGGTGAAGACGACGCCCAACCCAGGACTTTAGAGCAAGGTAGGCCAGATCCATCCACCTTTATTTCCTTGATAGTTCCAATTCGGGTTGGGTCAACTGATCGATATTATACTTATCCCACCAGATTGCAGAGTATAGAGGCAGCCAAGCGAATCGGCACGGTCGAGTCGGAACGCGGCAGATCGGAACTCGTTTCGGATCAAGCACCAGGGCGAGACTGGCCGCGACTCCTGTCGACGGGAGCCTGACCCTCGGGTTCAAATATCGCCAGTATCGTTGGTCAGCTGATCACAGCGGTAATGGTAGTGGATTTAAATCGCCGCTCTCGCATATTACCTAAAGTAAGCATAATTTATTTTATGAATTGAAAGATCGAACTCAAAAAAGTCTAAAACTTAGTCTTAAAAACTCAATTAAATAGAGTAAACAAAAATTATTAATCACTATCAGACCCAACATTAATATTTAGTTAATATTTAAAATAGTCTAGTGATTTAGACGCTGACCTAGTGATCTAGTGGTCAGAGGCATGATGAAACCTCCATACCTAAATCATTTTGAAGGGCGGATGATTACGGGGCATGGACAATTTCTGAGTAAACTGTTTGAGTTTAGACTTGTGGAAGCCTCGTGATGTACATGTGGGAGAGTGAAACAGACGCCTGACAATATTTTGTGGAATTGTGAGATGCTTAGAGATACACGTGAACGTATGATTGATGGTTTGACTAGACTTAGACACCGCCCGCCCAGGAATGCAGACCTATATAATAACATGACGAATCTTGTTTTATATGAGGAATTTATTCGGGTATGGGTGACTCGTTGGAGCTCGTTCGGTGGGTAATTAGGCCGGCCTGCATGGGTGAGACTCCACCTACGCGCCTACCTTTTACTCTCCATACCTTGTGTTTTGCAACTCCATTAGTCTGTCCGTTTAAATGTGACTCGATTAATTTTGTGTCTTGTCCACTGTCCTTCTTTTGGGAGTGTTTTTTGATGAATGGAGTGTCCCTGATTGCCTGCCTTAAAATACTGCACCTTAATTTTCCATCTGTATGTAAAACAATGTTCTATAGATTTATGTTATAAGATTTTTTTATGAATAAAGACAGCATTTAAGGGACGCTGGAGGGACAAAATTTGAAATCATAATTGCTAATAACCGCATTGAATTTCTTCTCTTTCGTTTTGCTTGTACTTAAATATGTAATTGAATTAAAGTCGCGTATTTTTATTAGCTTTGATGAGTGGGACCGACAAGGAAGCCGTAGCTTCTAAACCAGTCCCGGGAAAGGGTGGGTTCTCTCCTCCTGCTGTCCTTTAATGAATTAAGTTGTCGGGGGTTCGCGCTTCGTTCCAGGAGACCAACAAGTCAGTACTATTTTCATAGCACAAGCGTTTAGCTTAATTTGAAAATTATAAGAATATTGATGTGATACGTATTTCGTGTTCACATCTCTATATTTTTTTTTAAAAAGTGAATGGAGCTGGATGACTTTGTTTTACGCAGGCCATAAATAATAAAAATGTATGCAAAATTTGGTCCAGATAGGGAGAGGGTAAATAAGATATCCGGAGGAGCATATTAACTAATGCCTGTATAACTCAAATTTAATTTTTTGCCATAAGTGCTTGAAGTTTTCGTAAACCAAGACGAGATATTTTTAGTGTTAATGAAACTAATGTATTAGTTTGCTGCGTATTTCCAATGCTGCGTATTTCCAATATTTAAGATTGTCTACGATTCTAAATATTTCGAACCAACGCCGCACCGTTCATTCAGAAGTGGTTCCTTTACTCCATGCATATTTAGTATTACTGTTTGCCATAATGTTTGGCGTAATGCCCAAGATTAAATTCATGCAATAAATAAGACATTTTTATTTTTATAATGTGACTTCTAAAGGATTAAAGGAATGCAAAATTAAATGTCTATCTGAACAAATAAATGTAGCAGATTCTTAACTATCAAACATAAACAAATGAATAAATATCTACTAGCAATGAATATTCATAATAATAATAATATTTTATTATTTTCGAAACAACCCAATATTTATTAACACATAATTTAAGTATGCTGAGGCCCTAAACGCGCATCACACTTCCCTGGCGGTTAAGCCAGGATCTCAACAGCCATAAACACTTTTGGTACCGACGTCAGGTGACATGCTACAATAATATCAAGCGGCAACAGCTTGAGCGTCACTCGCCCTACCTGCCGTGTTCCCGACCACAAGCTTTAGATCAGCCTTCAGTAGCTACCCGCACGCAACTTTGTGTCGAATAATTCTAGTATCAACCGTTATCTTCTTATAATCTTCTCTAGTCCGCCAATATACATATCCTCACACTCCGCGACCACTCGAACATAGTGGAGAACTGGGAGATACAGGGGCCCCAGTTCCCGCGCTTACAACCTTCATAATAAACCACACTTTCTTTCACCACAACGCAATTAAAACACCTAAATCGGATGACCATATATCTGGCTATATCTAACTGTATTCACTAGGCATTTCATTTTGGAATTCCTCGACAGGTCGCGTAATGCGACTTACACTACTATCATACAGGGTGAATATTATGTTCCAGGCCGATGTTGTTTTTAAATAACTAAGAAATGAAATAAAATATTATATTATTTATTATAAGTACACTTCGCGTGTTATTTCAGTGCAATCTCATTCGTAATTTGTCCTGTACCATCGGAATTGTTGTCGGCTTATTGGCTTTCTTTTCAACTACCCTCACAAAAAATAGTCCAGAGCCTGATTTGACATCAGGTGATCGAAGAGGCCAGTCAATATCATCACTTTTTGACAATTTCAGGCGTAGCTCGGTCTGTGTATGAGGTAGCACCTTACTGTTGAAACCACATGTACTGCAGGCCCAATCGACCCAATTCGACTACCAAGAAGTTTTCACCATTAATGGTTACAGCATTGCCGTTATTATTTAGATAAAATGTTTTAATGACTTCAACACGTTGTTGAGGCATTAGATGCTCCATATTAAATTGTAATCTACGACTACCAAATGCAAACTGACAAATGTCTGCCAAACCAAATTTGTGCCATACTTTTTAAATCTCTCTTAATACCTTCATTACATAATAAACTATAAATTTGACATTGTTGTGAGTTATAATCGTAAATGTTATTAGTATTCTGGGGTTGGGGGGGTTGAATACCGGACAACCGGTATTCAAAATTGGTTAAGAATTTATTGTGCGGGACATTACTGCGTGGCTTCAAATCTTGTATACGACGATCAGTGAAGATTATTTTACCACTCCTTCAAGGGCAATGTTTCAAGTTACATACATAAATATTACAAATGGTGTTTGTCAGAATGAGGGATTAAAGAAATATCGGAATGCAAGAATAGTGGAAGGAATTCGAAAGGACAGGAATAGGGGATAAGAGGCGACTTAAGTACCACCCAGAATCAGAAAACACGACCCACCTGTGAAACACTTCTTTCGGTATCTGACATCAGTCATAGCGCGAAAGTGTTAAACAACACCATGCATAATGGCAAGATAAACAGCACTTAGTCAGTTCGCACGGTAGCGAGAAACCGATTACACACAAACAAATATCAGCCCCACACAGCAGCATGATAATAAATACAAGCCAACAATTCGTTCCCACATGGCAGTACGACTTTGGCGGCAGTCAACGCACCTAAAATGCTAAAACACTACATTCAGTTTGAAGGTACAAATTCAACTCCAAAACCATAGAGAACACACCACAGATAATATCGTGTTCTGGTTATAGGAGAAGGAGGGTGGTGGATAGGTAATAGACAAGAACCAACGATCTACGTATGTCACGTTCACATTCGCGCGCACGGCGACTGGCGATCCATAAATATGTTATAAAGTATTTTTATATTCATTTTTGTAAAACACTAAAATAAAGGGTGACCTAATTTATGGTACATATCTGGAGACCACTTTATCACAAAAATCGACCCTCTACAAGTCTTTATAAATAATAAAAGTGGTAACTTTGTATAATAGTTCTACATATTTAATTGCTGCAGAGCGAGTTTTCGTTATAAATTAAACAATGTCATTACTCTACTTGGGTTTATTAGCACTAGTCGAGTTTCGACAGAAACAATAACTCTCATGGACAGGTGAAGTATTAAACTGACTACTTTAATATACTATCAGTTTAATATTTCAAGTAGTGCTAATAAACTCAAGTAGAGTAATAAAATTGTTTCATTTATATCCATCCATTATGATGAAACTCTACAAGTTAACGCTGATTCTATTAATAATAGAATTGTCGTTCGTTGTTTTTTCTGTATACGCGCACAAAAAGGTGAACTTTCTTACCTTTCGTGTCTTCAGTTCAGTGGGAACACCATTATCTACAATCCGGTGTACCCACAAGCTAAACCGTAACCACCCAGATCTAAGGAATGACAGTGATTTGTATCGACACTTCCATCCTGAAACCCCAGGAAATAAATCAGAAGACAAGAGAGTGACTAAAATGTTTTAGTCGTTAAATATCCTTAGATAGTGTGCACACGGGTGAGATTTTGCTGGTCTGTCTGACATTATTTATTTATTTATTATTATACACGGCCTATTCAGGCATTAAGAGAATTTGTAAAATAACAGAAAATTACAACAGAAGTGTAATACATGAAGAAAAAAATTTCATAATGTCAGCATGTTTTTACACAATCAAAATTTAAAATAAATATAAAATGTGTAAAAAAAAATGTATCTGTCACCATTGAGTTGAGATACAAAAAATTGTTATAGTCTAGTCCTATAAAGAATTAAATTAACAGCAAAAATGTCGACTACTTCCGCATATTTATTTTCCAAAGAATGCATTCTGGCGACTGCGGAGTTAGCTAGTGCATGAGTTCTGACATTACCACTGTAATAAAACAATGAATTGTGTCTCAATGACCTCAATGGTGCGTGAAAGTCAAGCAGACTAACAATCTGAGGGTAGTTAATCATACCATTGATGATCTTGTATAGAAATATAAGGTCGGTCATCGTACGTCTCACTGATAAGTTAAACAATTTCAGACGGCTAAGGAGATAATCATAATTGATATCCTCAGAGCGTATATTTAACTTAATATTAATAAATCTTAGAAACTTTATCTGTATTCTTTCAACCGCCGTCGAGTGAACAATTATCATGTACCATTAATAAAAAAAACATTAAAACAATAATACTTTTACAGACATTAAAAAGTGACCGGCATAATTACGTAAACATAGTAAAAGTATTATTTATACAGTATAAATAAGACACATAACTATTTTTTTTATATAAAACTTAAAATAATGATATTTTTAATAACATACATTTTTGGTAAATACATAGAATATACAAGTTTAAATAACGGTATAAATACTGGAATGTATGAATGTAGGAGCAAAAATGGGCGATTTGATTGTATGCTGTTTATCGTACGCCGATGGTGCAGTACTAATGGCGAATAATGAACAAGAACTATAGTCTGTTGAGTAGAATGTACGATGTATGCAAGGATAAGCGACCTTATTATGAATGTCAACAAGTCGAAAGTGATGGTATTCGAGAAAGAGTAAAGCAAGACACCGTGTAGGTAATGAATGTTTGGAACAGGTAGATGAGTTTGTGTATTTGGGAAATATGTTTGATAAAAACGGAAAGGCTGAGAATGATATCGAAAGGAGGGTGACTGCAGAAAATAAAATGAACGGCGCTTTGAATTGATTTATATCTAACGGGAATTTGTCAACCGAGGTAAGACTAGCGGTGCACAATGGAATCCTGGTATCGACACTGATGTATGGAAGTGAGGCCTGGAGTTAAAAGAAGAGGAACGAAAGTAGACTGAATGCAGTGGAAATAAGATTACTTTGGCGTATATGTAGCAAATCTATCTATGACAGAGTAAATAATGAAGAAATAAGGAAAGAATATGAAGCTGATGTTAGTATAGTGAGTAAGATTAAGAAAGGATCACTCAGGTGGTTTGATCATATGGAACGGATGAATGAGGAAATAATGGTAAGAAAGATATACGACACAAGTTTTGATGGCACCAGAAATAGAGGACGTCCGGACGGAAGACTAAGTAAGTAAATAACACTGTATTTTTTCTCAATATTATTCAATTAGAAATGAAACTGAATTATTACGACAAAATTATAATTTCATTACATGTCAAAATCGACTGCAAGATTCTCTTAATGTTGTCAAATTTCCTTAGAATGCATCAATAAATTCTTATTATTATTTTAATTACGTATGTATGTGTATTTTGCTCTTCACCACTACTCTGATAAATCAGATAGAAAATGCTACAAAAGAATTTTATTTTTATTTTACATTTTCACATTTTCACATTTTTTTGTGAAGTTGCAATTATAGGACATAGTTCTACGGTATTTTTAATACAAATTAAATTAATCAACTAGAAAGATATGTAGTGATCGTAATTCGAATCTACCGCCATCTCAGTCGGCATCGACGCTAGCGACACCGTTGCCGGCTGCTGCTACAAGCCTGGCTTGAAAATTCACCACCAGGCAGTCTCTCCAGTTTCAGCGTTTCACAATGGCGGTCTTGCCGGCTCGCCTTCGCCGAGCAAGACTGCCAATTCATTTCATTTCATCATTTCCTACATCTTCATTCACTGTATTCATTTCTATCTGTCTTCAGCGTTTTTTATCATTTGTCATAATAAACCTCAACACACGCCAATCACATGTATTTCATTTAACCACCGTCCTAATCCCCAAAAATATATAAATATCTGTTGACGCAAGTCTACCTGTGCTCTTTGTCCTACTCTCAGCGCATTGTGTCCTTCCAATATAAACCTAAATATATACCTGTCCTGCTCTGGCCAACTAATTATGATTGCCTTCCGACACCGAACTGTCACGATCTATGTTATTTTTCTACCGTCCGAAAGCAGCGCCGTGCGTAATGCCAAGACCATGAAGAGACAGTGTTCTCAATAGCTTCAGAAGTGCAGTGATATCTCGGTTCTTCACTAAAAGAGGTGCGAGCTAACCGGAGGTTAAAACGACTAACCCAGGACTTTAGAACAAGGTAGGCCAGATCCATCTGCCATTATTTTCCTTCCTGAATGCACTTAGGGTTGCGTAAACTAATCATTATTGTAATCGATATAGTCATCGGGATCTTATCCCACCAATAACAAAAAAAAAATACTACTGGTAATAACCAAATATTTTTTCAGAGTTCAAGCTTCAGCGGAGAATATCACTAGCCCGATCACTCACCGGCAAGCGCCGTGCGAGACCAATGCCGAGCACCGTCGACTCACTCGTCTCACTCTTCAAACCTCACGCTCCACTGTCTTCTACACTCTTATTTTTCTCTTCCGGACTCCATACCATACCGACCAGACGTTTCATTCCATCATTAACGAAACGAATCCCCACAGATTTATTTAATTTGTATTAATACAAATTAAATAAATGATAATTTTTAAAAACTATCATTGCAAAAAATTTCATATCACCAAAGAAATCCTCGCAATTTGCAAATTTCGCACCAAAATGGTGTGAAATTTCAAAGCGTTTTCCGAACACGAGTCCTGGCGATCCTGCCCAACAGCCTGGCGTAATGCGATTTTATCTTCACCGTCCCGATATCCCTGTAATGGCGCAAACAATTACTGCTAATGGCGACGGCCTCACTGCACCGGGAAAACTTTTTCAATTAGGAAAAGAAAATGAGTGTGGCGCGCAATCTAACATCTAGCACTATTTCACAGCTGCCATCACATATAATTGTTGTCTAATTAACGACTTTTATAAACACTACTAATAACTAACTAATCTATGTTCGAAGATTTTATTTCACCGGGTCATTTTTTAAATTAGAATCATTTTGTCGTTTTACAATTTATTGTAACTAAAAACTAGCTAATTTCAATGAAAATATGTCTGATGGCCTGTATCTCTAAATTAGGTTTTGATCTCTGGGAGTTGATAGTGCGTGTGTACTAGATGCGACATTTTAATCTGCATGCAAAACATATGAGATGATGATTCATAAATAACTGTTTTGCTCCTGTATTAGAATGACACATCTAGTGCACACTTACAGACTCTCAGAGATCAAAGTCTCATTGAGATCATTATGGTCTATTAAAATTATTTTTGATGAGTAGTTTTTTAAGACGCTAGTGATCTAGTCGGGGGTTTGAGGCTCGTTCTAGAAGACCGCCAAGATAGTCCTATTTTCATAGCTTAGTTTGAAAATAGTAAGAATATTTATGTGACATGTATTCCGTGTACGCATCTCAATGAAGCGATGTGATATCATCAAAATTGTTCACAAATGCTTAGAAGATATTTTCAAAGTTTTTTACTAGTTATCTGTGATATCTATGGTTGGTGTATGCAAAAGTGCGTGAAAGGTTGGTACGAATGAGTGTGCGAAAGAGATAAATGGAGTTACGCTGGCGGCGGGTCTCTCTGCTCTGCATTTCGATCCGGGTTACATATCGTAATTGTCTTGTATTTATATTGTATGTAAATGTGGAGAATAAATATGATTGTTACCGAACATTCTGGTATTATTCCGACTGCACGAACCCGAGAATCATTTTCAAGGACAGCGACATATTGCTGATCACGAAGATACACTATACAGATGCTGTAATACACAACACTATCATATGTAACGAATATAAATTAAGAACAAATAACACACTTAATATTTGCAGAAGGTATTCTGATTATTGCAAGCACTAGGAAAGATCTAGAAAAAATACCTAAAGTTCTCAATAATTATAGTTACCGTAAAATGAATTATGTCAAATGAACATAATTACAAAGGACCAATAAGGATATCAGGCAACGACGGTAATTTATACAGAAGTACATGTACCCAGGTCAAATTTATAGGCAGAATTAACCCTTCCCAAACCATGCAGTAACACAGGTCTACCGCTCTAATTAAGTCTATAATATTTCAGTAAATATACGCAACATGCACTTAATTTTTTAGTTAATTTGAAGTAAAATATTTACGCTTAGAAATGATTAGTGAAAAATCAATTATATAAGGCGAATCCTACGAAAATAATTATTTTTAATTCATTCCGTTGTAGAATTAATACGTTGAAAAATACAATTTGTTGCAAGATAGAAAGAAATCACATTAATTTCACAGTGAAAACAATAACAATCATATGAATATAATGGTGTCTCTTTCTCACTAATTAAATGAAGATTGATAAAAAGGAAGGTTGTATTATACAATGCAACCTTCTATACAGAACTCATTGAAATCTCCGAATTATAATATCACACATTTTTTATATATTTAATGCTCAATACTTACAGTAAACTTATGACAATAACTATTTTTTTACATTTTAAAGGCTAATAGAACTCCAATTTTTTACGGTAACACGAGTTGACAGCATGGCTGCGTACGAGTATTTTATGTCACGGAATGGTAAAGGTTAAGAAAAAGAAAGAAACGCGAATCAGCGAAAGAAACATGTGGCATAGCTACCCAATGAAAGAAGAAAGTTGATGTATGGAGGGACGATGTCATAAAGGAAATTGTGAAAGAAAAGAAGAATGTGTCTATCTGTTGAGAGTAAATTGAGAAGAAGACAGAAGAGAAACGAAAGTAGACTGAATGCAGTGGAAATGAGATTACTTAGGCGTATATGTAGCAAATTTATTTATGGCAATGTAAAGAATGAAAAAATAAGGAAACAGTGTAAAGCTGATGTTAATATAGTGAGTAAGATTAAGAAAGGATCGTTTGGGTGGTTTGGTTATATGGAACGGATGAATGAGGAGAGAATGGTAAGAAAGATATACGACGCAAGTGTTGATGGCACCAGAAATAGAGGACATCCGCGGAAGACTTGGCGCAACCAGGTAAACCAGATAATGGAGGATGGTTCTGTTAGAAGTCTCAACAATCGGTGAGCTTGTATAAGAAGATATATGAATGTGTATGAGGCGATAATTGTGTGTCACTACAGATGAGTGTGACAATCTATCCTCTCTGCCTACCCCCGCGAAAAAACGGCTTGATGGTAAATAAGTAAGTAAGAAAGAGACATATTCAACAGATCCTTTGATATTATTAAAATAAATTATATTATGTTTATCTTGGTTTTTTATTTATATTTTATATATTTCCGTTCTGTTAAAGAATCTTTAAACATTTTTAAACTACAAAATTCCAGCGAACACAGATCAACTGCATAATATATGAGTAAAAAATATATTTTGTTTCCTTTTTATGGAAATTTTTGCAATAGCGGATCCCAGCTGGAAAGGTATGGTGGAGGCAATCTCTCCCCTGAGATATGAAAAACGTTTCAAAAGCGCATTTTTTTTTCCAGCTGAGAAATCTGTGCGAAATACTTAAATTGCTACCTTTTACCATTTATGAACCTAACAAGAATGAAGAAGTGACATTGAAAGCCTTATCAACCTATTTTAAGTTCCTATCAGTTTTATCTTAAGTGTTATGGCTGTAACAAATAAAAGAAGGATGTTACATTATAACTTATTATTTACGTTATAACTTATTATTTACGTTATGTACGTAAATCTATTATATTATAAACGTTATACTTATCCAAAACGATTATATTTTTTGCACCGCAAATACTTTGGTTAGATTTAGTCAAAACTTATCTTTTTATTTATTACGAAAAATAGCTACATATACATGTTACTCACTTAATGGGGGTAGTTGTATCTATAACTATTTAATTTTAAACTTTTTTATGAGGGGCGGTACTTGTTTATTTTATTATGATCGCAAAAAACACATGTTTAATCATATCATAGTTATAACGAGAAATTTATAGAAATACTAAAATTGTTTACAATAGTTTACAATGTTTACAATGTATACAGAAATAAGCAATCGGACAGTACATATTACAGTATACTACAATTGATCATTCAGTATCCCGCTATTTTAGTGATGAGAGTTCGTCCGATGATGATCTCGTTGTATAATATACAATAGTACATAATTCGAAAAAATTTCACCACCAAAGTGACAGATTTCGAACGCAAAGGCGAAAAAATCCATAGATAAATCATAGAATGAAGCATATTTCATGATTATTTGTCGCGCTTGTAGACATCTCATCTATGCTTTGACAATAGTAAATTTGACGTTCAAACGACCCGCAAACGATTTTAACCACGGGCGTTATTAAAAAGTTACCATAGTAAAAATTTACTACTGATCACACAACCGACCCTAAAGCTACTATATGCCATTATTTTCCACTCCCACCCCCGCCTCCGTTAACTCTAATCACCCATATATTATTGTCTGAAAGTGTTTTTAATTTTAGTTAAATTATAATATTGATAATGGGAAAATGTTCCCGAAAACGTTCTAACGTTTAACATAATAAATAATATATAATATAATAAATAATTCCACAAAGTTTCACCAAAAACCTTCGAACAGTTACCATTAAATCTAACTGACTTAATTTTTATTTATTATACATAACTATAATGTTCTGTCAAAAAAAAAACAAATCATATTACACCGACTAGGTCATCACTACAGAGAAAAAATACATCGATAAACAATACTCGTTTTATGACCGAAAAAAAAACACATTAGAATACAGAATTGTTTTAGACGCACGTATTCTTTCACCCTTACCACATCAATTATTTGTAATATCTCCAATAGATATTTGCATCATTATTGGTTCCAATATGCGATATGTTTTATTACATTCTTCACTGTTTACGATAGGAAGTAGATAAAATACTCAACTTTTATGGTATTTGGGTGTCGATAAGTAATAAATGTGCTAATATAATTTTTTTTTTAAAAACTTCTCGCAAAAACTGACGGTAGACAATTTTTCTTCAGCCTTTAAACATAACGAGACAAAGAAATTACATTACTTTAAAAAACATTATTCTGAAGTTTGACGAAAATAAATCGTGTGATAGGAAACTGATATTTTAATAATTTTGTACGCCAGAAATTATACGATAAAACATTTATACCGGTAAAAATTTATATGCCCAACACTTTATTTTTAATTCTCAAGAGACTACGATACGCTTCAGTACTTTACATGTGTCTAGACCACCTAAATGAAAAAGGTTTTTTTATGTTGTGTGATCTCTGCTGGTCTCCGTAAATTTCTCGCGTGTCCGCCGAAGCTTCCAACTGCGTTTTCTAAAAGTATACCGACCCCGATGACGGCTATATTATTTCTGACACAAGTTAAATTACGCCTCCGCCAACACCAAGTGCACCCAGAGCAACCGATCAAAAGGTGTGAAAACAGGAAAATAATGTGTTTACACAAAGAAGTGGTGAAACGGGATGTAGGAAGGGTGATAGGAATTTTGTATAGGGACAGAACAATAAAGACTCGAAGACCAACCAGGAAGCACGACTTACCTGGATTTTCTCTGCTGTAACCACAGCTCTCCTAAACTTTAGAAACAACTTCACACAAAGCACAGGAGGGGGTGGGGCAGATAGGTATAGTAAACCTGTTGGAATAGCCACACGTGTACGGCGACCAGCAATCTGGTCCTGTCATTAATACCTAACACAATGTATTCAATCGTCCAAATGCTTAGTGTATAAAGTGTATTGCTCCCTTTCATCGAAAAAATCCTCGCGTATATGTTTCCATCATACAAATGTTGGCGTAGAAAATTCCGCACACGGGTTTCAAACTATTTTCTCGCTATCAAAACTATCGAAGATTAGAACCCAACTCAATAATGCCAGTAATAAAAATAAAAATCATCATTATATTCCTACAGAATTGGATTTACTGAACTCTGAAGCAAGTTCGCAGATGAAAAATGTACCCATCGTTACCATCGTTACGTTCCCGCAAAATCTCCGGTAAAAGTTCGCCGATTCGATCTCTGCCATTTGAATAATCGACAAGACGTTCCACGTGGCAAACGTCAAATTAATCATTTAGACATGCACGCATAGGCAATTTTCCTCCCAAGATCTCGCGGGCGGGGCGGGGCGGGAACTTAACCCCTGATTGGAGATTAAGATATACGATCCGAAAAGAAGATGAATGTTTCTTCGGTTTTTATGCGGGAGCATATCTTGATCAGATCGCGATATCATCTGATCTATAGTCGCTTGCAATCCTTCGGTAACGGATTGTTTGTTCTTGAACTTTGGCCATCCTTTGAAAAAAGTGGAATCGATTTTCATTCTCATTCTCATTTTCATGTAAATCTCGATTCAGATATACATGAAGTTTTTTGTCTATTGTCAAGGTGAGCATAAAGAATATTCTAATGCAATGCTATTATTTCATTGTTTTATTTTATTTTAATTAATTAACGTTGTTTAATATGTAAGTAAATACGTACATTTAAGATAAATATGTCACTAATATACATATATTTAAAATGAAAATATGTCATATTTAATTATTTAATAATATTATTTTTAAACCAATTTTACGAGGTAATTATACACCAATTGGTTTCGAAAAATACTTCTTCTTTTATCAGGATGTAAAAAAAAAATTAAATATAATTAAATACATCTACCGGTTTCGAAAAATATCAAAAATATACAAAAATTGTTACTTGATAATACAAAATAATTAGAATAATTTTTAGGAAAAAATTTTAGAATGAGACTTGTGGTTAAATTTAGTCGGTTGTTCGTAATATTATGGTAAGTTAATTAATCCTACATTCTGAAGAAGAAATTGATATTTTTCGAAACCGGTAGATGTATTTACTGATTAAGTGGTTAATAACAATCTAAAATAATAGATTTTAACCATAATGTCGATTTTGTTAATTTTAAAAATATTAATTTAAATTGTTACGATAATGAAATATGTGGAAATTGACTAAATAATCCAAAATTAATGGAAACATTTTTACGTTTTTTTTTAGTATAGGATTTGTGGTTAAGGTTATTTTTAATATTTTGATTTATTTTATACACTTGACTCATTTCTAATGATTGAAAATTATTCAATTTAAGACAAACATTGTTTACATGTAAAACAGATGATCCCAAATATTTATGAAAAATATACTAATTTTCTAATAAATGTTTCGAAAATTCATATTTGTTTAAAAAATTTTAACGTAAATTATTTTTTTAAATAGATGTGTTTTTTTCTATGTATATTTCCAAGTTACTCCTGTAATTTGTTTTAATTATCAAATAACTATGGTCTAAAATTGCATTTCATACAATAAAATTGTGATTTCATTAAAAGTGTAATCTTTTAATCATTAACCTGTATATTTAATATTTTATTTAAGGGTGGGTTTAAGGTGCTAGCAATATGAATGTCGATACCAACTAACTGATTCCTATCAATCTTGAAATCAATCATCTGGAAGATGTTATAAATTTTACATGATCTGAAAATTTCAATAAAATCGCTTCAACGGTTTGAAAATGAGATTGAAATAACATTAAATTTTAAATAATATACAAACTGAATTTGAAATAATATGTAGGTTTTTAATGTAATAAATTATTTATTAATATCAATTGTATGAGTCAACTAAAAAGATATACAGGAAAAATCTATTTATCGAAGAAATATTTTCGTTGCAATATTTATTTATTTTATTCATTTGATTTATATTAAAAATATGACAGAACTATGTTCTGAAATTGAAATTTCATAGTAAAATAGTTTTTTTTTCAAATTATTTATTAGTATAAAATATGGATAAATTATTACATATCAATATGATACTGAGATGCCTAAAATGGTTAAGAAAAGTGCTCCATGAATAATGCAGAATGTTTTACGAGCAAATTAGCTGTAAATATTAAAAATATTAAATCAATGAACTAGTCATTTTTATTAAATTCTTAGAAAAATTTAATTAATGAAACTAAAAGAATTTTTTCTATATCTTGAACTATAGCAGAGTTACAGATGTTCAAAGTTGCATGTTTTAAAAACTATCGGTTTATACTGTTTTATTGTGTGACGTCACATCTTCCGACTCGACAAGTCAGAAACGTTCAACTTCCCACTAATATTGATAGTAGGTACTGGGGTGGTACATACGAGAGATGTGACGTCACACGGTGGATATGACAATCCGAGTATTTTTCAACAAGCCCAACTGTGAACGCCAATATCGCCGAAAGTATTGAACATTTAAAAAAAATTTAAATGTATGGAATCCAGAATTTTTTTTAACATACTACAAAAACTATTTTTATAACTTTTTTTTCAGACACTTATGTCCAAATTTATTTCCAGTATACAATTATTGTTTTGATCTCATACAAATAATATACATTTTGTGAAACATTTGGCTCAAACATCGTCATTTCCTGTTTTGTCCGACTGCAGCTGCTCGGACAAGATACGTTTCGTGTAGCCAAACTTCTCTTCGAAAGAAAACTAATTTGGACCGACAAAGAAGTGTCTCTGACTGTGTGAGATTACAGAAAAAAAGAAAAATGAAACTTAATATTTACTTAATTCAGAGCCTATATTGCCGAAATACAATTCCTTCCCGTTTTGATTGCGTATTGTGTTATTTGCCAACAATTATCCCGAGGGAATAAATATTGTATCCCGGCACGAAGAAATGTTTCCGGGTCGGGTATCGGCAATTTCAATCGGAAACAAAATTATGTTAAAGTACAGTGCCGTGAAAGTGTTTGAAAAGCTATCAAATGACTTTATGTCAATTTTGAAATGTTGGTAAGTATCTAACATTATTGGTTTGTTCGAAATGTTCTCGAATTTATAACGGTCGTTTTCATGGTTAAAAACATCAAATTATTTTTCTTCACGTTTCAAGACTATTACTGAAAATACTGGTTTTTGGTTTTTGGATCAATTTAATTTTGAACAATCCTTTACATTTATTTATTCCTAAACCATCCCAGGAATGTCTTTATCGCCCATCGTAGTGCTGATTTTTAATATAGGTATATTTACTCTTCTTTTTTCATATTTAAATATGGGGACGGCGATTCAAATTCATCAATCAAATTATCACCATCTCCCACTAATATCGATCACGGCGACATCTGCATTCAGGACCCAAGCTACAGCGGATAGCAGCCGGTGCCAACCTGCTCCGATCACTCGCCGACGAGACTTCTCTCGCTCTGCCGACTTGCTTCTATACACTTCATATTTCACACTGCCGTACTCTTCATTTAATATTCCTATATAATAAAATAAATATATTTAATTTCTTTATTTATTGCTTGACATTTTGAAAATATCTATATACTGACAGAAAAGCTCTGTTTTCGTTTTTGTACATTTATTTGTATATTGTATATTTATTTTGTAATGTACATTATGACATTTATATTGTTTTAATTTTAGTTTATTTTTATCTGCATATAAGTTGTTCGTTTTTGTGCTCTTAATATTATTTATCTTTTATTATTTTAATGTCATCCACGTCGGTCCCTGAGTAAGTATCGCAATTTCCGTGAACTCTCGCCATCTTGACTATGCTTCTACACTTTGTTCGGTATTCTGCAGATCTTCAGGGCTGTCACCAGAGAAGTGCTTGTCGCCTTTCCATCTGGTCGTTCCAAGGGGTGGGGATCGTCTTCTTGCGACCTGAACAAGGTGTATTTCTGCCGGACGATTCCTGCCTATTCTGAGTTCAATGACCTCATGCATGACTTCTATAGCTCCACTCTGGCTGCCTTCCGAATTTAATATGCTACATATTGTACAGGAATAGCTCTAGTACAATTTTAAGATTTCGTAAAATATTGCACACGTTGCTTTGTTGAATGGAATCGAAGCGAGAGAAAACCAATCTCAAAAGGATAGGGTGATTTCTTTCATGCGTAAAGACTATTATTTATTTTCTTAGACGTTGGTTTTTCAATAATAATAATTCCTCTTTATCCGTCACATGGGCCACTAGAGCAAGCTTCTCCAACATATCTTCCCTTCCCGCAAGATTCCCAAAAGATTAAAGGATTCGTCTCAGGCTACAGGTTGCGAGTCTATCCTTAATGTTCAGCTCCTGCAGAATAGAGACATTCGTACGTCTCCATGGTATGCGCAACATCTGTCACCATGGGTAATTTATTGTAAGTTTAATTATATAATAATAATAAAACTGCAGACAAATATCTTGTAAGACGTTTAATGTATTTAATTATTTAGATTACGTGAGAAAATTATGAATACAAAAAATTGAAATTGGTCGCTCCAGATAAAGCCGATTGAAAAATAAGACTTCATCTTGTCATTAGTACAATGGGCAGCTGTTAGGGATAATCACAGTGGATGGTATGAAATAATGGTGGAGGAAAAAACCACTCACTTACTGAACTCTATATCCACAATATATTATAACATTACGTTATAGTACCTACACGCCGATAGTGCTATCTTGGATTGCTGTGTAATGGCAATGGCAACACTACACCGCGTAAGGATCTTTTTTCTATGTATTTCCAGTGACGAAGAGGAGAAGCGCTGTCTGCGTCTCGTGTAAAGAATTCTTTACAAACATGTGATTGTTAATAATATAATTTAAAAAGGAAAGATGAGAATAATTATATAATATTAGACATCCGTGTTATGTAAGTGTGTTTGTTATTGTATTTGTTTTTTACAGAATGTAAGTCCCTTCCTGACGATGGACCTCCACGCTAGGGAGGCGCCATTTTTGTACGAGTGTTATCACTTCATCTAGCTATGTGATGGCTAGTAAAAAGGGTCATGGAGGATTGCCTACGAACCAGGGTAGAATGTAAGATCACGATTTGGATCCCATCCGCGCAACATTATCTCTACATGGATGGAATAACAGTACTTCAATATCTCACCGTGGACAAGTCAATTGACACAAGTAACGCAAATTTTGTGTTCGTCGTGGAGCACACTAGTGAAGTGGAATTCGACCTGGTGACCTACTAAAAAATAAACTTTTATTAAATTGTGCTTGCTCCCCGAATGCAAGTCAGTTTTGTTTGGTGTTGTTAAATATGAGTAAAATTTGACTCATTCGCTGAGGTCGAAGTTGATAAATGATTCCATTTATGCTTCTGTATGGAGCTATTTTGCACTTTATAATGTAGTTTTAACGAAGCGATTCTTTGTAAATCTTTTGTTAACGTTCTTTTCTCACATATTTTAAGTATCTGATAGTTTTTGTTAATTATAATGTAAAAATCTGTGACTCAATCTTATTTCTATTTCCTTTAGAATGACTGTCGGAACCAGGTGGGAGACAGAATAGCCAATTATGTTCATAGTACCCACAAGTCTCATGTTCTATCTTGGGTGAAGCCGGCGGACGCGCTGACGTTATGTCGTGCACGTCACAATATGTTATGCAATCCCTCGACGATGCTGGAAGATGATCACTTTTAAGACACTCTCGAAATTGAACAAAGTTACCGTCGGCCACTTTGCGTAGATTTCTCGAGGTAGGTAGGTGAACCGGCGCGTAATCGAAAAAACAACAGTTTTAGTTGTTTTCAGTAAGGCGATCAAATTAACACTGAAATGTGCCGCGCTAGTTGGCGAGCAAGTAGGCAACCAAATATGTGCCTGGGGCTGGTTAAGGAATCTATATAGGAATTCAGAACTTTCTTTAACAGCTGCAGACATATAATAAATATAATATTATTTTCAATCGTTAACTTTGTTTTATTAACCACTTAATGAATTAGAAAACATCTACCAGTTTCGAAAAATATCATTTTCTTCTTCAGGATGTTAATAACTAATCAAAAACATATGTTATAGTTTCTTCAACAGAATCTATTAAAAAAAACACAATTTGTTTAAAAATTCAGTACCTAACTTAAATTGTTACTTGATGACACAAAATTACTAGAATATTTTTTAGGAAAATTTTTTTGAATGGGACTGGTTAAATTTAGTTGGTTGTTTATAATTTTTTGATTAGGTTTACACGCTTTATTTATCTCCAACGATTCCAAATTATTTAGTTTATGACCAACACCGTTTACATGCAAAATTGGGAATCCCAATTTTTTATCAAAACTATAACCATTTTCTATCAAATAATTAGAAAATTCTGAAAATCCACTATTATTCAAACATTTCAAATGCTTCTTTACTCTTATTTTTAAATTTCTACCTATTTTACCAATATGAAATGCTGCACAATTCTTACAACTAAGTTTAAAGACACCAGAATTGTTAAATTTATCATCATTGACTTTAGAATTTGTTTCTATATTATTATTTGTATAAAATTCCCGTCTAGTGTTTCATGGTAGGTGTTTTTATATTTGATTCGAAAATTTATTTATGAATAAATTCCCACTTATATATTATTTTAATTTATTTTTTAAATAGTATCTATTAAACCTGTATTATACTCGTTTTTAACTGCTATTTTTTTAATTGTATTCAAATCAATATTGAAATTGGATGTTGACATAGGAATATTGACTAAACGAGTGGAACCCTGAATTTTTATGTGATAATGAATAATTAGATTCACTATGTATGATAGTATCTGTAAAAGTTGGTTTTCTAAAAATTTTGAATTCTATTTTATTATTATTTTTAATCAATATCAAGATCCAAAAAAATTTGTGTCGAATTATTTTCCATTTCTAATGTAAATTGTATTTTATTATTAAATGAATAATGAAATATAAAAATGTTGTTAGTTGACGTTGTGAACCTGGCCAAATACATAATATATCATCCACATATATTTTCCATAACAAAACATTTTTTAACAAAGGAGAATCACAATCAAAAATATTCCACTCCAAATTGTCTTCAAAAATATCTGCTATTAATGGACTTGTGGGTGCTCCTATAGGAATAAATATATGTATATATATAAATATAATAAAATAAAACAGGGACAGGAAGTGACTAGAAGTCTTCCTGAAACGAGGAGTGTCGTCGTCTTACATTAACTATTTTATCAATATATAGGTGCAATAGTATCTTCGTCGACAAATATAAATTAAATCGTTTTAAAATTCAATACGCATATTTATTTAGCATGAAAGCTTTTAAAGCATTTTCAATCACCATAAATAACCGGCATCGGATAGGAAATACGAACGTACTCTGATGAAAAACGAAATGAATGTACAAATTTGCGGAGGGATTTTTGAGTGCTCGATAGTCCGAGTTCATTTAAACTTCCGTTTCAGTGTTTACCTCAAATAAAAGAGTCTATTACACTAACAGCGAGATTTTTTTTATTCAGTGCCTATTTAACGATCGAGTTTATTCATTAATCTCTGAAAGAGTTCACATTAGAATTACCACGATGATTGTACGGGTCGACAAATGGAATAGATTCCGCAAGCTGAGCCGACAATTGTAATCTAAAACAAAAGGTTCAAAATATTTAGTTTTGAAATAAATATGTGAAATGGGTGAAAACCGCAGACCAACAAATGAATGAATATAAAATAAAGTGTTCATAGAGGAGAGGGGTTTGGAACATTAGTAGCGGGACGAGGAGCATTCTACACACACACATTCTTGGCAGAAACATAAATCCGATAGATTATAACACATTTATGCAACATTTAAAGTATTTACTCCTATAAAATTAAATCTTTTTTCACATTAATGCATATTATATAGTCAGCGTTTAAATTTTCGTTCCAATCTAGTCATATTTTTAAAAAAGTCACGGAGCTATTTGATTTCGTAAGTGATACCATATTTACAATTAATATATGTACAAAATATTAAGTAGCTTCCCACCTTCTGGTGTCGTATTAAAGTATTATTAAATAGGGTAAGTACGCTGTGAACTAAGTTGAACGAAAAGTTCAATTAATTGTGACAAGATTAGAAAATTAATATGTTAGCATGTGGTTTATTTACAATATTAAAAGTGCAACCAACGTACAAACGGCGAGTATTATATATTTTTAAATAGTTTTAATCATTGAGTTATTTATGGCTCTTACTAATGCACGTGCAGATGCACAAGTACAACCGTGTGGAAGGGTTTGCAGTTCGAGGATAGAGCTCCTCAGTCATGCGAGAACTCAATTGATATACCATAGCAGACGACATCCTCATAAAGAGGAACATCGAAGACGAAGAAAACTATACATATATGTTTTTGATGCTGTTCTGAGTCAAAGAAACAATCGATTTTGATATTCAGCCATTCTGTGTTAAAACAAAAAAAAAATTCTTCTGTTTGGAACCGTAATTTTTATTACACAAATAATAAATATTTCATAGAGACGAAGCTCTTTTTTATTATATTTAAAGGAAATATATGGAAGAATTGGTAATTACAGGGCTTACGACCTGTCTTCGACTGACTTAGTGATCACTTTATATACATATAACGTTCACCATTCTCACCCATTAATCAATCTCCATATCTATCAAATTTTTGAAATATATAATATAATATATACAACAGTGCCTTCAAAATCCAGTAATTGTGTGCTCTTAGACATATTCAAATATTGTTAATTTTTATTGTTTGTTTTCATATTTTTCTTTTTTTTTAAAGCTATATATATCCTATCAATTTATATATATATATATTTTATGGTACTTGTGTTGATGCTTATGTTTTGTTTAATTAATAAATAAAAGAATAGTAATAAAAATATTCAACTGGAATCATTAGAAATTGCTATACTCTATTGGCATTTAAAATGAATATCCGTACTTAACCTACATTCAATATTAATATAATTAAGTAGAACAAATTATTTTTACGGAGCATTCAAAATTCTATGATTTATGGTAATCTATTTAAGACTTATTAACATCATTTTTACTCAACGGTCTAGATCAGGCATCGGCAACCCATTTCCGCAAATAAAGTATAATATATAAAAATAAATTATAAAACATAAACATGTGTAGTGTGGTCGATGAAAAGATGGTCTGAATCGTTTCCGTTATTTAAAAGGTGCGCGCGCATCCGTCATGGATGGGCCAATGAGAAAGAGCCTGTTGCGCAAGAGAACGCATATAAGTAAAGTTCAAAAATTGTTACTGAACAAAAACTTAAAAATGATATTTGCTTTTATAATAATTATAATTAGAATTTTGCTTTTTGTTTAGTTTAAAACTACACTGTAACAGTTTTCTCAATAAAATTAATTTTATTATTCGGGCATTGACCCGAATCGTTTTCTTAATAGTCACATTTTGGTTGATTTTGTCGTGCAGCCAAAAAAGGTTGCCGACGCCTGGTCTAGATTATCCTAACAAATTTGTAAAGCCTTCCGAGTGACATAATGTAGTGGTCCAGGATGTCAACCCACTCCATTCGTCTCAGTCTTACGCTACTTGCAAGGCTGAGCTGAGTGATGATCTTGTCATTTATTGTATTTAATCTCCCTACCTTGTAGGAGATTACCATCTCTTTGTTATGATAAGTGTTCAAAGGTTTTTGGTGAAACTTTGTGGAATTCCATGATTATTTTGTAAATTGAGTCAAAACTCTGTTTTATTCCACTACACTTTTCATTGTATTAAATGATATAACGCTTTTAATTTTAGTTGAACTATAATATTGATAATAGTAAGATGTTCCCGAAAACGTTACATCATTTAACACAATGAAAAGCGTAGTGGAATAAATCAGAGTTTTAACTCAATTTACAAAATAATATTTATTTTGCTTTGGATATTGCCAATTTTATGAGATATATCATCAGGTTTTTTTCAACTCGACCAGCTATTCACCTTCTGTACAAAGTAGACAGTATGTCTTTCCAGTTATTGTTTTTGTAAATGCCTTCGATAGCTGGTTTTCAGGTTTCCGATTAACAATAAGCACACATATGATATATGAGCTGCACAAGTTCCGATGTTGTTATTTTTTTAGCTGGGTTGTCTTCTTTAGGTTTTGATCGACCGAAGCGCGCACTGGTAGTTTATTTGATTATTTTGCTTTCCGCAAAAGGGCGGCAATACTCATACATACACATGTACATTATTATAAACCAGGAAACCCAGTGGTGTCAATCGAAGTAACAAGGCGCGTAAACATTCTTTATCGTCAACCATTATTAGGTATCGTTTCAACACAATGGCTAATTGCAAATTCACAGAGCCACCAAACACCCAAAACACGTTAATAACATTTGTAAAATCACACCTGACCACAAACAAATGGCGAGTCAGAAGCGTATCGGACCCGCCATTGTCACACACGTTTTCCTAGCAGCACTGGCACATCGTGTTGTTCGGCCAGATAAATAATGCCGCTCGATTCGGGGTACACTTCGCAACGCTCGCGGGCCCCAAATATAAAATATCATGAATGTCAAAACCAACACAGCGATACCCCATCAAATTTCCCGCCTATAAAACAAAACTGCCGTCGCGACAGAATACAGATCGGGGTGACATCTGTGGAGGTCGATAAATAACTAAGCCCGCGGATCGTATAATAAACATTCTTGAAAAGCCGCCATTTTGATACATCGTTTGGAAGCAATAGATTTGAAGTGCCGGATTACGCCGTTTCAAAGGCTGCGCGAAGGTCGAGTCGCCCTAGAAGAAACTACCGTGATTCGTCAGGGATCGTTCATGATTTGAATTTATTCTGATTTAATAGAACAAGTGGAAATCTACAAATATTTGGGAAAAAGAAAAACATACGATGCGCGGTTGTTAACCTTTACCATACCATGCTAAAAACACCCTACGCATCCATGCTGTCAACTCGTGTTACTGCAAAAAAATTGACTTTTTTAAGTACTTTAAAAAAAAAATTACAAGCTTAAATGACTTTAAAATAGTTAATGTCATAGTTACTATAAATATAATAAGAAATGCTAAACGTAATAATGTAATACGTTCATTTTACATTCGAACGTTATTTTTATAACGTATTCGTCAAGAGACTCAACTCACACTCATTTAAAATAATATGTGATATTTTTCACGAGGTATTTTTAACGTAGATTGATTGAATCCAAAAATTATTATTTTTATTATGATTCGCTTTACATAATTGGTCTTCCACTAGTCATTTCTAAGTGCAAATTATATTTTTAGTACTGGGTTAAATGTAAGTTTTACATTGTGTATATTTATAAAAATACAATTTAATTGGCTCGGTATACCTATGGGCTAGGGAAGGGTTAAGTAAGTACCGTTGCCGGATATTTCCGGTGTAGCGCTACGGTTGCGATGTCGCGCATACACAATCGTTCCTTCCATCTGTTGACTCACCACATGCAACGTTGGAGACATTTAGATTTATATATATTTACATTTAGATCAGCCCGCCGACTGTGAGATTCGGTCCGCAGTTCGCTTCTTGAATGCACAAAACATGAAATCAGCTGGCATTCATCGCCAGTGAATTCCAAAAGTTATTTCCATATTTTCCTTCATCTGAAACGGTTCCTTGGTGGCAAAGCGTTTTGATAACGACGATGAACTCAAAGGCGGAGTACTGACATGGTTTTCATCCCAGGCGGCGTCGTTCTATGATGAAGGTATACAAAAATTAGTACCCTGTTAAGACAAGTGCTTTAATAATGGTGGCAACTATAAATTTAAGGAGTTAATTAATGGGATACATTTTAACATAATGCGGTCCTCAGAAATATAATTGAGAAAGAAGACAGAGACAAGAATTCATTCAACACCTACAGACAATTTTTGAATGGTATCCAGGACATGAATATAGCACCAATAAGGATACAAATTTTTAATACAAAAGAAGAAGAATAAATAATTACAATGGTACAATTGATAAATTTCTCTATGGAAGACTCAATTTAACCGTTGCCATTCCGTAATAGAAAATGCCCGTACGCAGCCATGGTGTCAAGTCGTGTTTTCATAAGAATTTTTTTAAATATTGTAAATTAGAAAGTATGCTTTTACTAACTTCTTCTTCTTCTTTTAAAAAGGTAATCCACCCTTCAAGAGTGATTTGTGCCATTAATCAAATTAAAACTTTATTTTATAGATAAAAATACAATAATATTATAGAATGCGAAATATTATATTACAAGTCAATACCATTATCGTTCAAAAAATTTGTTATTATATAGATTAAATGTGGTGAGTTAAGGAAAAGAAGATGACACAGTTAAGCGGGAGTTGAAAATTACCATTGACGAGATTACTGTAAAAAAAAACCTGTAGTCCGCAATGAACAGGCAAAAAAGATATGGTCAAGAGTTTCCTTCTCGGCACCACACTCACACATTGGGGAATCACAAATCTGGTTCATTTCATTTTTATACATAATTGTAATAAACCAAAAAATTGATAAATAAAAATGAAAAAATATATATATATTTTACTTTTTAGTTATTTAAAAATAATATTGGCCTGGAACATAATATTCACCTGTACAAAAGATGTTATTTATTTACAACTTTGTTTTTAACCACTTTTATGAGTTAAATTTAATACACCAACCACCTTCGAAAAATACAATTTCTTTCATCAGGATGTCAAATAAACTAATTAAAACCGTATGTCAAATTGTTCTAATGTTTTTAAATTAATTAAATCTAGTACATAACTTAAATTGTTAAATTTAACAATACATTAAATATGTTTGTTTTAAACTCATAAACTTTTGCATTAAATCTGTATGTTTATCGAAGAGCAGAAACAATTTCGCCCATAATCATTAATAACAAAATCGAAAAATCTATTTCGAGGATGTAGAGCAAACACTTACGGTGTTTGCTGTTGGGGATTGCTTTTGTTGTTTGATAAACATACAGAATATATATTTTAGAAAAACATTTGCTGACTCCTGAGAAACACAAAAGAGACAAAAAATATAAATACGATAAAAATGAAACAAATACGACTGTACTTTAGTTGAATCCACAGTTTTGAAAAATCGTGTTTATAGGGAGACCATTCATTTAAAAGAATAAATATTGTAAAACAAATTATTTAAATCAACTAGAAAGGTATACAGAAAAATATATCTGTCGAACAATTTGGTTACCACCGGAATATGAATCTGGAACTTTAACACTGACATTACGTTTACCACTTACACTTTACACGACAAATTTTATATTTAAAAAGATACCTATGTACTCTTTTTAAAATGATTATTTTAATTTGTCTTAAATATATATAGAATTATATATATTCTAAAATTGCAACTTCATAATTAAATGTATTTTCGTTAAAATAATATATGTGTTATGTCGAATATTTTCCAGATTTAACACTTTATATTGAATAATCCTGGCGTCATCTATCGTGTTTCACTCAAAGATTTTTGATATTCATGGCAAAATATAAAATTGATAGCTTTTAATAGTGTATCATTTATAAAATACTAAATACATGTATAAGTTTTAAATTTGTCGTAAACATAAATAGTTAATGCAGCGTAATGGTAACGCACGCAAAATATTTTTTCTATAGATATACTTCTAATTGATTCATTTAATTTAAAATTGATATTATTTCGAACATGGTTTACTTTTTATTGCAATAACCTTCTCTAGTATATTATGTGTTTCTAAATATTTGCGGCATCGTTTAAAGCCTTCAAAATTCTAGAACATAGGCCTCTTCTTTTCTTCTCCAATCGTCCCGGTCTTGCGCCAAGCGTCCACATTAAATTTCACATCTGACTATCTCATTTTATAAAACGTATATTTAATCTCAGAGATCAAAGGACAAAGATCAGTTGGTATCAGTTGTGTCATTCTACTCTGCGTACAAAATACACGTGACGATGAATCATGCAGCGTTCTGCTCTCAACTCTGCACTATCTTTTACGTGCTTTCTAATCGAGTCTGCGACACAAGTCTCGTCCGTGTATATGCGCCATTAGGAAAAACAACCCACACTGGCCATCCTCACGTCTCGTCACGTGACCTGCCTAGTTTCACTTTATCCACCACATCCGTTGCGTTTGTTTGTTCTCTTATGTATTTACTTGTCTAATGGTCCTTAAGGTGTATACGTTTTTCTTGCTACTGTTGTATCAATAGCATATATAAATATAGGTATAATAGTATGTAATCATTAAAATATTTGTGGTTTTTCTAAAAGTTTAGTATTTAAGTTATCACAATTACTATGATTATTTGTTTTTGTTGTCAATTTTCAAATGTTCCGATCAATTAATAAATAAATATATTTTCGTAGAAAGCAATCACTTTGTTGTTTGACATATTAGATTAAATAAAATACAATCACATTGTTTGAAACCACAGAATTTACGTCACGGCTTGTCTCAAGCTTCGTCAGATCGTATTTAAAATTATTTTTAGTTAGTTTTAAATACGTCCTGACGAAGCTTGAGATAAGAGAAACCGGTTGACGTATAATAAATTTCGTGATTTCAAACAAAGTTATTGTATTTTATTTAATATAAAAAAAAATGTTCCATAAGATAAATATACAAACTTAGCAATTATTTTTCAAATATTCTGATCGTTAGTCTAGTGGCAAAGCATTGGCAGAGATACAATATTAAATATGGACGAAAAGTATGGATGAAGTGAGTTTCTTAAAATAAAAATATATGTATATACTAAAGACAAATAAAACAGCTGCATGCACAAACATAAGTACAAAAATAAAAATATATTTTAAATGCGACATTATAATAATTTAATATATTTAACGGCCATATTTTTTGTTTCTACTTCTACTTACGGTGTGTTTTTCTAAATCTAATCCGAATGACATCAAACATACCGGAGATGTTTTGAAATTGATTTATAATTCAACATACAGTACGTTGCCAAGTGGTGAATGTAGAAATCAGGTAAAATGTACGCGTAATCTTGTTGATACTTTGTTTTTATTAATCCTGGTTGCAATGCCATTATCGCGATAGAAATAGTAACATCGTGTAAATTTAATTCTTGATAGTTTTTCAATTTACAAAAATGCTCGAACCCAATGATATGATTCTTCGCATATGGGTGGGTACATTGCCTCACTCATGGTTCACTTATCTATTTAAAGAGACATGCGAACATCCATTACATTATTAACATAATGAGTGTGTTTAAATATTTGATTTATTATACAAGGTATCCCAAAAGTTATTTTCATAATAAAAATTCTGTAATAAAATAATAGATAGGTTTAATAAAAAAAGTACAGTCCAGTCATTGGGAATTTGTTTCTAAAAAAATATGTTTTCTAAATGTGATCCGTTATTTCGCTGGCACTCTTCTAAATGGGAGACAAAATTTCTGAGAACTGCTCGGCACGTATTCTCCGTGATCGCTGCTATTTCATCTCGGATATTTTCTTTTAATTGGTCAAGAGAGAGAAGATTGATACTATGTACCATTGATTTAAGATAGCCCCGTAGGAAAAAGTCCATTAGTGTCAAGTCGGGGCTACGTGGAGATCAGTTTATATCACCTCGTAGAGATATCAATTTTCAACGAACAACTAGTAAGGACACGATCCATAGCGACTGAATTCCCAAGGACGCGGCTAGCGATCGGCATACCCCCCTGTCCCTCTCCCGCGCGTTGCGAAAGTATATAACCATTATTCGAGAATTCATATACATACTGCATTTACCTATAAAAATACGTGGACGTTGGTTAGCTACGTGCTCACGCCCGAATTCTCACAAAAAAGAATACCCGCACTAATGCACGGTATAACGTCCTATTTGTGTCACGTCCGCCACATGAGTAAATAGCACGTAGGCAGTAAATCTGTATATAAGACGCAATGAATAGTTAACTTAATTTTACGTGTAACAACCTAAGTTTTCATTCACCGAATACATCTCTTCTAATATATATCCTTCACGTATCTCTCTAAGATCATTATTCGTCAATTAAAATCATACGGAGATTGAAAAAACTAGCACCTGTAAAAGATTATGACAAAACGGAAATACAGCCTTTGTTATGTATGTAATATCAACAGCCAAATGAAGTCAAAGTTACCAAAGAATATTGAATTTTTTCACAAAATATGATAGTGTTAAATTATTTGAGTGGCTTGTTGGTCTAGTGGCTATGACCCTGATGTAGTGATCCAGTGGTTGAGCCTCGTTCCAGGAGACCATCAAGTTAGTCCTATTTTGTTTGAAAATAGTAATAATATCGATGTGACATTTTTGTATTCAGTGTATGCCGGGTGCGGTCACTTCATACATGCTTTCGATGCTCGTTAACTTTTTGTTTCTAACCATAAACATCACTGCTGCAAATAAATTCGTGCTGTCCTTTAGAGACCAGTTATAACACACATTATGACATGGTGGGCGCATGGGGCGAGTCGAAATAAATATACATTCTCAACTTTAGAACAGATTCCAGCAACAGTGGATTCTATCATTCGTTCTGTATCCACAAAGTTTGAAAGTATTCGACTTTGGCACATGCGCATTTAGTTTCGCCTGTCAATGTCTTCGAACGTTTACGCATTTGTATACGCGTTCGTCTACGTCTGTATACGCATTCGTTAACAGCATCCAACGTTCAAAAAACAACTTTGGGCATAATGCACAAACTAACATCTTACATATTACGAAGCAAGTAGAATATTTTGAGCAATTTTTTTTTGACGTTTGGCTTGAAAACTTGAAGCCGAATTATTGAAATATTTTAAATATGAATTAAATATATTAATTATAAAGATATACATATAAAATCAATTTATCGAAAAATATTGTTGTTGCGCCACCGGGATTCGAACCTGGATCTCTTTCCTAACCGGGGAAGGTGCTTTATCCAACTAAGCTACAGCGACATTATTTTTAGCGACAATTTTCGACCCTATATGTTACCTTTTTGATATTAATACATTTAATCGTTCCATCATTTGACAGAGCCATCTACCTTATTTTTACAGAATCTCAAATACCTTTGAGTAAACTTATAGCAGACGCCAGAATTATCAATTCATTTTTATTAAATTTTGGACACATTGATAACAACACATTGACACACCTATAAAGCACCTTCCCCGGTTAGGAAAGAGATCCAGGTTCGAATCCCGGTGGCGCAACAACAATATTTTTCGATAAAATTGATTTTATATGTATATCTTTATAATTAATATATTTAATTCATATTTAAAATATCACAGACCTATGTTCTGAATAATTACAACTTCACAATAAGAATGTGTTCTCCTAAAAATAAAAAATAAAAATAAAAAAATAAAATAAAAATATTGAAACATTGAATATTTTTCGATTAGGTGTACGTTATATTTGTATGTTTGATAGTAGGTATAAACTTATTATCCAGCATCCCTTCTACAAAAAGTCACCGACCGCCACTGGTGTACGCATCTTTATTTTCAAAAAAAAAGTTCTGTGAAATGAGTAAGTAATAGATGGAATATAAATAAAAAAAACTGTAAAAAGTTAATTGTTGATATTTTTTTTATAAAACATAACAATAAAAAGATAACGATTTATATGGAAAAGAAAAATACGAAAAATACTAAAAGTACATTTAAGTATTATAATTAAGTTATATAATATGTAACTTAAGACAACAGAACACCTGACGTCACGCTTCACCACATCAAGTATCCCTAGAATGAACTATTTTTTCGTCATATTTCCACGGCATTACGCTATCCCGTTTTCTCGGAATAACATACATTTTTAATGGTCCGTATGGCGCGCATTATACAATATTCCTACAGGGCGCCCGCCCCTGATCCGTCCCAAATAATAAATCCTCTTTACTTTACCCATTCATGTTAAAAAATATTACATACTTAACCTCCGGGGTCGGGTCTCCTGCGCGCCGTGCGGGGGTACGCGTTGATATTCCCACGCAGCGCGGCCCGTCCTAAGTACCGTGAGAAATTGGAGCATTGTTTCATGAACGATAAATAAAAAACTTTCCGTCTACCATACACAAACAAAAGTACATCTATGTAGAGGATGTCCCAGAGACAGTAGCCCGAACAGACCCTACGGTTAGGGGACATCACTACCAACACTTTGAGCAGCGTCAAATAGGGTTATCCGAAATTCAACGGCTTAAAAGTTATTCTTAATGAAAACATATTTTTATTATGAAGTTGCAATTTTAGAACAGTCCCATGGTATTTTTAATACAAAATCTATTTATCAAAAAAAAAAATTGGTTGCTACCGGGATTCAAATCACGACCTCTTCCTATTTATTTTTTTATTTTATTCAATTGAAATATTTTTATTATAAATCAAAAGTGAACATACAATGATAAAATAGACTTATTAATTTACTGTGTGAGATGATGTATTAAGTATCCACCTTTGATATATATAGCATTGTCCTTGCTGGACTACCGTCTGTGTTAAAGTAGACAGTTTATTTCATGTTGTTGCGATGTTAATTAATTAAAAATAAAAATAAAGAGTAAGATTCGACAGAGATATATAAAAAAATAATAGAGGCAATAAAAAATTATAGTGAATGCATTATAAATGTAAAGTGAATCATTAGAGTATAGCTGGAATGTTAAACAGCGATGCTTCTGACTGATCTCTACCCAATTGAATCGTGTATTGAGTCCATATTTGCGTAATTATGTTTAAGCGAACGATTTTCAGTTATCCTTATTAAAAACATATACAACAAAAGTTGTATCAAAGTTTGCCCAATGTCAAATTGCCCAAATCACATCAATGGTATTTAGAAATCATCGCAATGTTAAATTGATTGTTTTGAAAAATGGAATAATATTAAATAAAATAACAATCGCTTTGTATGAAACCACGAAATTTATTATACGTCAACCGACTTTGCTTATCTCAAGCTTCCGATTAAAACGACGTATTTAAAACTAATCATAAATTCAAAAAGTGTTTACTTATATATTCATAAAGAGGGAGATAGAATATGAAATTACATGTGAAAGAGAGAGACAGAATACATATATAGTTAAATAGAACATCAAAAAAGACAGAATACATATACAGATAGATGGAACATTAAGGGTGGGGAAAATACAGTGTTGATGGATATTAAATTGATTTTAAAGGAAACATGCCTAATATGGGGCTAATGGATAAATTAATTTGATTATTAAGAATTGGCGTACCACTATTTATTACCTTTTTTATTTCAAAGTCTTCTAAATTGTCCATTAAATTGTTATTTAATTTAATATATTATGTCAAACCAAAAGTGATTGCTTTCTACGAAAATAATATAATATCAATTATAAAAATATACAGAATAAAAGTTCTAAATTTGTCGTAAATATAATCGATGGGTGTAGTGGAATGATAACACGTGTTCTCAGAAAGGAAAGATTCGATTCCCGAAAGCAGCCAAATATTTTTCTAATTGATTAATTCATTTTTTATTTGAAGTTATTTGTCTTTTGAACATCTTGTACATAAAACTAAAGTCTGTTCGTATATATATAGCTATAAAAATCGCATTCAGGCAAACAGTACGATTTTCTGTGATTCACTTAATTTGTAATAAATACCACCGAACCGTTTTGAAAATGCAACTCCACAACAAAAATGTGTTTTTTTTTATTAAAGGCTTCCTTTTCAAAAATAATTCATATTCTCGCGCTTTTTACGCAATTGTGGATTTTCATTATTCATTTATATCAGAATTTCTAGGTAAAAAACGTGAAAATATTAATATTTTTTTGAAAAGGAAGCCTTAATAAAAATAAAATATGTTTCTTGTAATATTCCAATCACATTTATTATCATATTATTCAGATTTTAATATATCGTATTATTCTGTCAGCTACATATTTAATATAGCTTTATTTCTCAAAATATATAGTTACGTACAGCATTTCCAATATACTGACAGCACCATCTTGTAGTTAATGATCCAGTCGCCAAGGGTTCGAACTTAATTCCGGGAGACCAGCAAGTTAGTCCTATTTTCGTAGCACTAGAATTGTTTGAAAATAGTAAGAATATTAATGAGAGATGTATTCCGAGTACGCATCATAATTTCTTTCAAAGAAAAAATGATTGTATCTCAGAAATCTAGCGCTGGAGAAAAACAGGGTGTAATAGAGGTATTTGGAGTTTTTTTTTAAGTTATTGGAAAAAAAAGAGCCACAGGGATGATTATGAAAATGATGCAATTAACATATTATTAGTTTAAAAATCAATTAATTGTAGTAAAGCTAATTTTATTTTATTAAGGAGAATTGTGAAGTTGTAATTATTCAGAACATAGGTCTGTGATGTTTTAAATAATAATTAAATATATCAATTATAAAGATATACATATAAAATCAATTACATTGAAAAATACTGTTGTTGCGCTACCGAGATTCGAATCCGGATCTCTTTTCCAATACGGGAAAACGCCTACCATATATGTTACACTTTTTCAATTTAATACATCTGCCGTTCATTATTTGAAAACCATAAACAAATCGTCAAAATTACTGTCGCTGTAGCATAGTTGGTAATGCACATTCCCCGGATTGAAAAAGATATCCAGGTTCAAATCCCGGTAGCCTAACAACAATATTATAATTAATACATTTAATTAGTGTTTGATTTATTTTTATTCTCAATATATTACTCGATCAATTTTTTTTAAATACAAGTAATAAAAATCGGATTTAATGGCCGACGTGAAAAGTGAACGACTTATTTAAATGTTCTAATGTAATTGTAAACCTGGGAATAGTAATTAACCGGTTGATTCATTATTCGGTGAGTTTCCTACCTGAGATTTCGCATCCTCTGTTATACTTCATTAAATCTCCCTCGATCTTCGCAGAACCATTAATCTCTAACTCTGCTATCAATGACACAGGCTTTTCCTTTTCCTCTCAGGTTCTGGCGAATCTCTCTGCCAACGCTACCGGCAAGTTAAAGGTGACCCTTATCTCATTTTTTTTATCTATTTGATGAATACGGTCCTTCTCGGGAGACCTTATTATTTGTTTCCTATAAACAGATGTCGCAGTTTGATAAAAATAATTACTTCGTCTCTACTTCAAAAAAATAAACAATAAAGCTTAAGCAACATTTCAAACAACGCCTGATGTTGAATTAAATGAGTGAGTTATTTCAACAAATTGAGTTAAATTTCACTTTAAATCATTTTTATTTTTACTACATACAACAGAGAGTTTTTTAATCTGTAAACTGAAAAACAGTATTGATGGATGAGTAAATAATTAGACAAAATACTTTGTTTAAGCCACTAATTATTGATTATTCTACATGTTTCGATACCTATGGTATCTTTTTCAGGAAACAATGTATACTGAAATTAAAAATACAAGCATAGATAAAAATAAAACTATATAGTGGTGAATAAGTAAAACTAATATGAAAACAAATTTAAAAGGTGACTATTTGCAAAGAGGATTTGGTTAATTATAATATTTAGCCTTGCTATTAACACTTTGTCATATTTGTAAAATTTCAAATTTACCTAACTGTAAATCCCTAGTATTTGTAAACGTGTAGAATAATCAATAAATAGTGGTTTAATCAAAGTACTGTGTCTAATTATTTATATAATAATATTGGCTTGTTGGTGTAGTGGTTAAGATGCTGGCCTAGTGGTCAGTGGTCGGTGATTCGCGCCTTGTTCCAGGACTTCAGCAAGTTAGTTCTATTTTCGTTTGGCTTAGTTTGAAAATAGTAAGAATATTGATGTGAAATGTATTCTGTGTACGCATCTATATTTTTTAATTAATAATAATAAAAAATATTTATATAATGAGGCTACAAGGTAATTTTCATAATATTGAACAAACAATTTTTATTGCTCACGGAATGAGATGCTACGAGTTAAATCTAAAAGATTTATAATAATATCCATTTTAGATAATTTTTATAGCGCCATTTTCATAAAAACTTTCACCTCAAGGGCGCTTAACACACAAACTGTTTATTGTACTGCATTATATTTGTATTTAGGGTCGGTTATTTGATCAGTGGTAAAAGTAAAAAAAAAATTGCTGTTCGATCATTGGTAAAAAATATTTACCAAATACTAATTAAACGTATTAATTAGAAATAAATAAATATATAATCAATTTTATCAAAAAATTTTGTTGTTGTTATCGGGATTCAAAACTGGATCTCTTTCCCGGTCGCATAATGTCAAAAAGTGTTGACATCGACTGGCCTCCTCTATCACCTGATTTGACGGCTCCCGGCTATTTTCTGTAAAGGTACATGAAAGAAAAGTCTACACTAAAAGCCAACAACAATTCCGATGCTACAGGACAATATTCGAAATGAAATTGCTGAAATAACACGCGAAGTGTGCGAGAATGTTATGAAAATATGGTTAAAAGAGCACGCATTTGTGCCACTGCCAGAGGCAGCTATTTGGCCAATGTCATATTTTATACATAAATGTAATAAACTATTTAAATGATAAATAAAAATTAAATTAAAAAATTGTACTCTGTTTTCTAGTAATTTAAAAACAACATCGACCTGGAACATAATATTCACCCTGTGGTGAGCAAAAAAAATCAAGAAGACAGATAAAATATTTTATACTTAGTAGTTTATCACGTATAAATGGTCTGCGTATAGTATATTATATATAAATTATCTTCGTGTTTGCAATCTGTAGAATGCTTAATTTTTATATGGTACCTGGAAGTGGAAATGTGTTAACGTACAAACATTAACGCTTTATAAATTAATTCAGGCAATTTAAATTGTTTTGTCTGTACGTTTGTTTGTTTTTATTCTAAACAAAATGAATGTTTGAGTAAAAAAGGAAATAATCCTTGTTTTTTTTTCAACCGCCATAGCCTAGAGGGTTGTTTGGATTATAGGAATATATTTGATTTTATTTTTCAACGATGTAAAAGCATTTATTGTGTATATTTTTTTGCATACGTTTGAAACGTATGACAAGAAGACAATAACGGTCAAAAAATATTTCAAAGATAGGCAGCAATTATTAAATGTAGGTAAATTGGTTTGGCCAGTCTATTGCGAAGCTTTTTCGGGCCGCTGTAAATAAAATCAAAGTCAAAGCCAACGTCCGTTGAACGTATACGGCACAAGAAGCAGAAGATGGTAAATTTAAATCGAAGTGTTCAATTAGTACTATCCAGCGCTGTAATACATTGTGTTTATTTATGTTGCGTGATAAATTAACGAAAAGAAAGAATTCAATTTTATACTTGTTAGGAATTTTTGATAGATCTACTGATCGCTGATGACTGCGCGCATGTGTATGCTCCATTATGTTTACTTTACCTCTCTGTATGTCCCCCTTTCCTATACACTATACCTCAGAGCACGACTTTTTCTGTGTATTGTTTATAACTTTTGAACTGTCAAGGAGAGTGGATGTCCTATATGCTCGTCACTAACTTGAAGTTTTTGTAGAGTTACTTGTTGCAAATGTATTCGGTTCCTCGCGTGTGCATGCTGATACCGCTATCGTGGATCACAATTCTTCGATCGAAGGCCTTATTGCACTATCATGCTTTCCACATCCCGTTTCCCCACCCCTTGTGTAAACAATATGTTTTAACACGGATTTTTCTAGAACGACAGGTATAGTATAATGTAAAAATTGTATAATTGTCAAATAAATAAAATGTATAATAATCGTGCCGAAAACAGAGTGTGACAGTTTACACGTCTCGTGTCGCCAAAAGGGTTTGTGTTGGGTCAGTGGTTCTCAAAGTGCACGCCTGATACCTTATAAAATTGAGAAGATTATTTGCAGAAAAAAAATCAACTATGAAAACAAAAAATAAATGAAAACGATGGAAACTGTTGCAGCAGTTTTTGATCCCCAGAAAAGTTGATTTCTATCGCGTTTTAAAATCTGTTTTTGAATAGTGTCTATCAACTGATTTGAAGAATACTTACATGAAGATAATGTTAACAAAGGCGCCGTGAAATAAAAAGTTTGAAAACCACTGCGTTAAGTTCATATATTTCAGAATTAATATTAAGTGCGATCCAGGGACACAGGACAAAGATACTCGTGAGTGAACTAAAATAAGCCTCAAATTACACATTTATACCTAAGATTCTTTTGGGCCAACTCCGCAGGCTACGACATCGAGGCTGCTACAATGTAAAATTATTTTCACTGTTAAAATTTCGATTCACTGATAAATGTTTTCTGATACGTAATATTTTAATACAAATCTGAATTATATTTCATAGAATATATATTAACAAGTTCATTTGTATTGAAAATAATTTAAGTTTTTGGCATATCAATTACGGACTAAAACTTTAATATAATTAATCATTTGATAATTTACGTAGTATAATAATATTTTCTGATAAACAATGCGATTATTGTATTTATTTCAAACTGTCTAATTTGATTTAGATTGGAATATTGAAACAATAAAATGTTTTAGACAAACAAAATAAATATTGTACTTCTGATCTTATCATTATTAATTATTACGTTTAATTTTGTGTTTTTAACATACTTTGATTATAATTTTTTTTTTTTTGGTTGAAATAAATCATTAGTTACGTTTTAAATGAGACGTCAACGAGAAAAGCCCGTCTGATAAATAAATCGTTCAGAATTCTCTCTGAAGGTTAATTTGAAGTAAATTGCTTAAAACCATTCTAAATGTTGAGAATCCTGACCATTTTCGAACCCAATATTGAAATATAATTTACGAACGAAATAAAAAAGAATTGGAATTCCATTGTGTTATGACAAAACATAAAAAAATATATTTTTCTCTTTTTCCATTAAAATCAATTAGTGCGGTTTTGGAAATGAGCGATATAAAAAAGAATCAATCTAAACTAAAACACCAACTAAACTAAACATTAACAGACTCTTGTCAATACAATTGCTAAATAGAACCGTATGAGTATGTTACTGACAGAGCGCTGACACAACGGCGCGCGCATCACACCGCAAAGTTCTTAATTTACAGTCGCGCGTAATTGTGTAATCATTTTTGAAATATATAAATACGTGTTTTGCTCACGCTATACCATTGACCGAATTCATTTTGTTCTTCACTGTAAGCCAAGTTGAATTATGAAAGATCTGAACACGAATGATGGTCCGAATTATAGAGGCCGATCTTCATTGCGTGTCCATCTGATACATTCACTTATAACATTAACCTACTTCCATAAGTCCATTATGTTCGCTACGACTGTTTTTTTTTACTACATTGATGTCGTTTTCGTTACTTAGATTTTAATTTATGTTATTCAAAATAATACATAAAGTGTGGACCGACTGTTTTTAAAAATTTATAACTTTGTTGTGGTTTATTTTTAATTATAATTTTTTTTGCAGATAAAAAAGTATTTATGAAAGTTTATAATGGCTACATACATAGTGCAAGAGCCCGTTAAAATTATTGAATTTTATTATGTTTCGCGACGATCTATTTTCAGTAACCGGTCAATTACAAAAAATGCAAAGTTTGCTTGGCCTTCCCGTTCCCCAGATTTGACGGCGCCTGAATTATTTTTGTGGGGCTACTTAAAAAGCCGAATTTACATGAACAAACCAGCAACAATTCAGGAGCTTAAACAAAATATTCGTGCAGAAAAAACAAATTTGGAGGCAGAAACGTTGCGTAATGTAATGCAAAATACTTTAGAAAAAGCAATTATTTGTCAACAAGAAAATGGAGGTCATATAAATGATCTTATTTTTCACACATAGATTTTAAAAAAGTTAACAAAGTACACTTACTTGTAATAATTTTTTTTTAATAAATATTAAAATTACAAATGTTTTATGCATTTTACATCAGTCAATCCAAATTGGCCCACTCTGCACTTTTTACAACATTCTACGATATACGATTTCACCCACGCAATTAACTTTAGAAATTATATATTTTTAAATTAATATTCATCGAAGTGCAATTACTTAATTATCAAAATTAATAACTCACAATTTGAATAATATGATGGCGCATTTAAGGATATTTTACCATGCGTTACATTTATTACAAAGATATTTTGTGGACTAACAAAAATCAACCTTCAAGTCAACCGAAGACTAAAAGTCGTGAAAGTATACTCTGTATGATTATTGTACATATTTTAAAATTGCAATTGTAATAAAATTGTTTAAAAAAAATGTAATTGTAACATGCAGGGGCGCGCAGTACATACAACCAAAAAACCTGTGCACTACTAAAAATTTTGGGAAGCAAATGTAAATTAAATAATTGGATTAACATAAACGGAGACATTATTTTACAATTAGCACCATCTGTGTACTAGTAGAGACTTTAATTGCTTACTTCTAAAAACTACCACGACAACTCACCGCTGTACCCATGGCGCTCTTTTGTATTCGCCGCATCGAGGTATTCACATTACTCTGTTCTGTAAATGAATCGAATCCATTCATATAAATGGCTATTTACTGAATTGAAAATTCTTTTCGGTTGATATATGGAGTCGATACCTAGCTGTTTTAATAGAATAACATTAGAAAGGCTTACAACTACGTACGAATCATTGATGTGTCTACTTCCTCTTTTACTAATTCGCGAATTTTACTCCCTTACTGTTTTTATTCTGTTAATTTCATGATTATTCTTTAAATTTGGTGCATGAATTGGTTTTTGATTTGGCAGAACTATTTCCGACGTTTACCTTTAATAAAAATAATTATTTTCTTTAGTTATTATGTAAAGGATTTTCAAACAATAAATTAATCATGATCAGTCATAAAAAGTGTTCTTAAAAACGTCCGTACATTTTTTATATGCGTAAGATGATATTATTTTACGTTAAAACTTAAACTTTGAAAACACTATTAATAGTACTTTAAAATTATAAATATATACATGGTAGGGTCATATAAACGACGGATTTATTTTGTCTAAAGACGTTGGTTAAACAAAAGTACATATATTATATATGATTGTATAATATCATTGGTAACAGCATAACCTAAATTTATACCTAGTGTACGCCACTGAGTACTAGATTGAAAGTTTCTTCTCTAATTACTTAGGTTCTGCAAGTTCTACCGCAACCAAACTTTGCACGGAACATGCTTTTATCCAGGACAAGGTTTTAAGATACTTTTGAAATCAATCGGTACAGTACATATAAAGTTTATGGAATGGATTTATAAATATCTAGTTTTTACTTATAGTCTATTATATATAGCTTAATGGGTGGAAACTAAAGATGAAAAAAAAAGATTTATCATATTCCAGTGAAAAATTAGATTACATCTAATGCAATGAAAATAAATTAGTATTTTAAAAATAAAGATATTATTATTACTAAACCACAAATTAATACAGTGTTATAATTAGATATCCATCAGATGGTATATTTAAAGAGTACAATGCCCTAGACATGAGACAAATCTATATGTTGAGACTCGTCCAATATTTCTATGCTAACAACCACTCACCCCAAGTAATAAATCATGGACACAACACAAGACAAACAACGAACAACTACACGGCAGATTCAAGAGCAACAACGACATTTTAACAAAGATTCTACATGTTCTTAGCTCCGAAACTATACAACACACTCAGCACTAACTGGAAATCGTTCACTTCCAATAAGATTACACAAATATGGACCCAATATATGATCCAATTGGGTAGAGATCAATTAGAAGCAAATTATTATACAGTTACACTAATAATTCACTAGTTCTACAACACTTTTTTCCATTTTTCTTTTTATTCCTGTTGAATCTGTATCTGTCTCGAATTAAATAACATCACAACAGCACGAAAAAAACTGGCTACTTTAACACAGACTGCAGTCTAGCAAAGTAGCCAGGACAATGCTGTATATATCAGAGGTGGAGTCTACTCCATCCCACACAATAAACTACGAGTATTTAATTGCAATATAATTGTATCTTATATTTATCATTTTATATTATAATATATTCACCTCTGTTACAACAAAAATATGTATGTCAATAAAGTCTAATAAATAAATAAATGATGAAAATCACGATAATAATATGTTATATATTTTAACGTTCTTTTTTACATACTTGAATCTTAATAGAAATAAATTTAATCTTTCTGCTATTAAAAATTTATTTTATGGTCGTACGTTTAACAATAAAAAATTCCAAATCTCATCTAATCCTAAAATACGTCCATGATCGGTGCCAAAAAAATAAACTATGATACAGGCTTTACATTTAAATGTTTTACATACATCTGCGCAGAATCTTAATAAAACAACAATTTAAAAGTGTTTTTAAGAAAAAGAAATAATTTATTTTTACGGCATATCATAATTTTACGTGTACTGTACTAAATATAGGGTCCAATATTCCGTTTTACGTGTGGTACAATCTCTTGTTACCGATGTAGACACGCCTTCAAATAAGCTGCCTGGTTTTTATACATTTCTCGCCGAGCGACAGGATGATTTACAAATCTAGCGACAAGCGAAAATTTACCGAAATATTTCGATATTTTTTAATATCGTCTAGTGATGGTTAAATCGTTATTTTTACAGTTATTTAAACTATTTATTAAACTGTTATTTAAACCGTTATTTTGTTTGTGATTAAACGGTAACGATGATTGGTAACTCGTTATTCGTAATTCTTTTAGCAATGACTGGAACACTGGAAACTAAATTTTAGTTACCAATCATCGTCATAATCACAGTCACATAACTGTTAACCGTCACTTATATCTTGCAGCAGAAGGATTGCGGTTATAAATTTTAAAAATTACCACCTCAAGTAAGTTTCGCCATCCCGATCTGTCTTGCGCTGTCCTTTTTCAGTCTGCTATACCGACTTCAGCAAACTCAGCCTAATTCGCCGTTGTAGCATATACACCATACACCACTTTCATTTTTAGCACCAAATATTCTTCTTAGTATGTAAAATATCGTATTTCAAATATTCAGGCATATTCTCAAAATTGCAATATTGAAATGAAGGTGATTGTTACACCAGCCCTCAAAAATAGACAGTAGTTTTGACAGATTATGGTACGTTTATCTCCCTCACTTCCTCACTCTCTCTCCCTCTCTCTCATTCAAATATAACACTATTTTTGAGGGTTGGTGTAACAATCACCTTCATTTCAATATTGCAATTTTGAGAATAGGCCTGACTATATATAATACACATTCACTTTGTATAAAACCGCGAATTCTATTAAACGCCAATCGGTTTCGCTTAGCTCAAGCTTCATCAGGGCGTATTTAAAACTAACAGTAAATACAAAAAGAGCGCACATATATATATATATATATATACATAAAGAGGGAGACAAAATATAAAATTACATGCGAAAGAGAGAAACAGAATACATTTACGTTTAAACAAAACCTCAGGGGAGGGGAAAGTATGGTATTAATGGATATTAAATTGATTTACAAAACATTGTACTTTCCCCTCTCTTGATGTTCTCTTTAAATGTGTATATAATCTGTCTCTCTATTTCGCATGTAATTGTATATTGTGTCTCCCTTTATATATATAAGCGCACTCTTTTTGTATTTATTGTTTGTTTTTAATACGCGCTGGTGAAGCTTGAGCTAAGCGAAACCGTTTGGCGTTTAATAAATTTCGTGGTTTTACGCAAAGTAATTGTGTTTTATTTAATCTAATATGTCAAATTGTGATTACTTTTTACAAAAATACTATTCAATACTTTTTAGTATCAGTAGTATGTATATATTCAATCTTTATATTAGTTGTCTAATTCTAAAAAAGGGTGTAATCAATTTAAAAAGGATTTGTATCAAAATAAAACCATTTTTCTACACTGTGCTAGATTTTTTTAAGTATGTGAATACGTATATACACATGTATTTTAATAATATTTTTTTTTACATTACATAATATAACGATACCCAAACAGAATATCAGAATTAATTAAAGCACAATTTTACCCATCAAGAAATCCTTTATTTCTCTAGCTTAAGTTCTAAAGATGAATGCGAATTAGACAAAAAATTGTTATATAATATAACATTTATTTTACATGTTCTTAAAAACTAGAATAACAAAACGCCTATTATTTTAATTAGCATACGTTAAATTAATAGACATTTAAACAATATTATGAGTACACAAAATTTAAATGAACAAAAGCGAACATCTTCTTTACAAGTAAAAATTAAAACAATGTTTAAATTGTCTAAAACGAAAAGTTATCTACAGGTAAATATTTTCCATTGTCAGGCGCCAAGTCAAAAAAATAGAACAATAATAAAAATATGTATTATTTTTAAATAATACATAACAGGCAAGCCGGTCTCATTTAAATCTTATTATCATCTTTATTTTTGCTTCAAAGTATAGAGTTGGTATACCAGTGCGTGAGGATAGTGTGGGAACAACAAATTCTAGTGTCGTCTATTCGTACATTTGCTAGTGATTTAAGGAATGTTTAATTCTAAATTAGCAGCACATCTTATATTTCTTCAACGTAAAACTATTAAGGAAATCAACAACAATTAGGTATCTAAATTATATAAATATATATATATATACCGCCACCAACGTCGTTAAATCAGCATACTAAATAATTCGAAATAAAATATGCATCTCGTTATATTCTTATTACAATAATTATTGTCATCTTTTTCAAATTTTATTATATTATAATATTTTTTCATATAAATATTTTATTATACTTTTAAAATTAGCAATATTAACTTTGTGGTTAAAAAAATATATATATTTCCCAAAATATCTTTTATTGCACGCGCCAAGCTTAGACTAGTCTAAAAATTATTATAAACATATTATTTTTTTGTGAAATTGTAATTTTTTCAGTACATAGTTCTGTGATATTTTAACGCATCAATTAGAAAAATATACACACGGTTAAACTCAATTTATCGAAAAAATATTTTAGCTGCCACCGAGATATGAATATGCAACATACAAGTTCGAAAATTTGTCGTCTATTTACGAGGCTGACGTAGTGTAATTGAATATCGCACTTCCCTGAATAGGAAGAAATCCTGGTTCAAAACCCGGTGGCAGCTAAAATGTTTTTTCGATAAATTGAGTGTATTTTTTTCTAATTGATGCATTAAATTAGTAGGTACATAAATATTTTACGTATTACCAACATTATTTCTTTTTAAATTTGTGAAATAATTTTTATTTTAAAAATGATATTCGTTAACACGTCTACCATCAACAGATTTTGTAAAATTCTATATTATAATTGAATTGTAATACGTTATGCAATGTACAATTTTAAAAAGTAATGTATGTAGGTATACAGATAAAATGATAAATATTAGCAGTAAGATTTTTTCAATTGGGATCTAATGCAGCTCTTAGAGAGTATCGCATCTCAATATCACAGCATATTATTTTCACCATTTGTATCCATTACACCTTCATCGTCTGTGGTTTTCAAGGCCAGCCTCCTCAATAAATCTTCCCTATTCTGCCTATTTTCAGCCAGCATTTTCCAGCCATTCACTTCTATTATTCTGACATCCGAGTTAACACTGTCCAGCCGTTTAAACTCAGGTCCGCCTACGAGACCGAAGTATTTGCTATTATCGATGCGATAAACGTAGCCAGTCCATCTATGTCGACTGCCTGCGGTACCCTTTAGATAGCCGATGTGGGGTGGGTGTCTGTAAAATATTCTAGTATAGGACTAAGTAGCTACATTCTTCTTCGACAATCCCTCGTTACGAGAATGACCTCAAAATTGATCCCTTTCCAGAAAAGAGTGAAACCATCGATGTATTGAGTGAACAGTTGTTTATTTTGTACCTGGCGAGCTCCCTGGCAACAAAAGTATTCCGTCTTTCAAGTCGATCACTTCTAATTGTACCCCACAGAGTGAATACATATCAATTTGCAAATGTTTTAGTTATTATTTGTATTTTTTATTAATTACTTTAATATTGTAGTCCCAATTTTTTTATTTTAAATTTGCGTATAATAAATTCACATAACTTCAAAATAGCCTAAAAACAGGATTGACTGTATTGAGAATACGATGTAGAAGTCAAATTCAATAGATTATTTATTTGCGATATTTGAGTATGTCCAAGAACCCACAATTACTGGATTTTTACCTACAAAGACACTGTTATTAAACAAATATCAGATATCTCATAGAGACAAAGCTATTTTTTGTTATATTTAATGGAAAATATATGGAAGTAAGGTGATCAGTTAAGACAGGTCGTAATCCATGTAATTACCCCATACTTCCGTATATTTTCCATTAAATGTTATAAAAAATAGCTTTGTCTCTGTGAGATATCTGATGTTTGTTTAGATTATTTATTGGTGATACGATACAAGGCTCGATGGAGCCCTCAGAACAAGTTAATGTTTCTCCAATGTATGTGTGCAGGCGAGTGTAAGGCCTAACACGCATTGCGGTTTTGTTCCGCGATTTACAAAATCGCACACCAATGCGCACTACGGTTTTAAACCGCATATTTTCAGTTCAGTATAAAAATGGACTTCTAGGCGACAGCTCGTGTTGTATTTCTGGTTATCAGAAATATAATCGCCACTGCCAACAGAAATACTAAAGGGCTATTTTTATAAACTGTACCATAATATGCCAAAACATCCCAGTTTTTTAATTTCTATATCAACAAATAGTTTTGACAAGTTTTGCATGTAAGTAGGCTTGGTTCTTTTTTCTGTGACCGCATAGGTAAGATCTCGCTGAATACATCGCTGCTCGACTTTTTGTGTTGGCCATGGTAGAGGCCTGTGTGTTAAATTGCCTAAAGTGTAGGTGATATAGTATAGTACCATCCACACGCACTCTTGGAGAGCTTGATCCGAGACGACTGGAGTTCTCCGTTATTTTAAGTGGCATCTAGAACACTCATCACCTCTGCCTACTCCTATAGAAGTACAGTGCGAGATTATTAATGTATTCTTGACCCTTGATTTGTACATCACCCTGTGTTTGACGTCAGATAATAAAAGCCGACGAAATAGAATATAAATGTCACACAAGAACAGCTGCTCGCGTCGGACACGAGTTTATTTCTCATTCTTATGGAAAACAGTGAAGTTGGGCGACTACTCCTCGTGGAGAATATTATTTAGTTCAATAACTTCGTGTTTAGCTAGCTGGTCCAATGTAAAATGTTTACATGTTTTGCTGCGAAAGACTTTTCATCTAATTTTGTAAACCATACAAAACAATAACAATGGAATTTTCAGTCACTGACTTGGCAATCTTTATTACATATTTTGTTTGTATAGTATTTTCTGTTGTTATTTCGAATTTTATTATGTTATCTGTCTCTACATTATTGAACGGTGAAACTAAAAATATTTTATATTATTAAATCGTAGTTCTTGTATTAGATATATGCGAAAAATATACAGTAATTTCGGAGTATTCTATACATACATATATTAATCTAAGGATTAAGTAAATGTAATGTTTTAAAATTATCTTTTCTTCCTATGCTTCACTTTTAACTCTGTTACTCTTATATATTATATATTTATAATCTCATGTTTTATGGATAATGTATACAATAATTTAACATGTCTTTTGAAATACACAGAATAAGTAATAATACCTACTTTATTAGGTTGGTTTCTTTTTGTACAAAATCAAGAAATATGAGATTCACGTATACGTAGTTTGAAGCAGTAATTTTGCGGTTAGATAATTTAACTTAATCACATAATATTTAATTTCTAAGAACTTGAAGAGAAACATGATATAATTATACGACTTCTAAAAAATCTGTTTTGTATCTTTAGGTAGTTCGATATGTTTTGCTTATGTTTATTTATTTCAATTATTTATTTATTTCTGTAATGTTGTGTTTTTTATTTCACCTCGTTACGGATTTCAGGAGGGTGGTGGACAGGGATGTTTTATTTGTGGCTGATATAAACATAGGATGACATGAAGACGGACCGGTTCAATAGAGCACCGAAATTAAGGTTCAGATCCTTATGCCCTACTTCTACGTCGTTCTATCTTTGTAACATCGGAAGTGTGAATTCACATTCTTATCTATCATACGCAATATTATTAATTATTATATTTTACCTAAGTGTTACATATCTACTAGTGATGAGCTCAAAATCACGAACCGTGAGTCAATCATTGATATTTCTGAGTCACACTCACTATCAGTGATTGAATATCTGAGAATATCACGATTCGTGATTAATTTTTTTTTTATTTATATTTGGTTGTGAATCGTGATGTGCATTTGAAACGAAAATATTCTTGAAGAAATGACGTTATAATTTGTGATAAGCGCCATCTAGTAGATTCTGCCGAAACGTTTTAAGCATTTGACCTGAAATGCTTAGAATTTTACCTGAAAAATAAAACGGTTTTCATTATTTCTTTGAAAATATTAAATTATTAAGATACATATTAATTATATATGCTAGAATATGTTTTTACGCAAATTAAGTTTGAACAATATAAGTAAATATGATCAAACTTATGATTTTTTAATTTTATTTCGTGTATTGTGATGTCGTGTGGCGAACGAATATTAGTAATGAAACTGTGATCACAATCACAGTTTTCAATCACTGATATTATCGAATATCAATCACAATCACAGTGTGTCAAGAGTAGCATTTTCTCCTATCACTAATATCTACCATATCTTATACTTAAACCCAAATTCCAGTTGTAGCACAATATATAAAACGCATTAATGGTTTCTAAATTTACATTTTGCCCGCCTACAAACGATTTTTGTGGACACAAACACGTATAAATTAGTTAGTAACATGGATCCAATACCATATTTACTACATTCGTACGAATTATTGCGCGTACGAAATATTATATCATTATAAATAGATAAATCAACTTTTAAATTAGAAAAAAACTTATAAAATGATGCCAACCACCATATTCTCCAATTCATTTAATCTTCTTGAACCATGTTTGTATATATAATATTATTGCTAAATATTTATTAATAATATATTTAAGTTCCTGTATGTAATTATGTTCTTGTGGTGGATCTGCTCGCGTCCAACAGACATGGCCACGTAAGCATTCATCTGACAGCCGCACTGTCTAACTGGTACCCGTTGAAAACTAGACGACAATACACCGCGCCGCAACCAGTCCGAGGAAACTAAGAACCGACCACTATTTTCACGCACACACCTAGGCACTACGTTAATCTTATACTTTTTATAATGTAACAAACGAGTGTAAATTCAATCCGTAAATAAACGCAACTAAGTTAAGTACTGTTTTACTCACAATCAACCCGCTCTAGCTGTACACGCAAACACCAAATCACCTTCATTGGTAACTTTTCATGTATGTACGGGAGAAGCGAGGAGGTGTACAAATAATCCCCATTTATGACCTTAACGAGTCTACATAATCATTCACACAAAGTCACTAAATTTGTGTGTATTATTTTATACAAATTAACCTTTCCTATACGGTGCTAAAATAATAACGCACGCTGCGGTGCTGTAAACTCAGTGTACATGGAGACTTTTGTGATTTTTATGTTTAATAAATATGAATATTTTACAATTATTACTTATATTCATCATTAAAACAATAGTTGATGTATATATATATATATATATCAATTATTTTGAAAAAATGCTAAGAATGAGAATAAACATTGGTTATATGGAACGACAGCACAAAGACGCATAAGACACGTCTAACTCGGCCATCGTACGCTCTCGCTCTGCCACTAATGCCAGCAGTCCACTCTCCTCGAGGTTCCTCACCTCGCCCTGCCTCGTCCGACTGGAACGGATCAAATTGCGAGACAATGCGAGATGACACGAGGCGACTCGTGTCGACAGAAGAATAGGCGATGCAAGCCGAGAGCTCGGCTCTTCTCGCCGTGCCTCGACGAGAGAGGTTAATTAAGTTAATTTGATGCTATTAGTATATAAATATGATTTCGCGCATATGAGCGCCGTAGCTGGCTCGAATAAAGCCCATCTAGAAGTCCAATTTTCGACTACTTTTTGAAGCAGCTGGGGACGTATATCGGCAATAACGCGACTAATGTTGGCTTCCAAGTCGTTTATCGTATCTGGTTTATCGGCGTAGACTAGCGACTTCACATTTCTCTACAGAAAATAATCCAAAGGTGTTAAATCATACGATCTTGGAAGCATTTTGCACCGTCTTGTTGAAACCACAGCTCTTTCAAATTATGCCATTCAATTGGGGAACGAAAAAGTCTGTAAACATGGATTTATTGGTGTGCACGATGGCGAATCGACTCATTCGGTTCCTCCTCAATACTACGCTTCACTACAGAAACAGCTTCTTCAGCGCGCACTGTACGATGTCTCTGCGGATGCGTATTCTCAATTAAAGTATATGTGGTGCAAAAACGATCCATGGATATTCGAATTACTTGCTCGGATGAACGAAAAATGGACGGAGCGCACGGTAACTTTCGCGAAGTAATTTTCGAAATAAATTAGCACAATTTGCAAGCGTTGTTCAGGTGTAAGTTTATTTATGGTGAAATGGCAAATCAAACTGAGCACAAATCAGCTATCTGCTGTTAAATTGGCTGTCACTGGAAAAAGTTTTGCCAATTCGAAAAAAAACACCGTTTAGTAAATATTATAGTATAAAGATTGTATTTTATTGTGTCATTGATCTGTTAATATTTTTTAAATTATGAAAGTAAATAAAAAAATGAATTTTTACAAAATTCTTGCTGAATCGTTAAATATTTTTTTTTAAAGATTTTCGTTGAAATCTTTTGATTGAGTAGATATAAAGTATCGCGGGCGTGGTTTTGTTTTCTGTATTCGAGATCACTTTACATAATATTTAAATATCTACATAGATATACGTCTTTTCTAAATTTTTTTTGCGATATTACTGACATGCCGATTCGAAAAAATCTTTCTTTCAAAGTATTTCACAGGACCATAACTGACGGGATTTACTCAGTGAAGGATTTATTTGACAGGTAAAACATTCGCTATTACGCAGTTTCAATTGATTTCTGGATATATCTCCGAGGTCTGAGAATAAAGTGACCGAATCGAAGACGGTGATTTATTATTATTTTTAATAATGAAATAAACGCGTCACATGTCTCACACGCAGGGCATAGGAACATCGGCTGCATAGGAACATATACTGTACGTAAAATTAGCAGTTTAGAAAAATATAAAGCTCTTTACTTTATTAACACTGGATTCTTATAAAGTTCACCAGGTATGTTTACACATCAAAATTCTCCTTTACCGTCATGTTATAACTGATGTCTCGTGTCAGGAATTTTGTAAAAATTTTGTAAAATATAAAACATAAAAGATATTCCAGAAAAGAGAATTTTAATAAAAATTACTGTTTCTTCAATAAAGCCTTTTTCGTAATAAACACTGCCAGAATTGTTTCAAAAATTGTTTTGTGTAATTGATTTGACACGGCGACGAATATGATTTACAGTATAACAGTTTTTTTTAAATTAGGATTTTGTAGCGCCACTGCTATATTAATTGTGTGGATACTGCACTGCTGCTATTATTTCTACATGGCTCAAATTTACGCAAAAGAGTATTTGGTATCGTATTTAATTATTTTATTTATTATTAATAATATTAAGTAGGTTGAATGCGCAAAGCTCAGTCAAATAATTTATTTTTTAAATATATAAAACGACGTCAAGAGAGAAATATCTTAGTCATGTGATCAAGTGCCAGACGATTATATAATTTTAAATATGAATTATAAATATATTAATTAGAAATATATACACATAAAATCAATTTTATCGAAAATTATTGTTGTTGCGCCGCCGGGATTCGAACCTGGATCTCTTTCCAAACCGGGGAAGGTGCATTATTCAACTATGCTACAGCGGCAATATTTTTCGCTACAAATTTTCGAACCTATATATTACCCTTTTCAAATAATAGAACGATTAAATGTATTAATATCAACAAAAAAAAAGTAGTCTTCGCTGATCAAAAATTTAAATGACCGCAAGTATAGGAACTAGCTTATTTTTTGAAGAATGTTTTGTATTTATTTTGTATTAATAAGAAGTACATTATTATATTTATTGTTCCTATATTTTAACTATATCGATGTTTCACGTTTTTCTCCAAATTAAAAAATATGGAGATTGCTGAGATAACAACTACAGAATAAATATGATGTTCCATGCCGATGTTGTTTTTGAATAAGTAGAAAATGAAACACAATTTTTTAATGTGATTTTTATATATCAATTATATGATTTATTACAATTATGTATGGAATATGACATCGGACGAGTAGCTGCCTCTGGCAGCGGTACAAATGCGTGCTCTTTTAACCATATTTTTCATAACATTCTCGCATATTTCACGTTCAACAATTTTATTTCGAATATTGTCCTGTAACATTGTAATTGGCGTAGACCTTTTTTTCCGTCAAATCACGTGATCGAAAAGACCAGCCAATATCACTACTTTTTGACATGATGCGGCCGGAAAAAATTTCTCGCAAAATTTCAAGCGTAGTTGGGGCTGTGTGTAAGGTGGCACCGTCCTGTTGAACCCACCTGTGTTGCAGGCTGAATCGACCGAATCCCGTCACCGAGAAGTTTTCCAACATGTGACGATAGCGATCACAATTAATGGTTACAGCATTGCCATTATGATTTAGATAAAATATTTTAATGACTTCAACACGTTGTTGAGGCGTTAGATGCTCCATAATAAATTGTAATCAATTATTTCTAACGACTATTAAATGCAAACTGACAAATGTCTGCCAAACAGTATTGGACTGGAAAATAGTATTCACCTTGCAGTACCCTAAATTATGGACTAGATTTAGTTGTCTAGATCGGTCTAGATTTTTGGCGTTCATGCCCTAAACCACCAATACTGCTTAACATAATTGCAACTAGTATGCTTATATGTACATTATTCAATGGTCCATGTTTACGGTTGAAATTTTTATCTCATGAAATTCTTTAAAGACAACTCTAGGCTTTCATAGTCCATCTAGTACACACAAGTCTCAGAGATTCGCTATCTCGCACTTCACTTCACATGCTTGGTTTACATCAAACGTCAAATAACAGTTTTTTCAATATTGATGTTCTGTTCGTCAGTAGGGTGAATTTCTCCAGCAGCATTTAAAACGAAATTAATATTAAATATATTAATTAGAAAAATATATATTGTTGTTGCGCCACCGGGATTCGAACCTGGATCTCTTTCCTAACCGGGGAAGGTGCATTATCCAACTATGCTACAGCGACAATATTTTTAGCGACAAATGTTATCTTTTTGATATTAATACATTTAATCGTTCCATTATTTGATAGAGCCATCTACCTTATTTTTACAGAATCTCAAATACCTTTGAGTAAACTGATAGCAGACCTATGTTCTAAATAATTCAACTTCACAATAAGAATGTGTTCTCCTAAGAAATAAATATTAGTAATTTATTCTTCTGTCTAACTTTCAGAATACATAAATAGCATATATGTATGGTTTAAGGTGACATTTGTCAAATGTCACTGTCAAATCATATATGATTTTTACATGTTTAAGATTTTGTCTCTTTAAAGTTTGCCTCCAGATCATAACTTCAACACTAACACTGAGATTAATCTCAACTAAATCTCTGGCATTTATCTCGTTGAGTCTCATTGCGTAGCCACGGGCAATCATAAGAACATTGCCACACAACTGTAATATAAAAAGCTAACGTATATTTCTACGATAATGTTGAGGATTAAAGTGACGCTGAGAAAATAGTTTTTTATTTAAAGAATATCAGTCCCGCGATGTTATTGTCAGTTGTACATTTGTTGACTGGAAACTGTTTCGCTGGTAAATAGGTATATAAAAGTGATTCGGATGAGAAATAAAATGTTGCCATAAAAGACAGATTTCCTTTCACTTTTCCTTTTATGACGTAGGAAATACGAACGAAAATAGTGTACGCTATCCGGTGTAAGAGATACTCAAAAATAGAATTACATAAAATTATTTTCTAAATTATCATTTAGAAATTATATAAACCATATATTTTTTTTAATGTATTTAATAAGTGATTTAGAAAATAGTAACAAAAAGTTTTTAAAATGAAGTACATCGGAAAAGAAAGAAGGAATTAATTTTTATTACATTTATTGGTGACATTTTAAAAATTTATTTTAAAGAAAACGTACATGCATTGTATGTCCTATGTATGTATTATATTTTTAATTCTAGTTTTAGATATATACTGAATTCATAAAGAAGGTATTTTCCTCCCTACCGGAATGTAAAAGGACATGTTTTTAACTTTCTATCTAAAATATCCAAAAGCATGTTTACGAGTACTGAATAAAATATATAATCACCATGGTAACGAGTATGACATATTTGTTTGGTCATTTTTATTTACATACTTATTTTTCTAGTATAATTTTTTATTTTGGGGGGCGCGAGTGAAGATGTTTACTCGTTAAAAAATTTTTTTTAATTAAAAACAAGTTTTTATTAAGGTGTGATATATATGTATCAGGTATAAACCATCGATACTCTTTATAAACAGTTTCCTATTTAATAATATTAAAAAAAAAACAAATACAAGCACAAGACAATATTTATAAAAATCGTGTATGAAATATTTAATACAACATAATTTAATTACACATCGTAAAATGTTCATATTTTGTATTCAACGCACTTTCACTGCACTTTTAAAATTGTATGAAAAAATTAACAAAACTGCGAAAACATGGGACAGACATCTGCGTAGATAAATACATATAATTAATAAACGAGTTGATAGATTGCCGTGCGTCGAGCTGCTATCCTTTTTAAGAATACTTAACTATTGTTGTCTTGAAGGGTGGATTGCCTGTTTGAAAGAAGAAGAAGAAGAACTATTGTTGCTGTTCTGATTTCACATCCCTAGGGTCAAATTCTCGCGATAAATGTCGATCGAAAACATGATTATTAAGGCTGTGGAAAGATATTTATATCGTGCCCAAACTGTAAATGGCCAAACTGGGTTTCAAATAATGGAACGACAGAATGTATCAATTTGAAAGTGCAACATACAAGTTCGAAAATTTTTGGCCAACTCACTGGTGTTGCTATAGCATAATCGGTTAATGCATTTTCCTGGATTGGAAGAGATCCAGGTTCGAATCCTGGTAGCAACAACAAAATTTTTCGATAATTTGATTTTATATGTAAATCACAGGCCTATGTTCTGTAAAATTGCAACAATAAGAATGTGTTCTGCTTAAAAATTATATTTATACTAGTGAAAATATAACTTCACTGCTAAGACACATTCACTGTAACATATATACATATAAAGAAATAATAGATATCTCATATAGACGAAGCTATTTTTTTATTATATTTAATGGAAAATATATAGAAGAATGGGTAATTACAAGGCTTACGACATAACATAACTTTCACTATATTCATCAATTGTAGGTGAAAATCCGGTAATTGTGTGTTCTTGGACATATTCAAATATTGCAAATATGTGATATTATTAGTCTATTTTTCCTATTGGAAATTTTTCTCTTTGTTGTTTTGTTTTGTTATAATAAATCTATGAAATCAAAATAAACTGAACATGAAAAAAATGTGTATAAAAAAAATTTAATAACAAATAAATTGCACCCCTCGACTTTACTGATATTTTGATAAGAACGTGTAATATGACCGGCGCGTGTGCACCGTTGACATATTTGCTACTCATGTTGAGTACACCAGGGGCCCAAGAGACCGCAGCTTTTACGTTCAAGTATTCATACAACTGCAGTGTTGCGCCGAACTGCTGACTACGCGTGGGTATTAAGGGCTCTTGATTTTCAATATTATCTCAATGTATCGCGTGTCAGTTTATCGACATTTGCTCAATAATTTGGTACGATGCCAATGTCAGTTATCTTTTGTCATACGGGCAGGAAATCAAAACATTTTTATCGAACTATCATAAGAGATAAATAATAAGAAAAAAACATTTTGTCAAAACCACTGTTTAATTAAAAATCACCTTTTAAATTTGTTTTCACAGTAGTTCCTAATTAGTTAACCGCCACTTGAAAATGTGTGTATTTTTAGAGGTATTGTTCAAGCCAAAATCACCTGGCTGCAGGTGGAAATGTATTTTTAAATATTTTATAGTCTTGACATGTGCGGATTAATAAATCACGCATTTTAGTGAAAATCGGACGAAAATCCTGCCAATATCGACCAAGTTATAAAGTATTAAAAATAATTGTATTTTTTACATCGCGCGCTCGCCCCAGTTACAAATTCACGCGCGGGCGTAATTTGAGCAAATATACGTATAAATATTACTAATCATTTTTATTTGCTAATCACGTAGATATGATAAAACAATTGATATGATAAAATAATTGATGTGTAAGAAGACCGGAACAAAATACATCGCATAATTTAGAAATTAGAGCAGTTTAAGATACAATTACTATTTTTTATCAGTTTGGACGTAATAATATTTTCACGGGCCGCTTTCAAATGACGAACCCACGCACGCGCGCCCCGCTCCAGTGAATGGACCAATAAGAAGCCACGTTTAACACCATTTGAATAAATGCACTCACCGATGAAATAGTTTATTTTACAAATAAAGGATTAAATAATCAAAAATAATTTAGATTCGAAAATTGTCGCTAAAAATATTGTCGCTGTAGCATAGTTGAATAATGCACCTTCCCCGGTTAGAAAAGAGATCCAGGTTCGAATCCCGTGGCGCAACAAGAATATTTTTCGATAAAATTGATTTTATATGTATTTCTTTCTAATTAATATATTTAATTCATATTTAAAAGATTAAATAATCAATAAAAAATAAGCTTAGTTAGGTGTAATAAAATGGCGTGTCGAAATATCTATGAAATGACTTACTGGTGTAAAATAAAATAAGTTATGTATGGAATCATGTCTAATTAAGTAATAATTTGAGATATTTTGCCATAAAAACTAAGTATAAAATAGATTTATAAGGATCTTTTATATGTTTATTTTTAATCGCACGATTTATGTAAAGCTGCCAGAATATCACAGGAAACCAGCACTTGTAGGAGATCATTTCAGTTGCCACAAATATTTATCTATAATAATTACAAAATTGATTAATAAAATAAATATAAAAATGAGGCGTCTGGAGGGCCACGCTCCCCGTAAATATAAAGGCGCAGATTCGAAAAAATATCACGATTCTTTAAAATACGCCTAGTCTAGGTCGCTACCAGCATTCGAGAGTTCTTCTTCTTCTTCTTCCTTATAATAACTGCTATCCAGCCGAATTCCCGTAATAATAAATAGGTATAGAACTTTAAAATGAAATAAAACATATAAAAATCGTGGTAATGGCCGTGCTATTGGCTTTATTGGAAAGATAATTTTAATCCATTAATGTCTTAATATGATTTCGCATATATGAGCGCCACGGCTAGCTTGAATAAAACGCAATCTGGAAATCTAATTTTCGACCATTTTGGAGCAGCTAGGGCCGTATATCGGCAATAATGCGACGAATGTTGGCTTCCAAGTCATTTGTCGTCTCTAGTTTATCGGCGTAGACTGGTGACTTGACATATCCCCACAGAAAATAATCCAAAGATGTTAAATCATACGATCTTGCCAGGCCAATTCACATGTCCATTATGCGAAATTATGCGCTCATCGAATGTTTCTTTCAATTAATTGATTGTGGCGCGCGCTGTGCGGCATGTTGCGCCGTCTTGTTGAAACCACAGCTCATCCACATTAATGCTATTTAATTGGTGAACGAAAAAGTCAGTAATCATGGATCTTCAGCGCTCTCGATGGCGAATCGACTCATTCGGGTTCACCTCAATATTTCGCTCTACTGCAGCACAGCTACTTCGGTGCGCACTGTACGATGTCTCTGCGGATGCGTATTCTCAATTATAGTTTGCGTGGTGCGAAAACGATACATGGTTATTCGAATTACTTACTCGGATGGACAAGTATGTCAACCGTGGAATGGACGTAGCGTAAAATATATAGATTAATCAATTAGAAATATACACAGAAAAAATATGTGTACAAAAAATATTTAGTTATCACTGGATACGAATACGGAACTTTCACTTATCAGAAAACTGCGTTACCAATTTCTCTACGTCAACCATATAACATTCCAAAAAAATGAGACTTAATACTTAATAAATGCAGTCTACTATAAATGATACATCTGTTAATAAATTTACAAATAGCTATCAACTTTATGATGCAAAATATTTGTGATTTCGATACATCATATATTTAATGAAAACGCTGTTTCCTGTAAAAGAAAAATAAAAAATAAAATAAACATGTCCCAATTAAAATACAATCACAATAAAAATAATTTGATAAAAATTGAGAGAGAAATGTCTTAAATGTGTTTAAAATCGAACTCCGATCAAGGCATCAACTTTTTTCTGCAACAATTAAAAGAACTATTAAATATTTCCATTTCATTGTGTAACCAGTTAATAAATAAATACTTAATTTGGTAATAAAAAATCTCATTGCTTGCAAAGGTTATACCTTAATCGCGATTTCATTAATCGTTTATTTTAAATACTAAAAAAAAAAATTTAAACACAAAATCTTTGTATTATATTTTAAGCTATTTTTAATAACATAACTATAAAGTATTATAACATAATTATAAAGCGACTGCAATACTTACTTATATTTACTTTTAAAAGGAACACATTATTGTAAAGCTGCAGTTTTTTTCAACATAGTTCTGTGGTATGTTAATACAAAGATATACAGAAAAAATCAATTTATCGATAAAATATTCTACTTAGCAATTTTTTCTGTGTGTATATCTTTTTAGTAGATACATTTAATTTGTGTTAACTTCCTAGTTATAGGTTTACTATGTTTAATTGATGTTTATATTAAGTATAAAGTTTAACTATCTTCCAAGGCTAAATTAATTAATTATAATCATAATACAATTAAATAAGTTAGATCCTTGTTTGAATCACCTCGGTGGAAGGCCTTGGCCTGTTTAAGGCTGATTTAAGGGTGCGGGCCTCCAGAACACGGAACCGTTAGTCCCGAAGGGCGAATACGTTCTACACAAGGACTTTAAATGGATCTTTGGGGGTTGGACTCATTTATATACCAATCAGGCCCATTCTAAGTTTATCTGAGCCAGATTCTATAGATAACGAAGGTTTTCACGATTGAATAAACACGACAAACCATGGACTGGTGCAGATATTGTGAATTTAAATATAGAATCCTTTTGTGCTCTGTGAATTATTGCTTTCATTGTTATTTGTTAGAGGGCATTTTGAGCGGGTATTTTATATTTATTTTGATCTGAACTATTTTTAGATTAACATATTTGAAAACGTTTAATATTGTTTTATTCAAAATATATTTTGGAATTCAAAAAAGGTTATTAATTATATAATTTTAAAAAAACCTAAATTTTATTAGTTATCACAATATAAATTCTATTGCAATCAACAAACATTTCAAAATGTTATGTTTTATAATCCACGTTTCATTCAAGAACATGTTACAATTTAAAGAAGGTTATTAATTATAATATATCAAAAATAAATTAGGTAATTTTATTACTATTAAGGAGAACACATTCTTATTGTGAAGTTGTAATTATTCAGAACATAGGTCCATTATATTATACAAATATAATTATAAAAATAAATATTTCAATTCAACTTTAGACAATATTTTGTAAGATGTGTACGAATGAATATGCGTGTATATATCAAAAGTATAGCTCTTTAAGCTATGAAATTCTGAAATAAGTTAAGTACTTAGAAATATCTGTAAAATGACACAATTTAACACTATGTTTCACATTTTTAAATCTATTAAAATTGGGATCGTAAATGACTTCGGTATTGAAAATACACCTTTTTAGAAGTCTGTCGAAATTTAACTATGAACTTATGAAAACTAAAATAAAATACATATTTATTGAAGCACCGTAATTTTGAGGGTAAATCACATCACACAAATATTTTTTTTATAAATTCAATTTCCTTCAAACAATGAGAGTTCTAAGTTTTCATTGTTATAATAAAATACGCCACGAAATGCGAACGTAGACAAGTGTCAGTTGACAGTTGACATTGAGCCGGATAGAACATGGGTGCTTTTTATCGACAAAATAAAGCAAGATTCCATGAAAAATTTGGAAATTGATTACGTTAGAGGTCACATAACTTTTACCTAAGTAATTATATACTGCAGAATAATATGATTGCGTACATAAGAGAAATACAAATAATGTTCATTTTACATGCAAATAAAATTAGTAGCCTCTTACGTTGATATGATTCGCATCACAATTTAAATTTAAATATTTTTGTTTACGCGCCTTGTTACTTTGATTGGCATCACTGGTTTCTTGGTTTATAATAATATACATGTGAGTATTGCCGCCTTTTTTTCGGAAGATTAAGAAGACGGTAACCGACAGGCGTCATTTTAATTACATCCCGTGCTTCGACCAGTCCAGCGGTCTAAAAAAATCACCAGTGCGCGGTTCGGTCAGTCGAAATCTAAAGAAAATAACCCAGCTAAAAGAACGACAACATCGGACCAGAAAGACAGTAAAATTAAAGAGGTTTGTGCAGTTCATATATCATATGTGTGCTTATTGATTATCGAAAGCGTTTACATAAACAATTTCCTTATATGTATATAACATGGCTTGTATAGTCTCTGGTGAATTCTATATGTTCTATGGTTTAAATCTTGGACCCTGAAAACAAGGGAAAGAAGACGGATTGATGCCTTTGAGATATGACACATCTTGCGAGGTGGGAAGACAGCTTGGAGAAGCTTGTTGTGATGGGCCACCTCGAATAACAAGGAGGAAGAGGACGAGAGTTCACAACGTGGATGAAGGATGATGCCACGAGACTAAATATTATAATATCCGGTGCGTGTATTTAATTTTAAATTGTTAATAATCTTACAGACTCGTTTATTATTAAATGCCAATCTAAATTTATGACATGATAGATAGTTCGTAATGTCGACTAGAATAACATGATACCCTGCAACTTCTAAACACTGTTCTTGTTAATGACTGAACAGACTACGAATCAGATATCGGCATTATGACTATTGCTCTGGATAACGATGATGCATCGCACATGAAGTGCATTAAAGTAATTCTCTTTTATTTGGAATTATTGCGTCCTTAACCCTTCGGTACTATGGTGAGGTCGCGTGGCATCATGACTGTATCGCACAGAAATCACTCGCCGAAAGGCGCCATATTAATTGATACGATAAGACACATGTGAATAATTTAAATGTATAATCATCGGCGCGGTGCCAAAAAACTCGTGGAATAGATTTAGGAAAACAAAGACAGCTTAGAAAAACGTCTCAAGCGGCGGGCTGTTTAACGTATGTACTTGCAAAATAACTATGTTTTTTTATGAATTTGAATAAAAACAAGGGTATTCTGCAGCGGCAGGCATTCTCCATTTTGTCGCCGTAGTGTGCTTATATTGAACATCTTTTGTGTTTCATTTCTTTCCACCTCATCCACCACATCATCATCATCGCCGGTTGAGAGAAGCTGAGATCGGCGAACCACCCTTGTTTTATTGTTTCCTGTACGGAACAATGACTATGGTTGGGTAGGATCCGACCCACCCCAAACATGGTTGTCTCGCACATTTGATCGAATAAAAAGCAACATTTAAAAGATAAGGTAAACATTTGGAGTAATTGTCAGTTTCATAAATATAAATTAAACTATAAAACTAATCAGTCACAATCAAAACATTTTTGTCAGATCACTCGTTTGTGCTGTCCACAAACAGATCGACTACATTTTACACAAGTCTCGTTGCCCTTTCTGTCCTTTCCAATACAAGTACCAATATTGCATATTTTTCTTTTCTTTTGATGAGGAGTCAAGGAGACAAGTTTCAATAAAGTAAGAATTGTCTGAAAATGCAACGTACCTATGAGACACAGTATTCGTCCACACCTGTTGGAAGACTGACTCGAAAGTTAGCAGAGACCGCTGGAAAATAATTCAAGTACATAGTGCATCTACCTACAAACGGTGCATCGTGTACAAACTATATATCATGTGATGGATTTAAACAGCTTAAAGAACACCTGCAAGCCATACTGTTATGCAGTCGGGATCGAATTCCCACGTTATGCCGTACCGTGTTCATAGATACTGCATAATGGCCTATTGATGTCACGTCCGCCACAAAAATAAATAGCACGAGAAATATTTTAAGACCAGTTTTCTGGAATTTATCTAACGTGTAACAACTTGAGTTTTTATTGATGGAGAAGATCCTGAAATCTTAAACATAACCTTCACACATTTATCTATAATCAGTCAATTAACATCGTATGAAGATTGAGAAAACTAGCACCTGAAATGATACAATATCACGAAAATACAGTTTTTGTTCTGTATGTAATATATATTTATTAATATAAATTAAATATGTCAATCAGAAAGATATACGGAAAAAATCAATTTATTCGAAAAAATATTTTGGTTGACACCGAAATTCGAACCAGGATCTTTTCTTATAAAAAGAAATGTGCTACCGAAAAACCACGTCAACCATCGTAAATATATATTTATATATATATCCAAATTTAATCAAAATAAATATATTTAATCTCTGGCGTCTCCTAGCGTATATTACTCAAAAATATTTGAGATTTGTCGCAATAAAATGTGATAGATTTTTAAAAATGGAATAACACATGTATCAATTTGAAAGAGCTGCAGCATCCATAATAATATTACACTTCCCCATCTGGATGCCGGCTTCAGTAGTGTAATTATGGCTGTATAGTGCTTGATTAAATGGCCAAGTCTGCTATCTCTAGGTTGAGATTACTGGAATGTTTTCTCTTTTATATATTCAATACAGTACGTAAATATATATTCAATATGCAATGAAGTGTACGTTGTTAATTGACATCTGTCATCTTTTTTTCTGTCCATAATAAGGAAGAAATCTTTCCATAGAAATTGTTTATTTACAATTCTTATATCATTTTTGTTCGTTTTGATAGCTAACTTACAAAGATGGAATAATTTTAATTACATCGACATTTTATTTACGTGTGGTTTGTTTTCAGGAAAGCTCCATCATTAAAATATAATTGATTTTATTTGTATATCTTTGTAATTGATTAATTTAATTAGTATTTAAATACCACAATACTGTGTTCTGAAAAACTGCAACTTCACAATAATAATGTGTTCTCCTTAATAATATATTTATTCAAAAAAGTACGATATTTCGTGCGAACAGAGGACGTACGTTGATCTTTTAGTGTAGAGTATTAGGTAGGTACCTTCATGTAATATTTTTTCAACCCCTCCCCCACCCCCGCCTTTAATATTAAATATTTTCGCATGGCTAGGCATGCTTTCAATTTTCAATTGTATCCACGCTCGTCTGCGAAGCACAGAAGTACGTTGTGTGTGTAATTTCAATGGAAAAGCAATATCGAGGCTAACACGTAATCTGCGAAACAAGCGAAATGACTCGGCATCTCTAATGACGATTCTTTCCTATTGAATCGATACCATCGTTAGTGCTCCTCCCATCGGCGGCACATTTAATATTGAAAAAAAAAAAAAAGACTACATCGGCAGACTATCGTAGGCGATAAAATAAAACAAAATTGATATTTTGTCTGAATATGGCACTTCTTGTCTAGTTAAATTAGATTCTTTTCTTATAAACCGTGCCCATAAGCGTAAAATATATTTCAATGCTATGGTATTTATTTTTGAAATCCTCACTAAGAAAAAATCTACTGAAGTTATAAGTTAAATTGATGCAAATTAACATGAGCACGAACATCATACAAGAGGAAAAGATATACTGAGACTGACATTCAGGAAGAAGGCCAAATCTCAGAAATCGATGATGTATAGAGCAATGAAAATATAAGAAAGGAAGAGTAATTCAATAGATTTAAAGTGAAACTGACCAGATATGTAAAAGATAAGTTTTAGTAAAAGAAAAGACTTTAATCTTGTTTATATTAGAGCATTTATAGGAGTGCTTATGTATGCACTATGTTAAGAATTAAATAAACAAATAGTTTCAATATGAAATAAATATATTAATTAGAAAGATATACATATAAAATCAATATAGATAGACGTGGAATAGTGGGAGATATTTGGGGAGGCCTTCATCCACCTGGGAATAAAAAATTACTGATAATTATATTTTAATGAAATCACATTTTTTATTATGAAGTTGCAATATCAGACCATAGTTCTGTTGTGTTTTTAATACAAATTAAACTAATCAACAAGAAAGATATACTAATAAAATATATTAATCAATAAATTTTTTTACAATTTTGGCTTCAGCGGAGAAAAGTCGTGCCCAGTTTGGACCGATTTCGAACGAAGTGGCCCGAGACCGAGCGCCGCTGACTGGCTCGTCTCACTCTTCAAACCTCACGCTACGCTATCTTCTACACACTTACATTTCTGTCCTAGACTAAACAGAAAAAAAACTATAGAACTGTATGTAGAATAGAATGTAGAATTACATGGTTAACATGAGATAATGGTAACGGCAAGAGAAAGTTCCGAGATTAAATTCTGTATGCGTATCTTTCTAAGTGATTCGTAAAATTTGTTTTAAACCACATACTACCAAATGCATAGACATGAACTAATGCAAATTCTTTGCTTTAATATTTTTATATTGGTATCACTCGCGTGATCACTATGGTACAACTTACGCAATCAAATATCTCCGTGACTTTTTTTAAATATATGACTCGATTAGAACGAAAATATGAACGCTGACAATATAATATGCATTAATGTAAAAAATACGTATTTATCGAAGAGTAAATCAACTAATTTTCCGAACCCCTCTCTTATATGTACACATTATTTCATGTCTATTCATTTACTTGTCTGGGTTTTAAACATATTTTAATTGTGGGTCATGATAGCTAGTATCCAAAAAAATATTTTGTTGTTATTAAAGGAGAACATTTTATTAACCTCCACGGATATAATTTTCGAGACCTATTGAGAATAATTAAGAGTACAAATTTACAATAACTCATATAAAAGTTCAAAAAACAAATAATTTTGATAAACATTTTAACTTTTGCTATTTTTTTGTAAAAAATACATTTTTCTCAAACTAACCGCACTGATGATGTTTACGATGACCCAGGGAGAGGACAAATACATTTACCGCGAGCTTTTCATTAGTCGTTCTCTTATGGGTACATCATACGGAAACTACAGAATCCACTGTACATTCGAGTCTTTATAGTGTACGGCGATAAATCAAGCTTGTCTCAAAATTGAAAATTTACATTTTAAAATTTTGATAAGCAATTTCTCGGCGTGTTCAACCTAACCCCGGGAGATAAATATGCTTTATTCGCGAGTCCGTCGTTCCGATTTATTTATTTTACAAACAAATAAATCAGTCCCTATAAACAATGAAAAAACATTGGAAAATTTCATTTTTACAGCGGTTCACATCCACATAAAATTTATTTCAAAAGCTCTTTTCAATTAATCATACACTTACAATAATAGCTAACGTTTTACTCAGCTCGGCGGTGGCATGGATTCAGCTTAATAGGAATACGATAAAATAATAATTTTGCGTTCAAACTTTAAAATCGCACCCTATCGGATATATTTCGAAAAAATAACTACCTTTTGGTCTTACGAAGCACCTTTCATAAAATGACAATGCACTTTCTTCACAAAACCACCCTCTGTTAAAAAGTTATCTGCATAGAATAGATCTGTAGTTATTTTTTTTTCATTCTCATTGTGAAGTTGCAATTTAGATCTGTAAAATTTGAATACAAATTAAATGTATCAATTAGAATGATATAAGATATAGATTTCAAATAATGGAACGACCGATGTATCAATCAGGTCGAATTCCGGTAGAAAAAATATATTATTTTATATGTATATCTTTCTAATTATACATTTAATTTATATTGAAATTACAGTAGTCCTTATCAGATTTTGATGAAACTTTTTTCTGATTCAGAAGAACAGATAGATATTCCGTTATTCAGACTATTCCGCCATCTTGTTTCAAAATGATAGCTATTCCAATCATTATAAAATCATACACAGATTAATTAGATTTCTCGATTAAAATTTAAAAAATTAAAAATAATTTCAAAGAAGTTATATTTTAGGACTTCTGAAATCACTGAACAAAATAATCATCAAGCCCATGTTTTCCAAAGTGGGGTTATTAGTAATAGTATACATTGCTTGCTCCTTATACGTAAAAGCAAATATCAGTGACGTATCAAATTCCAATGCAGGCAATTCGGTGCACTGGGATCCGCGTTAGATAGGGGCCGAAAAGATTCGCTCTGCGCAATATTTTTTCCAGCGATAATATGGGCTAATAGATTTTAAATCACAACAGCAAGAAATGCAATTATAAAATCTTAAAAACTATTACACGCATCTCTTGTTAATATTATCGATTATTTTTTAAAATAGAGACTAGATTATCCGCTGCAACCGCAAACCTACCCTGCATAGACGCAGTACTCTGTTGTCAATTTCCAGATTTAAAAAATAATAAAAATCGTCAATACACTTTGTGAAACCATAAAAAGTATTTTGATAAAAAAATAAGAAGAAGGTGTGAAAAACTTAAAATCTCAATGCGTAATAAATTTAGCTATCAGTAGAATTTTTCAAAGTTAAAATCGCACTTAAACTAACCAATATAAACAAAAAACCCAGTGTGGTGGAAATAGAAGTGGTAGAATTAATGAATCCTTTTTTTTAAATGCGTAATATATTCTATCAATAAAAATTTTCAAAATTAAAATCGCACTTAAACTAACCAATTTAATCAAAAAACCCAGTGTGATAAGAATAGAAGAAGAAAAAGAATAAGGTATTTTTTTATATGCATTAAATTCACCTATTGGTAGAATTTTTCAAAATTAAAATCGCACTTAAACTACCAATATAATCAAAAAAAACTAGTTTGGTGGGAACAGAAGAAGAAAAGTAATAAGATAATTTTTTTTTTAAATGCGTTAAATTCACCTATTGGTAGAATTTTTCAAAATTAAAATCGCACTTAAACTAACTAATATAATCAATATTATCGATTATTTTTTTAAATAGAGATGCGTACACGGAATACATGTCACATCAAAATTCTTATCATTTTCAACTAAGCTAAATACTAGCTTGATTAAATGAGACTTTAACCCCCGACCACTAGATCACTAAAAGCACTATAGTACTAATATGTCTAGTTAACGTCTATCCATAGCTGTAAAGTAAAAATCGCAACAAAACGAAAAGATTTTTTTGTTTTAGCCGTTAATTGTTTAAAATTCCCAAAAAAAAAACTTCATCAAAGTGTGAATATTATAGATGACAAATTACAAATTTTATTCTGAATATTTAGTGGAAAAAACAGCGCAGTTTTCAAAATTTCTGAATCTTATATACAATACATTTACAGGGGGCTGTTCTCCATTTCGCATTGTAGCACAATATTTTTAGTTACGCCACTGTCGAAAATTAGACGTGAAAGTAAATAGTTAACATTGTGTAGCTCATCTAATTTGTTTTAAACTTATTCCAAGTTATAAGTTATTACCTCTCAAAGATACTCTGTAAAAAGGTAATTGAGAGTAATACACATTATTATGCTAAAATTGCAGTTTTTTCAGAACATAGAGGGTGAATATTATGTTCCAGGCCGATGTTGTTTTTAAATAACTAGAAAATAAAATATAATTATTTGATTTAATTTTTAATTATTGATTACTTGACTTTGACAATTATGTATAAAATATGACATTGGCCAAGTAGCCATTTCTTCTTTACCATATTTTTCATAACATTCTCGCACACTTCACGTGTTATTTCATTTTGAATATTATCCTGTTGTATCAGAATTATGTCCTTATTGGCGTAGACCTTTACTTTCAAGTTCTCAGAGAAAATAGCCGAGAAGTGTCAAATCAAGTAATCTACGAGGCCAGTCGATATCACCACTTGTTGGCATTATGCGGCCGGGAAAAAATTCTGGCAATCTGTGTGTGAGGTGGCACCATCCTAATGAAACCACATGTATTGCAGACCCAATTGACACAATTTGGCCGCCAAGAAGTTTTCCAATATATAACGATAGCGACCACCGTTAATGGTTACAGCATTGCCATTATTATTTACATAAAATGTTATCAATATTTTAAATAACTTACACATGTCGTTGGGGCATTAGATGCTCCATAATAAATTGCAATCAGTTACTCTTTACGACTATCAAATTCAAATTGATAAATATCTGCCAAACCAAAATTGCTTCCAAACAAAATCGACTTGAAACATAATATTCACCCTGTAGTTCTATGGTATTTTAATACAAATTAAATGTATCAATTAAAAAGATATACAGCCAAATTCAATTTATCTAAAAAAAAAAAATACTTATTAATTAGTATTTATTTATGCTGTTAGTATTGATTTATGTTGTTGTTGCGCCACCGGGATCCATATCTATACCACGGGATACTAATTAAATATATTAATTCGAAAGATAGACATATAAAATCAATTTTATCGAAAAATATTGTTGTTGCGCCACCGGGATACAACATTTTTTTTCGATAAAATTTATTTTATATGTTTATCTTTCTAATAAATACATTTAATTAGTATTTACAATATCACAGACCTATGTTCTGAATAATTACAATTTCACAATAAGAATGTGTTTTCCTAATAACATTAATAAATATTTGTGGATATTGTTACGTTCTATAATTTCCTTATCTACGGAAAAACAGTACTACTATTCAAATTCATTTGAATACAGTCCTAGCGATCGCTAAAGAAATGCGATACTGAATGAATAAGAGCAAACCCCCTTTTCAATTATCGAATACTTCCCTTAATAATATTTTAGCCTCATCGATTATTTTTGTTCTCACGTGAATTCTCAATAAGTAATTAAATTTGTTTATTGCCCTCGTACCGAACAGCCATAGAAGCATCTGATATAATAAAACAAAATTTAATTTATTTGAGAGTATCTCATAATTTCTTTGGGGAATTCCCATTCGGAATTAATCGATCTGGAATTAATTAAGTATATTCTTGTTTCCTTCTTTGAACCCTGGGCAGGTAATTATTTTGTAACATCAACTCGCCTTTCTCAGTAACAAATTATACCGAATGTCTTTTATGCCTACTGAAAACTGAGGAAGCTTAGATCCAAAAAGGTCTTTGATCTCGTGTGCAGATATATACGACCGCTTCAAATTATCTATTTTATAAAGCGCCAAAATTTATTTGTGTGTATGTGAGTATTAGATAATAAATATATACAAACGTACTATCTCCAACCATGATACCATAGCGATTAAAGCGTAAGATTGACGATCTCAGTAGAAATTTGATACAATCTGGGAGCGTACGATTGCAATTTTTTTTAATTTAGTATTTTTCACAACAATATTTATTTTACAAATTAAATTAAACAATTCGGAAAATATACATAAAAAATCTATTTATCGAACAAAATATTCGATTGCTACGTGGAATTCTTATTTATTAATTTCTTATCCGGGGAATCGATTACGTTTACGACAAGTTTGGAATTTATATTTTTATAATTGATACATCTATTATGGCCAAGAAGGCTACTGTTTCCGGAGTTTTCCCCCATCAATTCCATATCCCGATGTATGACAGACTTAATATCGTAAAAATACGTACGAATTCTATCTGGACTGCACTATGGATGGATCCAAAAATCACAAGGGTAATCGGCTTAAAATAATCCAAAGATCTATTCCCCGCACCCCTTGGTTCTCCAACAGGAAAATCTCCGAAAGAACAATATCAAATATCTCTAAAATGAGAATTGGGCATTGCCAATGCATTCAGATTGAACATAATAAACTCCCCAATGTGTGAGTGTGGAGCCGAGGAGGAAATCCTTGGCCATGTCTTTTTTGCCTGTCCATTGCGGATCACAGGTTTTTTTTACAGTAATTTTCAACTCCCGGTTAACTTGTGTTCTTTCCCTTAACTCGCCACATTTAATCTATATATTATAATAGCAAATTTCAAACTTTATAATATGCAAATATAATATGCTTAATATATGTATGTTGCTACTAATAAAGAAAGTACATAAGGGCGTCGAAAGGTGTAGTTTTTAAATTTACAAACTAACATCTCGTATTTTTTATATAATATTATAATACTCTATTACTTACTACTACTACTCTATTATACTACTATAATATTAGTATGCTCAGATCTGCAGGATGCCGAGAAAGAAGGAGCAGCATAGTTAAAAAGGGTCCACCGACTATTATTCTCCTGACAATTCGTTCCCGTCAATTGATCCCCCGGACAGTTGACCTCTTACACATTGATTCCCCCGGAAATTGATCTCCCGGACAGTTGTTCCCCCGGACAATTGCTCCCCAGGACAATTGATCCCCCGGACAGTTGATCCCTTATACATTGATTCCCCCGGATAATTGTTTTCCCGGACAATTGTTCCCCCGGATAATTGTTTCCCCGGACAATAGTTCCCCTGGACAATTGTTCCTCCGGAAAATTAGTCCCCCGGACAGTTATTCCCTTACACAATGATTCCCCCAAAAATTGATCCCCCGGACAATTGATCCTTCAAAGTTTTTTCAAGTATTTATATTCGTAAATACCAGCATTCGTGAAAATATTATATGTAATTACGTACGAGAGCAATATTTGAATATATTTGCTCTCACCCCATTTAAATACGATTTACGAATGCTGATATTTACGAATATAAATACTTGAAGAAACTTTGGGGCATCAATTGTACGGAGGATCAATGTGTAAGGGAACAACTATGGGAACATAATTGATGACATTGAATCTAGATGATTTTATCTGTCTGCCTACGCAGAGAGACAGCGTTTAGGTAAATGAGTCAGTCAGTTAATAAATATTTTAATATTATGGTAAGAATAAAATTTATATTGGTTCATTGAAAAAAGTAAACGGAGCATTAGCCTGATTTAATATTTGAAGAAGATCCTTTGGCACATATCGCGAATTGTTTAATCCGGTTATTATATCTCATCCCCAGTAATTACATTCATTCTTCTCGGATACCGTAGACATATAAGATCCCCCTTGAGATATGTTAAACCCCTTGAAACCCTCAGGATCGGTATTTACAATTAATCATATTTATATATTGTATAAACCATATTCAACATATATTGTAGAGCCATTCATGCAACTCAAATATTAAATATAGGTGTACCCATAAGTAATCAATTATTTTTAGTGTGGAATGTTTGCGTTAGTCTAGCTCAGAGTGTGAACGTGTAAAGACGTGTTTTATACGCAATATTACAATCCGCGGTCTTGTGACTCGTGACAAGTAAATTTAAAAAAATTTATTACTCTGTTGTAAAATGGCGGACAATCAACTAACTGAAGAACATTTACGTCATTGCATGCCGTTTCATTTTCGATCGGGTGTTAATGCAACGGTTACAACAAAGAAAATGTGTGATGTGTATGGAGACGTATTGAAAGTAAATAAGTGCCAACGTTGGTTTAGAAAATTTTCCGATGGTGGCTTTGACTTGTCTGATAGCGATCGAAGTGGGCGCCCGGTAGAGTTTGATAATGACGCTTTGGGTACTTGGTCAACAGTTCATGACATCTTCACGAAATCGGGAAGGTTTGCAGACAGGATACATGGGTCTCACATTTATTGTCGGAGATAAATAAAGATCAACGGCGTACAATTTTCACATCTCTTTTGTGCAGAGAAAGAAGTGATCCATTTTTACGAATGATTGTTACTAGTGACGAGAAATGTGTCTTGTACAACAACAACAAGCGCATTAAACAATGGCTTTCTCCAAATCAACTAGCCGTACCTACTCTCAAACCGTCCCACACTTTATGAGTTTGGTGGGACTGTGGTGGCATAATTCATGTTTAACTATTGAAACCGGGAGTAACAGTTACGGCTGAATTGTACTGCCAACAATTGGATAGATTGCACAACCAATTGTTGGTAAAACGACCAGGTCTGGTCAACAGAAAAGAGGTAATATTGTAAAATAATAATGCCCGGCCGCATGCAGCAAGATTAACCCAAGAAAAAATAAGGCAGCTAAACTGGGAGGTTTTACCACATCCCCCATATTCCCCAGACATAGCACCATCCGATTTTTATTTATTCCGGTCCATGGAACACTACCTGAAGAATAAAAAAAATTTAAATATCGATGATATTCAAACTCACCTAGAAGCATATTTTTCTTCAAAGGATACTGAATTTTATGAAAAAATAATTAAAAGTCTACCAACAAGATGGCAAAAGGTCCTAGATAACGATGGAGATTATATAATCGATTAAAAATAAAATTAAAAGTAGTTAAATAATTTTTTTTGTTGCCACTTAAATAATTGATTACTTATGGGTACACCTAAATATTTATAGCCTTATGATGATCACTTTAAGCGTCGGTTAAATTAACTGTTATTTGGTCTATGATTGTGTTCGGTCACTTTAACCACAGTCACATAACGGCTCTAAAATCACATCACGTCACACATCGATTTAAAATGCAACCTCGTAAAGGTGTGTTAATGTATTCCCGCCTATATTATGCAAAATATATAAGATACCTTATAATACTTGCATATGATAAATCAGGATAAAACCTTTGATAGAAGACGGCACATGAAGAAGAATCTATAAACTTTGTGGCGGTTGGTGAAAACTTTAGATAAAAATGTGCATTGAATATATAAAATATACATTCATATAGGTCACCGGATCCCTCGGAACAATGACCTATTAAGAAATGGAAGGAATCTCCGACATTTCCGGGAATATATATGGGTGTGGGTCTTCCGCTAGGGGTTGCTGGGATGGACGATGCCGGGATGAACAATGGCTGACCTAACGGAGCATTCTATTGGCTCTCCCTCTTGCGACCTGGACAGGGTAAATTTCTGCTGGACTGTAACCGATTTCTGCGAATGCAACATATAAATGTGACGTCTATTCTTCCCTTTCATGGGTGTATGATTTCTATAGCTTCTCTCTGGCTGTATTCTGAATTTAATGTGAACGAATCTCACGTCAAATTGTACAAGTATGCCTCTGGTATGATGATACCGGAGCCAACCTACGATGGTATTAAGATGTTAATAACTGAATGTAATAAAAAAAAAAGTAATATTGACGAATCGAAACGTAAACAACTCTCAAAACGATTCGGGATAGGGTGTAAATAAAAAAATAAAATATATATAATCTATTCTATCATTAGCCGCAAGAATTGGGTAATTTACTACTTTTTTCTCTTAGAATATTAAGAGAGTTACAATTTTTATTTATTTTTGAACAGATGGTATTTTGAAACAAGACTGCGGATGAGGCTGTCGAACAAAAATATTTACAATTTGTAATCTGATATCAAAGTGGAAGTTATCGTGTCCATTAAATTCGAATGCTCCTAGGCATGATCGAAAAAAGTGCAGTCAAATTTTCCGTGTCTTGCTTCTGTCAGAAGTGTAAAATATCTAAAAATTGTCGTTTTCTTCAATTTTTAAAAATATAAATTGCTATTTTGATTAAAACATTACACATTTTATCATACCTTTGATATAACAAATAATTGCAAATATTTTACATCCCCCCGAAGCTGACAAGACATGGCCCATGTACTCGTATTTAATATACAGAACCACAACTACATATTAACAACCTGATGTATTACAACCTGACGTTTTACAATTCTCTTGAATTGAAATATATTGTTTACGAGCCTACGTTAATGGGACTGTCAATTTTTTTTTAAATATTGATTAGAAAACGTGCCAACGAGAAAATTGGATTTTTTTCAGTTTCGTAAAATTATTAATAATTTATCTAGCTTAATTCAAGTGAGAAAATGTTTATATTAAATCACGTGTAGCGCTTACGTACTCATGTCACACCGCTTCCCGCATAGATAGGTAAAGAGGATAGAACGCCTCACTCGTCTCAAACGATATATTAAAGTATACCGTCTTCTTACTAAATAAGTTTTGAAATTTTTTTTGTGGTGTTTGTTTCACCGACCATGATATTAATGTTTTTACAAAAATGGTGCAATTTAAATTATATCAGTAAAATAATCCAAATTTTCAAATACTTTAAAAACTTTTAAACTTTAGAAACGAATTCCGATCTACAAGATTTAGAGACCAAATTGATATTCCAAAACTAAAATAAACCGCAATCCAAAATCACTATATCTATCAAGGCATCAATTTTTTTAACAATCTTCCCATCACAATTAGAACAATAACAGACAATAACAATAATTTATATCTGAAGTAAAAAAATATATACACAGACTAATTGAAATATGAATTATCTCGTATATACTCCTTCTCTATACTCTCCTAGAGTCCTACTCTCATAGAGAAAAAATAAATGTTAAATAAAAAATATATATTATACAGATAATTCTAAATTGTATTATATTTTCTAATATTAAAATAAATAAAAAATAACGTTTATTTCTGGTTTTGGGCACGTTATATGTAACATTTAATATTTTAATCTCAAATATCCAAGTGTTATGAACGTAAATAATTATTATCCAAGAATACCTGCAAGCCTTACTTGCGACCAATTCCCAAATTATTCGTATGTAAAAACACGTGTTCTTATGTATAATATAAAGTTTAAATATCATACAAATTAGATGATACCTTATTGCTGCAAGAGCATAAAATAAAAAATTTCAGACCCTATTCCGAACCCAGCATCCAAGAGCTCCACGTTCGAAAGATAATATTTCGCTTCGGATAAATTTTCCCAACATTGAAACGTAATTTTCCCGCAAAGATTTTCGCGCAGAATCCACCACGAAAATCTTCACGACGGACAATTCATTTTTCTCGCCGTAGGATTCGCGCAGCGCGTCGAAGGAAGGCGTGATTCGCATTAATATTAATCCTTATTTAATCTGCTGGATTTTTCCCGGTACAAAAAATGTGATTTACCTCTGCGGCCGCGGCGGAGTTAATGAAAATCCGCCCTTTGTGAAGGGGGCTTCGGTGAATTAAATATTTCGCCTTTTACCATAATATTCAACATTCAAGGGCCATTGATTCTCTTATTCTGATTTCAGTTTTCTCGGACAACTTTAGGTTTTTCGGCTATGTTTACATTTTATATTTAATTATTGCTTTTAATTGTATTAAAATAATCATCGTCATCACAACAAATCTTGACACAGAGCATAGAATTTACACAACTTTTCCGAGAGTTCGTGCGTATGTGGATGTGTGGGCGTCTCGTTGGGGGATTTAGAAACGGTCAGGTATTTAGAAAGAGGGTGAGGATCATCCAGCCTTCTCCTTAGGCTAAATATCTTCCCTTTGTCTGGGGAAACCTTTTTTGTTTTTGTGTATTGTCTTCTTTTTCCCTTTAAGGGATGTGTGAGGGAGTTAGGGACCTCCGTTTGCTGTCCCTCTCAGTGCGTCTATTCTATCTTATCTTTTACTGTTTTGTGCATTTGATTTATATCTGCCTTATTTTGTTTTGCCAAATAAATGTTTTTTACAGCACTGTACGGACAGTGAATGGTTATTGATTGACAGCCATGCCGTGTTGCATTGCCGCTATGCGTTATTGCGACATGTCATGGGTGCCAAGTAGTATTTAAAAATGACAAACTGGCGGTAAATGTGAAGGACCGTCCTGGGTAAGCGGTGAGTCACCATTCACTGCCCATCTTATTGTAAATTAACTTCTCGATCTCCGTCCTTGTGCATTGCCTGTGATCACCAATTTCTCAAGGTTATTGCCACCTCTTTTAGTCACGTGACCCAAGTATGAAATGATTATTTTCTTGCATGTTTCGCAGTCCATGGTATGCGTTGTATGCGACGGCAACACCACATTTCGAAGGCGTCGAGCATATCCCTTTCTTTTCATCTTATAGTCCAAGTTTTGACATCGTACAAACCTATGTAGAACACCAGGACTTTAACCAAACGAATATGTTAATATATTATGTATTTTATTACATGGGATCATCTTAAAAGAGAAGTTTCGTCATAGTATGTAAATATGAAACCGGAATTTGCCCATAGATGGCCCTAGCTGTCAATATATGACGCCATTTTCTTGCTTTGTCTAACAAAGATTTTCAACTCATAGCAATACAAATTTTATACAACAGCATAGTTTTTAATAGCGTTGAACATGTCGAATTTTGTGCCTGGAAACTACGATTTGCGAACAGCATTGATTTTCTATTACCATTTGAAGAAAACTGCTGCAGAATCGCATCAAATTCTTATAGAAGCTTACGGCGAATATGCTCTTGGTAAATTACAGTGGTTTAAAAAATTCAAAAGTGGCGATTCTGACTTGAGAAACGAAGAACGTGGGAGACCACAGAAAAAGTTTGAAGACAGCGGAAGACAACACGCGAATCAATTAAATGTGACATTTAAGCCATCTACATACGTTTGAAAGCCATAGGAAAGATCCAGAGGATAGGAAAATGGGTTCCACATGAACTGAATGAAAGATTGCTCGCCAGGTACAAAAGAAAGTCATTTCCCAATCGAATTGTAACTAGCGATGAAAAATAGATATATTTCGAGAATCCTAAGCGTAAAATATCATGGGTAACTCCAGGCAAACGCGCTTCACTTCATAAATTGTCAAAAAGATGGGAAAATGTATAGCTAGCGATGGGCAATACTTCAAATAAAATATTTTGTTTCATTTTCATACAATAAACGTGTATTTTCTATACAAATAATCCGGTTTCATATTTACATGCCCAAGTAAATATATATCATTACATACAATTTCATTATAATATATGCCTGTTGCATTTCACGCGTTCAGATTTCGTTAACCTTGGAATATTTGAGGCATTTTGGCCTACTCACATTTCACCATTCATTTTGTGTCACCTTTTTAGACAATGTTCTCTCTTTTCATCAGCCTATTGCCATTTCAGAAATTATCTTGGTATCGCCACCCGATGTTCTACGTCTTCTTCACGTAGAGAAATCCCCAACAAGGATTATGATGATTCTCTACGTGGCTGTTTGAACCACATTTAGCATTGTTTACATAATTAGGTAATTGTTCATGTTTCGCACCCATACGGCAAGATAGGTAGTAGGTATTCTGAAAAGCTTTCTTCTTAAAATTTTATTGCATGTTTAAATTATATAATATTAAAAAAACCTCCAAGAATCCCACCCTATCCCGGATACGTTATGAGATTTGTGCACTCCCTCTTCGATTCCACTCAACAAAGTGACGGGTGCATTTATTAACTAAACACTTAAAGCTTTTTAGAATATTATAAAGTTAATTATGTTCCGGCAGTTAGTTACATAATACCATGTGGCTTTCCTTCATAGTTAACCTTTTTTTTGGTATATAAATAATTCAATGACGTAGGTGGGCTCCGATATCACCGTACCGAAGCCATTTCTGTACAATATTCATCCATGTTGTGTCAATTTGACGTGAGAATCGTTTTCATATTGATTCTAGAAGGCACCCAGAGAGAACCAATGGTAGTCAAGCGCTCCCAAGGGTTTAAATAATATAAACTTAAAAACAGTTAAGCCAAATTATTACAGTATTTGAACATCATGAACATCAGAAAATAGACTGGTGGCTAGTGAGATCTAGTGCTGGACAAGAAAAGAAATAAGAAAAAATAAATCGAAACAATTACCAAACAAATAATCGATATCTCATAGAGACGAAGCTATTCTTATTATATTTAATGGAAAAATATGGAAGTGTACAGGCCTTACGACCTGTCTTCGGCTGGCTTAAGTGATCACTTTACACAAATATAACGATCACCATTCTCACCCATTAATCAATCTCCATATCTATAATTTTTCTTTTGTAGTTGTATATATGTTACTATGTGGAAACACTTCGAGTACAACTCCACTATCGCCATCTGTAGACTACACTTGATATTCATTTTTCCTGAAACAGAATAGATGTCACTAATGAGAGTCTATTTATTTTTAAATTATTTAATGCAATATTCTTTATTCTTATTTCTTATTTTGGACTACTAGATTTTCGCCTACAAAGGCGTTAAGGCATTAATTATTAAACAAATTTTAAATATCTCATAGAGACGAAGCAATTTTTATTATGTTTAATGGAATATATGGAAGTATGGGTAATAACAGGGCTGTTCTTGAAAATATTTTAATATTGCTAATTATTAATTATATCAAAAATGGATTGATAATATAATAAGAGATAAGTGAAAAATATTACAGAGGGAATAATTGAAGAAATGCACAGTGAATAACCAACACAGAAACAAATTGATAAAGTAATGACAAAGACAGACGTAACCTGCTTGCTAAGAGAAACAGAACAGAGATAGAGAGAGAGATAAATTATTTAAAAATATTTGGTCTTCAGAAAAATTCTTGTCGATATATTGTAAGTCGTAATTTTTGGAATTTTTATGACACTTATTTAATGACCGTGTATGGTAAAGACAGATAACCTTATAACGCACTGTAAAAAAGTGTGAGTTGAGATCAGCTGCGATTAACTTATCTAATAATTATAGTAAAGTACATAAGAACATAAGTCTGTGATATTTTAAATACTAATTAAATGTATTAATTAGAAAGATATACATATACAATCAATTTTATCAAAAAATATTATTGTTGCGCTACTGGGATTCGAACCTGTAGATGGCTTTCAAATAATGGAACGATAGATGTATTAATTTTAAATAGTGTAACATGTAGGTTCAAAAATTTGTCGTCAAAAATAATGTCACTGTACCATAGTTGGATAATGCACCATCCCCGGTTTGGAAAGAGATCTAGATTCAAATCCTGGTGGCGTAACAACAATATTTTTCTTTCTAATTAATACATTTAATAAGTATTTATCTAATAATTATTAGATAAGTTATCAATTTTTGTTTCTTGCTTCGTTATTAGATCTTTACCGATTTAAAATAAAAATAGTACATGACTATAACAGAAATATCTCGAAGAATATGAAATATTTTCTAGTACCATTTTCGAGGCAAAGAAACGTGTTAATAATAATGCAGGACCGCTGGGAATTTTCTTTTTCCATTTTCCTTTGTGTTTCCTCTCAATAATTCCGCTCCCATCCCCCCACACATCTTCTAAGAACGTAAATCCGCCCTTTGTATAAGAAAACCTTTAGGAATTAAACGTTTGGGTTGTTGACATGTATATTACGTTATATTTGATACTGGTCTAGAAATAAACAGAAGCAAGACGAAAATACTAAATCGCTTTTACCAAACTGGTCAGCTTGTCAAAGTCATGTATATTGTGATAAATAAAATTTTGTAAAAACAGATTAATCAAAAAAAATTGTAATTTATATCGATTTTGTAACATTTCCTTGATAATTCTTGATTAATTTAGATTAGCATTTCAAACATCTCACTGAAGTCTCCTAGAAGGCGTCATTTTTGTGAGTTTCTTATTATATTATAATTATAGAATTTCATAATGATAACTTGATAATGTAATATCTTGTGATTATGCTGAGGATGCTGTGTCCTCGTGTGCGAGATAATGTGTCGGAATAATACCCAGTTTGTTGTAACAAAAGTATTTATTACCGATGCTTCGACACAATATTATACAGATAAATATAACATGTTTACGGTATCACGGTCCAGATCCAAGAGAGAACGCCGTCATTTATCTCTTTCACATACTCATCGTACCAACCTCGCGCGTCAAAGCATTTATCACCACATCCTGAAGAAGAAAATGGTATTTTTCAAAACCGGTAGATATATTTAAACTCAGTTAAATGATTAATAAAACAAAGATAATAAATAAAAATATGAATTTTAACCACAAAGTTAATATTGCTAATTTTAAAAGTATTAATATAATACTAATTATGAAAATACACAGAAATGTTTTGGTACATGATATAGCAGAAGATAAAAAAAAAGAAAAAAGGTGGGAGGAAGGGTGGGGAGGTTGCAACTATTGTTGAGGTAAAGGGATAGCAAGATGTGTTTGTAGGTAGATGATTGGTCAAAATTGAGATTGTGGTGAATCATAAAAAGAACTCTTTTGGTGTAGTAAGACTAGAGTTGAAAATTTCTGTTAATTTCTTATTATGGTATTCGCATGTACGACGAATCGATGAATTTAGTATGTGGGATGTTCTACTTCTAGGAATAGTGCGGACTGCCGGGTCGATCTTGATGGTATATGGAAGGATATTAGTTATATGGGATAACAATATGGCCTTGCAGTATTTGGTCAGCACGTGTTCTTCGATATTCTAGGGTTTTCGTATTGTAGAAGTTTACTGCACCTAAATAGGAGTTGAATGATAGATTAGATCTAACATTAAGATGTCGATGAAACCTATTTTGTATTCGTTCTAATCTCGCAATATATGTTCCATGGGTTCCAAATTTTAGATGTATACTCTAAGTGACTACGAACGATTGCGTTATACAGTATTTTGAAGCAACATGGATTTTGGAAGTGTTTGCAGGTTCGAAGTGTGACTCCTAGTATTGTATAGGCTTTGGAGGTAATTTGGTCAATGTGGTTCTTGAAATGTAGTCTGCTATCGAGGATTAGTCTTTAACATTGCTTTTATTTTTATATTTCAAATTCATAACCTGAAGGTTGCACATCAATTAATTCGTATTTCAAAGGAAACTGATCCTTCACTCCGATGTATTGTTTAAATTTCCTTTCAATTTTACCTACAAAAAAGCGTTAAATATAAAACTGAACTTTTATTTATATAACTAGTGTTTAAAACAACTTTTTCTAAGTGGATGTTATCCCATATTAAACAATTAAACACCGCAAACTTTTTAAATAACGAACGTCTTTAAACGGCAAGAAAAATAGTTTGACGTTTTAACTTTGCAAACTATCATTATGAAATAATTAGATATTACTTGCTTGCATTAAGTGATAACATTAATTTAAATCACCAATGTAATTCTTTTTTATTACTTTTTTTAATATACCCTTAGAACAAAATTCAACCTTCACTTCAATAAAATATATCCAATTCCCGCGTGACGAATAAAATACAGTAATTATTAGGAGAACACAACTTACATTAATTACGTAATTACAACTTCACAATAAGAATGTGTTCTCCTAATAATATAGTTGTATCAATGTGTTCAAAATTTAATAAAAATGAATTGATAATTCTGGCGTCTGCTATCAGTTTACTCAAAGGTATTTGAGATTCTGTAAAAATAAGGTAGATGGCTCTTTCAAATAATGGAACGATTAAAAGTATAAATATCAAAAAGGTAACATATACGTTCGAAAATTGTCGCTAAAAATATTATCGCTGTAGCATAGTTGGATAATGCACCTTCCCTGGTTAGGAAAGAGGCAACAACAAAATTTTTCGATAAAATTGATTTTATATGTATATCTTTCTAATTAATATATTTAATTCATATTTAAAATACAGTAAGGTTTTATAATCTGGGAATAATACATCTAATATTTTTGTAGATACAAGGTGCGTTTTTTACCGATAAGTACCGATTTTTTTTTAAAGAAACACATCATATTTACAACACTTCACTTTCTTCGGATGCAACACATCTTAAACTACTTCTCAACATAGTCGCCACCATTATTAAGACACTTGTCATAACGGGGCACTAATTTTTGTATGCCTTCGTCATAGAACGACGCCGCCTGGGATGAAACACTTCATGTTTCGTGCATTCAAGAAATGCGGGCTGATCTATTATGTTGAACTCACTACAAGATGGCCACACTATGTGAATATCTCTAACCTTGCATGTGGTGAGTCAACAGATGAATGAAACTATTGCGCATGCCCAATATCGCAACCGCAGCGCTACACCGTAATATCCGGCAACGGTACCCACTTAAAAAACACGCCTCATACATATTGAAAACATTTTTCTCAATCTTTCCAAGGTCCATGTACCGACCAAATCTTAACCATGTCAGAGATATTAGCATTTTTTAAAAGTCGCAGGTATGTGATTATTTCGATTAATTTAAATATTTGATTGATTCCAATCTATATATTGAATAAAAAAAATGAAGGCCACAATATTTATTATTACGTGATTTAGGGTCCGAAGCAAAGATATTAATTAATATTGGGTCAATTTCGCATATATTTATTTCCACTTAAAGCTATTTTCTGTAGAGATACAGAATTTGAATATACTTATTTTCATTTGATTTTGTCACCATACATAAAATATTATAAACTAAGTCTGTTACACCTGTGTTGCGTAAAAGCATAGATGCCTGAAGAAACAGGATATTCGGAAGGAAGTTCGCACTTACCACAATCCAGTTCTTCTGGCACCTCCAAGGTGGACTGTAAATTTAGGTTTTGTATCACAATCTCCGTTCAGGGGTCTGAGTCTTTCAGATTGCACTGGATTAGATACGACGTCTCACTTTAATGATGTATATATGCGATTTCACTCGTTACCGTACCGGTTCAGGGTCGCCAATCGACTGGTCCGGTGTCGTGCGGGGTGAGGAGGGGAGGAGAGGTGAAGGGCACAGTACACCAGTTTCGTTCAAGCATAAATATATGTCCCAAACATCCTGTATATGATAACATATGACTAATACTATTTTTAAAAATGGTAAACAATTTTTTTTAAGCTCCGCGATATTTTCGATACAACGCCATTGATAGGAAAATTGCCTGCGGCAAAAATCGGGATAGTATTCATTATTTCCCAATAGTTGTCTCCACAGACGCAACACATGGCAACACTGGCAAGTTACGACAGCCACGCGACATTTGTCCAATACCCGTCGCGGATAAATACGATCGCGGCCTGATTGGACTTTGAAAGTTATTTAAATTTGAAATGGCGACTTCCAAAAATAACAATGACCATTTTCACGAAAATATTTAATACGAATATGCGATGAGATGTGAATAAGTTTTATATATTTTAATTAATAATACTAATGGCTCGTCTCTAGATAGATTTTCCGTAGTTAAATCAATCTATACTTCACATAGAATCAAAATCCAGTTTTTATGGTTTTGGAGTTAAGCTTTACCATACCATTCTAAAAATACCCTACGCAGCCATGCTGTCAACTCGTGTTACTGCAAGAAATTTGAGTTATTTTAACACTTTAAATGGGAATAAAATGATTTTACAAGCTTAAACGACTTTAAAATAGTTAATGTCACAGTTACTATAAATATAATAAAAAATAATAAATATAATAATTAAATACTTTCATTTTATTCTCAAACATTATTCTTGTAACGCATTCGTCAAAATACCCATCTGACATGATCTTCATCTTTATCTCTCATCATTAAAATTAATGTGTGATCTTTTTCACGTAGTAAAAGTTGTATTTTTAACATAGATAGCATGCAACGCAACAATTTTATATAGTATTGAATTCAAAAATGATTCTTTTTATTATGATTCGCTTTACATAATTAGTTTTCCACTACTCATTCCTAAGTGAAAATGATTTTTTTAGGACTAGGTAAAATGTAAGTTTTGTATTGTGCACATTTATAAAAAAACGATTTAATTGGTTCGGTAGACCTATGTTACTGCATGGCTAGGGAAAGGTTAAGTATGTACAAACATAAAGAAAATTAATGTCTACAAGACTAGCCTATCAAAATTAAACAAATATTGCTTAATTTCGTATAAAAATGTATTTAAAATTTGGTTTTTACTTTAATTGCAGATATGTCCAATAGACAATTAATTCAAACCCAGACAAATATGTTTTCAGCCAATAAGACGACAGTATTAGGTCATGTAACCTGTGGTTACTGATTATGTTCAATACGATCCCAATTTTAACAGTTGTGGTACAATGTTTTTTTTGCATTTTACTTAAAAAGTAAAGTGGACATGTCTGCTTCTGTTCCGGATGATATTATGTAGACCATAATGATTTATATACCCCTTACACATTACTATTATAACACAGATTTTAATCTCTATGCCAACTGTCCACCCTTATCTGTTCCATATTTATATAGACCGATATACCTCTTTGGTTTTATTGTTATTTCGCCGATTTTAATTACTATCTTCCCGTTTTCTCTGAAAAAAAAATTTTTTTTTTCTATTCTTTCCGTTAATTTTTATTAATCTTTCATTCTTCTTCTAGAGAAGAAAGTTTTAACTCTTGTCGATCTATTGTACATTGCATTACGTGTAAAACATTATTTTTCATTAATCAGAAAAAAACATGTAATTGAATGAATTTATTGTTATACAGTTGACGCAAGTCGAGTACTCTCCGTGAATTCCGTCTGTTCAATAAACTTTTATACCTGTCCTTTTCTGGCCCACGTCTAACTATAGATTTCGCCGACGCGGTACCAGATTGCATTACGACGCGGAGCTGTCAAGAGGTATTGTTGTAGACCGAATCTAAACCACGAAGTAGAGTTGTTCTACACCACCTGTAAGTGCAGTGATATCTCCGTTTTTCACTACAAAAGTGCGAGTCATGTCGAGGTGAAAATTGTCGTCCAACCCAGGACTTAGATCAAGGTAAATCAGATCCATCTGCCATTTCATTTCCTTTCTGAATCCAATTCGGGTTGCGCCAACTAAACCATAATTTTAATCGATACAGTCCACATGATCCTATCCCACCAATACTATTATTACTGTTTTACTCATTATAAATTAACTGTGTATTTTGTAAATAAATTAAAATCAATACTACAGTTTTTGCATTTTTATTTATTTTCGCTTCTTCAAAACACTTTGTTTAAACCACTATTTATTGATAATTCAACATGTTTCAATACCTATGGTGTCTTCTTCAGGAAACCTTTTGGAAACAAACAATTCTTTTGATATTAACAAGGGTTTCGAAATTAAACATACAAATACTAGGGTCAGATAAATTTGCAATTTTATAAATAAGAAAAAGTGTTAATAGCAAGCTAAATATTGTAAATAACCAAATCCTCTTTGCAAATAGTTTGTTTTCATATTAGTTCTTACTTATTCACCACTTTATAGTTTTGTTTTTATCTATGCATGTATTTTTAATTTCAGTATACATTGTTTCCTGAAGAAGACACCATATATAATACACAATAAATAGTAGTTTAAATAAAGTATTTTGTCTAATTATTTATTTATTATTCGTTAGTAGGTGACCGGAAGATCCTCCACTTAATTTAAGTGACTCCCGCACTCGGGGCTGTTGAACTTGTCAGTATATATATCATTATTAAGGTGGTCACTTTTACTAAACCTAAATAGCTAACGGCAAACTTGGCATGCTCATATAAAAACATAATGTATCCTGAAAGAGGAAAATTTCAATGTCTAATCCTAAAAATGGAAAACTATAAGTTATTTCCACCTAAAAACTGATCAAAACAAATTGAGTTGGAGAAATTTAAAATTATAATATATTCTACCTACGAGTGTTTTAACTTTAAGCCTCCAGCGCGTTTTAAATAGGATTAAAAAAATTAGGTTCATTTTATTAAGTGGTTTGCGGGTGGACTGAAATATATCAATACATTTCTAAGGGTATTCGGTATAAACAACGAGAAATAAATATGTAAGATAAAATAAATTAAATACAGAGATGATGTGATACATATATCTAAAACAGGCAAAAAATTGTGCTTTATCGGAGACTGGAGAGTAAAATGAGTATATTCACAATATTTTGAATATATCCAAATTTTAATAAGAATGCTGGATTTTAATCCCCGATGGGATTATTATTAATAAATATTAGAAATGGCTCAAAGAGACGAAGCTATTGTTGATAGGTGGGGCAGTCGCCAACGGGTAGAATTGGTGACGTTACAATTGTGTAAAGTGATCACTCAAGCCAGCCGAGGATAGGTCGTAAGAGCTGTAATAGCCATGAGTTCCATACTTCCTATATAAAAGCAATAGCTTCGTTTCTATGAGACATCTATAATATGTAACATTTTGTAGGAGTTTCGCGGGTACACTGTTATATGAGTATAGAAAAATGTTTTTTAATATATTTCCTTGTCAATGAATACGTATATGTAGGAAAGCTATGTAGGGGGTAATATGACATATACGTGTGCCTAATACATGTGCATATAAAAGAAACCTATTTTTTCTCTGTTATATAAAATTATATTTTAAAGTATTCATAGGAGTGTTAGCATTTTCTAATTTTTACAAAAGTAAGAAAATATTGATTTTTTATAAATATCAAATAAATAAATTATGATAATGTTAATATTGTATTTTCATATATTACGTATTTTGTATAATATGATGATGAATATATATAATATGAGAATGAAAGTGCTACTAAATATAATAATATGGTACCTATATAACGAATGTCTAGTTTCAAAATATTATTCTCTTGTTTTGGTGTGCACTTGAAGCAATGCCTAGAATTTTAAATAAAATAACACTGTACAATCTTGTAGATGTTGATAATAATAATAACGATTGCTTTTATGAACAATAATACTTTCTCCATTCCGCCTGTGGAAGAGAATGTAAATCTTGGACTCGAACCACTTTTGTTTAGAATTGGTTTTTGCCGCTATACACAGAGGGATTATCTGCGTAATGGGAACGGCGCGGCGTAATCTTAGATATGAAACTTTTTGAGATTCGTACCGCGGATACATTATTATAATTTAAGGTCAAAGAGGCAGCGTCTTCTCTTCTAAATGACCTCCGTGAAAATGTTCAAGGATATCTACGATCGGAAAACTGAACTAATATAAAATCTACACTATTATATAATGGCGCGTGCACACTGGTGAAATTTCTCTCACATGCGCGTAAAGAACAGTACAAAACAAGCTTATGAATCATTCCCGCGTGTATTTTATGCGCAGAGTACAATAACGCAACTCAGTGGCGTGCAATGTTATTCTGTTAATAAAAACAGTATAAGTAACAACTTCATACAAAACGAATCAACCGAAAAAATTTTTTAATCCAGTAAATAACCAATTATATGACTCGAGTAATTCACTAGTTTAAAGACAGAATAGAGTAATGTAAATAGCTCGATGCGGCTAATACAAAAGAGCGCCATGGGTACAGTGGTGAGTTGTCGTGGTAGTTTTAATAACTAAGCAATCAAAGTCTCTACTGGTACACAGACGGCGCTAATTGCAAAATAATGTTTTCGTTTATGTTAATCCAATTATTTAATTTTTATTTGTTTCCCAGTATTTTTAGTAATGCCCAGTTTTTTTGCTTGTGTGAATTACTCACCCCTGATGCAACTAGAATACCGAACTTTGACGATTCTCAGAAAATAGTCTATTCAATGAATAAAAACCATTCAGTTTTGAAATGTATGAGTCTTTGTTCAGTCAGAAAAATTTTGTAAACAAATTCGTCATACTAGTTGCCATGGTGAATTAATATGTTCAATTCGGTATCCATATATATAAAATTTACGTTTTGATAACAACGCCGGTTACTTAGTATGTTTTCAAATAAAAACTTTATGATACGTCTTGTATCTACGAGAAGTAAGTCTCTAAATCCAAAATGTTTTTCTTATTTAGACGTCTGTCTGTAACTTTTTAGAGATTAACTTATTTAAATTTTGAAATTATTGTGAGTGTAACATATTCTTCTTACTTTAGTGCTTGTTTACTTAAAGAACGTTGGCAATCATTACTGTGGACTTTCCGAAATCTCGTATTCTTTTTCCAATATGTTCTCCGACTTCCAGGCTGTCCTAGGCTGTTGCTAGGAATTTTAATTTGAATACCTTCTGCATGTATCCGTTATGGCGTAGACGTAATGCTGTTGTTGAGTATTGGTATACCAATTTGGAATATAAGTACATATAACTACGTATTGTAGCAAATGCAATGGATGCTAGCTGAAGGCTGTACATCAGAAAGGTTAAAGTGTGAGGGTACATTACCCCAAGACTAACCACTATCATAAAACGTATTGAGTAATTGAAATGTAGGTGTGTAAGTGTAAACAGATGACAGATATTATCAAAAGAAACAACTTACATATTGGCATTAAATTTATTAAAGCAAGTTACAATGGTTGAGTCTTAATGATAAACGCACGGACTATACAGGGTGGCTCAAAAAAAGTGAGAATATTTCGTAAAATGTGATATAATTACATCAAAATTAGTTTAATTATATCAACAATAGCTTAAATAGTTTACAAATTTACTTACTTACCTATATTACGTTTTATTTAGACAATTTTCGGTCGCCATCTTTGATTATTAATTTTCCCATTGTTTATATTTGTTTTTTTCAAATTTTTGCCCAGAAGGCCGTATTCCGATCAAAAATTTGCGAATTGAAAAACGTTGGGGTGCTAGGAAGATGGTCAAAGAGTTTCAAAACAAAGCCTGGAGTATAGCTAGATATTACAGCAGGACGGAGCTCCATCTCACACAGCCGAAAATACAATCAACTTTCTTCATCGTGAGAATGTAAATTTCATCGAGCCAGGCATGTGGCCACCGAACAGCCCAGATTTAAACCCAGTAGATTATGCAATATGATGTTTTGATGATTTCTGATTAGCTAAATATTGTGCAAAAAAAATTACATTAATAATTATAATTAATTATATTACGTTTTGAAATAACTCATGTGTTACGAGATGTTCTCATTTTTTTGGGTCACCTGTATATTGAATCTCAACGGTGGAGACGGAGAGCTACCGTTCTGGTTGTGTTCACTCAAGTTGCCTAATGTGTTATATATGATACGTTCAGCAGCGCCTAACGCTGCTCGCTGTTGAATCACCGTAGAATCAACAAAGCATCTACATATGACACAAAATGATAAATAAAGCAGTTTACAATGAAATTCTTCAATTTGAGACACTTATTCACAAGACTTTATTATTCCATTATTCTATAATTGATAATTTTGCGAAAGTAACGACCGGAAAATTCGATAAACAAACATTAAAACTTTATAAAGATTGGAATCCAATATGGAGTGTGATTGTGGATATAAATTTTCTCTCAACAATTTATTATTATTTAATCTGTTAAATAGTATTTTTAAAAGTTATAGCCGCCCTGATAATACTTAAGTGCGTCAGAAGGCTGCCCTCACTTTGTTACTTCGATAAAGCCCTGGTATTTACGAGGGGTACGCCAATCGTCAGGAGACTCCCGGAATGGATGATCCACATAATAATATTGCTATTATTATCATTTCAATATTCATAACAATTTTTATAGCATTTATTTAGTATTAGTTTCGCTGCCGTATTTTTATAGGCAATTTGAAATATTTTTGACATAAAATGATAAGTATGCTTTTAATATGATTATGAATACATACTTTATTTTAATTCTTTTTTTTTGTAATTATATTATAAATATTTGGAGGTTATTTATACAGTGTGTCCCAAAAGTCTTTTTCATTTTGGTGCATTCGCCGCACCAACGCAACGAGCGGGAGAGGGGCGGGGGGGTGTGGCGATCGCTAGCCGCGTTTTTCGGAATTCTGTCGCTATGGAGCGTGTCCTTACCAGTTGTTCGTGAAATTTTCTCTGGAAAATTGACATCCCGACGAGGTGACATAAACTGGTCTCCACGTAGCCCCGACTTGACATCAATGGACTTTTTCCTACGGGGGTACCTTAAATCAATGGTAACATGGTACAGTAACAATCCTCCCTCTCTGAACCAATTATAAGAAAATATTCGAGAATAAATAGTTTCGAGAGATGGATTTCGACTCACCAACATTGAATAATGTTGTTCTTTTTCACCATATATTCCACAATAGAGTTGGCAGTTAAAAGGTTACGTGTAATAAGACATCTACAAATACGAAAATATACATATCTTTAGGTCTCCGAAAAAAAAAAAAAATTCCATTTCATAACGCACAAAGGAAACGACGTTTTACAGTATCTATCTTTTTTATTTGCAGGTATAAGTAAATAATATTCAGCAATATTTGAGTATGTCCAAGAATACACAATTACTTGATTTTCACCTACAAAGGCACTTTTATTAAACAAATAATAGATATCTCATAGAAACGAAGCGAATCCACATATTAACATATAAATAACTTTTTAAAATTTGATAGATATGGAGATTGATGGGTGATAATGGTGAACGTTATATTTATATAAAGTGATCACTTAAGCCAGCCGAAGACAGGTCGTAAGCCCTGTAATTACCCTTACTTCTATATATTTTCTATTAAATATATATTTTTTTTTAAATAGCTTTATCTCTGTGAGATATCTATTATTTGTTTAAAATAATAATTATTGTCTGCTATCCTGGATAAATATTAGTTTAGATTTGGCTTCTATATCACATTCGAAACTTTTCTAAAATATTTGTTTAGCCTAGTTATTCAATCCCTAGATTGTGGCTTGGAAGCTACGAGTCGCCTTACTGTCGTGCGCTGTCTTTCCCCATAGGGGTGTACTGCACCCGTATGGGGTAGTATATGTGCACATCCCTTGTCATCACGTCTTGCTTGTTTGATCTACTCTGTATCTTGACTATGTGATCTCTTTCAACTTCTGCAATATGAGTTGGTGCATATGATCGAAGCGTTTTTGTTTTCCAAGGCAAGAATGTGAAAGTAATTTTTTAGACAAAGAAATATGTCAATGCACAGACCAGTAAATGAATAGACATGAAATAAAGTGTGCATGTAGTAGAGGGGTTTAGAACATTAGTTGCGTGACGAGAGGCATTCTACACACATACTTGATGTAAACATAAATCGGATAGTTTATAACACATTTATACAACAGTAAAAGTATTTGCTCTTCGAAAATTAAATCTTTGTGTGAACAACGCGTTTTTTTTATATCAATGCATATTATTTTGTCAACGTTTAAATTTTCGTTCCAATCTACAATATATTTTTAAAACGTCGCGGAGCTATTTGATTGCGTAAGTGGTACCAAGTGATCACGTGGGTGACATCAAATCGAAAATATTAAAATAAGGAATTAGCGTTAGTTCATGTCCATATATTTGGTAGTCTGTGTGTCAATGTTATTTTAATGCCATGGTATTCTATTATTGAATATATCTTGAATTTTTCAGAAAGTTTGTTTTAATTGTTAGCTAAGGATAATTGAGTTACAAATTTTAAAAAACACGAACATTTCTTACATATCTAAGCATTTGTTTGAGTTTGACCAAGGAGTTAAGGCATGAATTGAATATTACTTTTATCGAGGAATGAAACCATCACTTATGAACATTGCCAACTACGTTGCCTTAAGAGTATATATCTAATTATATTAGGGGGCTTTGGCATATCGTATGATGCTACAAGGGGGCGTTAATTACGAAAAGATTGGGAAACCCGATTTAACTAAAAATAAAAAAATACAAATTTTGATAAGATTACACTATATTTGTCGCTAAAAATATTGTCACTGTAGCATAGTTGGATAATATAATGCATCTTCCCCGGTTTGGAAAGAGATCCAGGTTCGAATCCCGGTGGCGCAACAATAATATTTTTCGATAAAATTGATTTTATATGTATATCTGTCTAATTAATATATTTAATTAGTATTTAAAATATCACAGACCTATGTTCTGAATAATTACAACTTCACAATAAGAATGTGTTCTCCTAATAAATTAATTTAATTTAATTTTAACTAAAAATCTTATATCATCGGGATTAATCTGACATTCTGAATCTACACGCGGCAAAATTAATGTTTGGTCATCGGTTGACCTAGTAGCGCAATAGTTTTTCTGATAACCCAGTTCTACTGTCTGTGACGACACAGTTCCCAGCCATTAGAATACACCTCCGTGGTGAAACTGCAAAAAACCTTATCTCCGCGTCTCTAATCCAGCATCCCGGCAACGTTAACGGCGAGGATCGCAGTAATGAACACTCTCCGTAATCTCAATAGGATGAAGGAAACTTAACACTATTCTTTATCGCCAGCCAGACGAGCTTTAATGTGCCCCCGTAAGACGTCGGGGTGAGTAAATTTTGTTTAATTGCGAGTCTGATAGTTTCCCCGGAGAAAATTCTGATCACATCTACCACCGTTAGTCCGCTCCGAGATCATATTTCCTGATTATATCCGCACTCATGTGTCTGGTGGAATCCACCACGGACTCTGTTTTATTATTTCATATACTGTTTATTATCAGTGGAGAGCAAATACACACACCTGATAGACGTAATGTAACACCAGTAAACCCTTGTAATCTGTGGAGAAAGAAGGCTGACAAGTAAGTATAAGGTGTAAGCCAACTGCAAACTGATACAAACTATTACCAACTATGATAGAAGTGATGTAACATCACCAAATTCTTGTCATTTATAGAAAGCAAATATTGGGGCAGTTTGAGATGGGAGGCAACTAAATAATGACAAAAGTGTAACACATGATAGATGTGATGTAACAATAATATATCCTGTGGAAAGTAAAAGCTGTCAAGTCAGTTTGATGTAAAGGTCAACTAAATACTGATAAAACTGTTACATACGTGGTAGATGTAATGTAACATCATAAAATCCTTATCATATTAGAGAGCAAAGATTGTCAAGTCAATTTGAGGTGGGGGCAATTAAATACTCACTAAAACTGTCACATACGTGATATTTGTGATGTAACATCAGAAAATCCTTGTTATCTGTGGAGTGCAAAGGCTGGCAATTCGGCGGTTGAGGTGGGAGCCAACTGATTGCCAAGCAAAACTACTTCCACATATATTAGATGCAGCACCAGCAAATCCCGTGCTTGTTCACGTTGAACTCCCGGGGCAAAAATAAAGGGCGAGTCTCCGGCTCCTTAAATTTGAAACAACCCGGCTAAGAAGTCGAATATCCTAACAGAAAGACTCTGGTCGTCCAGGATGATACCTAAAGCGTGTAAAAAACTCAAACATCAAGAAACAATTATAACAAAGAAACATCAGGCTAGACAATGGAAAAAAATAAGTTATTTATCAGCTAATCTTGGAAATCAACACAATATTTAATTATAACTATAAATATCCTAAAATGTAACCAACAAATTAAACTATATCTTATTACATCATAATTCTCACCAATCGCGCTTTATATTAAACACTGCACCTATACAGCAGTATGCATTTATCGCTCCCGCTGATCGCACGTTCATCCGACGGATTGACTGCGACAAAAACGTTTCTTCACCAATTACTTCGCTGTTTATGCTCCGATTTGAATAAAACAAGTTGCATTCTGCAAAATAAACTATATGAGATATGAAAATAAATGTAAAAATTCATAAATAAAACGCTAGTTAAACGCTTCAGTATTATACATATCCTCTGAAACGATATCAGCCTCGATAACGCTAAATTCACCACCCACCGCTTGTTATTTTCCTTCTTTTGTATTCTTATACGACATTGTACATATTGTACACACTTGATGTTTCACTTCATCAATGCATCATGTGAAATCTCACAATCTCGACATTTTTTGTTGTTCTGGAGTTGTTTGTATATAGACTTATGAATGTGATATCTGTAAAAAATATATACTAATTATGTACTTAAAGACTTTACTTATTTCGTTGTGTTGCCTATATTGAGTTCACCTGGTTGTCTAGAAAGGTTTCGAGTTTCATCATAAACTCAAGAGTAAAATCCTTTTCTACTAGCCGCTCCAAGTTAGTCCTTTTGTCTTACTACCGAAGTTAGTTATATTTTTAATGTGTATTATTATCTTCATTTGAAAAGACTTTGTAAGAAAATAATATTCTAAGGAAGCGGGGAATCGGAAAATTGAATGAATTCATTGTAAAATTACCATTGCACAAAGAAGTTCTGGTGTTACGTATGTGCTTAAGAAAAGCCGGTTACTGACAAAGAATTAATAATTTAATGGAGTTTGAAATAGAGTGAATAACTAACAAATCAAATTGAATTGAAATGAGTGAATGTAAAGCTCATTGCGGTGTATTTCGAAAGATTAAGAACGAATCTTTAATGTGATTTGTACTTGTAGAAGGAAGAGAAAACGGTTAATAAAATATTTAATGAATTATTTATTTTCGATGTGTAAATGACAACCTGTCAATGAGAGAGAGAGAGAGAGAGTACTACAAATATAATTTAATAGTACAAAATTAAGTGTATTTAAAAATTTTAAAAATTCTTTTGCATCACAAAATAACTGCCGTGCCAATTAATATGTCACGTAATGTGATCAGGTGAACCATAAATGTTCCAAGAAAATCTTTTTTTAAAGAATCGACTAGTGTGTTTGAGAGAATCTATGAAAATGTGCAAAAATTATATTACTAAGGAGAATACATTATATTATTAAGGAGAACACATTATATTATTAAGGAGAACACATTATATTATTAAGGAGAACACATTATATTATTAAGGAGAACACATTATTATTAAGGAGAACACATTCTTATTGTGAAGTTGTAATTATTAACAACAGACGCTCTGTGATATTTTTAATATTAATCAGAAAGATATACATATAAAATCTATTTTATCGAAAAATATTGTTGTTGCGCTACCGGGATTCGAACCAGGATCTCATTCCAAACCAATGTGCATTATCCAACTTTCTAATTAATACATTTAATTAGTTCTTCAATATTTGCAAAATTACTTTCAGGCCTCATTTTATATTAATAATCAGACAAAATACTTTGTTTAAACCACTATTTATTAATTATTCTACATGTTTCAATACCTGTGGTATCTTCTTCAGGAAACAATGTGTACTGAAAATAAAAAATACAATCATAGATAAAACAAAACTATAAAATGGTAAATAAGTAAGAACTAATATGAAGACAAATTAAAAAGATGACTATTTGACTATATGGTTGTATTTTTTAATTTCAGTATACATTGTTTCCTGAAGAATATACCATAGGTACCAGTCATTGCTCAAAGAATTACGAATAATCAGTTACCAACTGTTGACGCGCCTTGTTACTTTAATTGGCACCACTGGATTTCCTGGTTTATAATAATGTACATGTGTATGTATGAGTATTGCCGCCCTTTTGCGGAAAGCTAACAAGACGGTAACCGACAGGCGTCATTCTTATTACATCCCGCGCTTCGACCAGTCCAGCGGTCCAAATAAACCACCAGTGCGCGCTTCGGTAAAAGAACAACAACTGTTAGTGCAGTCCATATATCATATGCGTGCTTATTGTTAATCGGAAACCTGGAAACCAGCTATCGAAGGCATTTACATAAACACCAACCGTCGTTTCAATCGAACACTACCACAGTCACAAAAACGGTTAAAATAACGATTAAAGCCGACTACTAAAAATTATATGCGTATTGATATATACTTAAGACAGACGTTCGTAGATAAAAAGTAGTTGATAAAAGTGGATAGCACTGCCGCACTTTTAGAAGTAGATTAGACGACACGACCGCGTGTGGAATATCGGTAGTTTCCAAGGAAGTGGAAAAAAAATACTCCAAGATTTCGATTTTACTCTGCTTTACAAGCTGAACGACTATATAATTTATTTATTTTTGATGTAACACGTAAAGAAATCTGTATTTTATACAAAGTAAAACTCTCTTATATATTACATTTGCGTACTTTTTTTTTATACAATAGTAGTTCGACGAAAAGTGCTCAATATTCGGAAAAATTTACGCAAATACACGCCTCCAGCAATTTCGGAGCTTTAAACTAAAAAATAACATGTCGTGAACCGAGAAACACATTTTTATATGCGAAACACAAATATGCTGTGATCTCTGCGGGAAACTGGCGATATTTTTCCAACTGTATCGGCTTACGAAGTCATTTGGAAAAAAAATGGTGTTTGCAAAATGTACCGATTTATTGCGAAATAGCATGGCGGTATGAATACACAATAAATATACAATTCTTTTTCACAAATTGTATAAATGCGAATTTGAGAAAAATAATGTGTTGCTATTTATTTATACACGTCTAATAAAATAATGTAATCAGTTGTTGAGCATAGATTTTTGAATTTTAAAAATATGTTTTTTTAAATAATGATTTATTAATTATTCATCTAAGTTTTACTCTTTACGGAAGTTGAATATCATCACTATAACTATAAAATCAGCTCCTCTAAACAATTACGAGCTTCTATGGATCAAGTCACAAGTTCTTCGACTACGAGATGCAACTTCAGCTTACATCGAGGCTTTCTAGGATTAAAAATATATTTTAAAATATAGCTCTCTGAGCCCTGATTTCAAAAATGAAAAAACATGTGTCCGAACGCGTGTATTAAACAAGTTAATACACTTTAATTACATTAAAATGTTATAATATTTTTATATAATATAAATAATTTTATCATAAAAAAGTGATTAGTATTTTGCATATTTAAATTTCGCGCAAAAACATTAGTGCTTGAAGATGATATTTATAAAAAAAATTATCACATGTACAGAATAACCCGTTGAATAAATATATTATTATTATTGAGGAGAACAGTCTTATTGTGATGTTGTAATTATTCAGAACATATGTCTGTGATATTTTAAATCCGAATTAAATGTATTAAGTAGAAAGATATTCATATAAAAACAAAGTAGATGACTTTCAAATAATGGTTCGAAAATATATCGTCAATCCATTGTGTCGGTATAGCATAATCGGATAATGCACGTTCCCTGAATTAGATGAGATCCAGCTTCAAATTCCGGTAGCAACAACAATATTTTCGATTTTATATGTATATCTTTCTAATTAATTCATTTAATTTGTATTTAAGATATGATTTAATTTTATTTATTTTTTTAATAGAAGTCAAAATTCTGCTTAATAATCTGGGATAGAAAAGTTTAACGATATTCTATCATATTAATATATGTACTTCAAAAATGATGTCCATTCCAGCAGTCAATATTATTTCACCCCTTGTCGACCGTTCGCCGTGCTGAAATAATAAATTGCCTACAGTTACATTATGCAAAGCAGAGATAAATTGAAAAAAATATAAAGTATGCACTATATATTATTCTTATGTCCGGGATGACTACAGGATCATTCATCCCCCATTTCGCAGCACGTTCCCGGAATGTGACACGTCGCGGGCCCACGCGGAGGGGGCGCCAGTGTATTCCCGTGAAGTTGATCCAGAGATATGACTTCTCGTACAGGGGAAGAGTTTCACACAGTACGGAAAATAGGAAAATCTCCAAGGGGATTTTCCGCTGTGTGCGAGGCATAAACAATGGGTCTGGTGGTGATGTCTGGAACGGTATTATACTATCAACTACAAGATTACGCGTTCGATTCGAATGCTGTATACCTAATACATAGGTGTGTTATGGAGCGTACAGCCAAGAGAACACAAGGGTGTTTCGCCGATCTCCGTTTTTTTCAACTAGCGATGATTATAATGAGATCAGAAGAAATGAAACAGAATTATGTATACTTTCTAGGGACACTGCAACGAGAGAATCGAGAATGAATACTTCCCACAGAATACTTCCTTTTATTTCGTTACAAACAATACATTCATATTTTTCAACAAGGCGTTATTGTACATTTTTCCCATTATGTTTTTAAATTACTTTAATAAGTTCCTCGTGTCTTTATTACATTTCTTCATTGGCGTCACTTCAGCGACTTTTCAAATCAGTACGAAATAACTTGTAACATGCAAATTGTGAAAATTGATCATTAAATTTTAATGTATTATTTTTTTTATAAATGCGTAAATAATTTATATAAATGTAAGCAAGCCAGAAATTAAGCGACGCATAGGTATGGCGAAAAGTTATATGTCCAGACTTGTCAATTACGGAAAGACCGCGGTATTTCCAAGAGAACGAAGATCAAACTTGTATTGTCTCTCTATATTTTTATATGGTGTGGAATCACGGACCCTGAAGACAAGAGATAGAAGACATATTGATGCCCTTGATATGTGGTGCTGGAGACACATGTTGCGCATAACACGAACGACGAGATATACAAATGTCTCCATTCTACAAGAGCAAGCAAATGAAATATATCAATTAAAATGATATACATGAAAATTCAATTTATTGAAAAAATGTATTCGTGATAACTTTGAAATAATATATGCATCAATTTGAAAGAATTAAATAAATAATCTAGACTCTACGAAGAGTGGCTGTTGGTTTATATGTTTACAAATCTACAGTTTTATTCCGAGCTTGATGAAATTTTGAACACTTAACCTTCAAAACAAGAGCAAGGTCACTGTCAACACGAGGTTTCGAAAAACCACTCCCAACCCTCATTCCCACCCCTTAAAGCAGAATTTTCGTACTTCTTGACGAAATATTGCACACATGACTTTCAAAATCAGAAAAAAATTATTGTATACATCTGATTTCGAAAAAAAAACTACTCCCATCTCCCTGAACGATGTTTCTTCACTCTGCGTAAAGCCAGGGCAATCCTGGGTACTTCAGCATGCACTTAATAAATTCGAAAATTTCAACTTACTCTGTTGGTGTGGTGTAATCACTTTTCCCGGATAGGAAAGGATACAGGTTCCCGAATCCCGGTAGCAACAATACTAATTGACACATTTAATTTGTATTTTATTTATCATGTTAAGATTAAATCCAAATCGTTAACCGTAGTCTGAAAACCTCACAAGTACGATATGATTTTCAAAATCTTTCAACATTCACCGAAGCAATACAAATTTTCTAGAAGCACGCACTGCTTTCGAAGTTTGTCGCGGACTTGTGAACATTTATTTAATCGCTTAGAATCTGTCATGCTACGGATTTCCTGGCAACAGGCAACCCATTTTCACATCGGTCTCACAAATATACAATCAAATTATTTATAATCTTCGGTAAAATACGTGGGTTTTCGCAGTTAATTGCAGCTTTTACGCTTTGCACAATCGTTGAGTATTTGACAAATTAAATATATATTAGCCGTTAAATAAATTGAGATCACTGTAGATAAAGGGCTGTTTCTTAAAAGAGGGTAAAATAATTCATTTTGTTATTTCTTACCCGTGTTATAAATTGAGAGATCGCATGTATACTGAAATTTCGTGTAGTTCAAACTTTATATAATAAAATACACATATGCTTATATGAACGTAGTGGCCTGACCTTTGTTCTATAGATAATAAATAAATTACTAACTTACTTTCCATCACGCCGCTTCATCGTAAGGGTAGGCAGAGAGAATATAAGGCACTCTTCTGTGTCTCACAATTCTCGCTCTATTCGCATCTTCCATCTTCCAATATCTGGTTTACCGAGTCTTCCGCAGACGTCAACAGTCGCTTCTTATATCTTACCATTCTCTCCTTATTCATTCGTAAATCATGACAAAACCATCTAGACGACCCTTTTTTTATAGACCTTGAATAATATTCACTATGCTTAGATCGGCTTTAAATTCTTTCCTAGTCTATTCATTGATTTGCCACACACACGCCTAAGTAATCTCATTTCCGCTGCATTTAGTCTGCGTTCGTACCTTTTCTGGATAAAGATCTTTAATTATATTTTTAAAACAATTGTCTTGTAATCAAAAAAGTAAGCAGTTTGAAAGTCCTTCTGCGAGACCATTAAATACGAGTAAGTCATATTTTTCGTTAAGTCGAACTACGATACGTCGATTACGTTATTTCAAAAAATAATTATGATAATTAATATGTACTTTTTTGACCAAAAAATGGTACAATTTAATTTTTATTTCACATTAAAATCAAAGTAAACAAATCACTGAAAACTGTCAACGAGACACATATATTATTATTAAATTCTAAACTACAACATCAAGGCACATCCATTAAATTATAATTTAATACCGTTAATTAAATTGTCAGTTAAAATGTTTCACTATTTATGAAAATTTCTAATGTTTTGTAATATTAAAACATAAACCGAAAATTAATTATGATTGCTACAGGTTTGATGTCAGCGCTTTGTTATAGTTCTGTATAATTTTATTAAAATTATACCGAAGCATTAAATTAATGGGGCCCTATAGATAGTATCTTCATAAGACTAGGCTATAAATGCACAGCTTTAGTAGAGGACGTGCACTCTATACAATATTAAAGGCTATACATAACCATAAAACTTGCGAAATACTTAGATACTAGTTACAAAATCAACAACAACGTGAAAAACTATTAAGTTTGTTTCCTTACTGGAAGCCATTTAAATTTCTGAGAAGCGAGAACTGCTATCGGTTGAATTCTAATACAAACGATAGCGAGCAAAAGCTACTGATTTGCAACTAATACCGATTTTGAGTGACGAATTTACATAAAAAAGAGCAAAGTTTGACTGTTAATAAATTATCACAATACGTCAAAACTATGTGAGAAAACAACTGTATTAAAAGTTAGAAAGAAAATATTCGAGGTTCGTGATATTGCAACCAGTATCCTTAATTATTGATTTATTATTTATTATCTAGTTATTGCGTACCTAGAAAAATATTCACCGAAATAATTTAGATTTACAATTAAGCAGTACTTCGCATAATTTTTATCAAAATGTATCCCATATATAACTTTTATACAAATTACTTATTTCTTTCAAAGAGATTTATTTCATTTGTACGAATTTTCTATTGTTTTAAAGATATGTTCGGGATTTATGGTTTAGCTCGTAATTAAATAAATAAATAATACATTTTTGACTTTATTAAAAGTTGACAATTCTTTTGTGATTGAAATCTGCCCATTATTTCAACCTACCGCAAACCACAAAAATAATTAAAATAACTGAACCAGATTGGGAGCGTAATTCAGTATTTATTAAAATTTCATTCTAAATACCGCAAATTTCAAGCGGCTGAATATACCAAACAAGTATTTGCCGATATCGACGTACTGAGAGGTTTTTTGTTTTCACCGATCACGTGCTCCTTCCACGGGGTGAACAATTAGTTCAGGGCGGACAGACAGCCAATCGATATTCAAATGACCCACCCTGTACTCGCAGTCTTTTATCATCCCCCCAGAGGGGTTGCGAAAAGACCGGTATTTTTATTTTTGTAATGTTGAATATTTGATTAATGTTTTCATAGTGTGGCGATACGAACGGTGCCTCCGCACCTAGCTCAATACGAAACAGAGAGATGGGTTAGGAAAGCGGCCACCAGGGGCGTTTGACGGCATGACGGACGCGGTGGACCAGACTGACTACTCTGTTCTCGATTATCGAAGACAGCGGTTGACCCGGTTACAGCACCTCAACTGGTATTCTCTCCTAGAGTATTGTAAAAAAAAAAATACCTTACTACCTAAAGAACATCCAACTGGAGGTAGTCGAAACTCGAGTACAGCGAACCGTATTAGGTAGATTTGAAAAACCAACGGCGAAAAATATATCTTTCATAATACTCGTATAATTAAAAATTGTAAATGTAGTTAATACAAAGATAATCCAAGTTACCAGAATCATGATATAAGGCCCCCCAAGCATTGCCAATTCTCTCCATCTTCAGACCATTTCATCCATCCACCGCCCGCCACTTTTCTGATGTAGTTACTTCATGGATCTTAAAGATGCAGTCCCTCTCATCGACAAGTATAAATTGCAACTGATGTGGTTTTTTATAATCTTGTATTATTTTTTTCATTATCGTTAATGTGTGCTTTGTGTATTTACATATTTTTGATAAATTTAGTTAATACTTAAAACATCCAATTTTTTGAAATGTTCTGTTGTTGTGAATATCGAAGGGTTTTTTTTAGTTACTTTTATGACATACTTGCGTTACCAATTATACCGTACTGTAAAATAGACTGGGAACATGCAAAATATGTAATCTCTAACAAATGTATTAATAATGTCTTGTGAATAGGTGAATATTTTTATTTTTATCCTAGAGACTGGAATTTACTTGCTCTTTTCACTATACGTTATTATCAATTATGATTTCTACGAACAGTTCTTATCATACAAAGATACACAGTTAACATTGTTATAATTTCTGTTGTTGAACTCGTAACGTCTATATTCTCTAAGTGGTAGTCTAAGGTAGTCGAGCATGGGTGGAATTGGTGAACGTTATATTGTATAAAGTGATCACTTAAGCCAGCCGATGACAGTTCGAAAGCTCTGTAATTCCCAGACTTCCATACTACGTTTCTGTGAGACATCTATAATATATCTTGATTAGTTGGAGGTGTTTGGAACAGTCAAAAGTAGAATTTATTAATTTAAACAAAATATTGATAGACCTTGATTTGTTGTACTCGTGACTTAATTTTCTTTTTTGGTATGCAGGTCCATCATTCCTCCAAAGAAGGAGTGTTGGAAGACCCAAGCTGTGGTGGGTGGTTGGCTTTACCCAGGACGCTCATGCGCTCGGTATCACGAACTGGAAATGCGACGGGTTGAAGTGGCGAAACAGATCCCCTAGCTATCTTCTCGGGCGCATCTCTCAGCACCGCCTCCACGTGAGCTTCGCTGATCACGACCTAAAACTTACAATTTAACATGCCAACAGTGTTAATTTATTTGTGCATCATTCGATAAAAAACGCAACCAATTGTAAGTCATGTTTCATTGTATCAACTTGCTCTAGCCGTAAAGCAAACACCTATACTCACACGTTCCGTAACATTAATATACACTGCGACATTCATAAACATGCGTGAGAATCCGAGGAGTTTTAGGGCCTTCGATCTCACATTTCAAAAATCTTACTGATGTACCTTAGACATCAGTCGCTCCATCCGAGTGACTCACAGTTGATCACTGTCAATGCAATCCCTAAACTGGTGACCCCGAAACTAATAAATATTTAATTAGTAATAATACTCACCTGGCAGTAAATGAGTAGCACCGATACGCACTCATAAAACAGTCCTAGGTGGGTCATTTTTTTTTCCATCCTCCTTTTCCTGAACATGACTCATCTGGTGGAATGTTTGTAGATATGTTAAATGTCAGTTCAACAGCAAAAAAAATAAAACTCCAACAGTTTGATATATGTCTTCGCACAACCTACATTGAACCTTGTCCATCTGTCAGCCCTGGCACCGAGAGCACTCGACTAATGTTATTCCGCCCCCGAAGCCGCCCACCCCGGCGAGGGCGCCGGGTGGGGTACACTTTTTAACAGCTCTAATAATATCTCATCTCATCACAGATGAGTGGCTCTGGCGCGAGCTCCAAGTGATGTACAGAAATGTTTGCTCATCGAAATTCTATTGATGTCTACTTGCTAAATCAAATAGTTACTTTAAATATTCATTCATTAATAACCTGGCACTGTTAGGTTGGTACTACCTGTTGTCTTATGACGCAACTTTCAGAAAATTTCAATGCAAAACACAACTAGCAGTTATCTAAACTACCTCCCGTTGAACAATGTTTGTATATATGTTGAATTTGATGTTTTCACGAGTCAATAATAATGGTCGGAAGCTATTTGTTTTCGATTTTATTTTTTGGACACTTACAGAAGAATGCTCAAAATAAGCTGGATTGATAGAGTTACGATTGATAATGTTATGGTTATGAATAAAGAAAAATAAATATTTAAAACAATGAAAATCCGAAAAATTCAATATCTCGCACATGTAATGAGACATCCGGAGAAGTATGAGATCTCGCATAATGCATCTCATAATGCAAGGAAAGATTACTGAAAGTCGAAGCCCTGGAAGAAGGTGAACATCATGGCTGAAGAACCTAAGACAATTGTGTGACCAGTCTCCTGTACTCATATATATATATATAGCGAGAGATAATTATGCATCTATACAGAAAAAATTAAACTATGTCTTGATCAATATATCAATATGGCTGAAGAAAAAGAAATTAAAACTAAATGTAAACAAAACACAATTAATGAACATTGGAAATAATCAAATACCAATCACACCAAAAATTATCATAGATGGTGAAGTCTGAAGAAAGTGACTGAAATAAAATATTTGGGAGTCATAACAGATTTAAAATTGAATTTATCGCAAAATACAAAATACGTGACTAAAAATATTGCTAAGAAAATCTCACTTCTGGGAAGGATCAGAAGATTTATTAGTACTGAGTCTTGTAAAATAGTTTACAACTCTGTTATTATTCCTCAATCAACTACTGCAGCAGTATTTTGTTTTTGGCTAACGAAGAAGAAATACAACAATTGTCAGTGTTGCAAAATAAAGCTTTGAGAATAATAGTCAGAAAAAATAGATATACTCGGATCAGTGCAATGCTGAAAGATCTGAATATGATGACCTTTAAGCGGAAAATATATTTTAATACAATGGTATTTATATTTTTAAAATTAGCAATATTATCTTTGTGGTTAAAATTAATATTTTTATTTATTATCTTTATATATATATATATATATAAACGACATTTCCCTTCAACAACTTCGTTTCTTTCTAGACTTTAATTAGGGGTGCGATCTATATTGTGAATACCATACATATATCTCTATATTTTGGATAAATAATAAAAAATTTAACATCTATCCGGTTCTCTATCTCCTCATTTTTATATTTAACTTCTTCTTTGGCGGTCCCTCGTTACGAGGGTGACGTTTGTCATGGTTTATCAATTGTGGGTCCGAATGTGGCTGAGGAGCCCTATACTCTAACCGCACACCCTTCCACGAACGGATCATCTTCCTTTTCTTTCTGCTTTCTTTTCTTCTCGGTAACTGCATAATTCCCCGGCGCTATATACTTTGTGACGCCATTGTCTGTCCGGTGTCACATCTGCTCTGATTCGCCTTCAGGGCGTCTTTGAATCTTTTCCTTGACCCACCCTGTCTTATTTTGCCGTGAGATAGCTGCGCAAACATAACACAATATAGACCGTGTGTTATCCATATGCACACAATCCCCTGTCCATCGTGGTTGGTGATTCAAGGTGGAATTTTTTATTAGGAACGTTTGCCCCTTCCAGTATACTCAAACTTGTTTTTCGTTCTTGTTATTTTATATCTAAGATCCTAACCCAAACGTCTGTTGTGATATTTCTCCACCACCATACCCTTTATAATTTTGATCCTTCAAATCCTTCAAAATGTTTGACGTCATCAGTGTACATTTCTCCATCAATCTGACCGATAAATTTGAAGTACATTAATCCAATACAAAGGGGACGTAACCACGTACTACGCACAAAATTCCAGAAAAGTTTTCGTTCGTTTCTCATTCCAGGTTTCAAAGTCAAAAGACACTCGACTCATGAAACTTTTTTTTGAAAGACAATGATGAATAATACCACCCCGCTAGACAGGTAGGTAGACGCCGACCAAAAAGTGGCTCCACAACTTTCTCAATTTAAGTGAGCTCAGTCCCGCCTGTCAAATCACGAGTGCCTTGAACTTCGCATAGATTTATTTATTTTATATATTTATTTAAATGAACATATTGAATTCCTAATAGTAATTAAACTTTCCCTTGCGGTGCTAAAATAAAAACGCGCGTTCCAGTACTGTAAACTCAGTGTAAATGTAGACTTTTGCGTTTTTTTAAAGTAAGTTTTAATTGGTCATTAATTATATTAGACTTAGTGTTAAGTGATTTTCTGATTTCTAGACTTTCTTAATTATCCAATCTAAGATCTTTATTATTAATGTGTAAAATTTCGATGTCGTTTTCTTTTACGAAATTATGGCCTATCTCTAAAAGGTGGTTGGAAAATTCAGAGAAGTTATTATTGTTAACTGTTAAGGTGCCTTTATGTGTTTTAGAATAAATAGTAGCAGATATTTATGGTATATCTATGACGTTTGTATTTCGTGTCAAATCTTGCTGTCAAAACAAATATAGTGTGCACAAGTTTTAGTTTTTGTCTTTTTCTATCAATCTTAAGGCGGTCTCCGAAAATCTCAACACGTGTACATGCTACTGAAATTTATCTCGACTAAATATCTGAGATTTATCTCATATCTCATCGTGTCTCATTCGTGACCATAACACGATCCCTACGTTTCCTTCTTGTTGAGTTCTTCATAATAATAATCCGCAAGAAACATCGTCACACTTAGCACTTATTTTTTTATTTCAATTCATAAGTACCGTAAAAGCTCCCGAAGAGTCTTCATAAAACATTTGTCTTTTTACACGGAGACAATTTACTTTCATTTCTTCATGGACATTTAATTTTTCTTCCAGTTTAAATTTAAATTTTATCCTCCGCTATCTCCTGTTAGGAAGGGCGTAAAACTCTCCGAACAACATCTATTTGCTCGATTTAACAGTCCCAACGCGTGAATGGGTTTCTATTACGGCCCTTAAAGGGAGGAAAAAAATACGAAACGAACAGTATGTCCATGACGACCAGATAAGACGTCCTTATCACCGTGGGTAGTATCCCCTTCTGGTCCAAGTACCGAAACGTGAGGGATGAAAAAACGGATTAAGTCCCGCGTGCTAAGCATTTCAATTAATTATCTTAAGGCCTAATGAATTAACAAAACATTTTCTTCTAGATACAGAATTAACCAGAAAGTATCTATTGTTTTTTTTGGAACAAATATTTCTCGCTAACATTACATCGATACAAAGAAATTCGATTTATTCATACAGCTGATGGCTTACGGGAATATTTATTCTAATATATTTTTTTAATATACTAAAGAATAAACTTGATAAGTAACATATTAGATCTTTATGACAGATCCACGTGTCGCGGTCGCCGTACGCGACTCTGAACTTACCACGCGTGGATATAATGGTTCCTGTCTTATTACCTACCTGTTTCCCCCCTCCCCTTATACCTTTTTCTGTATGTGTTTCTATGACTCTGATTAGTAGACGTTCCGCTATTGAGCGTGTTAGACTGAAGATCTACTATTGTGCGTGCCAAATTAATTGTTCACCTTGCATGGAACGTGCTGTCAGGAACTGTGCTGTCAAAATCCCATGAACACACTTCGTGCTTATCAGCAAAGTGTGTTCCTGGGATTTTTTACCTAACAGCGAAATCCGGACAAGGAGTATCAATACTGGCAAGTTGGTTGTGTTCTCTTTTCTGGTTAGTCCTTCCTGTCTTGTCCTTGTACCGAGTTCCTTTCATCCGTCGTACATCCTGATTCCCCATTCCACTGCGCCATCATTTTGCACAGAGTATATATTTTCTATTTGTGAATTTCTACGAATATATAATTATTAAATTGATATACGATTGTATTTGTATCAATAGCCTGGATAAATTGGTGATCATGAGCAACATACAAGAATGGAGAGCGAGATATCGTCTTCCAGTAAGATGGACAAAGTCCGAGAAATGACTGGTGCTTCTAAACGAGGACGGGCGCACTAACGCGAAGAATGGTGTAAGAATTTTGCGCTATAGAAGAGAAAGACACTAATACATTTCGAAGACGTTTATTCAACATTTCGCTGTTGCGGACTCATAAAAATTGAAAAAATAAAAGTGTGAACCAAAATAATAATAATAATACTAATGAAATGTATTAATTAGAAAGATATATATATAAAATCAATATTTTTGTTGCGCTACCGAGATTCGAACCTGGATCTCTTTTCAATCTGGGGACGGTGCATTATCCAAGTATGCTACAGCAACAGTACTTTTGATTAAAAATGAATTGCTAACTCTGGCGTCTGCTGATTCCGTAAAAACAATGTAGATAGATGGCTTTCAAATAATGGAACGATAGATGTATTAATATAATAAGTGTAACATATAGGTTCGAAAATTAGTCGTCAAAAGTACTGTCGCTGTAGCATAGTTAGATAATGCACCTTCCGTGGATTAGAAAGAAATCCAGGTTCGAATCCCGGTAGCGCAACAACAATATTTTTAGATAAAATTGATTTTATATGTACATCTTTCTAATTAATATATTTAATTAGTATTTAAAATATCACAGACCGTATATTCTGAATAATTACAACTTCACAATAAGAATGTGTTATTTTTAACAACATAATTTTAGTTGCTCACTGTCTTTCCATACTTTCGTATGTTGGTTCACACCTACTTTAGGTAGTTCGAATTACCTGCTCACTGTCACCAAGGTTTGTGATCATCTCATCCAAATAAATTGCCTCTTAAATTACCTCATGTCCTACTATTTAGGAAGTTTATTGCGATGCATTAGCACAATCCACTAGTATATTCGTTTTATACAGTTTTTTTTCTGAACCACACTGCTTGTTTGCGATATAATATTACAAAAAAGATACAATATTAATTAATATTAAGCTTAAACTACACGATAAAAACATATCACACATGTATGTAAAATGTACTTTATGTATAGTATTTTATGGAGGCCTATAGCGTGTCTCTGTCTCATAGCTATTGTAGCAAACTGCTTCATAGACGAATTGCATTCACTCGGAAGAATTGTATTGATATGAGGAATCCAATGGAATGGGGTGGAAATGCTTCGTTTTGGAGGGGGTGTCGATATTGGTACTATACGTACACAGCTATTTTAAGCATTGTATATTACATATACGAGTATGTTTCAGTAAATATGTATTACCGGTGAGTATTTTTACTAATATAAATATAATTTCACTAACTCGGCCAGTATTTTAACAGTAAAAACACGTATTTTAAGCGAAAATAAAATAACGCAAGTGAACTTTTCACAACTGTTAAATTAACAATTCAGCGAAGCACACTAGTATATTTTCACTAGCGAATATCGGTTAAAATATATTACAATTTCGCTGGTAGAAACATATCTTCCAGTTAAAATGTATTCGGATACGATTTCACTAAAACGCCAGTACAAATATAGTTTCACTGGTAATACACATTCACTCTAATATATATAATATTATATATAGACTGGTTACAACACATTTTTTTATAATATTTATCTAGGGAAACCATCTCACATTTTTATTAGAAACATAGTATAAGTGGTGTTCGGTATTTATGACAGATCCACGGATCACCTTGCTCGTGTGTAGATGCTCCACTATACCTATATGCCCCTATGTACCTATATACTCCCCTTCCTCCTTTTACCCTCACCACAGAGTACGATTTTTTATGTGTATCTATGACTTTTGAACTACTAGCAAGAATAGTGGATGCTATATGCTCGTCACTAACTTGAAGTTGTTGTAAAGTTTACTTGTTTTCTAGTGTATTCGGTTCCTCGTGTGTGCGTGCCAAAGCCGCTATTGTGGATCACAGTTCTTCGTATTGATCATCGATGAAGGTTCCTAATGTTCATAAGCTGTGTTTACAGGAGAGAAAATCCAGGTGAGTCGTGCTTCCTGGTTGTTCCTTGAGCATTGTTATGTACATAATAACATACATAATTTCTATCACTCTTTCCACACCCCGTTTCCCCATCCTTTGTGTAAACAAGTGGTCTATAAAAATTATGATACAAATTTAAATACAAACATAGTAACAGAAAAAAATATATATATATATTCTAATACAAATGCAGTATTAGCACAAACAAAAGATTACTACCTTTCAAATCACACGATTGTGGTCTAGTGGTTAAAACGCTCGCCTAGTGATCTGGTGATTGGAAGTTCGTGCTTTATTCCAGAAGATCATCAAGTTAATTATATTTTCGTAACACAAACATTAAGCTTAGTTTTAAAATACCAGAAATAACTCTTTTCATGATTTCTCAGTCATACAACAATTTTCTTTTTGGAAAACACAGGTGAAAGAATTTTCTTTGTGTTGGAATCTAGAATGTTATAAAGTTTGAGTTCCAGGTATTTATTACAAAACGTAATAACTATATACGAGGGCGAGTCAAAAATTATTTACACTTTCCCCATAACACACCTTCAAGGTTGTCATACTGCCTTCTGCGCGCTTAGAATTGATACGATTGCAGTCACGTGTGAGAAATTTTATCCCGATTTACCTTCCGGTTATTACCGTATAAACATGTCCGCCCCGCTAGCAGTTTGCACCATGGAACAACAACAATGTGTTCTCCTTAATAATAAGTATAAGTTGTATCAATGTGTCTAAAATTTTATAAAAAGAATTATTAATTCTGGCGTCTGCTATCGGTTTACTCAAAGGTATTTGAGATTCCGTAAAAACGATGTATTAATTTGAAAAAGTATAACATATTGGTTCGAAAATTTGTCGTTAAAAATACTGTCGCTGTAGCATAGTTGGTAATGCACCTTACCCTGATTAGAAAAAAGATATTTTATGTATATCTTTATAATAAATACCTTTAATTAGTATTTTTTATACATGTATTATTCCATTTTTAAAAGCAATCAACTCTATGTAGCAATGAATCTCAAATATCTAATACGAATTACTGCTTTTAATGTTTAAAAATAGGCTTATATCTAACTATTTGTATATATATTTATAAAAAGTTCGATTGGTTTAGTTTAATGATTCAATGATCAATTATTTATCAATAGACAAGTAAAATTTTCAGATCGCCGTTCGTGTAATAGGTATTAAAGAGCAATTTTTAATTATCGTACCCTTTTATATCTAAGAGAGTGCTTGCCTACTCGAGCCCCTCTTTCAACATAATTGCAACAACCCCTTTTCCCTTATAATTGTATAATGAGATAAAATGGGAGATAATTTCGTTGTAATTTAACTTCCCCTTGACCGAGAGCACAAATTGAACATTTTTGACCCAATTCCACGAGTATAAACTTATTTTGTACTCACGTATACGTCTGCTTTTACTGAATGTTGATTACAAAACAAAATTCTTAAAGGCTCATTTTGGTTGATGATAAACTCAAAAAAAATTTAGAAGAAATCTTGACAAATAAGATCTAAATTTTAATTTAACGAAGCCAAAAATTCTATAATGTGTGTTTTATATCTCTTTAAGAAAGTGGAATTTCCAACGTCGTTATATAATATAAAAAGATTCACATAGACACACATGTTTGAGAACGTTTAAACTGGAAAAAAAAATATTTCTCGAGACAGATTTGATGTGAAAAAATCATACAGATTCTTAAAGCATTTGGCCACCCCTTTTCTCATCTGTAAAGGCAATTTATCAATTCCGTTAAGCAAAATTAAATGCTTTCAAATACTCTTCCCTTTTGGAACGTATTGCGAGTTAATAAAGATGCCGAACTTATAACATTAAATCATTTCTTCTCTCTTTGTGGAGAAAGATTCGAGATTTCAGCTTCCTCGATGAAAAGAAAGTAAAATTGAATTATTTTCAATACTAAATTTACCGATTTATTGAAATCAAGGTGCACTACTGGCAAGCTTTCTACGTTCTGATTATTTTTTTAATTATTCCATTATTCTAATTCAAAATTAATGAATAAATAAATAAACGCGCCCGATCCGACGAAATTAGGATTTGTTTAAGTGAATTGTATTTTGATTTTAATTTCATTTATGGTTTTTTAATGACTAGATGCCATAAGGAATAACACCTTTTCATTTATCTCTTCCAGGTGTTATTTATAAATTTTTCCCGGTTTAAGATGAAGACAAAATGTGACAAACTAAGGTAGGTATGCGTTTCTGATGTGAAGAACCCACGAAACTTGTGTTCAGCTGGTGAGAGGGTAGAACGCCGACCTTCACCCTCACAATGTATAAAATCCAAGAAACTACAATCAATAATCAGAAAATATAAGTAGAAAATAATAAAATGATGTTGTGTTGGTGGTATTGTTATATGTTTGATTCAAATTAGAAAGATCATCCATCTGGAATGATAAACTGCCCCTTCACTAAGATCATCCAGTAATGGATATAATAATGCACTATTATACAGGGTGTAACAGACCTAGTCCATAATAGTTTAAGGGTGAACCTTATTCGTTCAATGGATGTTGGCTGTCATATTGGCTATCGTCACTTTTACAGTGCCCTGATTTCTAGTAATTTTTTCCCGCATTATGAGATGCAAGATCTCAAGGTTCTCTGAATATCTCATCTCATATATATCTGAGATATTGAAGTTTTTAAATTTTTATTGTTTTATGTTTCTTTATTTATCTGAACCATAAAATCTTAATTTATAACTTTATCCATCCAGCGTATTTTGAGCATTCTTCTGTAGATCCACATCTCAAATGCTTCAAGTCGCTTTATCATTTTTTCGGTAAGTGTCCATGCTTTCAATTTATAAAATAATCGAGAACACGAGTCGAAAAAGGAGTATCTATTTACAAATTCTGTACCGTTACGTAAAATATTATTGTATGATTTTTAAAATCATATTATACTTTATGTTTACATATATCGAATTTAATATTTGAGAAATTAACTGAATGGGACATATCTCAGTACAATTTACACGTGTTGAGATTTTGATCTGGAGATCAACTTGAGATTGATAGAAAAAGACAAAACTTTAAACCCATGTAGATGATATTCAACAGCGAAATTATGCCGACATACTTGTGGTCTAGTGTTTACGATACTCGCTTACTGATCTAGTGTTCGGGCAGTTCCAGGAGGCTATCAAGTTAGTCGACGTATTCCGTGTACGAATCTCTATTTTTTTTAAATTTAAATTAAAAACATTTTTTAAAGTATGCGCACAAATGTTATGTAACACCATAAATACCAACAAATATTTATTCTGATACGTTAGATAAACATAAGGCACTAAATTATAAACATTTATTTCATTTTAACTGCTACTAGAGATAGTCAAATTTAACCAACTTGCTGACATTTGACGTTCAACAAGCCTGTACGATAAACTACGAAAGACGAGAATTGTCTTCAAAGAATCTCACGGGAGCATCTCAAAAATTATCTCGAGTTAAAAATCTCACGAAAATGGTCCATTAAACAAATGATGTCATGTTTACAGAAATAGTAAGATAGCTGATGTTAGTCAAGTATACAAGCATTTAAAATGTGCTATTAATATATATACGAGTAAAACGAATACTCAAAATATATTTCGAGTTCTTTGAATAACTCAACCACACTAAGAACTGAATTCAAAATCAAAGGGGTTTAAATACTTATTATTTATTTATTTTTTGAAAATTTTACGACACTACATATACATTAAAGTTAATAATACATCAGGTTACCACATTTTGCTTTTTGAATTACTTGAAAACGTATCGAGGAATTTTGGGCGTTTATACTGATTATTCTTTGAAAATACTTTGGCAAGGTTCCTAGTATTTAGACTAATTACCCAACAAATCTTTTTAAATGTACCTTAAAAATAGCACACGAAATATATTATCTTGATATGCTAATGTAAGACATTTTATTCATTTTTAATCATATGTTTGATGGCACATACATTTTTGCTAAGATATCTACACACTTTTATAAATCAACGATGACCATTTGTGTAACCCAATATACTGTTGTTGAAATCAAATCCTTATCTGCACGAAAAAGGTCTTCTGCAGTCATGATCTCAACCTAAAATTACGAATTTAAATGATCAGATGCTAAGTGTATTGACTGAATTCGAAACTTAAATTCTGCATCGATATGATTCAAATGAACGAAGTCGCACATCCCGTGGAAAGGAATATGACAATTCCGATCGTAATCGGAATCACCGCAAGGTAGGTAAAGGAAGTAGGGAAACCTGGGTACAGGATGAGGTCGGTGAGGGGATACGGATTCAGAAGCACTGTTCGCTCGCCTCCGTTATCCCTTCAGTCGCCGCCGAGATCACACAATAGCACGCGGATGAGCCAATCTCCGATCCCACTTGATTACAGCGATGTCACAAGTTTACCAACGACACACAAACAACATACAAATACGTGATCAAATACAATATCACAAAATACAGAACTGGTGCACTGGAGCTGAAAGTCCATATCGCGAATGCTATCGCGATATTGAGATCGAACAAATATCGGTCAAGTTGACGTCTGCTAACGTTAAGGTCACAATTCACACGAATAAGACGACCATGAGGAAATCTATAGATGGGAGTTTGGACGCGGAATACAAAAAAATTGATCATATTTGTTTATAACTGGTAGATCAGAAGAACTCTTTTGAGATCATCACATGTTGCTGTTGTACACATGTATGAATGTCGTACGAAATATAATAATATATTGTATGAAATAATTTATGTGAAATATTTGACATCTGTCAAAGTTGTATGTATATACAGATGACAGATAGAAGAGTATGTGAGAAGGCTAACCGGTGTCAAGTGGGTGCGGGGAGCCAGGAAGCGTTAAAAGACGCTGGAAGCGCAATTGCGCTCTCTTTCAATACTATTCGGTTCTCAAGATAACATATATTATTATCTATTGTGACGTTATAAACTTAGGCCACGTGCGAAACTGCCCCGTCACTTATTTTTTTGTCAAGTACCTTGCAATTCACAAATAGTTACCCTCAAGTTGGTGTCACATTCGGTTTCTGAGGTTATAAAAACGATTGCATCTATGGTTCATTTGAAAATAAATGAATAGTGTGACGACTAAAATGTAGTTGTGTGCGATTCACTATAACCAAAGGATAAGTATTTTTATTGTTCAATCACTAGTGCATAATTTACTATTAACTTGTTAACCTAATCGCATGACAAGACGTTTCCTTTTGGTTTATGCCTTTGGTGCATACTTCTGTATTATGCCTCTGGTTTATGCCTTTGGTTTCTGATGCACATTTCTTGTGCATACTTCTGGTGCATGTCTTTCGTTTTTGACCTTTAACTTTTACCTTTGGATGTCACCCGTGAGTTAGCCGCCTCACTGTAGGAGACATTTTATATTATGATGTGATTATCTACAACAAACTCCGTTACAAATCCGATCGCGTCGGCCTGGATGCTGCAGTCCAAATATGATGTGGAGCCAAGACAACTGGTTGTCCAGGAAGGACGTCGAACTCGCGCCTAACCCGACGAGATGAGAATTCGTCAAATGGATTTTATATTATTGAATTTCTTTTATTTATTATGTTTCATTCTGATTAGATGTCTTTCTTTTTCTAATGAATAACATCTTTTATTTATCGCCTCCAGATGTTACTATAAATTTTTCCCAGTTTAGGATGAAGGCAGAATGTGACAAAAATAAGGCGGGTAGGTGTTGCTCAAGTAAAAGAACCCGCGGATCTTGTGTTCTTCACTGACTAGCCGGTAAAAGAGAAGAACGCAGTGCTTTTTCCCACAACAGTATATATTGTATCGTTGTACGGTATACGGTAGTAATAAATTATTAGCTGTCTCGACGTTGGACTTTTATGTCTCATGTCGCGAAACCTTCAGGGAATCTGTAACACTATTGGCTTGAGACAGGTGGTGTAAGGAATAATACAGTGTCACGGCTAAATACGTTACAGTTCAGTTGTACGCTAGTCCTGATGAAGATACGTAAGTATCGCAACCGGTTGACATAAAAATAACACAGTGGTTTAAACGAAGTTGAATATAAATACAATAACCATCAAATCAAATAATCATCAAATTTAGCTTCTACACCGCAGCTCTAATATATCTATAATAACCCGATTCGTGTATATTGTGTATTGTGCTATGCTTGTAAAGAACATATATATCAGATCACAACTCCTTTCTGACCGAGCTGAGATCATCTCCTGTAATTCTTCGAAATGAGTCTAAACGTCTGGTGGATGCTGATGCATCGTTTCAATAAGCCAATCAGATAATTCGATATCTTCTCACATCTCAATCTCACATTTACTATGTTTCCATTGCACACCAGGATTTTCAAAATTCATTATTTTTCTATTCCTTATTTTTTTCACGATAAATCGATCGAAAAGCAGTAGAAAGTTCAAAAATACATGGATAATACAACTAGCGTCATCTTTTAGAATTATTTTGAATTTTTGTAGGTGAAATTTGAGTTTTAAAGGTATATTAACAATAATTATTAAAAATACTAATTTAATGTATTAATTATACATATAAAATAAATTTTGTCGAAAAATATTGTTTTTGCGCTACCGGGATTCGAACCTGGATCTCTATTTCCAATCCGGGGAAGTACACTACCAATTTTCTTATAGCGCCAGTATTTTTATGACAAATTTTCAAACCTATATGTTACACTTTTTCATTAATTAATACATTAAATTAGTATTTAAAACATCACAGACCTATGTTCTGAATAATTACAACTTCACAATAAGAATGTGTTCTCCTTAATAATTATTATTAATATAATCTATGCTAATTATTAGCCTTAGCACAAATATTGTATTTTAATAAAGTGTGAAATTTAATTTAATATGTTCGATTTTAACTTTTAAATGTATATACAAATACTTTGAAATCAAAACGAAATAAATAGTAATGTTTCAAAATTTTCGTGATTAACTTTTAAAAACGTATGTAAGTTAGTAAAACGGGCCATGAAATTGTTTTTTTTTTTAAACTTCTTTTTCAATATGCCACCTCCATAGAAGTTGGATAACATCACTGATATTTGAACTGGAGACAGCCGCTCTGTACGACGACGAATCAAATACGCAAACTCTTCAAACAGAAGATGCGTCTTCTACTGACCATTTGTCTTCTTTGTCTCTTATAACATGCACAAATTACTCAAGTTATCTCTTCCTAATGAGATAATCATTTCTATGTCTTTTATACTTTTCTAAACGTCTTATTTTCGCACTTTGATCATCATCATTCCCAACATGGGTCCTGGTCTCCTCAAGAATTCACCTTCACAGGTTTCTGTACCGAACTGCTTCTCATCAATTGCTGATGCCAAGAATGGAAAGATCTTTGCCATTAAATTCTCCCTATTTTATGAATTCTGTGACTTTCGGCTCATCATGAAATAATAATGCCTACTCCATTTTCTTTGACAGCTCTGTAAATTCTCCTGAGGACCCTTCTTACAAATACGTCTAATTTTGCTTCATCCTTCTTCGTTAGTTTCCAGGTTTCTGACGCTTAAATAAGCACTGATCTTATCAAAGTTTTATTCAGCGATACCTTAGTCTACCCGAGAGATTTTCAATATTCTCTTGTAGTACCACATTTCGAGAGCTCTGACTTTTTTGTAGTGCCTTCGGTTAGTATACGTGTTTCAACAATATAAAGAACTTCTACTGGAATACAACATCGTAAAATGCACTTTTTCAAATTTAAAAATGTCTATTTCATAAAACGCAAAGAAAATATTATACTGTGTATGTATTCATGTACAAATTGACAGAAATGGACGAACGAAAGAAAATTTAAATCATTAGTAGAAATATACAAAATAGTTTTGATTGTTATCAAATATTATAGTATAATTTTTGTTACATTCAAAGATGTACTTTCAGTAATATTCTCCACGTTAAATGACAATGATTTCAAACTCCCTTAACCGTAATAATATTTTTCCACGTATTTTTTTAGTAGAAGCAATGGTTCTTTTTGTGATTTCTGAAAAAAAAAGTTAATTTGAATATTCTGACAGATTTTTCTAACTTTGGTACAAACAAGCGCTTTTTTTTAGCTTTCTGTGAAATTTCATATCAATCAGAAAAGTTTTATGCTAGAGCAGTGAAATGAACGAATTTTGTTTTTTTACATCCTCAGTGGAAATGACGCCATCTATGAGAGTGTTAGTGAAATAAAATCAGTTTGACGATTTATTTTATGAAGCATTTCTGTTTTGGACAAGTTTTAAAATTGCGAAAACAAACAATTTTTCACTTTTTTTAAATTATTGTGATTGAATATGTTTAATTTTCATTATATTTATTATTCATATTTTTTAAGTTGTATATTATAGCAGACGGGCTGTGCGATTTTTATATTCCGTTAATTTTAAAATTCTAAACAGAAATCACTCGTGTATGTACATAAATTCACCTAAATAGATTTGTTCGGCAATTAGTCTAGTCTTCATTCACTAAACGACTAGATGAATTAAAGTTCAAGACATGTTAAATATAGCACGGATCAAATCAAGTACTCTTATTTTAATGTAATTTAAAATTAAAATATTAATACTTTTAAAATAAAAATATTAATACTTTTAAAATTAGCAAATTAACTTTGTGGTTAAAATTCATATTTTTATTTATTATCTTTGTTTTATTAACCACTAAATTGAGTTTGAATACATCTACCGGTTTCGAAAAATACCATTTTCTTCTTCAGGAAAATTATTCGAGTAAATTAGTATTAAGTAATGATTTGAGTTAGGCACTAAATTTTTTTTTTAAATAGATTCTGGCAAAGAAACAATAATATATGTTTTAGTTAGTTATGACATCCTGAAGAAGAAAATGGTATTTTTCGAAACCGGTAGATGTATTTAAACTCAATTTAGTGGTTAATAAAACAAAGATAATAAATAAAAATATTAATATATGTACAGTCAATTCGAATCAAATTGATATAATAGAACAGCCTCCACAAAAGCTCTTCAAAACCGAAACGTCAGCTGCAACCCACCACGTGCGACCAGCGTCAAATACCTTAGTATAAATCCTATCATTAGATGTCATGATATGGCTGACTGGCGTGAAAATCTACTAAATATTTGATATAATAAATATTCTTCGAGCCCACTTTAATGTATGGTCACCAAATTTGGATTCTTACGGAAAGAGTGAGACAAAGAATCCATGATACCGAAATGGGATATCGTAGCGGAATAGCATGAGTAACATTACCGGATCGAGTTAGAAGAACCGCAATAACATAGAGCTCTAAATTCTGAGTATAGAATAATCTCAATTAAAGTGACCTGGACACGTCTTTCGAATGCCAGAAGAGAAGAGTGGGCGACGATGGGCCACCTCAGTTTAAGTTGGTATAAATTAATTCATGTCGGTCCCTAATGACTGAGGACCGGATCTCCATGAACGCCCAACTCTCACCCTCTTGACATTGCTCCTCCACTTTTCTCGGCATCCTGCATATTTGTGCAGTGTGGAAGATCTTCCCCTTCCGCTTCGTCTGTCAACATGGCCCACCACAACAAGCATCAACAAGCGATCTTCCCTACTCGCAAAATGCTTCAAAAAATGAAGGATTCTTCTCTGGCAAACGGTTGAGAGTCTGTCATTGATTTCAGTTCCTGTATGATAGAAACATTCGTGCATAACATATGTCTCAAAGGCATCAATCTGCCTTCTCTCCTTTTCGTTCTGGGTCCATGATTCCACCCCATATAAAAATATATTGGTATAAATATCACCAAAGATTTTGATTAAATTTGAAATGAAGACATTAATGTTTGTTGATCTAATGGATAAGTATTCGCCTAGTGATCCAGTGGTCGGGAGTTTAACCTCATTTCTCAGAGAACTCTCATTCGACCAGCAAATTAGTAATATTTTAAATAGTAAGAATATTAATGTAACACGTATGCCGTATCGTGTACGCATCTCTATTTTAACTTGAACTTGAGCCCCTGACACTTCCGAGATTTGGGGAGTAAACTGATGATGATTGTGATTGTGATAAATTAAAGACTGCCTCATCGAATCCATCAATCATCGTGAACGAACCGTTATGCATTATTGAAATTCTAACCTAATTGTATTAATACCATAATTATTTCAATGTACATAAACGTCAAAATACATCACAAAAGTAATTTATTTCCGGCGTGAAAAATATTAAAATACTTACATCTTTCAGCTACCATTTCATCAATGACACGAGTTCACATTTTTGTTTGACAGGCGCATTTTTCACTCGGAAAATTTTCTCCATTTTCAATGCTCGAATCGTCACGGTATCGTTTGTGTTTCCGCTGTATTCGAGGCCCGACATTTTTCACACGTGAATTAAAATAACGAAACCAAATGTCAGCTTCGCTGTAGAGCGAAAGGTGCTTTATAATGATTAACGTGTCAATTTCAACACGGTGGCATAAATTGTTATCGTTGTTATTGGCTACATAGAAAATAATACATTTTTGCAATTTCATGAAACATTTTTAAAATGAAAACAGATGGGATCAATCTTGATTATACCACATGTAATGTGCCAATAAAATATATTTATTTTCTTGATAATAGATAGATTATTGTCAGATCGTTAATGAGCAGTTCTGCAAAGACATTAAAGTACAATATAAAATCAATTATATATATGAGACAAATAAGAAAATAAAATATTTCAAAATAAGAGAATAAAAAGATATTATTTACGCGCCTTATTACTTCGGTTTGCACTGTTTGATAATAATGTGCATATGTGTGCGTGATTATCTCTTGTCGGAATCGGAGAAAACGGATTCTCATTGCCTCCGGTGCTTCGACCAGTGGAGCAGTCCTAAAACCACCAGTGCGCGCTTCAGCCGGCCGAAATCTAACGACAGCAAAGTTAACGGGTTAGTGCAGTTCGTGTATCATATGTGTACTCATTGTTAATCGGAAACCTGGGAACCAGCGATCGAAGGCGTTTTACATAAACACATATTAAAATACCGCACAAGTGCAAAAGGCCATGGGTTTTGAGGTAAATAATTTCGGAACATGCGACGCATGATAAAATAATGAGAAATTAAATTTGTGTAATGTGTCTTTTATTTATACATCCAATCAGATCTAAACTAAATTTTGCATAAGTTAATCTTTAAAATCCTACATAAAACATGTGTATTGTCCACCTTCCTTTTAACCACCCCACGTAAATCTAGTATTGTTTCATCTTTCATTGTTAAGATAAAAATGTATGAGAAAAAAGATACTTAACGTTATTCATCAATCATCAAATGTCGTAATTATTAAAGAGAACACATTATTATTGTAAAGTTGTAATGTCGTCTATGATATCACATACCTATGTTCCGAATAATTACAACTTCACAATAAGAATATGTTCTCCATAATAATATATAAGTTCTCTTAATGTGTCTAGAATTTAATAAAACAGAATTATTAATTTTGGCGTCTTCTATCAGATTACTCAAAAGTACTTGAGATTCCGTAAAAATAAATAAGACAGCTTTCAAATAACGGAACAATAGATGTATTTATTTTAAAAGTGCAATATATTGGTTCGAAAATGTGTCGTTAATTTACTATGTTGGTGTAGCATAATCGGTTAATGCATTTTCCCCGAATAGGAAGAGATCCAGGTTCGAATCCCGCTAGCAACAATAATATTTTTCGATAAAATTGATTTCATATGTATACCTTTTTAATTAATACATTTAATTTGTATTTAAAAAATTGTCGCAAATTTGATTTTGTTTAGATCGAAAGATATTTCACAAACAATACTGGGCTAAATTGTTTTATAAAAATCATGAAAAAATACGAGTGCATTTGTGAACATAACATTATTTCGATCGCTTGTTCCATTTTATCTCGTGTTTCTCTACACGTGTACTGAAATAAAATCCAATGTGAAAATCGACAATCACTTACGAAAATATATACGGATATCTCAATACGACCTTTCCATAAATAAACATTGTACAGACGATTTGTCCAGGGCTATAATAACTTTCCCTTATTTACTGATATAATACCTTCACAATTTCGCAAACCCTTATGACAACCTTTTATATAACTTGCTTGGGAAAAAATCTCCGAGAACTTGTAATGGCTATCCAAACAACGAGAGTTATTATTAATCTGTGTTTAAAAATAATATGGTAAGAATTGTTGTGTATTTTATGTTCATCATTTCAATCTTTTTTTTTAATCAGAGGTAAGAATATGAACGAATTTCTAACAATACTTATACGCATTATCGATACCTTAATCTGCAAATCAGTTAACTCCACCCATGGTCAAAAAACTGTTTTTGATGCTGTTCCCAATACGTAAACACACTTTTGGCGCGTCTTTTCGAATCAGCTGCGACCACAGTTGTTGACACATTTCGCATCCAAATTCGCATCCATACATTTCCTCAAACTCGTCTTTTCAGTGTGAAATGTGACCTTGACGCCAACAGATATTTGTTCGATCTCGACACCGCGATAGCATTCGCGGTGTGGATCTTTCAGTTCCAGTGCACCAGCACTGTATTGTTTGTGATCCTGTGATTTATGTGCATAGTGATATTGTTTGTTTGTGCCGTTGGTGAATTTGTGATATTGCCGTCTTCAATTCGGAAGCGGAGATCACTAGCGGTTGCACTACATTATCATGAAAAATCAAACTCCCAATAATATTTTACAATTTCGGTAAAGAAATTCAGCTAACTCCAAATTTTCCCTATAAGTACGAGATAAATCAAAATATCAATAAATTTTCTCAGCCATCCTATTTCTGCCTAAACTATCTACCAAAGTGTGTTTTGGAATTTTCGTAATCCGTTTAATTACAAAATTAAACAGTTTTTTGTTGCTCCTGAACATTTTACAAAAATAAATTTAGATGTTTTGCAGATTAAGGTATCGTTATATATTTTTATATGGTTATTATAGGTTAGATACTTAAGCGTACAACTAAATATTACGATATTACTTTGTGTATTTTTCTATGTTATTATTTTTCTGAATTATGGTTTAAGCTCATGAATCCGATAAATATGGGTGAATAAATGAGAGATGGGAGAAGAATGGATTATTGTATTGAAAATAAAACCTTGTGAAAATTGTACAGTAACTAACAGTATACTAGTATTAGCTATATTCAAATAATGTGGTGAAACTGAACTCTTCTGTTAGAACCACGTAGAAGGAAACTACATTTCATTTATTGAAAATTTGATAGAAATTGTATATGTCCTCAATATCAGTTTACGTATTGCAATGGATTGCATTTAGATTGTTTTTGATTAGTATATTCCATAGTAGAGAATTAACCTTTTTTACGACTGCTCTCTACCGACTCCTGTCTCCGTCTACTCTTCTCCTGTTCCCGGACTCTGCTCCAGTCATATTCCGCTGGATTTAAATAAGTTAAATTCAATTTTATCATCATGCCGTTTCTCCGAGGGGGTAGGCAGAGAGGATAGAGCGCCACACTCTTCTGTCTTGACACTTACACAAGTTCGACGATTATTGAGGCTTCTAACAGGACCATCCTCCTGTATCTGGTTTATCTGGTCGTGCCAAGTCTTCCGCGGACGTCGATATCTTTCTTATCATTCTCTCCTCATTCATCCGTTCCATAAAAAAAGATCAACTTTTTCAATACAAACACCTTTTGCAAAATTCCCAGTTCTCAAAATAGAAAACATTTACAAAAAAATCTCAATTAATTAATTCCTTTAAAAAAAACACTAAAATTTGAAACAAGCACATCATTAAGGTTTATAAATAACTTAAAAATTCCTATATGTAACACCAAACACTTTCAGCAAAATTTTATATATTTCTAGATAAAAAAAATTCAATAGACTCCCTACACAAATTAAAGAAATAAAAGATATAAAAGAGCTTAGAACGAATGAACAGATGCACATAATTAGAAAATAAATAATATTATAGAACACTTCAGAAGCACACAAATGGGCAATAAATAATTATAGACTACAAATAAATAAAATTATTACAGTGTAGCTCCCTCTCCAGCACAAGAGCTAGTCTTTTTTTTGGAGAGGTAAACGAATAAAAAACATGTAATTTTAATAATGTATAATATTTAATTTGTAATTGTAAAAATTTCAAATAAATAAAAAATATATATATTATAACCAAACCACCTTAGTGATCCTTTCTTAAACTTACATACTAAGATCAGCTTTACATTCTTTACTCTCTCTGTCATAAATGGATCTGCCACATATACTGATTAATAAATTATTTTAAGCTGGTGAGATTGGATATTCGAGAGGTATTAACACTCTCAAGAATATCAACAAGACCGCACCTACAGGTATGTCCTGAATAATTAAAGTATGCTGGTGAACACTTAGTCAGATGTCACAGAAAACTATTTTACGATATTCTGAATGATGAAATTTTACACGATATTTTTTCAGTTTTCAACATTTTAAAATGCACGCCACTCGATCACGTGCATCGTTGATATCCTTACTAAAGGATAGTGTTTATTCAAAATTTCTACATCCAATTTCTTGACTAAATATGTTAACGGAAATCAATTCATACAAGCAGTGGCGTGCAGTAGACTTAAACTTAGGTTATGATGCTGTTACCGACGACGTTCATGTAACATACAGAAACCGGATGCGGTTGTCTCGGTTGCATATATATAGTATGCGCATGGGTTTTTAGAACAGATGAGAACTGTCTTAGCCGCCCCAGATATCTCAAAAGTGAATAATATAAATGGTATCCAGCAATATGAATGATTATCCGGGGCTAATCAGCAGCAGCGTGTGAGTGTAATGTTAAATACTAAAGATAATTATTTGTATTCCAATTCAATCCGTTTGTTTTTTCGTAAATTCACCGACAACATCGTTATAAAAAGTTCCTGATCTTTTTAATTCTAAAAGCAATTCTTTTTCAATAGAAATTATTGGAAGATCCAAAGCTCGTCTGATTTTGAGTAATCCGTAAATAAGTATGAATTCGTTTTAGTGAACTATATTTAACAATTACATTTTGAATTTATATGACTAACAACAAACTAAATATTAACTAATTAATACCAAGTTTTATATTTATCTTAACGCTTATAACGCTATACTTTAACTACTGTTTACTTTAATGACAATGCCCCCCTTTTTAATATTATCAAAGGATTTCATTGAAGTATTTCATACTAGTACATACAAAATTTGCGTATCAAAATTCAAGCACCGATGTTAATCATTAATTTATCGATTAATTAGCATTTTTTTTAGATAAACATTAATTTTTCAAAAAATATTATCAAGTGTCTTAAAGTTCAAAAAAGATTTTCACTTTCCATCTATACAATAACCTATATTCGTTCATTTACCCGACAGAATTTCGATCAATACATTAATTATTAAGGCTGTTGATAGTTTTCCATCAATCAACTTCGTGTTGTGACGTTAACGGAGGTACCATCTGTGCGCAGACAGAATCATGGAGTTAATGCTCTAATAGTCGAGAAGTTCTCTGTAAACCCACATACTATCCCGACAGAAAAGTCAATATAATCCAAGATAATCGAGTTTTATTAAACATGGTAAAGTCAAGTCAATGAATCGAAAGAAGTTTTTTATTCCAACTTTATTTCACACTTAATATAACAATTTTTATTTTTTGCCAAACTGACTTATTTATCATTTTATAGTTCTGCTTTTATCTATGCTTGTATTTTTAATTTCAGTATACACTGTTTCCTTGTAGAATAATTAAATAATAGTGGTTTAAACCAAGTATTTTATCTTATTATTAATATAAAATTAGGCCACAAAATAATTTTGCAAATATTGAAATACACCAATTTCACTGAAGTCATACTAAATCATACTGAAAATCTAAATAACAAGGTAACCCACAAAACGACAGCTTCTGTGGGTTACCCTGTGAGTTACCCTTAAAATAAAACTTGGATTCGTAATATGGGTAGAGCTAGTGTCGGTGCATTAACCCAAACAAACTGATTCAAACCTTTAATAATTGTTATAACAAATTTCTTCAAAATAATTTATTTATAAGTTCTCTTTGTAATTTTTTTTATACTTGTAATACTAATTTATTTGTACAATTGCTTGTAAACTATGCCCGACTCAACACAGAATTTCTCTATTGAGACCCGCACAGTCCAAACATATTTTTATTATCAAACGTATTATATAGTTACCAGTAAATAAATAAATCGGTTTACACAGAATACCACATTTATTGCGATGTTTGAAATGTAAACCTAAAATAATCAAGAATCTTTAAAACTAATAACTAATAATGTTGTACAAATTATATTTTTATTTGATTAATTTATTTTCACTTATTTTATTAATCACATACTAGGACAGGGCAACCTTTATATATAATTGAATTACAAATCAATTAGATTTTAAAAGATCTATTTTCTACATTAGTTTAAAAATGGCATTACATCAGCTGGAAAATGGTTATAACCAATGACCACTAAATAAATAAACATGAACTAACTCAAATTCCTTGTCACGAAATTTTCATTTTGGTGGCGCTCGTGTGATCATTTTGGTGCTACTCGTGCAATCAAAGAGCTCGGCGACTTTTTTTTTAAATATGACTCGATTGAAATGAAAATTAAACGCTGACAATATAATTAGCGTTATGTAAAAAATAAGTCTTGTGTACACATAGATTTAATTATCGAAGAGTAAATACTTTTACTGTTACATAAATGTGTCATAATCTATCGGATTTATGTTTCGTTGTATATATGAATCTAGAATGCCCCTCTTCTATATATACTCTTCATAGCATGTATATTAATTTACCTACTAGACTGTGGTTATAACCAATTCTGGCCAAGATTAAAGTTCTAAGATTTTTCAAATTTATATCTGTATGTTTTAAATATTAATTATAAAAATACACAAATAAAATCAATTTAGTCGAAAAATATTATTTTTCCGCTACCGGGATTTGAACCTGGATCTCTATTTTCAATCCGGAGAAGTACACTACCAATTGTGTTATAGCGCCAATACTTTTCATGGCAAATTTTTGAACCTATATGTTACACTTTTTCAAATTAATACATCTAGCCGGCAAAAACAATATTTTTCGACAAAATAGATTTTATATGTATATATTTATAATTAATACATTAAATCAGTGATTGAAACATCACAGACCGTCTGTTCTGAATAATTACAACTTCACAATAAGAATGTGTTCTCCTTAATATTTGTAAATATTTTAATTATAAAATGCACATTTAACTCTTGACCATTAAATAAATAATACGCTCAGTCATCAGATTAAATCATCGTATCGCTAATCTACAATTCACACCCACTATTGGTTGGGCTTAAATAAACAATCGAATAATAACCCAATAGATTTATTGGGTTATTTTAAATTTTTAATTTACTTGATATATAATTACAATATTAAAATGGGTTGGTTTTAAAAATTCAAAACCACCGTAGTCAAAAACAAATAATCGTTTTTAATTCAGTTGTTTATACAGTGGAACGCCGGAATTTTCGTTTTCCCTCCATTTGCGTGTTATTTCTGTCGTTTTAGTACATTACAAACTCTATGTTACGTTTGTCTTTCCCGCGTTTTACGTCTAAAATTGATTGAAATCTGTCCGCTATGCGCCATACAGCCAAGAGTGTGTTGGTCGTTTGCTTGTCGTGTATGCGCATTTTTCATTCTAATATGTACGTTATTTGTACTTTTCGTTGTTTTATTATTTTTACAAGCTGGAATCAGCAAGAAAATTGCGTAGAAGATAGTTTAGACAACATTGATGGCTGGGAAAGAACGAATGAATAACCCTTGCAGATTTACATTGACATTGACTCCAACGTAATAACATGGGACGTAGTGGATATTGATGAAACAGTGAACAGTCGCCTAAACGAAAACTTGACAGAAGAAGAACCTTCCTACAAAGAAGAAGTGTCTGCTCAATCCATAGACCCAGTTCCTACAAAGAACGATGTCATATTGAAGGCCTCAAAGCATATTTGACTAGTATCAGTAATGTACCACCAGAATCCTTTAATTTATTTCACAATACTGAAAGAACTATTTAAAAACAAAAAACATTGTTTCATTTTTCATCAAAAAATAAATAATCAATTTTTTTTAATACCCCCAATTTACATTTTCGCTCTTTTTTGTTGGTTCTTTCAAAAACTTGAAATTGGGATTGTCTCGCCTTTTATTCGTCGCACTTTTAATAAAATAATTAAATATCTTTCTAATTGATATATTTAATTCATATTTAAAATATCACAGACCGTCTGTTCTGAATAATTACAACTTCACAATATGAATGTGTTCTCCTAATAAAATAATTCATATTTCGAATAAAATAATTATATCTAGCACATGATTGGATATGAAAAAATATTACTCACTGGACGTTCAATTTCGTCGTATGAATCAACTTAGCTTTGCGAATACAAGCTACTTCCCGCGTGTTCACTAATTATTTATTTCGATATCAAAAAGCAAGTACTTAACAACTGTGCTATTAAATTTGAAAAATTGTTTTTTTCCTGTTTTATTGGGAGGCTTTCACCTAGCTATTAAAATATTTAAAAATCACAAATGGCCTCGAATCGATCGTGTCTTTATTTTCTATTGTATATAATACGAATAATTCGCAAAAAGGATTTTCTTCTTCATTTATATGGTAGTTAAAAATATTCGACAATCATCGTCTTTCGTGTCCCGAATATAAAATGTAAGTGCTCATTTGAAACGGCTCCGAATGGCTCAATGATAGTTCCAATAAAAGTTTCTTGTCAAGCCAAGCCTTAGGGCTTAAAACGGGTGAAATTTCGCTTTTAATTCCCGACTCGTAGCCGACATGACCACTCGATTTTTCGTTCGGAAAACGTTTGAAAAAGAATCAAACGATTCTGGTAAATATTCGAACCACGACTGTGAAATTTAGGCTGATTCTTATTGGACAAAAGGAGATGCGAACGAAGCGGCGCACGGTGTAGCTTGGTATAAGAAGAAAAGAGACGAACACAGAGAGAGAGGGATATTTTAAATGTATGCGAATCGAAGAATGTAAATAAAAGTAAATAGACAGTTGGTATACTAAAACACTTTTACCGTCATAAACAATATTACCAGCAAATCACGCACCCTCACTTAACAAGGACACAGGCTAACTGTCACTATCTTGTGGCAAAACTAAACAAAACTTTTGCATTTGTTGATTCCATTTATTTCTAGCACCAAAAATATACAACGGTCTAAATGCAAAAGTGAAAGAGTGCAACCATAGTCTTGCATATTTTTCAAGAAAAGTGCAGTTCTGTCTCCACGAAATGGGGAGAAATTACGCCCAAGAACTTTTAAAGGTCCAAACCTGAGAAAAAAATTGCTACAACAGTATACTGAATTACCTAATTGCATCTCTTGTTTAACTGTTTATATATATATATTTATGTACATTGATTATTGCACTTTGCTTACTGTTATACCGGAGGAACAGTGTCTACTATAATACAGTAAATTACTAGTGTAGCAGGCAGGGTACCCAAATATATGTCTTACTTTCTTACTGATATGTTGTATTTACTTTGCCAAATTTTATATGCATACCCTCAGTACATTTGTTTGATATTTGAAATATTTCGCAACTCTCATAGTAATTAACTAGGTGAAAATGTATACTTAATGAATATTAATTTCGAAGAGTAATACGTCAGACCGTTAGACATTATTTATCAATGTAAGCACATAATACATGTAAAAAGTGAATCTAATAAATGTATTATTATTAAAAAGTTAAGTTAGGTAGAAACGGAAAAAGAAACATTGAATTAAATATCGCAACCATCTGGCAATGACGTTTTAGTTTATGAACATTTTTCACCCTGTAGTTCAATAATGTATGTGATAAAAATAAAATTAATAAAAATTGATACGTACATATTAGTATTTTATATCCGACCTCACTTGGCTTTGCCCGTTCTAAGGCAAATATTTTGCATTGTTTATCAATGTGATGTATCTATGGTGACGAATGTGTAGACGCGAGCGAAATTGGTATAAATGAACTTGTTAAAGAGATAAATGACGTTGCGCTCTCTCTTAGCTCCAGACCATAATCAGAAAACATAAGTAGAAAATAATAAAATGTTATTTTTGGTGGTATTGTTATGTGTTTGATTCAAATCAGAAAGATCATCCATATAGAATGATTAACTGCCCCTTCACTCGGGAGGGAGGCCTTCATCCAGTAGTTGATATAAGAGTGCACTGATTATATAGGGTGTAACAGACCCAGTCCACAATATTTTATGCGTGGATACCTGACTAAATAACGCAAAATAAATATTCAAGGAATATGTGCCAAATCTCAAACATGTCAGAGATATAAGAATGTAAATAAATTGTAATTATGCAATTATTTATATTAACTGAAATATTTTATTGATTTCAAATTACATACATATATATTTTTTAATTTAATATTTAATATAATACATTTAATAATAATAATCAGTAGGATATATATATTATTTTTTTTTAACATTTGTTTCATATCAATTCGATCTCTAAATCTTGTAGATCGGAATTCACTTCTAAAATTTAATTGTTTTTTATTTTTGAAAATTAGGATTATTAAATTTTTTTATATATGTTTATTATTTTAGGTACTTTGAAATCTGTGAAGAGTTGTATACTCGGATAGTTATTATTTTTGAAATAATTTTTATAATCATTTTTTGAGTGATTTTCTAATTGTGACGTTGAAGTTTTATATGCTTCTCTTCATCCAAATGTCAACTATTAAATACCAAAAAATAAAGATCGTGAAATTTCGAGCAGTCAAACTTTTTTCCATTAGAAGATTTAGGACCTGAAGCAAAGATATAAATTAATATCTTAAAGCTTTATATATTTATAAATATATCATATATCAAACAATAATATTTTCCGTAAATGTGCCGATTTTGCACATATTCCTTGAACACTTTCGACTTGTAATTAAGTCAGGTATCCGCCCATAAAATATTGAAAATTAGGTCTTTCACACCCTGTATATGCGTGTTCGGAGATATATAGGTATCTTATTGTTCCTAAGAACGTGGATGACCTTAACCTTACACTTACTTACGCATAAATATTGTTTAATATTCTCCCGCACTCTTCCTATTCCTGAAATGTATATGTATATGTCAGATATTATCATTATTTATTATTATTTAGATATTATTATCAGATATTATTTATTCACGTTATGCTGTTGTAGAACACTTACTTCTATTAATAATAAATTGTGTTTACAACATTTAAAAATACGTTTTACGGAAACACATATCGTGGCTGCGCATCAACCGCCATCGTAGCCTCCTGCAGAGCCGATTGCTTTCTTCCAGTACACATTAAATAATGAATTTATTTCGAGATAATGATTACGTATTGGAATTAATATTCTGTCACAAGCGAAACATCGAGAACGGTTAGAGCGCAGATAGACTGTATCATTTAATTAAAATCTTTGTTGATACAAGAGGAAAAGTTTTGTTCTCGATGTGAGAACAAATATGCAATCTCACGCCATGTTGGAGTGACAACCAAAATCAATGAAATGTCAAAAGATCTTTGAACTTTATTCTTATTATGTATTGTGACGTCGTCTATAGATACGACACCGGTATGGATGTATTTCAAACTTACTGAAATCAAATCAAATCCAAAAATACAAAAATGTCAGTAAACAAAATACTTATCAAAGCAGTCCTTACTTATCTGAGACATGGACACTGACTAAGAAGAACGGGAGTGCAGTAAACGTTTTTGTAAGGAAAATTTTGATGTTGGGTCTATATACATGGATGCTCTCAATTTAAAACATGGAGGTTGTGAAGTAATAAGTCGGAGACAAATTGGAATGGAAATGTCTGATGACCAGTCTGACAAAGACATAAATTATTCCGTATTAGTAATATGTATTATTGTAAATGGGTGAACACATATACTTCCATAACATGAAATAAGTGTTATTGAAAAATGTAGTGTTATTGTCGCCAGTTTTAGTTTTGTTCCTACCCCTCAGCTCATTCCCAATCAGTACACAGTGTTTTTTTGGTTCGACTGGTTGTTTTTAAACTATAGGAGAGGAAGTGTTTTCATATGATTATTCATGTTGGATCACTAATTCATATCAGTGATGAGAAAAAATGCTACTCTCGACTCACTGGTGTGATTGTGATTGGTATTCGATAATATCCATTGGTCCATCTTGGTCCACTATCGAAGGAATTCTCTTACACTCATCCCATTCTTTGCTCATTTCCGATACCCTATTTTCCATCCACGCACTACTGTTATCGAAAACTTTCGTCGGACAAACAAAAAAATATATAAATGTAGAATGTATAATACTCATCTATTACTTGGTATATATTTTTAAATAATGTTAATAGATATTTGAGATAATACTAACTTACTTTAAAAAATAATTTTTGAATACTAATTAACTTAACGTCCCTACAGGCGTAGGCAATAATATCGTAATTGAATTTATTTTTTTATATTCATAAGGTGTAGATTTACAAATAAATGGAAAAAAAGTAGCAGGATTTCAAGTAAAATAATGTGGAAAAAGACAACGATAGATTTGGATGACGAAAAAACTTCCGTGACACACATTCGTCTCTATTAATTAAATGAATTTTAGGAGTGCCAAGAAATTTTACTTCATAAATCAGCAAACTGTATTGTCGTAAATAATGGCATTACTTTCATGGGTGATCGTAATTGTATTGGTTTGGAGTCTATTAATTTTGGTCTATAGTACAAATTTTTATAGGTTCTGAAAACGATGGTAACAGGTGCCACAAATATTGTCACTTGCAATATTCACAAATATACCAGTTAAAGAAATCCTTAGTATTCAAAACCAACACGGTATGCATTTGTACACCGCAGCTCGTTGTGCACAATTTGACTATTTGGACGGAAGCCAACTCTTCGAATATGGACATCTCAAATAGAGAAGCCGGTGGAAAAATCATAGAGAATGCTTCTAACCCATCCACTGCGGTGGTGGGTCGGATCTGACACGGGTGTTTGTAAAAATATGAATTACACGACAATTATTAATTTAATGCTGTTTTCGCTTCTTTATAGTTAATCTTTTATTAAACATTCCAAACAATTTGAGACAAATGAATATTATCGGATGAGATTCAAATGAGTTATTGAAAACAATGTGAAAAAATGCACAAAAACTAATCTAAGGCAGTCGCTTTTATGATATTGCCTCTCACCGCTTATGCTAAATCATATATATAATCTTCAGAGCATATTTTTTACTGCCTTTACAACCTCCTTTTTAACGTTCCATGAAAAGGGTATACAAAGTATACCAGGTATGTGTCCGTGTATTGTGATCCAGTCCAATTATTGTACACATATTTATATTGTTATTTGTTTTAACTTATTTTTATCTGGCCGTAATATACGTATTTGAGGCGTGTTGCGCAAACCTAGATCCCCCAGAAAGGGTCACCAATAAAATATGAAGTTTTATGACCGTACCTGGTGATCATAAGGTCGGCTTTCGTAATATTGTTGTTGCTTTTGAATTATAATTATAAATATATAAATGACAAAAGACGGCCTGTTTTACCTACTTATTTTTTAAATGATGTCAATTGTTATTTATATTTTTTTAAATTATATTATATTATATAAAAATTTACTGACTGGATTTTATTTTGCTTCTGTTTATAATATTGTTGATCGCATTTCGTATAAAAAGGATTAATTTTTTATTTATAATATTTTTATTTCACTTCTATAACTATTTCGTTCAAATTATTTTCATTCTGTTTATGTGTAAAAAAATAATACTACAATACTGTATTTAGTTTAGTTAACACCTGATGATGAGGGAGATCGAAACTAATAGTGAAAATAACCCAACGTGTATGTGGTACAGAGTTTTGTTCTGAAAATTAAAATTAATCATTATTTGGCGCTACGGGCCATGCATGTCTAAAGCCGACAGCACAAACGTTCTTCAGGCATTCCTGTCTTGAGCCAAATCTCTTCAGCCCAAAACCTGGAAACTAACTGAATATTTCTCCAAAACCTGGAAACTACCTGAATCTTTCACCAAAACCTGGAAACTATATGAATCTTTCTTAACCTATACCACACTGTGATGCAGCCATAGAGTCAACTTCTGTACTTAAACGTACAAAATAAGATTTTATTTTAGCTTTATAAACAAATAAAATTCTCTTGCTAGCTTAAATGGCTTTAAAACAGTTAAAAGTTAAAAAATAATTGATACAATAATATAATTCGAGGCACGCATCAAGTCCCATCTAATAGAACCTTCATTAAATTAGTAAGAGAGAGAGGCACAATTATATCCGTATGTTTAATGAAGTTAATGTTTGATCTATTTTTGTCTCACTACAAATGGTAATTTTCTGGCGTATCAATTTTCCATCAAATTTAATTTTAAAATATTTTTTAAGAAGAACATATTATTACTGTGAAGTTGCAGAGTTTTTCAGAGTGACATGTTTAATACAAATTAAATGTATCAAATAGAAATATATACAGATAAAATCAATTTATCGAAAAAACATTTTGTTTCCACCGGGATTCGAAGCAGGTACCCTTAATATCTGGGGAAGTGCGCTGACCATTACACCATGTCAACATAGTAAATAAACGACAAATCTTTGAATCTATATATTTCACTTTCAAATTGATACATCTGTTATTCGCACTTCTTCGTATAGGAAGGGTTCAAATTCCGGTGACAACAATATGTTTTTATATTCTATATTCTTTGAAAATCCTCTTAATTTAACCAGGTATCTCCCACACAATATTGTGAAGTAGGTCTGTTACACCCTGTATACAAATAACCAAATCCTTTTTGCCAACAGTAACCTTTTAAATTTGTTTTCATAGTAGTTGCTACTTAGCTACCCACCACTTATACTCTTATAGTTTTGTTTTTATCATTATTATAATTTTGGTTACTTGCTTGATATTACTGTCTTTCAATACTTTCTACAGTTGTTTCATATCAATTTTAGCTAGTTGTGTAGGTATTCGAATTTCCTGTCCACTGTTACCAGTAATAGTGAAATAAAAAATAGAGGAAAAATAAAAATGAAGCATATAATAGATTAAAAGAAAAAAATCCGTCTATTGCTTGTTAGTATGTAAGTTGCGTGTACATAAGCAAAACATTTTGAAACGAATAATTTCATTGAATTTCTGAACAGCGCTTACCGAGATTCCGTACATGTGAAATTAATGAGTCCAATTACTGACCATTTGTAGTTCCCACAACAGCCGGCGGTGCTGACTCCCGCGGGAGCCTCCGAGTATCCAACCCCCGTAAATGCGGGGTTGGAATTTGATTCCGGCACAATATCCGTAAAAGTTCCCGCGCTAATTCAGGGACGCGTCGACAATTATTATTATGAAAGTTATTTACGTCTGTCCAGAGCAGGGAGGCTGCCTAATGAAATTATTCATTGCCCCCTCGACACGCCGGGCCTGGTGGGCGTGGAGAAATGGACCAACCCTCGAACTGGAGCGGGGTCTCCGCGGACTCTGAGAACATTTCACGATTTAAAAAGAACATCACTTTATCTTAGGTTTGTAGGTTAGATTATAAAAGATGCAAATCTTGCAATTGTCATTCTCTAGACTGATGATAATTCCAAAGTTTTTCCATCGAGAAATGTTTCGCATTATTTATCAAAATTATGTTGGCTTTGAGTACCAGATACATGAAGAAGGATTTATCAAAGCAACCGCTAGCTTTCACGTAATATAATTGATATTAAATCTTTTTTTGTGTAGCACTTACATTTTCGTATTAAGAAAAAAATAAAATATCTAGGATTTTCACTCATAAATTTTGTTATACAAAATTTCTTTGAACATTAACGCCCATATTTTTTTGTAGCATAAATAAGACATATGAATATAAAGGTAATTACTTAACTAGACGTGGTCTGTTCTAAAGCAATTACCTGTACAGTTTTTAAAAGTTGTAATTGTTAAGGTACAATCGTTTTAAAGTAAGGTAAGTAAGTATAATGTAAGGTAAGTTTTAAAATGTTATGTAAAAAAAGTATAATCAGAGTTATAAAATGATATTGTAAAAAAAATTATAAAAAGATTTTTGTCTATAATATAGTTGGAGACAAAATGTATAGGTAGTTAGGTTAGCACAAATGAATGTTAAATATATCTTATATCCAAAACTTGAAAAGACTAAAGAGTTCTTCAGCGTTATATCTAAATAGCCTATTCTTGTTTATCACTCTGATGACCGATTTATGTACCCATGTACATATTATACATATATATTATATACCTTGTAAGATAGTAACAACAGCATATTTTTAAACTAGCAGAAACCAATCTGCTGTTTTCAAACTCTGCAGGTGTTTGTTTCCAAATCTTTTTACCTGCGTTTGTTCATATATAAATATTTGTTTGTTATATATATAAATATTTGTTTGTTATATATGATTTATAGGCAATAAAACATTTTGCTTTATTCTGGTAAGATTTTATATCTTTTAAATTTGATTTTATTTTAAAATACATACATAAAGGAAAGATTGTAGTTTTTTATTATCTGAAAGATCTATATTATGTTAAAATAAAAAACATATCTTTTTTACTCTCAACCGAAATAATAAAATAAAATATTTCTCATTGGTCTTAGTATAAATGCGATATCGGTATGCATACTGTGCATTTTTTACGGTATTTTTAATGTTTCAAAAGCAATTAAATGAAACAATGTTCGCGAGTACATAATTACAATCCATATTTATATAATTCACCCAAATGATAAAATATGATGTTTGTAAGAACCAGATGAAATATGGATGCATTCGAAATTAGCGATCTCACTGTTTGAGTTCCGACACCTCTTTTTGAGTTCGGATATCTTTTTGTTAAAAAAAAGCACTAATTACACATATAATAATGTAAAGGTTGATTCAAATAATCATAAAAATAATATTTCAAAAGTTCATGTAGGTACTTATAAACGCCAAATAAAGCATTAATATCCAGTGACATTCTGAGAAAAACCTTGTATTTTAATTGAAATAATATCTACCCTTTACCCAGAAGGGTTGAAGTATTCTCACGGGTCTCATATATAATTACAACAAGAATTATCAACATAAATTATTCTAATATTTTTAAATGTCCATATCATTCCGCTTCTGTTGGTTAATAATACTACAACCGATGCATAATTTTGGTTAATTTTAATATAAATGTTGAAATACGGTAGTGACACTTTTGATAAATATCATTTAAAATATTGTGTCTCCAGCACCATATGTCAAAGACATCAATCCGTCTTCTCTCGTTTGCCTTAAGGGTCCATGATTCTACACCATATAAAAATATATAATGCACCAGATACTGTACAAGCCTGACCTTAATTTTTTTGGAAATACCGCGCTCTTTCCATATCTGATAAGTCTGGACATAGAACTTTTAGCCATACCTATGTGTCACTTAATTTCTGGCTCGCGTACATTTAAAGAAATTAATTACATATTTATAAAAAACAATGCATTCATTTTTAATGATCAATTTTCACAATTCGCATGTGACAAGGTATATCGCACAGGATTGAAAGGTCGCCAAAGTGACGCCAATGAAGAAATGTGATAAGGACAAGAGGCAGTTATCACAGTAATTTAAAAACATACAAACGGCGGATCATCAAATGATGCCTTGCTGGCGCCTGTTTTAGCACCTCGCCGAAATAGTAGGAAAAATATATAATAAAGCCTTATTGAAAACATGAATGAATTGAATGTATTGTTTGTAACGCAATAAAAGGAAGTATCCTATGGGCGGGAAATCATTCTCGATTCTTTCACTGCAGTGTCCTAAGAAAGAACATTGTTTATGTAATTGCCTTCGATAGCTGGTTCCCAGGTTTCCGATTAACAATAAGCACACTTATAATATGTGAACTGCACTAACCTTTTTAATTTTGCTGTCTTTCTGGTCCGATGTTGTTGTTATTTTAGCTTTGTTGTTTTTTTAAGATTTCGACCGACCGAAACGCGCACTGGTGGTTTATTTATACCGCTGGACTGGTCGAATCAGGGGATGTAGTTGAATGACGCCTATCGGTTACCGTACTTTTTAGCTTTCCGAAAAAAGGGCGGTAATACTCACACACACACACGTGTTCATTATTATAAACCAAGAAACTCAGTACTCCAGTACAAGGCGCGTAAACAAACATATTTTTGTGTTTCCTCTCTTCTGACCTCATCATCCTTCATCCCGGAGATCGGCGAACCACCCTTGTTTTTTTTGTACAAGGTATAGTGCGTTTCAAAATTTCGTTATATTTTATAGGGCATTCATGTGCGACTGTAACGCACAAGAACGTTGTTACTGGTATTTAAAACCAACAAAAAAAAAAAGTCTTTTTTTTTAAACATGCACAACTCGCACACCCCTCAAAAAAATCTCACAAAAATATGAGACGATAAATTTATCAAACAAATACGTCACACCGTCGTTACCATGGTCAGTTGGTATATATTTTATTCAGTAGCGGCCCGTAAATTTCAACCTTACGTTTTGACACTTTTCAGAAACTTACTTGAAAAAAATTAAAATATGTCTTTTTACGCCCCGTCAGCTAGGTTAAGAACGTCTCTGTGAATTTATTACATCGGACCTACCTAAAAGACAATGATATTTGACTTGTAATATATTTCCTATTCTTTATTATTTTTTCTATAAAATAAAGTTTTAAAATCCTATTTAAAAGAAGAAGAAGACCTACCTAAAAAATTTAATCGAAAATAAATACTCAGTACCTACCTTCACAAGACTACAATGTTAAGCATCCGATTTGTGATGAAATTTTAAAATGACGAAAAATTATAATAAAATTGTAATTCTTCCTTTCTTCCCTCCCATTGAACTGCACACATAACATACACTTACACACACAATAAATGAGATCACCCTTGCAACAACACTGTATATTGTTTTTCTTGAGATCCGAATTATGAATGCGCATGCGTTGTATGTTTATCTTCTTGAACAATTAATGGTATATTAAAAAATCATATACAAATACCATTACACACAATTTATAAGTGATATTGCCTGCAACAACACTGTATATCATTCAAGGTGGCCGACGCTCCGTCTATATATCAAAATTTGTATTAAAAAAAACGTTATACAATAATGTTGTTAAAAAAAAAAAAATTGCATTTCTCGAAAGTTCAATGCTTTTACTTCAATGTAAGCACACTTGCATGAAAAAATTCCAAAAATTGATATGATAAACAACATATGAGGATCAAAGACGGCACGGTTCAGCTCGGAAATTCACGGAAATGGACATGACGCAGCCATTTATTTATTTAATTCTTAACGTAGTGCATACATAAGCACTCCTATATATGCTATAAACAAGATTAAAGTATTTTCTTTTACTTAAACTTATCTTTTACATATTTGATCAGTTTAATTTTAAATCTATTCAATTTCTCCTCCTTTCTTATGTTTTCGGGCATTTCATTAAAAAATTTCATCGCACTATACATAATCGACTTCCGAGATTCGGCCTTCTTCCTGAATGGCAGTCTCAGTCTAACCCTTTCTCTTGTACGATGCTCGTGCTCATACTTAATATGTACATTGATGAGGGCCAATAAAAAAAATATTAAACACCTTCTTGTAAAAAATCACGCAACCTAAATTTCATGGTGGTGAAACCCTTTAAGAAATATTTTTTGTAATGTTGAAACTACCCTTTCGCAAATGATAGTCTTGCTCGGGGACGAAAATCATTCGATGATGATAATACCTCGTATCGTAATGTACCTGGCAACGTAATGCTCGTACTTGAAATGATTAGTTGAATTCTCAATGACCATGAATACCAATACCCGTTAAAAATGACAATTAAATATGTACACAAACACTTGAATTTTGATGTTTTTAACATTTGAAAATTTGTAAAATAATAATAGTTATATTACTTGCTTCATTCAATTCGTGTGCTTGCGAATACTGTAATCAAATTTGTTCTTATATAATCAAAGTAATCATAATAATACCATCTAAATTATTCAAAACATCCAAAATGAAAATTCTGTATGATATATTATATTTCAGTTACAGTCTAAAATATTTCGTTGAAATTCATTTTCGTAACATGTATAATGACTAATGACGTATCTAGGTATTACTACATCGCTTTGAAGACACCATCAATTTTAAGGCGAATGTGAGTCAACCCACAATACGTCAATAAATTAATGATATATACATACATTAAATGAGCGCTAGATGTTAACTTCATACTCCCTTGAGTTAGAATTTCATTAGGTCAATTTTATATTTAACTATCATTCCGTTTCGACTAATAATTTTACTTAAGCTGTTGAAATACAAATTTTGAATAATATAATTAAAAACAAACAAAAATTCTAAGACCTCGTTAAGTTATTGTCGTGTGCAAATGCTATTGTACAATTGCTATGTTAAATATTGAAAATTATAATATATAAGTGAGATATTCTTGAGATGCTGTGTATGTGTGTGTCTCAACGCGCCAGAACCGCCAGTTGTAGATGTATGTGAGTGTGTGTGTAGCGGGCTTAAAAGGATGCTTTTCGCTACTGTTTGCTTCCGTGACTAGTTATACACTTTGTATCATAAAACTGTATTTTTCGTATAATAAAGATTATAAGAGCATCTCTTGGACCACCAACAATCTTCTACAAGGTATAAAACTTGAGAAGTACTTATTCCGCAAGTGTGCAACAATAAGTATGTAATAATTTTTTTTTTTTAATATTCTAATATAACGGTTAAATTACTATCACATAATTCCCTAACTTACCTTGACTGTGGGCTGGAAACTATGCCGTAGTCCAGTGCCACCTCAAATCAGGTATCCAACAAACGACAATTCTCATAATCTCATAATAAACTCGAACTAGAGTCGAACCGAAACGTGCTCCGACTAGCAAAAATTGTGCACCATCTTACATGTCAAAGCAAACTCGACTCAAAGCTAAAGGATTGAACCGACGCGTCCGATGCTCTATTTATCACATAAAATTAAACTGAGTCAAAAACAGTAAGTTAATATAGGGGTATGTATATAATGAAACAAAAAATCAACAGCTGAGCAACTCAATACTATTGGATTTACAAACTTTGGTGGGTGTTTATACAGGGGGGTGGTGAAGCTGGATGTAGGAAGCGTGGTAACAATTTATATAGAGACAGAAACAATAAGTGGTCAAGGACCAACCAGTAAGCACGACTTACCTGGATTTTCTTGCTGTTTCACAGCACTTCAAGAAACTTCTTCGCTGAGTAGCACAAAGTACTATGTATCACTCAATAGTGATTGTAAATCTTCGGCACGCACTGCGAGAAACCGAATACATAATAGTAAAAGTAACTGTACAAATGACAGATCAGTGTAACAAGCACACAGCAGGACGTTCACGTCTTGACAGTTCAAAAAGTTAATAGATAACACACACAGAAAAGGTCGTGCTCTGTGGTAACAGAGGAGGAGGGGGCAGATAGGTATAGTAAACATAAAGGAGCATTCACATACGTGCACAATGGGTCTTAGTTAGTCTCCTCAAGAATTTTCTTCTATTACTAGCCATTTCTCTCCAATCCCAGACTTTTAAGACAGAAATGTTTTTGAAGACATTGTCACTCTATCTTAGTTTGCCTTCCCAAGCTCCTGTTGATCTTGTGTTCAGTAATGATTCCTATTCACACGACCCAACCTCCGAAATCTTCCTATTTTAATCAATTTTGAGACGCTTTTCTCATTATACAAAGTACTTTTTGTAGCGTCTACGCCATAATAGATCCTTTAAAATCAGTCTTAAGCTACGGCTTAAAATATTCTTTTTAAAAACATCCAATGCACACATTCTTAGTCGGCACCCATGTCTCAAACGCATATGTAAGCGCTGTTATAATTAACGTTTTCTACACTAAAACATTAGACCTTAATTAAACACGTTTATTATAGATAACTGATATCTTGACAACTTTTCAAACTTATACAGCAACATTTTATTACGTGCTAAAAGTCAATAATTTGCACCCATTGTAGCAATTTATGGCAGGTCAGGCAACAATAGAAAATTTTCATATTTTGAAATGCTAACTGCATGACGCACAAAATATGACAGATAAAAAGAAAATCATCAAATCCAATACAAATACTCTCCATACGCGTAAATAACCATTTTACAAACCCAGTACTGTCTACTAACATCCTCCTGAATATTTAGCTACTTACATTTGTAATATTAAATAAATTTGTTTTGTACTATATAAATCTATATTATTATTACGTACTAGCGTAAGAAGTACGTCTCAAGTTGTACACCTCGTAGTAGACTGTTGGTGGTTCACACACACACACACACACACATATACATCTCGCTCCGGCGGTGCAGGCGCTCTGACACAGACATATATTCGATCTCAAGGACATCACAATTATAAATTTCATTAATACAATATAATTCATTTTGAAAAATTGCTATTATCACTGTGAATAATGGATTCCGAAGACGTTTTTCGGAACACTTTCTGAAAGTCAGTCTTGGAAAGTCATGGAAAAAACAGACTTCTGAATCTTGCAGAATCACAAGCTCAATAAAATTAAACAGAAGTTGAGATCGTCTCTGTAGACCATCGGGTTTGGAGGTCAACGGGGTAGGACAAAATTACAAAAAATTAATTAATTAATTAATATTTTAACAGGCAATTTAAATATATTTCAGTATTTCATCAATATCGTTAAAGGTAAGCATCTGATATAAAAATACATACATCACTAGAATGAAAGAAAAAGTATATATCTAAAATATTTTTTTATTTTATCACTTCACGGGTACTTTACCATGTCCATTATACTATTTACAGTATTCACGTAATTTAAATAAATTTATCTTTGTAAGAAAGTTATTTTGATAATTTCTTTCAACTTCCTTGTTTTGTTGTAAAGACTTAAAGTGTTTCCTTAGAAGTAATTTAAAAATTCCCGGAAATTTTATATTAAATCACTTAATTATATTATTTCTTTCGTTGTTTGAAATACAAGTTGAGAAAACACTTGAGAAGAAACAAACCAAAACAATTAAACCATTTTTTTGAAATTACCGTGCCGACGAAACAGGTTAGTACCAAAAATATGTGTATCTTCTGTGTAAATAATTTAATAGCTTCTTTTTCTTCTTCTTCTTGTGCTCTATCCATTCTACGAATGACGGCTATCATGTTAGCTATCATCATATTGTTAACTGCGGCTCGGAAAAACTCTACAGTGGACTGGCCAAGCCATTGCCTCAGGTTATTCAACCATGATGTTCTTCTTCTACGGCCCCGACTTCCAACAATCTTTCCTTCCATTCAAAGCTGCAAGATCTCGCACTTCTCCCGATGTCTCTTTACATGTCTGAGGTATTGAAGTTTTCAATTATTTATTGTTTTAAATAACATCTTCATTCGTAACTTTATCCATCCAACTTATTTTCAGCATTCTTCTGCAGATCCACATCTCAAACGCTTTTAGTCGCCTGCTTCCATTCCATAAAATAATAACGAAAACATATAGCATCTGACTATTCTCATTCGTAATCTAAGGTTGAGATTATGACAGCAGAACATCTTTTTTATGCGGATTAAGGTTGCACAAGCTTGTACAATGTGATATTTGATTTCAATATAAGAATGCCAACTTTAATTTATATTGCAAGTCAGGTACATAATGCTTTATATCATTTCCAATTTCTTTCTAGAAATATATGTCAGCTGCGTTATGTTTGCGATTATTTATTTATTTTTATTATTATTATTAAACCTAATACGATTTTCAGTAATAAATTATTATTTTTTCTTTTAATATTTTAAAAATAGATTTTTTATTAAGTAGATCACAATATGGTATCACAATGTTGGTACTTTGAATTCTTCAAAAAGTTTTTTGATTTTTTTTAGTATTACTAACATTTATTGATAAATTATGTTAAAAAAAAGATTTACATAAATACTATTATTATTATTTACAATATTTCGAAAAAAAACTTGGCTTTGACATTTTTCACATAAAACTACGTTCGCACGTGCCCGGCTCACAAATATTATTTTTAATCATATTATTTTTAAAAAATGTCGAGATGTGCCTTGAAACAATGGGTTATTAAAAATAGAATTAATATTCTCGTGGATATGTGAAAACATCGTGAAAAGGTAGGAATGAAATATTATGATGTGTTTTTGACATTTTAAAATTTAAAAAAAAACTTCACTTACGCTGTGCAGGTAGGTGGGTACTAGGTACGTATTATTTTTTAATTCATCTTTTTAGGTAGGTGCATGTAGGTACAGCATTCACAATGTTTTAAGTAGGTACCTATCGTGACGTGAAAGACATGTTGTATTAATTTTTGTAGAAGTGAGTGTTGTGGCTTTTATAACATGTAAATCTTTAAAAAGCAGAAAAACGTAAATTATACATTTATAAGTACTGAATAAAATATATATTCACTATGGTAACGAATATGGCGTCATTGTTTGATCACTGCAGATTTCATTTAATTTTTCAATATTGTTTCAGATACTTATGTAATAAAATAATTGTTTCTCTCTATGTGTTTATTTTCTGGTTAAATATAATAAATGACCTCGCTATCTTATCTCGCTGTACGATCTTTTAATAAAAAATAAGATAAATAAAATATATTTGAAAACAAAAACAGAAGAAGATAAACTTTTTCGTCGCGCAATTTTATCACCACGCTTGTCAGAAATAATAATATTTCAAACGCATCCCACAAGGGTTGTTAGTTGCAGCATTAAATAAACATAAACTTGCCAATCGTAAAAAAGTCTGCATTGAAAATAATAACGCCATAAAATATATTTTTTCCCTTCTTACGAAAGATAAACTAACTTCAACGTAGCAGATAAACTAATTGAGAAATTTCAATGAAAACATACCTATTGTTATTTTTTTCTTGAAACATATTGATTTATCAATAAACTGGTATAAACAAAGTATTTGTATTATTATTATTAAAACGCACTTTATTTGTAATGTTTTTCGAACAAATTTCCGTGTTAATTATATTAAATTTAGGTAAATCATTTTCATCGATTTTTTCTGTACATTTTTCTTGGCGATTATCTAAATTTGTTTTAATTATCGCGTATGTTCTAAAAATCGTAAATTTATAAACAAATCGTTAATATCGCTTCTAACTAATTTATGTACGTACGAATAAAAAATAATTTTATACATATTTGAAATAAAAACAAGAACCATTGTATTTTTCACGTCAGTACAATCTTATTATTTTTAGTTATCCTTAGATGTATATATTAAAAAGGATCTATAATACATAAATGTAATTACAAATATAGTATCTACTCATTAATTAAAGTTTAAAAGCTAGAAATAAAAAAATCAATACATAAAATATCCTTTTAAAATTAGCAATATTAACTTTGTGGTTAAAATTCATATTTTGATTTATTATCTTTATTTTATTAACCACTAAATTGAGTTTAAATATATCTACTAATTAATAGATACTATTAAATATAGTCAGTTAGTTATGACATCCTGAAGAAGAAAATAGTATTTTTCGAAACCGGTAGATGTATTTAAACTCAATTTAGTGGTTAATAAAACAAAGATAATAAATAAAAATACATAAAATATCTATTTCAATCAAAATAAAATATGAATCAGTCAAGTAGTGTTAAGTAGTTGTTGGTGTAGTGGTTAAAACGCTGATCTAGTGGTTGGGGGTTCGCGCCTCCTTCCAGGACACCAGCAAGTTGATATATTGTTGACGTTATTAATATTGTTGTTGCGCCACCGGTATTCGAACCTGGATCTCTTTCCAAACCGGGGAAGGTGTATTATCCAACTATGCTACAGCGACATTATTTTTAACGACATATTTTCGAACGTATATGTTAGCTTTTCCATATTAATACATTCATCGTTCTATTATTTAAAAGAGCCATCTACCTTATTTTTACGGAATCTCAAATACCTTTTAGTAATCCGATAGCAAACGCCAGAATTATCAATTCATACATTGATAAACTTATATATTATTAGGAAAACACATTCTTATTGTGAAGTTGTAATTATTCAGAACATAGGTTTGTGATATTTTAAATATGAATTAAATGTTAAATTAAATTAAATTAAATTAGAAAGGTATACATATAAAATCAATTTTATCGAAAAAAAATTAAGAACATGGTAATGTGGCAAAGTGACAAGGTCTTTTGCAGGAATTGAGACATTTGTGACATGTACGCTTTTTGTCATAGGGTCTCGTCAACATGTGGTTCCAACAAAACGGTACCACCCGCCATACAGCGCGTGTCACGATGGATCTTGAAAATTGTTTCTTAGACAAATCATCCCGAAATCTTGCGTTCATGATTGACACCTAAAATCATTAGATTTAAAACAAAACAATGAACAAAATATATGCTAGCAAAACTCAGAGTATTAATTAGTTGAAAACTAACATTCGTGACGTATTTTGTGGTATTGCTATACTTGTATGTCTTAAGCAATGTAAAATGTGGTTGAAAGAACACACGTCACAACTAACGGTGGCCATTTACAGACAATGTATTTCATTGTAAGAGTATGTGCGGATGGCAATTCAAATTTACTGAAATCAAAACCAGCGACACCTGCATTCAGAACCCAGGCTGCAACTGAGAGCAGCCGGCCCCAGCCTGGCCCGATTCGTTCCGCCTTTCGCCTCAACGAGTTTCGAGAATGGAGACCGAACACCACCGACTCGCTCGTCTAACTATTAATATGTCATAGCTCTTCTATCTCCTGTATTTTTATTTCTCTGACCCTGACCTAATAAGCGACTCTACCTCACCTTCGTATTTAATTCATACAACTAGAAACTACCGACACAAGTATATATTTATTTTATTTAATCATTTCACATGTTGTGTTCACATTTAGTGTTTTAATATCTGCTTCATTGTGATTCGCCCGTGCTGATAAAACCGAATCTATTCTATATACAATCCAACAGCCTTTGACTGATCTAAACAAAATTTTACACAGACAGTCTTTAGGATCTTTCCCAAAATATACGCACTTTCCCTTCTTCCTTTTTCCACCACTTCACTCCTGTTCATTATATTACATGCAAGTCGTTCATAATTTTTCTTAGTTACGCTTTTGAATTATATTAAATGAAATCATAATTTTGTCCAATTGCAATCTGGGATTGAAAATATAGTTACCCCATCCTACACTCATCTCAACTTCCTCTAACCTGTACCAAATATTTTGTACATCGTCATCTTACTAAATAAAGGTACCCCTTTCCACTATTTATTGTACCCTCAATATAAAAGTGTATTACATTAAAATATTAACCAAATTTTCTTCATACTTTTAAAATTAGCAATATTAACTTTGTGGTTTTAATTCATATTTTTATTTATTATCTTTGTTTTATTAACCACTTAATTGAGTTTAAATACATCTACCGATGTATTTAACTAACTATGTTTTAACTAAGTCATAACTAACTATGTTTTAGTTAGTTATGACTTAGAAGAAAATGGTATTTTTCGAAACCGGTAGATGTATTTATACTCAATTAAGTGGTTAATAAAACAAAGATAATAAATAAAAATATAAATTTTGTTCAGTTGCACTGATAAAAATATAATCAATCATTCGAATACATCACAACAAACTTTCCAAATAACAGTATTTGGGGTAGTTGAAGAGGTGCGTTTTGGGCACGCTGATCACGAACGCGCAGGAAATTAGCTAAAGTTGCTACAAACTAATTTACGAGAATATGAAAGGACAACGACATCAAGTAAACAACAAAAATTATATTAATTCACAAATAAAATATTTCAAATACACCTTATATGTTCTATAAAAATACAAATAAATGACCTACAGTATGTCCAATAAAGTAATTTAGAGAAATGAGGCCGCTAAAAAATTTCTACCGAAAAATGTACTTCGTATCCATATATTTTTCATTAAAAATTTAAAAGTCTATAGAAAAAATTTGCAAGTTAGATCGCCGTAGCCATAAATTAATTTTATACATTTGTAAAATACAGCACCGATAAAAAAAAAAAGACTGTACCGTTCATCTTAATTTTGGACTCCAAATTTATTTCGCCCATTTCTTATTTACTGCCACAACGTCAAACCATTAATTTCCATATTCCGATATGATAAATAATACATTACGAATACAGATTTCAAGTGTAATCGGTTGTGCCGCTGAGAGTTAGCAGTGAATAGAACGTCATTTCTAACTTGATTACTAGTATTTCGCTTTTTCTATACCCATACAAAGTTTGGAGGCTAAACATGTATGTATTATGCAAAGTATTAGAATAAATAATACAAAATGTAGCGGAGTATGAAGCGTTAGTGGAGCGACAATCGGGCGAGATCGGATGCGACAAAGAGTTGCAGGAGCCTGGCCCCCGTGTGTAGATGTCGCCTGTGTCGGTCTGGAGATGGTAATGATAGCGGCGAACTTCAATCGCCGCCTCCACTACAGTTTAATACATATCCGGCTACTGATACACAGAATTTGTTGTATTTGTATACGCCATTACCTCTGAAGACTTCGACTACTATCCCCAGTACCCTGATATGGAACTGAGTCGTAGACCTTAACGTGATATAGAAATTAATGTAGTCCAAAAGCAATGGAAAAGGTCCCAATTGTAATATAATTAAATTATATGATTAATAAATAAATAATAATAAAATTAACCTGAATGCAATCATGACTAGGGCCAACGAGAAACAAAAAAAATTGGTTGATTGTAAAAATTAATGAGCTTTGTTTTAAAAAAAATGTAGAGTGCTCAGCTTACATTAAAAAAAAAATTAACTAAGGCAGAACTGAAAAGTCACGTAATCCAATCAGTAATAAATCAAAGTGTTTGAATGTCTGTAAATCCTCTCTCTTCATAACCTTCAGTCAGATTGCAATGACATTTCGACAGAAAAATCTGTAATTATCTGAAGGCGAACTAATTCGATCCTAATAGAAAATTGTATTCGACTGTGCGCGATTAAGGTAGACTCGTATATACGCAACGCACAGCCAATCATTAATAAGTTAATGATGTTACATTTGACATAGTCGGATTTCATCCACTAATATTTTTACTGATAGATATATTTGAAGATAATATGGGCACGTCGAGACATTTCTTAATAAATCTGCATAATACCAATACTAGAGTTGGCGAACGTATGACACGCACGTCAAATGTGACACGCCACAGCGTTTTGGATGACATACCAGCATTCACCGATATTAGTTACCAAAGAACGCGTATCCCGCAACCAGGCGTCCGTCCGCCCGACAACGTTAGAATTTATCACTACATACAGGTGAATATTATGTTGCAGGCCGATATTTTTTTTTAATAATTGAAAAATAAAACATATTTTTTTAATTTGGTTTTCATTTCTCAATTATATGAATAATTACATTTATTTCTAAAAGATGACATTGGCCTAGTAGCCACTTTTGCTAGCGGCACAAATGCGTGCACTTTTAATCATATTTTTCATAACATTCTCGCACACTTTGCGTGTTATTTCAGCAATTTCATTTGGAATATTGTCCTGCAGCATCAGATTTGTTACTGGCTTATTGGCGTAGACTTTTTTTTTATGTACTTACACAGAAAATAGTCTGTACATATATATCAATCTCTTTTGGATATCAATTTATAAAAAAAGCAATTAATTCATTGACATCAAATCAAATAGTATGTGTTCCGTTCATTTTTCCAGTTCAATTTAAATATTTTTTTAAATAAATTAATAGGTAAATTGTGTATTTTTAAATAATTAAATATATTATAAAAAACACGCCAGCTGGATTAAGATAGATTTTTCGAATTTTTGACATGCCGAACTCAAAAAGTTCACCATCTCTGATCTATACTGTTTAAATAACGAAAGATTATTTTTTTACAAAAGTAACGATTCCATGATAAATGCACACAAGACAGGTGCACACAAGATAAGTGCACACCGTCAGTTTGATGGGGTCTGAACGTCAAACTAATGTTACCAGTGAGCAAAACCAACAATCAAAAGATTTAATAGTCATGGCAACACAGAGATGGCAGTTGACGAGCGGATGCTGCGTCTCCACTTTCCCGCATAGTATATAATGGTAAACGAATAGAATAAGAAAAAAGTAATGAAATGGCATAATTTAACTTAACTTAATTTAACGTACTCACCAACAATATATTTTATTTTATCATCATTATTTTATTTTTTAAATATACATCATAAATTTCTGTTCAGTTGTCTATGCGTGCACCCGTCTTGTATGCAGTTTCGATGTGTGCAATTGCCGTATGATAACCTGTGTGCATTTATCTGGTCACCAAAAATAACCATTGAAGATGATAGATGTGTTTGTAAAACGAAACAAATGGAAAGTTATATCGGCAATAAAAAAAATATTTAGCTTGTTGAAATTATAACTTCAAAATAGATTCATCATTATTTATCAATAATAAAATAAACGATAACAAAAAAAAAATTCTTCATGGCTGAAAAACGTGAAACAAAGGTTTGGCCAGTCCACTATAGAGCTCTTCCGAGCCGCAGTAAACAGAGTGATGATAGCCAACGTCCGTTGGTAATAATAAATAGTAATAAGGATAAGGTACAAAAAGAAAAAGAAGAAAAACGAATACCCTCAATGAAGAATTAACGTTAATTACTTATGTTTTAATTATTCCAGAGGACCATTAAAAAAATAACTAAAAAAGCACTTTGGTTCAAATATAAATTTTATCAAAGCTACGTAAAGTGCCTTTATTTAGATTGACGCCATTTTGATGTACAGCAATCGTAAAATTTCCGATAAACTATAGCCCGCCGTGCACCGAGCCAACTCGTCGCGATCGCCGTAAAGATACAAATTTAGCGACTGCTTTGTCGCAATAATTTCCTGTTTTAATGGCGTTTTCCCGGATCGTTTTAAAGGAACTTGATTTCCATAAATATTTCATTTTGATTAGCAGCGAGCGCGACTCGATCCCCCCCCGACACTCCCAGATGTCGTTAGTGATTTCAAATTTGAAAAGCTTCTCACAGAAAAATCCCCGCACTTCCGCGCTCTGGTGTTAAGATTAATTGCTTTTTTGATGAGATTTTCACCGATTAGTGTAATAAGATTTTTTCATGTCCAAAAGGTGGCGCAATCTAATCACCGTTCGTCCAAAAGAACGTGACCAAATTAAACCTGTATTTTCTCACCAAAACAAACGAGCTCTTTTGACCGATATGACAAAACATGCAGAAATATACACATCGCACACCTAGATCAAAACTAAGACAACTCAAAAAACAAGATTTACGAGTTTTTGTTGTATTCGGATACTGTCATGTACGCAACTAACCTTAGCTCCAGTTCTCGAATATATCTGAAACTGTCATTTTAGAATACATTTATGATCTAAAATGTTATTTAGTTTCATAACTTTTGTAATAAAATATTGAAAACATGACTATTTTTGTCTACTGTTAAATAACTTTTAGTCTTAGTTAGTCTTAGTTTTAATCTAGGTGTGTGACATGTCTACAACATGGTTATTGGATGATGACAATTGGAATTATGTATCAATTTTTGCGTGGGTGTGAACGAATGTCGAGTCAAAATGATTTTAAATGATATTGAATGATGAAATGTGATGAATGAGAGTGGTGGATGCCCCATTATTTCTTCCGCCACTCTTATTTCCATTTGAAAGTCACTAAATGTATTATGTATACATGAGTATGACAGGTTACAGGTTATAAAAAAGATTAGTTACTTACGATTGATAATTAATTTTTTATATATGCACAGTTTACAATATATGTAGAAAATCCATTTATGACAGAGTAAAGAATGAAGACATAAGGAAGAAATGTAAAGCTGATCTTAGTATAGTGTGTAAGATTAAGAAAGGATCACTTAGGTGGTTTGGTCATATGAAACGGAAAAATGAGAGAATGGTAAGAAAGATATATGACGTAAGTGTTGACGGCCACCAGAAATAGAGGACATCCGCGGAAGACTTGGCACGACCAAGAAACCAGATACTGGAAGATGGTCCTTTTGGAACTCACAATAACCGGCGAGCTTGTATGAGAAGATGTATGAATGTGGATGAGGCGAGAATTGTGTGTCAGGACGGAAGAGTGAGGCACTCTATCCTCTCTGCCTACCCCCGTGGGGAAACGGCGTTATTTATAACAGTCTAATGTCTCTCTATCCAGATACCGCATCACTCGTCCATCGAGCCACACTACAGCACACCAGTCAGACACAGACGGAACCTCTCCATCGGCACGTCCAACCCGGTGGTCAACATCAACAGCAACAGCGCAATCGTCACCATGGACGACCACACCAACGGCAGTCTGCTTGCCGACGATCTTGCGGTAAGTGCACTCAGTTATCTGAAATGCGGAGATGGGTGAAGGAGAAGAACCTATGTGTTATGAATATTACATAGGTTCTTCTCCTTCACCTTCTTGGGCATCAAATGATATATTAAGAGACTATAAAAATGAAATTGGAACTCACAATAATCGGCGAGCTTGCATGAGAAGATGTATGAATGTGTATAAGTCGGAACTGAAGAGTGTGGCGCTCTGTCCTCTTTACCTACCCCCGCGGGGGCCTAATGGTAAGTAATTAAGAAGAGACGTTAATCCGTACAATGTAGTTATTACGCGCGAATAATTTTCAGATGCGATTCCTGGAGGTGATGATGGGAAGGTGACGATACAAAGAAGGGTGTTCAAGAGACAGCCTTCCAGACGGTTGCTGGCCGCATTAGTATTGCTACATGACATTGGAAGTTTCGTTTCACGCACCGGTATTAACAGCATTCAACTATTTTAAATGTTATCCTCAAAACACCAATCACAACGAGAGCTGATGAAATTTTTAATATATTCGATGTTTTTGATGTAAGAAAAATGTATGCTAATATTACTATTAATTACATGTATAAACACAAACAGACACATTTAAAAGCAACCCAAAATACAATTACACTAACAAATAAACATAACCCTAGAAGCCCCAAGAGCACATACAACATATGGCCAAAGGAACTGCAAACATTTTGAACCTAAACTATGTAATAGAATGCTGAAAGATTTAACTCAATTGAATTGCCCCGGTAACATGAAACTGAAAAGAAAAACTTAGATTCGTAATATGGATAGAGCTAGTATTGGTGCACTCACCCAAAAAAATTACTCAAACCTATAATAATTGTTGTCACAAATTTCCTAAAATAATATATTGAAAGTCCACTTTATATTTGCTTATTTATACATAAACCTTACGTATGATATATAAGATGTATGTTTAAGAGGTAAATGTTAATTTTGGACTGATACTTGTAAACTAATTTATTGCACAATTGCTTGTAAACTATGCCCGTCTCAACACAGAATTTTCTGGTGAGACGGGCACAGTCCAAACATATTATACATATCTTTTATATAATTTTTAATATTTTGAGTATGTTCAAATTTTTGTAGGAACTAATTACTGGGTTTTATCATTATTTAACATTAAAATATGTTGTGTTTTTATTTTAAATTTTCTCCTTCTCGTACCTTATCCGTTTAACGGACATAAGCTATCATTACATGACCGCCCAAACCATTGCCTCGTTCGTAAACAGATCGGTGAGAATCCTAATACATAATCCTATATTAAGGTACAATATAAATGTGTTTTTAGTATAATACACTATTTTATAGTTTAAAAAAATACTGTTGATGAAAGTAATGTAAAATAAAAATAAACGCGTAGATTCCAAAGTCAACAAAATCAATTCCCAAGATATGACATATGCTTATGACGACAATCCTTGGGGTTAAAAGCGTTGGTTTATGATAGCCGTCGTCTTATATATACGTTCGAACTACTACCACCCATGAATGATATAATATCGCTTTTTAATTGAGCCTATGTCATGAAGAATATATCTATGTTAGTTTTAATCTTTGATACCTTGCTAATAATAATTTAGCATTCTAGTCATAATAAAATACTAATCTAAGCTTAAAAAATATTGCTTTAAATAGGTACTTATTTTTTAATACTAATTAAATGTATTAATTAGAAAGATATACATATAAAATCAAGTATAACGAAAAATATTGTTGTTGCTGCTACCGGAATTTGAAACCAACTGTGCTTCAGCAGACAATACTTTTGAAGACAAATTTTCGAACCCATATGTTAGACTTTTCTAATTAATACATTTACCGTTCCATTATTGTAATGGTTTAATTATTATGTTAAACAAAACAAAATCGACAGCGAATAAACAAAAAATGTTACTATTCATTTTTGTTTTTCTCTTTTTGATTTAAACATGTAGTTAGTATTAAAAAATATGTATACAACTAAGGAAAATTTGTTTGTTCATATATTTTTATCTTCAAAAATGCGGCTTTGATTTAAGAGCTGTTACTTCAGTCATGTTTGAAAGAGTTTAAATAGTTTTTAAAAACGCTAGAAACATGGTTTTAATGAAAGAAAAAGAAAGTTTTAAATTTACCTTCTTTATATAAAAAAAAACTGTTTTATTTCATCTTTTTAAAAAGGACAAAATAAAAATTCATCACAACTATCAGTCTCGGAGTAAAACTAATAAACATGTTATTTTGGTTATTATATTGGTTATTTTTAAAATGTCCAAATTAGCAATAGGATAGAGACATGCATCATACATTGATCGTAGACTGTATAACCCACGGCCAAAATCAATTAAATTAACAGTAAATATAAATGTGTACAAAAAAAATGATTCAAAAATGACTTAAAGGCCTTCAAAATAATTAAATTATTATAGATTTTATCTTATTCCCAAGTTCTAATCTGAACAATTTCCTTTTCTAATTTAGTTATTATTTCACATTGTATTATCATAGATTTGGATCTTGTTTTATATAAATGTCGATAGCCACCCCCATAATTCAAAATCTCTCTTATTTGTGGGTGCACAACTATGTTATTGTATTGTCACGTTGAATGTATATATATATATTAACTCATATGTTATATTTGTATTGAAATCAACAGTTGTCCTAAAATAAATAATGTAAATGGTAGCTGTTTAAAATGTTTATAAAATTTTAAAACAATCTAAATGTTATTTTTATAACATGAAATGTTAAGATGTAGAAAGTAAAAAAGAGAGTGTTATATGAAACACTTACCAAAACATAAACAGCAAACGGCATGACGACCACAGCCACCAGCAGATCGGCTAGAGCCAAGCTAACGATGAAGTAGTTGGTGACGGTCTGCAGCGCCCTCTCCCTGTACACACTCAAGATCACTAGCACATTACCGAACAGGGTCAGGAACGGGAACAGCATCAGAATGAGAGCCCAATAGTTATACTCCAAAAAACCCTTACTCAGTCCAGCACCTTCACACGGTATGGACCCATTCAACAGAGAACCGTTCAAACTGCAGTTGGTAAACTCGAAGATGTCACTTCTTATAGAAAGGGTGGAGTTTTCACCGAAAGTCAAATTGCTGTTAAAATTGCTGTAGAAGTAATCACTGAAGTCTTCAACGAGCATCAAAAAGTTGTTTTTTGTATCGTTAACGGAACCGTTGCTGTACAATGAGCTTGTGCCATTGTTTTGAGTGTTTTGAAAAAATGATACGTTCTCGTAAGGAATTTCTCTCTGCAGCGCGACACTATCTTCAGTAATCACTTGGAAATATTTCTGATCATCGTGTAGTCTTTCTTGGGGATAGTTTAATTTTTCTAATGTTTTTTGTATTTCCTTGGTAATGTTGGTGTTGACGGTGACGTTCCAGGACATCGATTCTGTCGGCCGGGTGTGGGCTTCTAACGGGGTCCCCTGTGTTGCGGTTTCCGGATGAATGGTTTCCCTCATTCGATCATGGTCCAGGGAGGCAGCCGCTCCCTGCCTCGGCCAGTGGAGTGAGGAGTTGTGGCGGATGGTGGGGCGGGGACTGCTGTGCGGTATCATGGTGACGTCACAAATAGGAACGGATTACCCGTGCGTCGGTGCGAATTCCGCTAGTCGAAGTTTGCTGCAAGGGGTTGTTTTCGTTGATGTAGACATTGTTTTTGTTGTTTGCTGAACTCTTGGCGCGGACACCTGCAAAAATAAATATATTTGGTCAATTATATTGAAAGACACTTTTTAGAGATTAAAAATATAAGCATTATGGCGATGGTGTAGTGGTACTCGAAGCGAGTACACATATTAACATATATACAACTTTTAAAAAATTGATAAATGTGGAGATGGAGAGGTGAAAATTGCTGAACGTCATAGTTATATAAAGTGATCACTTAAGCCAGCTAAAAACAGGTCGTAAGCCCTGTAATTACCCCATACTTCCAATAATTTCCAATAAACAATAACTTTGTTTCTAAGAGATATTTGATATTTATTTATATAAACATGCATACTTCCGGTGCATAAAGTATTAAAATCAATATTTTATATAAGGTAGTAAGATAATGATGAATAAATATGTTTATTCTCAACAAAAACAGGTCCAACATTTATATTGGGCACCACACAAAGAGACAAGAAAAGAAATAAAAGTAGTTAATATTGTCGCTCATCGCTCGGAGGACGGACAATCGCTGGACGAATGCAGTCATCGTGAGACTGTCATTAAGGAAGAAGGCTAAATCTCAGAAATCGATGATGTACAGTGCGATGAAGATATGTAATGAATTTTTTTTTTAAATAGAGAAGCGTATACGAAACCCATGTCACATCAATATTTTTACCATTTTCAAACTAAGCTAAACGCTTGTACTATGAAAATATGATTAACTTGCTGGTGTCCTGGAACGAGATGTAAACCTCCAACTACTAGATCACTAGATACTAGTCTTAACCATTACACCAACAAGCTACATAGATTCAAAATTAAACTGAGGAAGATAAGTTGCAGTAAAACGAAATATTTTTTTCGTGTTTATATCAGAGCATATGGTCACAACACAAGACAACGAACGAACATCTACACACCAGTTCTGAGAGCATCAACGACGTTTTATCAACGTTTCTACATATTCTTAGATCTGAAACTGTACAACACACTCAACACCAACTGGAAATCGTCCACTTCCAATAATATTACACAAATATGGACCCAATATGGGATTTAATTGGATAGAGATCAATCAGAAGCACCGCTGTCCAACATTCCAACATAATCATAATACAATACCTACACTAATAATTCACTAGTTTTACAACACTCTCACTACATTTTTTATTTATTCCAGTCGAATCTTTATCTTTTTTGAATTAAATAACACCACAACAGCACGGAAAAAACTGGCTACTTTAACACAGACGGGAGTCTAGCAAAGTAGCCAGGACAATGCTGTATATATCAGAGGTAGAGTCCTACTCCATCCCACACAATAAATTACGAGTATTATACTTAATTGCAATATAATTGTATCTTATGTTTATCATGTTATATTATAATATTTTATATTCACTTCTGTTACATCAAAAACATGTGTGTCAATAAAGTTTAATAAATAAATTAATAAACTTAGGTATGCACTATATTAAAAATAAATAAACGGTACCCGACGGAAATCAAGAGGCCGACAAGGAGCCCTAAAACCCGCTCAATAAAAATTGACGGATAAAAAGGAGTAACACTTGGGGAGGCATTCATCCAACAGTAGGTAAACAACAGTTATAATGATGATGGAAAAAAATATAACGTACATAATGGAATATGAATGATTTCAGCTTCTAGAAGTATCCCTGGTAACAAGCTAAATTTTATTACATTGTATATTTAATACAATATTTTATGAGTACAGAATTTTATCTAATTCTGTTCTGATAAATCTTTAGCTACTGCTTTTCCTCTACCGGGGTAACTTGATATGAACAAAATCGTTTATATTGTACTCGGTAATATAACGTGTTATACTGTATTTTATGAAATATCATATTATAATGCTTACGGAAAGACAATATCTAATAATGTTATGGAAAAAGGTGAATTTCATCATTTCTCATTTCTGAATTTTAATTTCAAAAATTACTTTCGGCACTATCCACAAGAATCAGACAGAGTTGTTCTGTGTGTAAAAAAAAAAATTAAATTTGAGAACTAGAACCACGAATCTTTAAAAAACAAGATAACTGATCAGAATGGTTAACGAACTTAGCCGAGGTATTTGTATTTTTAAAGTCAATTTTTCAGAAATCATATAAGAATTATCATTTTTTAGTCACCATCACATTTTTTTAAAGGAGGGTGGTTTCGGGATTTCTATGTTGTGATCGAAGTAAACGCATTGAAATATTCGAAAATTAAAAATAATTAAATTCAGGGGGTGTTTTTAAAGGCGGTAACTCCGAATTTGATTAAGTTTTTTTTACTAGAAATGCCACATGTGAGAGTACTTGACTTTATGCAATTTTCAAATTTAGCGAAGTTTGATGTCAAATTGTTTAAAAAACCTTCTAGATATAGGACTCATTTTCAAACAGAGCCAAATGCATTTCAACCAATCACTTCATCGTAAAAGAAGACGCCATCTTGCTGAATCGTATACATTATGAAGGTGATAGGAAAGACAACGTGCTTGTTTTTCTCTGTAAAAAAATAGTGAATTTATTTTTAATTCATTAAATATCAAGTGGTGGATTTGACTGAATTTGGAAATTATCTCTTGATATTATTCATTATTACAGGTGCATTTCATCTGATCCCTGCCCACCTCACTAGGTCAGATGCCGTATCGAGGTGGGCAGTGATTTACTATTATATTGCTCACAATAAATTAATACAATAATCAAATATATTAATACATGACAATAAACGAGATATATAGAACTACATTACAAATTTTCGTGGGTATCAGTGAAATATTTAAATAGAAAAAGTTTTGTACACAAAAATTATTATTTTTAACGTATTCACCATTCACTTCATAATATGGGTCAAGAGCAACTCCGACCTCTCTCGTCCCACCTCGATTAGCCAAAATAATCATAAAGATATTTAATTGGTACGAATAAATAATAAATTCTTGAGAATTTTCGTGTCCTTCTTTAACACTCTCCAATTATTTCATTTTCAGTGCTAATAAATCGTCGTTTATTTTTAAAACAATATTTCTTTAAAGCTCGCATCAATATAAAAATCCTAATAGTGACCAATACACCGGAAAGTACAAGTATTAATACTACATTATATTTACGTTCAAGCCTATTGGCCGCTACCTACCTCGCTAGGTACATATAAAACACCTGTTCTGAGGTAGGTATCCATTAGGTTCCATTATCTGGATTTTATGTTGGAAGTAAGGTAACAAATTAAAATTTAATAGTAAAAAATAGAAAAAACAAAAACCAAAAAGGATACAAGTAGAAAATAAGTAATATGAACAAAGTAAAAATTTTGATACAGACTAAAGACATGCAAGAAGTAAAATAAAAGAAACAAACATGGATGTAAGGACAAAAAATAATTACACAAAATCAGTAGCTTTCATAATTTAAGGAACTCGTCTATATTTCATCAATTCATCTATTTTTAACAATTTTACTCCAATTTTTTTCCAATATAATTATTATAGTTCCATTAGTTAGCATTAAAACTAAATACGCCTAAATCGACTCTAATTTTCACCTACCGTCACACGCATCCAGTGGGGAGGGGGTGCTGTAAAACCTTAATTTTCGTCTAAAATTTCGAATGCCTCTCAGCTGACGGAATGTTCTAAAAGCAATACCCTGTTAGACTTCTGACGTCAATTAGACGAGGATTTCAAAATGTGGAAACTATTATCTACAAAATAAGTTTGATATTACGAGAGGATGAAAATGGTTTCTAAGAAAATATTTTAACATGAAATACCATTTTGAATTAATCCATCTTTTTTAACTAATGTTTAAATCACGTCCTAGAACATTGTCCAAGTATTACTTTTGTAGAATTGGATCTTCTTCCAGGTTAATTAAATACCACAACTACTTTTTAATAGCTGACGTATTGAAACGTTGAATATCAAATTATTGTTACGAGCGGAATAATTCTAATAATACCTACCTATAAAATATTCATGTGTTTCAATTCAAATTTTTGATTTTATATTTTAAAAATTAATTTCAGAACAAAAAGGTCTTATAAATAATTTTGACACTTCCCTTCAATTATGTGAATGATTTTTTCATTTAATTCGAGTTTTGTGATGAACAGACATTAGAGTATTTTAAGATATTATTTCTAATGATATTTTAAAGTACTGTTGCCATTATTATCAATTTATTTAAATTTAGACGAATTTGACGACCTTTGTATGAATCACACAAGCAATAAAAAAATCGGGTTCGAATCCTTGTGATAATTATATTTTTTTAATAGATTTCTAAGTCTAACAAATAATTTCGTAATTCACTTTTAAAAATCAAAAATTGTTTATGAATTAAATTACGTCTAATAATAACTCCCACGGGTATAATTTTTACAATAAAATATTTCTGAGATATTATTTTAATATTTTTATCCCAGAGAAAACGCCTACAGTTCAGGCAGGCCGCCTGCTTTAAACCGGATACAAGAACAATGTATTTATATGTATAATATTTGTAAAGAAACATAGTGAAAAATAAAAGGAGAAAAAAAAACATAGCAAACGTCTTATATTATAGTAAAATATTATTAAAAAATAACGTGAGACATGCGACGGTCTCAAATCAGTTCTGCTGATCTGCCAGTTGATTTGCCAACAATATTTTTTTTTGTGTTTAGCTAATATTATACTCCACACATCGGCGACGTCCACATACGTATTGCCCAAAATGTATGTGGACATATTTAGATATTTTTTTATAGTAATATAAATATAAAAATAATCTGATTCATTAAGTCATCTGCATGCGTAATTCCGTTCCAAGATCTTGTTCGCAAATCGAACAAAATTAGTCATTATTTACAGTAATAATCAACACTGTTCTTAACATTTGACACCTGGAATTAAAATTAATCGTACAGTAATTGAACAAAATGTAACTACTCTGAAGAAAGAAGACAGCGCGTGACTATTGTAAGCATTACTGAAAATGTGGATCTTGCACGCTAATTCTGCATTTTTGGTACAATTTAGAATGTTGAATTTATTCAAATATGGTTTAATAATTGGACAAGGACACGGATTGTTCATATCTCAGAAAATTCGCAAGTAAAATGTTTGCACGTAGAAGACTTACTGAAATATTATTATAATTTAATTAAAAACTATACCGTATTATTTTTTCCGTCTAAAACATATAGAGCGGGGCTGTATTTATTTACGGAACATGAAAGAAAACAAAATTAAGTAGTTGGCCATCCCTTGGAAAAATGTAACTTTCAACATAAGGGTATTTGACCTTGACCCAAGATCCCTTTTTTATGTGACACACTAAAAATATTTAAGGGTTCGTTATGTTGTATAAAAATGTTAAAGGGTTCTGCGACTAAATTTAACTGAGAAACTATGGACTACAGTATGCCAAGTCCTCGTCACCGGTAGGTAATTTTTTTAATTATGTCTTGTGGACGTCTTTTGCGCCCATTTTAGGACAAGTTTTAAACACTAGTTTTATTTCGTTTTAACTTTAATAAACAAATTAACAACGGGTTGTTATTGACCCTGGATATATAATCCTAGTGAAGTAAATTTTTAAAATTATATATTTATTTTAAGACAATTAGAGAAGCACAGGCTTCGGTTTAGTTAAAGAGACAGTGAACATCCTTACATAATAAATAGAATAGGTGTATTTGAATGTTGGCTTTATTTGTATGTTAAACAAATATCATATATCTCGTAGAGACAAAGCTAATTTTTAATATATTTAATGGAAAATATATGGAAGTATGGGATAAATATAGGGCTTACGACCTGTCTTCGGCTGGCTTAAGTAATTCTTTTATATATATCACCAATTCGTTATCAATATCGTTCACCAATTCTCACCCCTTAATCTCCACATCTATCAAATTTTTGAAAGTTGTATATATAGTTGTATAGTATGTGGACTCGCTTTGAGTATCACTACACCATCGCCATCTGTGGACCAAATTTGATCATTCATTTATCCCTTTTTTAAACAGCATATATGTCATCACTATGAGAATCTATTTTTTTTAAATTATTTTAAAGCAATATTCCTTTTCTATAAAATGTTTTTTAACATATTATACTAGAATACGTCTGAAAAATCAATATTTTTCAGTTTTTTATATATTTATTTAAATATATTCTCATAGTGGTGATATACTAATCCACTGTCACTAGTATTAATGATCAGCGCGCCCAAATAAATTTCTACTTAAACTACCTCACATCCTGCTATTTGGGAAGTTTATTGTTATGCATTAAAACGATCTACAATGGACAATATACATCACAGAATCCTATTATTTATAGTTGAGAGATAAGAAACAGTGTAAAAAAAATTCAAATAACGTATGTCACAAATTTAAAATTTAAAATGAACAAGACATTGAAACTATCGCGCATTGAGGTAGTGGAGTCATTTTTTTTTTAAATCTTTGAAAAATCTCATTTACAAAACTGAAAGAATTTTTTCGATATCTTGAAACGTGGCAGTGTTGCGGGTGTTCAAAGTTGCATGTTATAAAAACGGTCGGTTTATACAATTTTATCATGTGACGTCACATCTTTCAAGTCGACAAGTCGGTACTCGACATTCCCGTACACTGATATTCAAGCCTATTCTCAAAATTGCAATATTGAAATGAAGGTGATTGTTACACCAACCCTCAAAAATAGACAGATAGTTTTGACAGATTATGGTACGTTTATCTCTCTCACTCCCTCACTCTCTCTCCCTCTCTCTCATTCAAATATAACACTATTTTTGAGGGTTGGTGTAACAATCACCTTCATTTCAATATTGCAATTTTGAGAATAGGACTGATTGTTAGTACTGGCCGGTGCGTACGAGAGATGTGACGTCACACGGTGGATCCGAACATTTTTCAACAAGCCCAACATTGAACGCCAATATCTCCGAAAGTATTACACATTTATTATATTGTATTAATTTGGATTTTTTTTTAACATATTACGAAAGCTCATTATATTGTAGAAGTTGTCGGTTTTCAAGGTCAACGAAGTCTATTTACGTGGCAAGAATAATGCTTGTTCGGCTTACGGTAGGCATGTATTAATTATGTATATAATATTATCTGATGATGGCCATCTGAGAGCATGACCAAGTTGGCATCTGCGTAAAGCACGCACGCATTTTTAATATTTTTTTATGACGGCACCGTGTGTTTCAACTTTAATACCATCTCCGCCATAAAAGATAACGACGCATATATACATAATCGCTAGTATATATTTAGATATCGTACAATTTACATAAATTTCGCCATAACGTTTTCTAAACGAGACATTTCCATATGATTTTCTGTGACCCGCAAGAAGTTGGAGCTCGATTTCAATCTCCCCGAGTATCGTCATCATGTTTGCCGTAATTTCCAAACACAATAAAAAGTTTCATTACTAATCATTATTTGTTTCGCTTTTGTCATTTTCGCTGAACCTCATGATTGATAAATATTGTAATAATGAAGGACATGTTAATGCCTTCAAATACCCGAGCGTGCAAAAAAATATATAGAAAAGATGTGTGGGGGTAGGTGATAAGAATGCAGTGCATACAAGCAAAAAAGCTGTGCATAACTAAAAATTCTGGGAAACAAATATTTTGCATAACATTATATTGCAATTAGTACCATATGTATACCAGTAGAGACTTCAATTTCTTAGTTCTAAAAACTCACCGCTCACTCATGAAGCTCTTTATTTTATTCGCCGAATCGTGCTATTTACATTACTCAGTTCTGTCTTTAAGCTAGTGAATTACTCAAGTCATATAAATGACTATTTACTGAATTGAAAATTCCTTTCGGTTGATTCGTTTTGTATGGAGTCGTTACCTATGCTGTTTATTAACAGAATTACAATAGAAAGGGTTACAACTGCGTGCAAATCATTGAAGTGTGTACTGCATCTTTTACTAATTCGCGAATTTTACTAACTTACTGTTTTTAACCTGTTGATTTCATGATTGTTCTTTAAATTTGGTCCATGGATTGGTTTTTAATTTGAGAAAAACAAAAAGCAATTGGCATAACCATTTCCCACGTTAACCTTTAATAAAAATAATTATTTCCTTTAGTTATTACGTGAAGTATTTTCAAACAATAAATTAATCATGTTCAATCATAGAAAGTGTTCTTAAAAACGTCTATACATTTTTTATATGAGTAGGTATTATTTGATATTAAAACTTAAACTTTAAAAATACTATTAATAGTACTCTAAAATTACAAATAAATACATGGTATGGTCGTATAAACGACGGAATCATTTTGTCTAAAGACATCGGTTAAACGAAAGTTAATAATCATATGTACAACATATATTATATATTATTGTATAATATCAACTGCACGCCACTGATTGTTAGAGAAGGAAAAATGTAGGAAATAGCGGAGCGAGAAATTCGAAGAGTAGTGAAGCGAGCCGGCAGTGTTCGGTGTCGGCCCCGCCAGCCTCGAGCGCCATGACGGGGCAACGGAACGGAAGATGTGTCGTCGGTGAACGATCGAGCCAGACTGTGGCGGCAACACTCTGCCGCCGGCTAGGTATTGAAGGTGAATTAGAGTCGTTGTCCCCCTACAGATGTTTAACACATCTGCCGTGTTCTTTTCAATGCGGTGCTCGCCGTGCCTGCTCTGTCCTGAGTCAGTAGTTTTCTGTATCTGTATGTATGTATCTTGCTCGTTATTTAGTGAATGTATTTTTATCCAAATTTCAATCTTCTTTTCTCAATTACATTTCCAAGATTGTGTCTGAAAATGAGACCTATCCTTTGATCCCTTCGATTTTTAATAACGTCTTGCAATCTTCTCAGAATCTCCTCATTTGTAATGATCACCATTCAGATTATTCTTTCCATCTTTCTCTTACACCATATATCTAATTTCATTCTTCCATCTCTCTTATGTCCCTCGATAAATTGCTTTTTTGTCTCTTTATTGTGATTTCATTTTGTAATTCGAGGTTGTTCTTGGATTTCCGCAATTGCTAGGTAGTCAATGTGTTACTACAAAACATCAGAGGTCTAATATTTCTTTAGAAAAAAAACACAGCTACCATCGGAAATAAAAATGTTCCACTGAAGTAAGATCAACAAAATATCCCTCTTATTAATTGCATTTAATTTGTGTTTTTTAAAATAATGACAATAAATATTTTTTCCTTTATAATGCTAATTATAATTAATATTTTGGATGATGTTTTACATGTTTTAGTACCTGAAGAAAAGTTACCTTGTGTAGTTTTCATCTACCTATTATCCCATTTATTAATGTGTATTTTATATTTTTTTGTCGATACAATACATATTTAGAAATATCTTTAGATGTTCCATTTGTGGTGTGTTGTTCTCTAATTAAAACATTTTTAAGATGTATTTAAACATTCATTAGTGACTTCAAAATTTATTCGTAATTTATTAATTAATTAAATTATAGATTTTTTTAGGATTCTTGTTTTTATATCTTTGCCCAAATTTTTCACTTGATTAAATTTTTAAAAAATACCCACCCACTATTTTTAATTCAACTTTAAGATTGCTTTTAAAAGAAACGCGATCTGTTTTTTTTGTGCGATCAGTGTAGTCATCAAAAGCCTCTGATCAACATTTGGAAAATGTAACAGCTATAATTATCATCATTTGACATTGCCAGTTATTCAGTACAAGGCTGATTTCACAAAAATTGTCCAGACATCTCTAGGGATCTGTCCAATCTATCAGCATCTTTTTTCATCGCGTTCTGACCGGGGTTTCTTCAAGAACATTTTTAAGAGTATTTATTCTCAGTGGCAGTGGCCAGCCGATTTCAATCTCTTCGATTTCAAAACTGTAACAATTTTGAGCCGTTTGAAGATATTAAAATTTTGGTCAAAGATCAGTTAATAGAGTGAATGCAGAATTAAACTAGCTTGATTTGCCATCACCACAATCTATCATCGAGCTGACAAGCTGGAATTGTCCTAAATGGGACTCACAAATTAGGCCATGCAATAGATCTGCTTGTGCTCGGAGAAAATGAAACCCAATTGGCAAATATTTTCACCATTCTAAAAGAAACAGTAAGATAAATTAATCTAAGAGTAATTTTTAAAAAAACCAAGTGAATTTCAATTTCCTCTGACATATATGGATATAGATTCTATTTTCCAATAATGTATTAACCCTCTCTGATTCGATTGTTAAAAGTGGGAGAGATAAAGGCTGAGCCCTCTTATCTCCGACGTATGAGGTAACAACAATGGCGTAAGATTTTTTCTGGAAAACCCTATTGCGGCAAACATAGTTAAATTGAATATTTTAACTTTGTATATAATTGTATAAAGTAGTAGCAAAAATGGGTAAAGTTTTCTATAAAATATATTTTTATATTTATTTTTTTGTTTAATTTTTTATATTTTTTTATTGTTAGTGATGTTTTTTAATCTTTATATATATTGTGTTCGATGGGATCAAGAACAGGGTAAATAAGTGAAACGGAACGAAGATGATGGGGATCGGACGAGGGATCATATAGGCCGAGGGAATTTATGAAGGGGTTTAGAATGGAAATTAATTTTAAATAAAATTTAGAAGATAAATCGTGTATATGTTTGAGTCTCTGTTAATGATTGTGTTATAATAACTCAAAATTTTAAAAATAATGCTTCATATTCTTTATTTTCAGTTTGTTATGAACGTGAATAACAATATTTTCCGAGAATTTATGTACACGGTAAATCTACCTACAAACAAACGAATACATAATGCCCCATGTACAACATTTGATATGGACCGCATTTAACGGCTAAAAAGAACACCTGCAAAACGTATTTGCGACTAATTTCAACGTTATTCGTACATATGTAAAAACAAATGACCAATTTATGTCACATCCGCCACATAAAATACACGTGTAAATAGCACGCAGGCAGAAAATCCGTCTACATAAGACGCCGGTAAATATTGTGTAGCCAGTTCTCTTGAATACATCCAATGTGAAACAACTTAAGTTTTTATTAACGGAAAATTTTCTGAAATTGTAATATATAATCTTCACCCACACAAATCTTTATCAGTCAATCAAAATATCCAGAAGATTGAAAAAACCATGAGACTGAATGTGAAAATGAAGAAATACAGTATTTATATTATTACGTGTATTAGTATTCTGTTAGTTTTAGAAGCTTGATATGTTATAGCAAATTAATATAAAACTAAATATAAATTAAATATATTAATTAGAAAGATATACATATAAAATCAATCTTATCGAAAAATATTGTTGTTGCGCCACGAGGACTCGAACCTGGATCTCTTTCCAAACTGGGGAAGATGCATTATCCAACTATGCTACCAACAACGACGATATTTTTTGGCGCAACAACAATATTTTTCGATAAAATTGATTTCATATGTATATCTTTCTGATCAATATATTTAATTCATATTTAAAATATCACAGACCGTCTGTTCTGAATAATTACTTCACAATAAGAATGTGTTCCCTTAATAAAATTAAACTATTTATCAGCACGTTTTATTAATTTATCAATTCTCTCAGTTGTGCCACACTGCACATTGAAGCATGCAGTCACATTATTTTACGTCGAAGATCAAATAGCTCAGCTCGAGTTCAGTGTATGTAGCTTAACATATTTTCGCAGAACAATTTATGTACAAATTAGATGGATACGTGACCTTTTAGTTATGAAGAAACATTTTTAGTCAAAAATTAGATTTAGAATTGGAAATAAATATTTATAATATGAATATTATTCAAAAGGGTAATTTTATTTAATATTTTTCTATGTTCATATAATATTCGTAACGAACGTTTTTCAAAGTCAAAACGTCAAAACAATTTTTCCCAACGATTCGAGATTAGCTCAAGTTGACATGTTTTTCAAACAAAAAAGAATTTCTGCTCAAATACGGTACTCATATCACATCAACGCAAATATATTATCATCTTTGATGTATTGTAAGGTATTATATTAACAAATACATTTACAAAAAAAATTAACATCGACCGTAATACGACACGTTTTAAACACTAATAAATAATAATAAAAGTTCTATTTAAGTCTAAGTCATACGTATCTGAAAAATATAACTCTACGCTTTGCTTCGTTGCAAATTGATTAATAAATACGAATTTGTTTTCTGTAATGTGTTTAATGATCCGTTATGTGTTGTCAGCTTCCATGGAAAATGGAAAGATGGCGTCGTCTTAATGAAGCATCAATAATTTATTCCGCTGTGTAAAACGTAATATATTTTTTCACAAATAAATGAGAGATATTATTGTAGAGCATACCTCATTAGCTTACATGAAAGCTAGTGGAAGACTTAATGAACAATTTGTTAAGGATGTATTTTTATTAACATGCGAGTTTCACGTGAATTTAAATACGCTGTATTATATTGAATACGAAGCGCATTTTTTAAGTAAGTACCGGATTTTTTTTTTAAGAAATATAACACCATGTTTACCACTTTACTTCTACTTCTCAACATAGTCGCCACCATTATTAAGGCACTTGTCATAATGGGGCACGAATTTTTGTATTTTTTTTTTATTGAGGGATTTTGTCAGTGGAAACATATTGTAATAAACATAATAACTATTTAACATGTGATACTGATAATGAAAATCCACAAAAATATTTGGATACATATGTATGTTTAGATGCAGAAAATTAAACAAAGGAAGAAGAGAAAAAAAGAGGGTGAAGGGTGGGGAGATTGCAACTATTGTTGCGGTAAAGGGAGAGCAACATGTGTTTTTATAGGTAGAGCGAATGGCCAAAATTGAGATTGTGGTGGTTCATAAGAAGAACCCTTTGAGCGTAGTAAGGCTAATGTTGCACAAATCAATTTCTGTAAATTTATCATTATGGTATTTGCATGACCGGTGAATGAATGAATTTTGTGTGTAAGATGTTCTACTTCTGGGAATGTGGAAGAGTACGGATTGCCGGGTTGATCTAGATGGTACATGAAGAGATATTATTTCTAATTGGCTGGGACAATCAATGTGGCCTTGCAGTAGTTTGAAGAGAAGTATTTGGTCAGCACGTGTTCGTCGATGTTCGAGGGTTTTCATATTGTGGAAGTTTGCTGCATCTAAATAGGAGTTGAATGATAGATTAGATCTAACATTCAGATATCGAATAAACCTATTTTGTATAACTTCGTCGTATGACAGCGGCGGCGGCAGGCGGCGTCGTTCTATAACGTCACCGACTGGGATGAAAACCATGTCTGTAGTACTCCTATCTACTACTATCAAAAAGCTTGCCACCAAGACACGTTGCCGCTTGCAGAAGAAGGAATCACTTGGCGCCAAATCAGAACAAAACAGATCAAAGTCAGCTGGTTTCATGTTTCGTACATTTAAGAAACAAATCACGTACCGCATTTCACAGTCGGCGGACTGATCTATTGTCTTGAACATTTCAACCACTCACTACAAGATGCCCACACTATGTTAATGTCTCTAACGCTGCATGTGGTGAGTCAACAGATGAAGAAAACCACTGCACATGCGCAATACATCGCAACCGCAGCGCTACACCGGGAATATCCGGCAAACTTACTTATAAAACGCGCCGCGTATAAAAGTTTCTATACAATTTCTGTGACAAAATAACTTAGTTTCATCGCGTAGAGTGGAAATAAGAATAGGGGAAGATGTTTGAGAATAATAATACATTTTATATATATATATACAGGGTGTAACAAATTTAGTTCACAATATTTCATGGGCGGATATGCTAAATTACGACTCCAAAATGTTGAAAGACAAATTACAAATGTACAAATTCTGTACAGTTACGGAAAATATTATTATTTTATTATTTTTATTTATTATCTTTGTTTTATAAATACCATTTTCTTCTTCAGGATGTCATAACTAACTTAAAACATATGTTATTGTTTCTATGCTAGAATCTATTTTTAAAAAAACAATTATTTATAAAATAAATTTAGTACCTAGCTCAAATTGTTACTTAATACAAATTAACTCGAATAATTTTTAGGGAAAAATTTTAGAATGGGACTCGTAATTAAATTTAGTTGGTTGTTTATAATTTTTTGATTAGTTTTATACGCTTTATTTATCTCCAACGATTACAAATTATTTAATTTGTGACCAACACCGTTTATATGCAAAATTGACAATCCCAATTTTTTATCAAAACATGACTATTTTCTATCAAATGATTAGGAAATTTTGAAAACACACTATTGTTCAAACATCTCAAATGCTCCCTTACTCTTATATTAAAATTTCTACCCATTTTACCAATATAAAATACAGCACAATCCTTGCAACTAAGTTTATAGACACCAGAATTGTTAAATTTATCATCTTTGTCTTTAGAATTTATCAGTAAATTTCCTATACTATTATTTGTATAAAATTCTGGTCTAATGTTTCGTGGTAGGTATTTAGATATTTGATTCGAAAAGCTATTTATGTATAAAATCCTACGCCAATAATTGATTGAAATTGATTATTATATTCTTTTAATATATTTTTTAAAATAGTGTCTATCAAATCTGTATTATACCCGTTATTAACTGCTATTTTTTTAATTGTATTCAATTCAATATTGAAATTGGATATTGACATAGGAATATTGACTAAACGATGTATCATGGAGTGGAATGTTTGTATGATAATGGATGATTAGATTCATTGTGTATGATAGTATCTGTAAAAGTTGGTTTTCTAAAAAATTTGAATTCAATTTTATTATTATTTTTAATCAATGTTAGATCCAAAAAATTTAGGGTCGAGTTATTTTCCATTTCTAATGTAAATTGTATTTTATTATTAATAATGAAATTTAATAATGTAGTTAGTTGACAAAGACAATAAATAAAAATATGAATTTAAACCACAAAGTTAATATTGCTAATTTTAAAAGGAAAATATTATTGTATACAATTTTTACAAAATCGTATAAATCTTTAAGTTTACGTAATTCTAAAATAATATTTGCAAAATTGATCCATTATTATTTTATATCTTTCCTTCAAGCCCTGAATCGTTTAACAAAATACAATCTAACCCCTCGAAGTTCTGTGATCTTTTATTTTTTGTATTCAATATAAAATTATAATTATTATTAAATTATATAATACAATTAATCTATTGTAAATAATCGTACGTATGTTTAAAAATAGATATTAAAATATTTTATTTAACATTATCTAACCTTACTCTTTGCTTCAAATATTACATTGCTTTTTAATTCAATTAACATTTATTAAACAGGCGCGATACATCAACTTCAGAAATAATATTGTTGGTGCTAAAAAAAAATTGTTTATTGTTGGTGCAAAAAAATTTATTGTTGGTGCTAAAAAAATTATTGTTGGTGCTAAAAAAATTATTGTTGGTGCTAAAAAAAAAATGAAGTTTGTAATAACGAATAAATCTTGATTTTAAATAAATAAATTCTAAAGCGGTGAAATCGCAGTATATCAACACATGCGTACACGGTACTGAGATTTATCTCGTTTAAATCTCCGAGGCTTATCTCACCGTGTCTCATTCCGTGAACATGGGCAATAATACTTTTCACTTTGACTCAAGTAAGTATACGTAATTCCCGACACAAGCGCGAGCTCGCCTCAGATTACGAGGCAAATTGTTCGGATTCAAAGTGGATACCGAGAGATTTTCGCCGTTAGACGGGTGTTGATTGCGTCGAGACAAATCCCTACCAATACTCCGAGTGAAGCGAATCTCTGAAGAAAGGAGAAGAAGACGAAGAAGGGAAGGGAGCGAGAAGTTTAACACAGAATGAAGTTAGCGGAGCATCGACTTAAAGATACTTCTGCCAGAAATGAATTCAAATAAACTTTATCAATTTTCAAGAAACCGAGAAATGTATCTACGTTAGTCTGGGCGTATTTGCCAAGGGCTTGGACTCCTTGGTTTAAAAATTCTCAAATATTTATTTTATTTTTTAATATACAGATTATTGACAGGTCGTTAATAACGTTAATTTTCCTTTTTATTTATTTATTTAAACCTTTATTGAGATAATTGTAATAAGTTGTAATTATTCAGAACGTAGGTCTATGATATTTTAAATATATCTTTCTAATTAATATATTTAATTCATATTTATTAGATGTTATTGTAAATCAGAAGTAAACATACAATTATATTATACACTTATTAGTTTACTGTATTAGATGCTGTTCTATGTAAATAGATCATTGAAATTATTATTCCAATATATTTATAGCAAAATGTTTAAGTATGTAAAATTTGAAGTGTGTTGAAATTATTCAAATATATGTCTGTCTCACGACAGAAACTTATTATTGTCTCACGCGTGTCGTTTGTGTGTCGCAGTATAGGATATCTATTGTAACTAGAGCAGGGTATATAAATGAAAGAGCACTTACAAGGTTTCGTTTATTGAAGAGATGAATTGACGCAATTTAAATTGGTTGGTCTGGTTCGGACTGATTGGTTGGTCTGGTTAAGACCCTGTATGGTTCTCTAAATGGTTCCGGGAAAGGGTGGGTCCTTTCCACACTCTGGTTATTTATTTTCTAAATAGGCAGTTAATAACTTTGATAGATGGTCCTAGTATGACATTAACGTACAGTGAGAGGTAATCCGCCACCAAGAACCGTTCTATGAGCTAATGCTTCCATATCGGTCGTTTTCATTCGCCGCCAAGTTGTCATTTTTAATGCTAAAAGGCAACCGTGCACGGCCGCCATGCTACATGAGCAAGATGACGGCGATACCCGACTACCAAAGAAGATATACCCCGGCAAGAAATTTATTTATTATTTAGTATATTATTACAACATATAGTAAGTGGATAAATACAAAATAAATCAATAATTAATAAGTACACATCTATCATTATATACAATAAATAGTCATAGCTACATTCCCAGCGATTGCATCGAGGCGGGCATAATCTAGAATGGCCGGGGAGAGCAGGGAGACGGACTTGGAAGAAAAAACTCTTCTTTACGTGAGGACAAAATAAAAAAATAGAGATCGACTTGCCGCAAAAACATCTGAAGTACAATTTTTTTTTTTAATTGACAATTAGTGTGCGGCAGACTGCTGGTGCCCCCTGTCGGTGGCCCCCACCGAAGCTTGACAGCTGTGACCCGGCACCACACGAACGAAACTCGCCTTTCGCGCCCGTCCTACGACTGGTTTTAAATACTTACACAGGAATAATTCACCTCAAGTATGATAATCAACATGATTGGCGTGTGCATTTGAACGTTTTAGAATTATTTAAATCAATACTTTTCTATGGTTCTGACTTTGTCAACATTTAAGAAATATATTTCAGTTTTCATCTAGGTATATCCTTAAAAAAATCGAGTACAATTAGTACTCGCATGATTATGCGTAAACATCGCGTCTACATCTAGTTTTCTGGGAAGGGAGGAAGGAACGAAATATCACTACATTTATTTTTACATTTTTAATTTATAATTCGTTGCCCAAAATGGTTGCCTAATAGTGTACTTTGTGTAGATAGGTATTAGGTACAAATATTTATTTTTATTTTTCCTATGTACTATATATGTACTGAAAATGTAAAGAAGTTATAGTTTTAGTATTATGGTACCGGTTGATTTTATAATTATTTTATGGATAGGGAATGAAATAATATTAATCGTATCTTAATAATAATAATAATAATAATAATGACTCTATCGATGCCCTTCATCAGCTGAAACTAATAGTTGAAGAAAATAAACAAAAACAATAACACATTGCGCGCGATATACACAACCGATACCATTCGTCAACTGTCGTCAAGTGTTTTGTTGCATTACTGTCTAGTATGTCATATAACTTTGTCTCTTTCTCGCTTAGATAGTGTATCGATACACAACACATTCTTCACATCCAAAAAATCGACCTGCACTTTACCGGAACGGGAAATGACATATTTCAATTTTGGAACCTGTGAAGGTTATGGCTTTTCGAACATGTGAATTTCTAAAGTGTATCAACACGAAAGTTTTACTTTTGTGGGTACTAAATAAAATACATATTCACCATGATAATGAGTGTGACGTATTTGTTTGGTTACTTTTTTGTTTCCAGATAATCATTATTGTCAAAAATGTGTATATAATAATACTCCTAGAGGATTCTTCGTGTTTTGTTCGCATTTTTATTAATCATAATATCAATACATAGTAATACATTTAATTTTGATTTATTTCTCAGATATTATTTTAATATGCGGCGTGCGCGCCCCTGTTCTTTACTGATCCCGTCTCCCGTTTATGATTTATCTACTTCTACCCTTATACGAATGTACCTTTATAATTTCTGCGATAACTCTGAAAATAATCCATAAAGTGAATAGTTCGATATTCAAAATTTATGTGGGTTCTTAAATACATAGGTACCTACTTAATATGGAACAAATGTATCCTGTATATAGACATACATATATGATATATTTTTCTTACGTTTCTTCAAAAAATTTCATACATTTGTTATTAATAATAATAACAATGCATTTATTTCAGCATGATTGTACATATTATATAATACATTAAAGTTATGAAATATTATTATCAAGAAAAATATTAATAAATAAAAAATTCACATATGAACAAAATATTAATACTACATATATAAATACTTCAGTCACAGACATTATTGAATCTGTAGTTATGCTGTAGTCGTTGCTGGTCAGGGAGCCAGCTTTCCATGAGAGCGTCGCTTGCACCAGAGAGTTGGTGCGGAGTAACTCAATGTCTCAGAAGCGGAATGAACGCATGTATACGGCCTTCGGCAAACATTGTAGATGCGCTATAATAACGCGCTAATCCGAACAGTATTCAGTATGAGTTGTTGTTCTGAATTCGTCACTTGCTTGAATAATGTATTAAAACTGCGTTAGAAAATTTCTTACCATTTTTATATACATATTTACACTTTTATCTTGGGTTTTATACCTTTACCTTTACCGATATCGAAATCGATACCTGGTCTCTCTCACGTGCTAAGCCGGTATTTCGCTGTCTTTGTTACACCTTTCGTAAAAGCGTCAAAGTGATACCATAGAAAGAAAATTATCCTGGGCAGGTACTACTTTGGACCAAAGAAAACCTGGAAGAGTGCCGCAACGTTGGACGGATTTTATATTTTTTATTTGACATTTTTACATTTTTTTTATAATATGAGTTATTAATTAAGTATTTTACATTATTAAAATTACATGTATTTTATTCGCTTGCCTCTTGTGCTTGGAGAGGGATTTACACTGTAATAATTTTATATACAGAGTTATACATTTGTAGTCTATAATTATTTATTGTCTGTTTGTGTGCTTCTGTAATAGTGTTCTAAGTGTTCTATAATATTATTTATTTTCTAATTATGTTCTTCTGAAGTGTTCATTTAATTTCTTTTTAAGCTCTTTTATTTGTGTAGGGGGGCTATTGATATTTTTTATCCCTAAATATATAAAATTTTGCTGATAGTGTTTGGTGTTACATTTGGGGATTTTAAAGTTAATTTAAACCTTAATGATGTACTTGTTTCAAATTTTACAGTGTTATTTTCTTTAACCTTTACCATACCATGATATAACATACCTGAACGCAGCTATGCTGTCAACTCGTGTTACCGTAAATAACAGTTAGAAAAAATGTTTTTATTAGCTTAAATGGCTTTAATGGCACGAATTTATTCTAAACATTGAGCATTCAATTTTGAAAAAAAGGTTAATAACATAATTTAGAGCATTCATTAAGTCGTATATAATGTGTCCTTCTTTCTTATCTCTCTTCATTTAATTAGTGAGAAAGAGACAATTATATTTGTATGTTTGTTGTTCTTTTCACTGTGAAAATAGTGTGTGATCTCTGTTTTTCATATCACAAATTGTATATTTACTAACGTATTAATTTTACAACGGATTGAATGGAAAAATAATTGTTTTTGTACGATTCTCTTTTGATAATTGGTTTTTTACTTGTCATTCCTAAGTGCCAATATTTTCTTAAGGATTATCTAAAATATGAATTTAATGTTGAATGTATTTACCGAAATATTACAGGTTTAATTATGATGGTAGACCTGTGTTACTGCATGGTTTGGGAAGGTTAAGTGATTGATTAATTGAGATTTTTTTGTAAATGTTTTCTATTTTGGGAACTGGGAATTTTGCAAAAGTGTTTGTGTTGAAAAAGTTGATCTTTCTTTTAATATTACTTTGATGATTGCTCTGTGTATTATTTTTACCGAGTTCATTATATTATTGTATACTCCTCCCCACCCAATTACACCCAATTATTCCGGATGCATTGGATTTGACTGGTGAGACCCTGCAGTCAGCTCATTAGTCAGTCCAAACTTCAATTATGCAGCAGAGACCTGAACAGTCTATAATGGCGACCAGCGTAAAAGGTATCTACCTTATCTTAAAGGTATCTAAGGATGTTACGCATCACGTAGACAACACATTGCACGAATGCCTCAATTCTTCAACAAATCTAACCACGCATGCCTTATCTACGACAATAAACAAAAAAAAAATCAAATTCTTTGTGCACGCTATGGGTCAAAGTGACACCCTAAAAAAGAAGAATTCTGGTAACAACTTTAGACTAAGAGTCTCGTAGTGGATAGAGCTGTTACATGTAACTGGTGAGACTCGGCCGTAAGAGCGACCCAGAACCGGAATTTGTGGAGGTCACTATATGTCAATACTGACATGAAAGAGAAAAGAAGTAATACATACGTAATAAATATAGAAAAAATGAAAAAAAAACCGTCATCATTGTCATAGCGATCGCGACTAGTCTGCTGAGTGTATAATGAATGAGAAGATTTTCAAAATTAAACAATATTGTTTTGAAAAGTTTTTGGTTCGCAAAGATTATATTTTGTAAGAAAAATAATTTAATGCAAGAAGATTGCTGCAAAGTAGAGTTAATTTTGTTATGCAAAGTAAATTTTAAAAAGGAAACAAAATTTCTTCAAGTGAGTGCAAAAGACAGTAAAAGAAGCTGCCAGTTTTCAAACGAACGAGACACAGTTTTTGAGTTTGAAAACTTTTCTTAATAAAGTCCTGACTGCCTTACTCACTTAGTACTCTGTTTTTCTCAATATTTCTTCATAGCAAATAGCTTATAAAAAATATGAAGATTAACGTTCATTTATACAGAAATCACTCTTGAATGGTAGATTACCTAAGAAAAAGAAAAAACATATTTTTCAATGTTTTATTTTGCATTTTCTTGCTGATATCTGGGCATTTATCATTTCTTTAAAAAGTATAAACTGATATACCCAGCATTTATCATTTCTTTAAAAAGTATAAGCTTATATACTCAGCATTTATCTTCTTTTTTTAAAAATATTATCTGATATATTCGGCATTTATCGTCTCTTTAAAAAGTATATGTTGACATAGCCCTTGAAAACCATCCTAAAATTTCATGAAGCTTCTACATAGATCCTCCTATAACCATCTATTTTCAATAAACATCTCCCCAAATCTCTTCTAGAACAACCAGGGATAATGACAGATTAATTTTATTTAACAGTGGCTCAGTTTTTCGTAGAGATGATGGCCCTTATGATGCGCACTGAAATTTGTCCCGAAACTTTTTATTATATAAACGTTTTATTACAAGTAAGAAAAAACATACTTCAGCGAAATCGCACGAATTTTTACGACTGGCGAGTATATTGACCGTATGTTGCATATCTATGGTCACATTGTCAAATGCGACGTGCGACGGCCGTAGAATAATGATATATTGAGATGACGGATGGTAATATTTATGTTTGTGTTGTGTTAAATTGTATTTAATTTCCTAGTTATTCAAAAACAACATCACTCTGTATTATATTATAAAGTTATTCTTACATTCTTTTTTTATACTTTACAAAGTTCAAAATCTTATTATTTTTTTTAAATGATCATCCCGTTTTGTCGTAAATAATAGTCCTTAATGATACTACTTGTCTTGTATGTATAGATGAGTGACCAAAATATTCTAAAATTGGGATTTAAATCCCACTAACGTTCTTCAAGTTAGTTCTGTTCTAGAAAAAATATTTTTGTTACAGGTTTTAATAGTAATAAATTATGTATTTCATATAAATAGATACAAATTTAATTTATTTTACTAAAACATATTAAACCCTTAAATATAATCCATCGAAGACATGTTAAAGTACAACGTATAAATAAATGTCATATCTAATGAATTTAAATTCATGTTTCCCAAGCTATGAATTATATGCTTTAGTAAGCGCCTGAAGAATAATAACGAACGTAGTAATGCTGAGGAGAAAACTATCCTTAGTTAGCTAATTACCGTGCCCTAGATCGTGCCTGGGACCTGAGACCTGTGGTTAGTAATAGGGGGTGACTTTATCTCTGCTTGTTCACGCAGGATTCAGGATTTACGCAAATACTATCACCATCTTAGGGGTTGGACAGAAAATATAGAATGCCATACATTTCTGTCGTCTTTTTCTTCTTAAGAAATATTTACTGGTCGCTTTAACTCTCTCCGTCGATCTCTATTCTGCGCCAGCTTTTTTACTTCCCTGAAGCTTCTGCATCCGCTCCAATGCAGCAGCTGGCTCATGAATGTCCTCCTCGGTTATCCTCTTCTTCTATATTTTCCTCTATATCATGCCGGAAGATATGACCTAAACATTTTCTGAATCTATTTGCTATCATCCTCATATACGTCCGTTTTCCTTTTCTTTTCTTATATATCCGACTAATTTTTATATTTCTCCTCTAACACTACATTTCGAAAGGTTCAACCTCCCTTTGCATATTTTTGTTTGGTTCACCTTTACAATCCAATGTTATAAGAGTTTTCTTAATTTTTACATTGATTTTCATATTATAGTTATATGATAATATATAGTAAGCATTACCAGTTTTCGGTAATCCGGTTTCCCTGCAAATCCATAATAATATTACGTCTCCCCATATACCAGAAAGTTATAGAAATAGTTCGACGCAGGATGCAGTGTCATTATAGATGTATAGTGCTTGATTAAACGGCCAAATAAATGTTTTCTCTTCTATTTATTCAAAAACAATGACATCTGTCATAGTTTCTTATCTGTAGTGTCTATGGTAAACCACAGAATTGATCACTTTGCGAAAAGTCAAAATAACGATTTTTGGTTACGTTTTTCATCTGATTCCAAATAGCATTTTTGTGTTTTATTATTGTCTATTCTCGAACAAAGGAGGAGTGTGGTTTATTTTTGGGGAAAGCTCTAATCATTGAAGTATAGATTCTAATAGCCACCCGCAGGTTCTAGCAGCAAGTAAGGAATCGGCGACAGCACTATTAGCCGCAAAGCGGCCACAATAGCCACCCGTGGGGCCTAGCAGCAAGCAATCGACCATAGCCAGAGAGACCCTGACCGCGCAATCGAGCCAATTGCTTAGCTGCTAATATACCTTAATTCCATTAGGGAATTTTCGGTAAATTTATTTCTAATTACCAGTGTTTCGGTAAATAAAATAATCTTATTTTTACTGTACTTTAAGTATATAATTATACTTTGAAAATATGACATTATTTAATGGCGATATTTGCAGGGAGTGTCATGATTTTTAAGGGTTCATTTTTATTCCTCTTCTGAAAGATAATTATTTTAATAACTTTTTTACAGTAAATAACATTATGTAATATTTTCTGTTCATTCAAATGTATTTATTTTATACCGTAGCACCATAATAATCATCGTATAATACTCTAGAATTACCAATAAATTACCGGTAAACCAGTATTAACTTTACGTTTTACTGATTTACTGGTAATGTCATTTTATCGGTAGTTTTGCATGCTCTAACTATAATGCTTCCATTTTAGTATATAATTCTACCCATGCATTAAAAACTTTCTATATGTACAATAGATTTATCGTTAATTTTAACTGAGTTTAAATTGTTGTGTTCGCCTTCATTGTAGCCGGTATCTTTGTTTTACTTTCACCGTTTTTCATGTTCAAGTGAAGGAATATTGCGTTCATTTTATTTGGAATTCCCTAAAATTCCGATTTCTTTATATCTGTTCATTGTTCATACATGTTTTAAACAGACGTACAATTTAATAAGCTCGTCGGTTTTTAAGACTCCTGTTATTACCCTCCAGAATTTCTGACATTCGTACGAGTCATATTTATAAATGAAGAATATTCTGGAATAAATTTAAATTCTTCGTTGCTAAAATTATTCGCCGCCTTTCGTTGACTGTTTATGCGTATTAACTTGCTATCTATAATTAAAATAAGAAATACGCTGTGAGGGACGGAGATTGAAATTCACCGCCATCGTCGACGTCCCCAGCTGACCAAAGACGTGAGAAATATCTGTATCCAAGTTCCAGACTTCAGCGAATAAAATCCATACCCAGTCGGCTGAGACCGAGCGCCGCCGACTCGCTCCTTTGACTCTTAATATTTCTCGTTCCGCTATTTCCTTTATTCTTATTTTGCTGTATCTGACTAAATAAACAACTCGATACCAATCATACGTCTCATTCCATCATCACCAAAAGCCTCCATAATGCAATGCCACAAGCTTGTGGTGAGGGCCAACAGAGAGCGTTAAATATCGTGCAATATAAAATCAAATACTAATTTTGAAATATCTGATAAGTTCATTTTTAAAATGTACCTTTTGTTCAGAAAAAATCACAAACCCACACAATACACATTTCTTTTCAATGTATTGTATTCAGTTTTTTTTTAAATTTATAATTAAAATTAAAATTAAAATAAACACCCTTATAAAGCTAGCGTTTTCTTTATAGTCAATTTTATTAATATTGTTAATTTCCGCGGATTTCTTCTCAGTCCGCATGAGTTCAGGCTGATGTGTTATAAAGCTAAAAAAGTTTAAGAAACATATATACAGACTTTCATGAATATTTGGGACACCAATCTATTGTATTATACCGACTATTATCTTATTTCCATAATTAAAGACATACTAATAAATTACTATATTACCTATTTATAATCACGATAGTAAAGCGGTCCCAAGGGCACCAGCCCACCAGCCCACCAGCCCACCAGCCCACCAGGCTTAAAGCCCTCACGAGAAGGGTAAAGTCAGCTTTCCACCAATCAGAGCTAAGACAAAAGACGTACGTACTATCTTTCAGGTATCCCAATTTTGCGGGGGTCTCCTCTCCCTGCGGTATTCCAGAACATTAAGCACCAGAATTTTCATACAACGTTTAGAGCGAATAATAAATATCTACGGAGCCACTTCATGGAAAATTGCTAACTTCTGACGACACTCCTCATTTTAGAAACTGGGCCATTTGCAAGAGAGATCCAATGACAATTATTCACGGATCGTACTACATCGATATGCATTTTAACACCACACTTTACAAAGTAGTTGAATATAGTTTGCGTTGCGATTTCAATCCTAGAAACTTACCGCGTTTTGGATAAATCTTTGAATTTATATTTTAAGAAACTGATCAATAAATCGTTGAAATATAAAAATATTATTCTTCTTCTTTCATACTTTACACGCGTTTCGCCTTATAGGGGCATTATCAAGTCACGTCTCAAGTAAACCTTAAATACATATATTTTTATTAAGGAGAACACATTCTTATTAAAAAAAAAAATTATTCAGAACATAGGTCTGCGATATTTTAAATAGTAATTAAATATATTCATTTGAAAGATATACATATAAAGTCAATTTTATCACAAAATATTGTTGTTCCGCTACCGGGATTCGAACCTGGATCTCTTTCTACTATCATCTATCTACATCTACTTTGTTTTTATGAAATCTCTAATGCCTTTGAATAAACCAATAGCAGACGCCAGAATTAACAATTCATTTTTATTAAATTTTTGGACAAATTGACATGTAAAAGCACTGTCGCTGTAGCGTAGTTGGATAATGCACGTTCCCCGGTTTGGAAAGAAATCCAGGTTCGAATACCGGTAGCGCAACAACAATATTTTTGATAAAATTGAGTTTATATGTATATCTCTCTAATTAATACATTTAATTAGTATTTACCATATATATTTCATTTAAAACTATTATAATATTATGTATTGATTTATACTCTCAAATTTTATAAATGTTAAATATATTTTATTGTGTATAACAACGTTTACACATTTTTTCTAATACACATAACTAGTGTAACACGTATTATATTCAAATGCATTAAATAATTAAATAAAAATTACGAAAATATTTCCATGGCCAGAGATAAAATGCTATATTTTAGATAATTCCAGATATTTAGGGTATTACTGGGAATTCAGGAAATTTAAGACGCTCTTTTATTCGACCGTACCCATTTAAAAACTTCATATAGGGGTTGTTTTTAGCCGACCAAGAACTAATGCACCCCTATCGAAAAAACTTTTATCCTCTTTCGAATCATTATAAAATAATTCGATAATTCGAGTGTAGGTGCGGGGCGGGATTGCTTCATTCTTTTTATTAATTTCTATATTTTCTATTTTTATGTTTTGCAGAATAAGGGTGATTTATGTTCATGGAGTTGTAGCTTTACCATCTCCTCAGAGGCGCACGTAGTCTTCTCAAATATCTTATGTGCCATCAGTGAATTCAGACTATGCAATTCACTACATATTTAATCGTCTCTTCGGCATGTTCATCATCAAATTTAACGTTGTAAATGTGTTCCATCTTAGCAGGCATATTTGCACTGAATCAGGTACGAAACTACTATTTTAATAATTTAGGGTTCTCATAAATTATATTCAATACTCACATATACACAGTTTTTTGCCAAATTATAAGACTCACAGTAATATATTAAATTTGACAGAATAATAAAAAATGTGAAAGAAATAATAAAATCATAAACAATTAAAAAATAAATCAAATAAAACTATATACTTACAGAAAAAATCAATTTATCGAAAAAATACAATAATTGCTGGATCCTATCCGGGAAAATGTAATACCACGCCAATCGAATAAATTGACGACAAATTTTCGAATTTATATACTGCAGCTCTTTTAAATTGATACATCTGTAATTCCATTTTAAAAACCTATCACCTTTATATTGCGACAAATCTCATATACCTTTGTATTAAAATACCACAGAACTATGTTCTGAAAAAAACTGCAACTTCACAATAATGATGTGTTCTTCTTAAAAACAAAAATAAACCAATTGTGCTTGTGGTCTAGTGGTCGGGGGTTCGAGCCTCGTTCCAGGAGACTATCGAGTTAGTCCTATTTTCATACACAAGTTTAGCTTAATTAAAAATAGTTGGAATATTGATGTGAGACGTATTCCGTGTACGCATCTCTATTTAAAAAAAAAAATCTCAATAATTTATGATTTTTTTAGTTTTAAAAAGATAATAAATAAAAAGATGATTTTTTTCACTGAATCTAATAATTTGACAAGGAACTGTATATATACAAACATTAAATATATGCTTGTACACCGTATGTATGTATCTTTATTTAATATACATATATATTATATATGTGTGTGTGTGTGTGTATTGCTTTATTGTATTTGATTGCTGGTTTAAAAAAATATGCGTTATATTATTTTATAGATGAATATTTTTAATTGGCCTCATATTTTACATTAACATAGTTTGTATACCTTAACTCTCAATCCTGTAATGTTTCAGAATAAATTAACATTATATATAAAAAAAAAATTATAATTAAATGTACATTTCTTCTTTATTTACACTCCATTCGATACGCAATACAATATAAAAATTAGATTCTCTCATTGTTCTCAATTCAAAAATATTGTTAAATCTATTTCTCATTTCAACAGTTCGGTTTATATCTATATAAATATACACTGAATCCATTTTTTTAAGAGAACCCATTATTATTGTGAAGTCGCTGTTTTTAATTTAATTTGTATTTGAATCCATTTATGTACACGCATACTGTATTGCATCAATTTTAATAAATAAATAAATAATGGAATATAATCAACGATAGGTATCTTCATTTATGATCGAATAACGTTTATTTTAGATTCCAAATTATGTAAATGTTTAGCTGAACAGTAATCTGAAACTCAATATTTACTATTATTCATTGCTGTTTATTCTCTGCTCGGGAGTCTAGATTATCTACTATTGTATAAATATTAGTAATGAGCTCAAAATCACGGAACGTGAGTCGATCACTGATATCTTCGAGTCACACTCACTCTCAGTGATTGAATATCTGGAAATATCGTAATTCGTGATTCTTTTTTTAAATTTAGTTATATTTGGTTGTGGTTGTGTATAGCTCTATCTAGTAGATTCTTCTAAAACGTTTTACGCATTTGACCCGAAAAATAAAATCACATTTTCGTTTCAGGGTTTTCATTCTCTCTGTGATGATATTAAATTAGATATGTATTAATTATATATGCTAGAATATGTTTTTACTCAAATTAAGTTTGAATCATTTAAGTAAATACGCTTAATTATGATATCGTGCAACGCATGCGTATAAGTAATTAAACTGTGATTGCAGTCACAGTTTTCAATCACTGATATTACCGAATTTCAATCACAATCACACCAGTGAGTCGAGAGTAGCCTTTTTTCTCATCACTAATAAATATACATATATTTAATCGTACACGAGTTTTTGTGTTAGTATCAAAGGATATCCAAAAATGTACATTAAAAGCTAATCGTTGTTTCCACCTCCAGAATTAAATAAAATCCCGACTGCTATCCATAAATTTAAAAATCTGAAGACACAAAATGATTATATCAGACTAGTACTAATGGCTCGTGTTCACGAATGAGATTTTCGACTCCAAACAATCTCTCAGATACGGATTTCACTCTCATGAGATTCTTTGTAGACAAATAAAAATCCATGTCATAGAATAATAATATGAAGAACGAGCGCGCATTAGACGTTATTGAAAGGAATATTTTGAAGCATATCTTTGGAGCGATTTAGCGAACACGCTACAATAATGAGTTACATAATATGTTTAGTGAGCTAAGCGTCTCGAAGTTTATAAAAATGGTGGTTCCTTGACCTTGTGAAAAATTTTTGTGATAAAGCAAACAGATAATACTAAAAAGTATTCGCATATAGACATATATAAAATTCATAATAAGAACTAAACATCATCTAATTTTTGTAAATATCTCGCATTTACTTTCTAATTATCACCATTTTCACTATTCGAAAGTTAATCTGATATATATTATGTATTATTTCTCTCGATTCTCAAAAATATTATGTTCATCCTAATACAAACAAATTTGAAAAAAGATTGTCGCCATGTTACATCTTTAAACGTGTAAGTGATGTCGATCAGTATTAAAATTTTACAAAATATGATGAATTTACGCTGAAAATAATTATATCTTTAAAAGATCAAAAATGTTATATATAAATGTAAATATTTTAATATCTGCCTCACTGGGCTTCGCCTATGCTGATGTAATCCATATTTAATCAATGATTGACAAAAATAAAATTAAAATAATAGAAAGATAATGTTTTCGTAAAACTTTGTGGTTTGACATATTAAATAAAATCAAACACAATCACTTTGTATGAAACTACGAATTTTATTACACGCTAATCGGTTTTGCTTAGCTTAAGCTTCGTCAGGGCTTATTTAAAACTAACAATAAATACAAAAAGAATGCACTTAATTCATAAAGAGGGAGATAAAATATAAAATTACAAGTATATGTATTCTCTCTCTCTCTCTCTCTTTATGTATATATAAGTGCAGTATTTTTGTATTTATTGTTAGTTTTAAATATGCCCTGACGAAGCTTGAGCTAAGCGAAACCGGTTGACGTGTAATAAAATTCCTAGTTTCATACAAAGTGATTGTGTTTTATTTAATCTAAAAAAAATTAATAATGAAATTTATTATAACCTAAAACGAAGGAAATGATGCAATTAAACGTTAATATATAAGATAAAACATGACATTTGTTCATCTGTATACTTCCAAATTGCGACATGCTTTTATAATTTAAAATTAGTATTTAATTAGCGTTAACATTATCAAAGAGTTATATATTTATTTAAAATTAATTTAAATAATACTGCATCCCAATTTAATCGAGATTATGTCGCTTATACAGACTCACTCATACACATAACTATTATGTTATTGTTAAGATGTACTTTAATTTATTTTAAGCGGCATTAAAAGTTAAAATATCTTAATTAATCTAAGAAGATTTCAGCTCTTGATGCTCAAAAGTATACAATAGTTATGGTACTTAACATTTTTTCCTGCGAAGTTTATACTGGAAATGATAGATATCCTTTTTATTCCAACATTTGAAAGCGGCTCTGTTATAAACTCATATTTTCAAAAAATAAAAAATAAAAATAGCAGTTAATAACGGGTATAATACAGATTTAATGGACACTATTTTAAAAAATAAATTAAAAGAATATAATAATCAATTTTTACATTAGTCACAGATAAAACATAATGATAATAATGATTATTGACATAGGATTTTATACATAAATAACATTTCGAATCAAATATCTAAACGCCTACCACGAAACACTAGACCGGCATTTTATACAAATAATAATATAGGAAATTTACTCATAAATTCTTAAGACAAAGATGATAAAATTAACAATTCTGATGTTTATAAACTTAGTTGCAAGGATTGTGCTGCATTTTATATTGGTAAAACGGGTAGAAATTTTAATATAAGAGTAAGAGAGCATTTGAGATGTTTGAACAATAGTGGGTTTTCAAAATTTTCTAATCATTTGATATAAAATGATCATGGTTTTGATAAAAAATTGGGATCGTCAATTTTGCATATATACGGTGTTGGTCACAAATTAAATAATTTTTAATCGTTGGAGATAAATAAAGCGTGTAAAACTAATCAAAACATTATCAACAACCAACTAAATTTAACTAGGAGTCCCACTTTAATTTTTTTTACTAAAAATTATTCCAGTAAATTTGTATTAAGTAACAATTTGAGTTAGGTACTAAATTTATTTTTTTAAATAATTGTTGTTTTTTAAAATTAGATTCTGGTAAAGAAACAATAATATATGTTTTTAGTTAGTATTGACATCCTGAAGAAGAAAATGGTATTTTTCGAAACCGGTAGATGTATTGAAACTCAATTAAGTGGTTAATAAAACAAAGTTAACATATAAATAAAAAAATTGACTAAGTCATGATTACATCATTGTTCCAAGTTCACGATATGTAGATGAATTCTGACGTCAGTGTATAGCTTAATTTTAAATATTAATTAAATATATTAATTAGAAAGATATACATATAAAATCAATTTTATCGAAAAATATTATTGTTGCGCCACCGGGATTCGAACCTGGATCTCTTTCCTAACCGGGGAAGGTGCGTTATCCAACTATGCTACAACGACAAGTTATGGAACGATTAAATGTATTAATATCAAAAAGGTAACATATAGGTTCGAAAGTCGTCGCTAACAATATTGTCGCTGTAGCATAGTTGCATAATGCACCTTCCCCGGTTAGAAAAGAGATTCAGGTTCGAATAGCCGTGACGCAACAACAATATTTTTCGATAAAATTAATTTTATATGTATATCTTTCTAATTAATATATTTAATTCATATTTAAAATATCACAGAGCGTCTGTTCTGAATAATTACAACTTCACAATAAGAATGTGTTCTCCTAATAAGCTTAATTGATTAAAGCTGTCAATTGACTGATGACAATTTTTTTCCAATGCATCTATCTTAGTGATTAATTTAATTTGTAATAAATAATCCTCGCTTATTTAGAAAATAAAAGTTTCCCCTCTGCAGAGATTCGAACACGGAATCTCACGACCGCACCGCGAGCACTCTACCAATGTCGCCAACTTGGCCGCCGACCCGGTCGTGAATCTTGAGGAGCATACGTTTCTTGGTCCACCTCTCGTACTTGGGTGAACTGTAATGTAAAAGTTTTGGTGGTAAATATTACATCAGCGGAGGCGAACTAATGGCAAACTCGTGTTTGTCGTAGAAGTTTTTATCACTTTAGTTCCCCTCTTGGTTGACGGTTCGGGCGCTAGCTTAGGCCGGTTAATCAGACTTAAATATTTTTAGTACACGTACGTACGTACTTTTAATGAGCTTATCGCAAAGAAACCGCTACATAAAAAATCAATGTTTAATGGAAGATTACGCTTTATTACTCTGCTTGTCAGTGGTCAATATCAGTGGTCAGTGTCAGTGGTTGGTGTTCTATGAAAAAAAAAATATATATACAAGAAAGATTTTATTAGCATAATACCACAATAATATTTATCGTTATTTGTCTTGTTTACTCTATTCATCTTTTTTTTTTATTTACATACATATTTTTGTTGTAACAGGGGTGAATTTAAAATATTATATTATAACATGATAAACCTATTACAATTATATTGGCTACTAGCTGAAGTACCCGACGTTCCCCGGGCTTTTCACAGAGTGAAGAGGCATTATTTAGGAGGGAGGTAGATTGTTTTTCGAAATCAGATGTAGACAGTAATTTTCCCCTTATTTTGAACGTCCATCAAGTGTGCAAAATTTCATCAAGAAGTACCAAAATTCAGCTTTAAGAGGTGGGAAAGGGGTATAAGGGTGGTTAATCGAAATCTCATGTAGAAAGTGACCTTCTTCTTGTTTTAAAGGTCAAGTGTGCAAAATTTCATTAAGCTCGGAATTAAACTGTAGATTTGTATAAAAAATAAACTCACAGACACTCTTCTTTAAATATGTGGATTAAATATAATTTTCGTAGTTTATTGTGTGGGATGCAGTAGGAATATGGAAGGGAAAATAGAGGGTAAAAAATGTTTGAGGAGACTATATAAAGCAGAAGAATACTTGGCAAAAATAAGAATAAAATAAATTTTTTTAAATGTAATAAATATAACTTTGAACTATACACACAATGGGTTATTTTGTCACAACTATAATTTTGAGAGCTGCAGTCCTTCTCTTCGTCAGGTGAAATCTAAACAAAATTTTAGTTATCACCAACTAAATTTTAGTTTTGTCATCTTCTGATTATAAGAGGAATTACACCTCTCGCAAATGTAGTAGTGATGAAATAACCCAACGTATGTATTGTACAATGTTTAGCATATTTAAAAATATGTTACACCACAATATAGTCGCCATGGCAACTAATTCAACTAAATAAACATCGTTACGCAAAGGATATTGTGATTCAAACAGACTACTTGGAAGATTCGTAAATATGGTCTTTAACTAAATGCAAACAAAACAAAAGTACCATTAGCAAACAAAACAAAATGAATGGTGACATGCAGAACATAAACAGAATAAAAATAAGATATAGAAAAGAGTATATAAAATAGTGTACCTGAAATACTAAAAATGTGATCCTTCTTTAGAATTAAAATGTCGTATTAAACAAACCCAAGAAAATATGCTCAGCCATGACTCAAATTTAAAATTGAATCACTGAAATAACGGTAAAGCGATTTAATATTTTAATGATTCTAACTAGTTCACAGTCCAACTATTTCGAGCTGCTACAAATAAAATAAATATCGCCAACATGATCGTTCTCAGGTAAAAAGAAACTGGCAGTAATTTAAATATGTCCAAGAACACACAATTGCAAATGTACTGTTATTAAACAAATAATAGATATCTTGCAGACACGGAGCTATTTTTTATTAATGGAAAAAACTATCCTGGTTGCAAAACATTCGGTAGTGAATCAGTCTCATAGTCGAGCAATCATTCCAAATTACCATGGTGAGACAACAGTTTAGAGAAACGGTGGATACCGTCTGTACTGGCAACAGGAGATTAAGATAATACAAGAATAACTCGCTTTGGAAATTCGTAAATACAACATGCATTAGAACAATACACAGTGGAACCTCGACTTACGAGTAACTTGACTTACGAGTATTTCGAAATACAAGCAAATTTTTTTTTTTTTAATTTACATATATTTACACAGATTTTAAAATGCATTGCCCAACTAGGCAAGCCTCTTTTAGGGCAAATTGGCAAACGAATTACATTTCGCAAAACAAATCAAATAGAAAACGAAACATACAAGGCAAGTAAACGTGAAAATACATTAAATGAGAGAAAAAAATACCAAAGTGCAATATAATATTTAAAATAATGTAAGCATATATAAGGTAAAGGAAAATATGGAAAATCAACACACAAAATGCAGTTATTTCATAATATAAAACAGTTTACTCTCAGTATCTGCTCTACCTAATTTCAACAACCAATTTTCATCACATTAAAAAACCTTAATGTCACTTAAAATTCTAATATTATTTCCAATTTGATTGTGTATTCTGGTAGCTTGAAAGATGAATAATCTTTGACCAAAAATAGTTTTCATTCTCGAAACGATTTTAAGATTATTTACTCTTGTGGGATAATATCTTTCAGTCTTCACAGATGAAACGATTATTTTCCTATGAAAGTTAGTTATTATATTCAGCACATGTAATTATTTTATATACAAAATCTGAAATTCCCTAAACAGTGGCTCTGAAGGCTACGAAAAGTTACGACGGTGTATTCTGAATAATGCTCATTTGATATATTTGACTCGACATACGAGTAATGTCTCGATATACGAGCAAAAAATATGTATTAATGCGTTCTGTAAAATGTGAGAAATAGTGCAAGATTTCGCACCCGAGTAAGGCTGTAACAGTGCGAGCGATTAATCTTTTCAACGACAATGTCAAATTTTCATCAAATCTTCAGAAAGAGGCAAAACCAAATGTTCCTGGTTAAAGTTTAAAAAAAAAGAAAAAGATTTTATTGAGCCATCTAATTCCGATATGGATAATTAATAAATTCGATTGCGTCTTTTATTATAAAATTAAAAAATAGTTTGTTGGTGTAGTGGTCAAGACGTTGGCCTAGTGATCTAGTGGTCGGGGGTTCAGGACACCAGCAAGTTAGTCCTATTTTCATAGTACAAACATTTAGCTTAGTTTGAAAATAGTAAAAACATTGATGTGATATCTTATTAAAAAATATTAAAAATGAATGCATTAATTATTTTGATTTTTGGATCTTGGAACGAATTAATTGAGTTTCCTTTATTTATTATGGGGAAATTTGCTTTGACATACGATTGTTTTGAGATACGAGTACGTTTACTCAACTAATTATGCTCGTACGTCGAGGTTCCGATGTATTACTTTAGAATTTGAAAGGCATATTGATATTAGGTGAAAATAAGGGGTATGCAAGATATGAAACAGTACCTAATTTCAAACCAATTATTAAACGAAAATAGATCGTGGACAAGAATTAGTATGTATACTCGTAAAGCCCAATAATGAACACCCATTTATTAATAATCTGGACCAAAATAGCCGCGGTCGCCCATGTTTATTTAGTTGTACGATACGGGTGTCCAGCGGAAAATTTTCAAGTTTAATACTAAATAAAAAAAAACTACAATGTTATTCTCATATTTTATTTATAAAAGTTTAATGATGCGTATTTTACGTTTTATAAGCAATATCGTCTAAATGCCGTCCATTTTTCTCAAGACACACGCGAGAACAAAGCGTTGGTTCAATTGCTGCAACTTCACGGCGGATATTTTCTTGTATTGTTCGAGGATTAATACTGTAAGCTCTCGACTTAAGGTATCCCCACAAAATAAGGCACACGGTGTAAGGTCCGATGATCGAGGTGCCCAGCTCCAGTTGCGGTACCAAAAACTCGTCGATCATTCGGCAATACACGTCAGAAGTGACAGTCTCTCGCTGGTTAAAAAAATAAAAGTCAATTATCCCTAGAGCAGAAATTGCACACCACACTGTTGTTTTTGGATAATACAAACGTTTTTGATGGCGTTCTCTTGGGTTATGCTTATTAACATAGCCATCGATATGAAAATGTGCTTCGTCAATAAAAAATTATAATAATTCCAGCATCGTTCTCGCTAAGGTTTCACGTAAAGAATAGTCATTTTCGTTTAGAAACTAACGATTTGCAGTTTGTATGGGGGAAACTGTAGTTAATTTTTTAAAATAACGTGCACTGTTGATTTTTTTATTCCAGTACAGGTTGCAATCTTCCTTACAGATTTACGCGGATTGCGCATAACTTCACGTCGAACTTGAGCCACATGTTCTGGCGTCGCTGCTGACGTTGATGGTCTCGGAGGAGTTTGGTTAACCATTGTCCCTACTTGTCTGAACTTTTGAACCCAACACCAGATAAGTTGCGTGCTCGGCCCATCATTTACTCGTCGAATATTAAAGTGAGTACAAAAAACGCGACGCGCACGAATCAATGAATCACCGCATTTTAAATATTGCTCAACCGCGAACGCGCGGTGCGCTCCTGACCAGTGACTCATTGCGACTGACAAATCCGAAAATCACGCGCATCGAACAATACCTCTCCCACTTACCTCACCCTGATGGTTAACGAGCAATTATAATTTAATCTTGAAATTTTTTTGCTGGACACCTTATATATCGTGCTAATTGATGCATTTAATTTGTATTAAATATCACAGAACTATGTTCAGAAAAACATTACAACTTTACAAATAATAAAGCGTTCTCTTTAAAATAAATATTCTTATATCATTGCGACTGACAAATCCGAAAATCACGCGCATCGAACAATACCTCTCCCACTTACCTCACCCTGATGGTTAACGAGCAATTATAATTTAATCTTGAAATTTTTTTGCTGGACACCTTTGCCATTAACATAAATGTTGTAAAAACAATAATGTCCTTACAGACAGATTATTGAACAAGCATGGCAAATAATATGTATAAAAAATTACTTAGAAAACATAGTGTTAATAATCTTGTACTTAACAGTTTTTTACATAAAAAATAAAAACAAGCATTTTGGTTTCTTTTAATGAGTTATAAATAAATGTATGTTTATCAAAAATTAATAAAAATAACAGTATGTAATAATTAACTGTTTAGATATAAAAATAGTATTTACGAAAAGTAAAGAAGAAATGTATATATCATATTTAACGGAAATAAAACGTGTAACTCATTTATACGTTTTCAATAATATGTTTTTCGTGTTTTTTTTTTTACAAAAATGTTGTTATTCGTTTATATCAGAAGTTATGCAGTACAACCATTTTTTATAAAACAATAAATAAGACAAAATCTTTGTGCTAATATAAAATTTATAAACTAAATATTATTTGTAGGAATTAAACAATATAGGCATTAATTAAAAGACCGCGACCATTAAATTAGTTCACAGTGTGCCAGAATTTTTTTTACGGAAAATTCATACAAAAACGAAATATCTTCTCTTATGGGTCCAAAACCAAGGTTACGTAGATAAATGAAAATTTATTAAATTAACAAAATGATAAAAATAATAGAGTTATAAATCGTTAAACTTCCATAACATTCTTTTTCTTAATGGTTTCAAAATGCTCCGCGTTCGTATAAAATAGCAATTTTAATATTTTTTTTGTATTTATTAACACGCTTTAGCGGTTTAATTACAATATAAAACTAAATTTAATATCAAAAATATAATATCTTACTCATCTTAATCTAGAAGAATAAATTAATTAATTCCCTCTCCAAGCACAAGAGCTCGTCTCTTTTTAGAGTGGTACAGCGATGTATAAAATACATTTAACTTTAGTTTGTAATAGAATAATAATAAAAGTATAAAAAATATTTAAATAAATTATTTAATAGCTGATTACTTAAAACATTTTCACATTATTTATAAAGAAGAGCTTAAGATATTTTCACGTATCACACACGGCGATGTCAAGGGGATCGAATTCTGTAGTGACTGCGGTTAGGGATTTCAGAGTCCGAAGATGCCGAAGGAGAAAACTTATTTATTGTCATTATTTTTCATCATATTCCCAAATATTAAAAATTTTCAACCGATGCAAAACCAATATATGCTAAGTTAAAAAATATATAAATAAATATATTTGTAAAAAAGAAGAAATTAAAAAATATATATATAAGTACTCACGTATTTATCTAGTGTTAGCGAAAATGTGCATTATGTGCTAACCAAAAAGCTAAGCATAATTATAATTAAAAATATGAATTAAATATATTAATTAGAAAGATATACATATAAAATCAATTTTATCGAAAAATATTGCTGTTGCGCCACCGGTATTCGAACCTGGATCTATTTCCAAACCGGGGAAGGTGCACTAACCAAATATGCTACAGCGAAGATATTTTAGCGACAAATTTTTGAACCTATATGTTACCTTTTTGATATTAATGTATTTAATCGTTCCATTATTTGAAAGAGCCATCTACCTTATTTTTACGGAATCTCAAATACTTTTGAGTAATCTGATAGCAGACGCCCGAATTATCAATTAATTTTTATTAAATTTTGGACACATTGACACAATTTTATTATTAGGAGAACATATTTTTATTGTGAAATTTTAAGATATAGGTCTGTGATATTTTAAATACTAATAAAATTATAATAAAATTTAATATTTTTCGATAAAATTGATTTTATTTGTATATCTTTCTAATATTGAATTCATATTTAAAATATCACAGACCGTCTGTTCTGAATAATTACAACTTCACAATAAGAATGTGTTCTCTTAATAATCATAATTTCTACGAAATTTGTCTATCTGTATTACTCGTTCATTTGGTATACCTACCTATAAGGCTACATGCAAATATTTCAAAGTTTGCATGTTAAAAGGCGGCAGGACACGATCCACTTGTTTTTTTTTTTTGAAGAATTAATTAAGTGTAAAGTTTTCGAATCTTTTTACAAAAACAACAGCAAAACTTGTTTTCAATCAATTTTATTATGAAAAATTCATTTAATCTTAAAGCATTTCTTTAAAAAAATGTTTAAATACATTGTAATTTTCACGAAAAACATATATCGGTGGAACCCTATTTAATCTTTTTCGCAATAGAATTATCATTGGTACATTGGTACTCGAAATATTTCCATATAAAGAATATATATGTTGTTTATAGATTGATTGTAAAAAGTTCAAACGGAAATTTTTACTTTTTACAAATGAATAATTTTGCATTGGTTATTAAAAATATCGTTTTCAAAAAAGTAAAAATTCAGCTTTGGTCTCTTATATTGCAATATCCAAAAAAGTATGAAAACATTGAATTATTTAATAAAAATTTATAAATATATCTGGAGAATTTTATTATTATATTATTTAAAATAAGAAATAAATTATACCTTGTGCGCATATATTTTAAATAATTACTAGAAAAGAGCCTATAAAAGATGACCAAATTTTTTCGGCAATCGTCGGCATCTATTTAAGTTATGTTAAAATATTTTCGAATACGTAAGCAGGGCAAATCTGTATTTAAAGTTACCTTTGTTATATGCGTTCCATTTATTTTATAATATTTTTAGTCATTCACTTAATAACATGAAGAATTTCCCTAGAATAACATTTATGTTCTTTGAGAAGGAAAAGAGCTCCCACGGGTATTCTTTTTACAACAAAATGCTTCTAAAATATTTTATTTCTTCCAGGCAACGCACCTCAGATGAATAAAACTTCTAATAGTAATATCCACCATCGTACTTCTACAACATCATTATTAGCAACATAACCCTAAACCCTAACCTTAACCTAAATGTTTATACCTAGTGCACGCCACTGGTGATGAGATGTGTAAGGTGGCAGTATATTGCATATATATTTATCTTATTTCCCTGTTGCTAACAATCTCCAAATATCGTAAAAAAATGATATGCGAGTATTAAATATTTTGTCTTATATATTCTAGTCTGTTGTTTCTCTTGTCTGTTATTTATTTTTAGATGTTATTCTGCAACAATATATTAAGCCACACTTAACTCAAACTTAGATATTTGACGTTAAAGACATGATACTTTTATTTTTTTTACATATGTAATGCAATAATTGTTTAATCAATAAAATAAATTTGTATACTGGAGAAGAACAAATTCAACTTAATTTGCAATAAAATCACAAGATTTTTTAACTAATATTACATAAATTTAACTTCCTTTCATAAGTTAACATTATTGTGGAATTAAAAATATTTTGCGAATGTCTAAGTTGCTTAAAATATTTTTGCTAATAAATAATATAATTTTTACAAGAATCCGACTAATTAATTTTTAATCAATTTTGAGGTGTTAACATATTATTGAAGAACACTATTCATTTATACTTGATGTGCTTATAAATTTATACAAATCATTTAATATTATCTGATTTTTTAAATTTTTTATAAATTAAATATCGGTTATTATATGATTTATGGCCGTTATTTTATGATTCTATTGAACCGTATTTCCCTTTCTATGAACCCTCTTCCCATCATCCCACACACTACTCCCCCCGCGATCGAATAACACTCAGATTACGATCACATAAAAATGTTCAAATTTTATTTCTCTGCTGAAAATATGTTGCGCGTCACATAAACCCAGAATATTAAAAAACATACTACTTTTCATAACAACGTGACTCCTCGTTTTTCAAACAACAGATTTTTCGTCGAGTCACCAACCATATTGTTAGATGGTTTTCTATAATATTGTTAGAGTTTACGAGTAATAATATTGAGGTTATGAAAAACAAACCTCGACCAAGATTTTTTCACGATCACCTCACGCAAGTTACACGTATTTTAATTTGTTTCTTGATTAATGACTACCGACGAAAGTTGTCACATTTGACCTAGCCATTGACTTTTAACTATTTAAGATATTTCACATCAATATTACAACATGATCAAATTGTTTAGACATTCATTTTAATTTATCAAAAAAAAAATGATAATGTTATTTTTATGTTTCAACCAACATATCACATTAAATTATTACAGATTTTATCAGTGATTCAACACGAAAATATGTTAAGAAATTGGTCTGATTTGAATTAAACCAATAAATGGTTCAAAAAAATTATTATTATGTATATTTTATATTTATATTTCTGAATTTAATTAATATATAAAACATAAATATCTTTAAAAGTTAAATAATTAATTAGTAACATTTTTTATTTATGTATTTAACGAATTTTCCAGGATATTAACGTATTTTATCTTTTTTTTTAATTATATATATTTTACCTATAGACATACTAAAATGAGTTTTTATAACCGTTGTATGTAAATATGCTTCGTGAATGGGTTATTTAAAGATAAATATTAATTAATATATTTTAACTAATTATGAATATAAATAACTTATTCAAAATGAAGAGATATTAAATATTCTAATTACCCAAATTCCACACTCTATTATTAATATTTTGTTTAAATACAATTAACTTTTAATAAAAACTATATATTTTTCTTATAGACATATAAAAATGAGAACAAATGACTTGTGTATGTAAATATGTATCATATATGGGTTTCTTAAATATTTTTATCTTGAAATATGAATATATTTAAACTTATTATAAATATGAATAAGTTACTAAAAATAAAGTAATTACTTCCTTTGAAAAAAAATTCAACACTTCTATAATTAATGTTTTATGTTTAATTAAAATTATTGACAAGCCTTGTAATAAATCGTTTTACATTTTAAATGATTTTTTAATGTTACATTTGTAGAAATATGAATTTATACATTTATATTGTTGCCTCAATCACAAAAAAATTACAACTAATTTAATTAAACCCGAAAAAATCGACAAATAATTTTATTAATAATGATCTTCCAAAAGGTATAAATTCTAGAATTCAACCAATTTATTACAACGTCGATATAAATTGTATTATAACACTGGTGTAATTTATTTGAGAAACGGTAAACTTCACAGTTCAAAAATGTTGCTTCTAAGGGTACTTACTTGCGGCAGACTCGCTCCAAAAGCGACCCTCGAAGAAAAGGGAACAGGAACTGAGGTTGTTTAGGTGTTTTTTTCACGTCTCCACCCCAACAACATTTGAAACAGACACTTACTTAAAACCTCAACCGCCTTTTCATAGGGGTAGGAAGGTTTTACTATTTGTGTCAGCTTATGTTCCGTTCAGCGCGAATTTTCACTGTTGCGTTATAAGATCTGTCGGTCGAAAATAAAGCAAAATTCTTATTATTATTTAATTTAATAAAATATTTAGATTGATCAATGCCATCGTATTTTTTTAAATATTACAAAGTCACTTTTAGAGTATTACAGAAGATATATATTAAAATTTTATTTTTACACTAATAATATTTATCACTATTTAATTTTTATATTTATCCCTTTTACCTAACCATGAACATTTAACTAATTCGTTTTGATAATTTGTGTACTAATTTATTTATTTTATACATTTTAAAAGCTTTAACTATAAGAAAGTCTAAAGAACTATTAAAATATTAGCAACTAGTTTTCTTATAGTTTCTAACGCCGATCTATATGTTACAATAACTTATTAATTTTTGATTTGATAAATGTATAATGAATTTCTTAAATTTTTAAAACAATCAAATATTACAGTATACAATAAATTTTGCAAGTTCTCACTTATAATTCGAAACAAACCAACTTCGACATTCCACAGTAAATATTGCCCAAATCCATGATAACAACATCATTACGTACTTTATCGGAGGTTCCTTCGTAAAATACGCGTAAAAATTCACCGCGTTAAATAAGATTTCACACGGGCCGAGGGAAAATATTACGCGCGAAAATCCGCCGGGCGGGAAAAGTCGACGAGCTTCGAAAGGCGCCGCGACGCTCCAGGACGGCGTCGGACAAGCGCGGGCGTCCGTCGTGCACTGGCCAGCCCTTCGCGCAACAGCCTCCTCGGGGTTGGCGGGAGCCGTCTGGGGTGAGAAGTGCGCAGGCGTAAACAGGTGTACGGTACACCTGACGCACCCCTTACTGTTTGAATTTGCAATGGAGACAGTTTCACTTTAAACAAATAGTCATCTTTAAAAGTGCTTTATAATAAGTGTTAGACAAATTCATAAGCTAGAAAAAAAACATCGTAATAAATAAACTTCAATGCCAATAAATCATAAATCGGAGTTAATATTCAAATGTAATTATAATGCTTAAAATGATGACAAATAAAAACAAATTTAGAAAATATAAAATATTTTATTCTTATAACACGTAACCCACGATATTCTCCCCATTTTCCAAAAAACCTTATAAAGTTACCTCCCTTTTAATTACTCCTGCACTCATGACCAGCCTGATGCACAATTTCTCCATCTCTAACATGTATATTTTTTAATATTATATATATCGTATTATTTTAAATATAATTCTTGCAAATCAACACGATTTCGAGACGTCATTTGTTTGCAGAACAAAATTAAAACTTTATGGAGGTCTATCGCCTCCACAATCAACACGCACCCTGCATATACCTGTGTGCAAAACGAGGCTCTCATTAACCTTAAAATATCACCAGCCCGACTGAAAAACAGACAACAATACAATGCGGCGCACCGTCAGGGAATTCGGTCCCTGAGCACACAACCTTCCTTAACCAACGCTTGACGTTATAGAGCTTTTACTACGTATACTTGTGTCCGTAACTGTGTATCATCAATAAACACCGATCTATTGTAAGTAGTCTTTCATTGTTCATCCTGCTCTGACCACACACTCTCACACTCGCACTTGCACACTCCGCGTTATAATTCAAACGAACGGGTAAGCGCCCGATGTAATTTACTTGGGGGCACTCGGACGGTCACACATAATCTTCTGATATCTCATAAGATATATTGTCTTCCATTTATTAAGCATTAAACACAACTTTATTTCCTTCCCCAAACTATATTTCCTAATTTAAACATATTTTCAGATAGGCGTAATATTTCACGGAGGAAACCCAATATGCTCTCTTCACAGTAGCATCTACTAGTTTACCACTTTATAATATATTACAGCTCCTCCATAAATCTCCGATAGATTTCAACGACAACTTTGCCGGATGGTAAACAAAATGTGAATAGTGGCGAGATATGGGAGATATGAGAAGCTGTATAACCGTAGAATATATTACTATGACTTCTAAGGTTTATCAATAGAATAATATGTGAACTTTTGGAGACATTATTTTTCTATTTATTCTGTAGATAAAACTATAAAGAAATTCTTAAAATACGGAAAATATGCAAGATAGACTCGTAAGAATAAATGTTAGTATTTGAAATTAATTTTTTAAATATAGTACATAGTATAGTTACATAAGTCTCACAGTGTATGAATCCGATGGACGTCAAAGTAATCAATGTTGATTAAATAATCAAAACGTTAAATCGACATAAACTTGGGATTGTGTGTCGAAATAATCCAGGAATCCCAGGGACTTTAAAAAATATATATTATTAGGTATTAAATAAACATTTCAGGCGTATTCTAGTATAATGTGTCACTTGTCATATATACAGGTGTCACAATAAATCACTTGTCATATATACAGATAAAGAAAACAGCTTCCATATTTCTAAAATACAAGATTCTCATTAGTGACATCTATGCTATTTCAGGGAAATGAATATCAAATTTCAAACCATAAATGGCGACAGCGAAGTTGTAGTTAAATACTGGTGTTCCTACATGGTAACATATATATAAATTCCAAAAATTTAATAGATATGGAGGTTGATTGTGGGTGGAATGGCGAACATTACATTGTGTAAAATGATCACTTAAGCAAGTCGAAGACGGATCGTAAGCCCTGTAATAACCATACTTCCATATTTTCCCATATAATATAATATAAATTGCGTCGTCTCTGTGAAATATCTGTAATTTATTTAATATCTTATTTTATATTTAATAAAGTAGATTAACTTCACCAAAACAATTTCAAAATTGTATATATCAATCATGAATTTTTACTTTCACCATCGGTAGTCAACACCATTATCTATCATCATCATTGACTACAGTAAAATATGTAAACAGAACGCAAATCAAGGAATTTAATATATTATAGCTTTCACGCAGATATTAAACGGAATCAGAACTGTCGTAAAGTGGGTCTGTCAGTAAGGGAATTAACCTTTACCATCCCGTGATAGAAAAGGGAACTATTAATACGTACATTAAAATAAATACTTTAATTATTTATGCAATAAAATAATACAAATTTTGCAAGGATAGGTTAGATATTTTTTACTGAATAAAGATATATTTATTAAATGATCATTTTTTATTATTGTAATGCACAAACATTTCGTTTTATAGAATTCATATTAATGCACTGTTAAATCGTACCCGATAGAAAATATCCATACGCAGCCAATGGTGTTGATTCATGTTACCGTGAAAAAGAAGAGTTTTTTTAGCATTTGAAGTGAGAAAAAATGTTTTACAATATTTATATTAAATAGAGAAAGGAATAAATATAATTCAAAGATTTAATCATGTCCTATACAATACGACGGTCACTCTTATTTCTCTTCATTTAATTATTGAGAGTGATTCTGTGAGCTTGTTCGCTTTCTATCTCACTACAAATATTATTTTTTCCAATGAATTAATTTTATATGAAAAATAATTATTTTTAGGATTCGATTTACATAATTGATTGTAAAGCGAATTATACGGATAATTAGTCATTTCTAAACGTAAATGTTTTTCTTGGGATTAGCTAAAGTACGAATTTTGTGTAGCACGTATTTACGAAAATGTTACAGGTTTAATTGGGTTGGTAGACCGGTGTTACTTCATGGCTAGGGAAGGGTTAACTAGAACATTCCAGACCGCGAATGTTTTGACGTCTCTCCATAATTGTTGAAAGTTTGTGCCAGCGGCAAAGGGAGGTGTTGAAAATGACTATATACAGACAGCCTATTTACTGAAGCAGTAGTGATATCAGTAGTAGGATTCAATGACCTTTTTTTAAATATTAAATTCTCTAAACCAAACCTTACCCAGAACGAAGAAAATGTTTTTGAACGTTAAATACTCTAAATACTAATTTAATGTATTAATTATAAATATATACATATAAAATCAATTTTGTCCAAAAATATTGTTTTTGCGCTACCGGGATTCGAACCTGGATCTCTATTTCCAATCCGGGGAAGTACACTACCAATTGTGTAATAACGCCAGTATTTTTCATGACAAATTTTCGAACCTATATTCAAATTAATACATCTATCGTTCCATTATTTTTGAAAGCCATCTACATTATTTTTACGGAATCACAAATACCTTTGAGTAAACCGACTGCAATTGATTTTATATGTATATATTTATAATTAATACATTAAATTAGTATTTAAAACATCACAGACCTATGTTCTGAATAATTACAGCTTCACAATAAGAATGTGTTCTCCTTAATAGTAAAATACTCTCTCTACCCAAGAAAATGAAACTTATAAAATAAAAATTGACTATCAGCTCGTAAATGTGATTAAGTAAGAAACAATCATAAGATCATGTAGGTTCCGAAAGCTGCGATAGGCTGGCCATGTTCAAATACTGCCAGATGACAGGACACCAAAGGTTATGACCAAGTTGGTGCTTTAGCGGAAGCCACTTAGAGAAGGAAGAGGTGGGCTGACTGTGTGAAAGAGGATTATAACGGGGTAGGATGGTCCGAAAACTGAAGAAGAATAGGAATCGGTGGAGAATAGTTGTGGAGAAGCCCAAATCCCACCATGGAATGGATGAAGTGCCGTGAAAGATGAAGAAAAATAAAAATCTCTCGCTCACATTTTTCTTTATTTATAAATAGCGCAATTTAAATTAAAGAAAGAATTAGTAAACTCAATAATAGAGTTGGCTCACTAGTACTCTATCTATCGTATCTTTGTTCAATTTAACTTACATAATGAAATAAAACCATGGCCTGTATTTACGCACTTTCTTATTCTTTCGACTGGCATCCCTGGTTTTTCTTCTTGTTGGTATGATTCATTTATGTAGTGGGAACGTCGCCGCTTTCGGCGACCGAAGGATCGCCGTCAAATTCCGGTCGGATCAATTGCAGTTGGTACCTTGCAAGTAAACAGTGTATCATTTCGGTCGGTCCGAATAATACCCGGAGATCGGGGCACAATAAGAATAATACATCGGACCAACCCACGACAGGCAAAGAAACAGCTACTATCAATCTAGGTTAGTGGTGATTTTTTATTCTGCATCATATTTTCAATAGTAAACGCGGGTATAACAAACTCATTAATATAAATCACTACTTTTTTATCGTAGATTTATTAAGTACTAAATAATAATCAATATTTAACGAGGTGCAGCGAAATGTATTCCTGTAGAAGCTGCCCTATTTACATTATTTGACATGGTGCGCGCGCCGCTGTGTCGACACGCAACAGACATTCGTTTGACAGTTTTATATGTACACTGTTTAATCATAAACTTTGTACAAAAAAATGTACCTAAAAACAATTTTAACATTTAAGAAAAAGCCTTGTTCAACCAATTTTATCGCTAGAACCGAATCAGAAAATTATCTTGGGAAAACTTGAGTTCATTCATTTATCAAACCCGCCTAATAAATAATGAGAGAGTAAATAAACACATTTTCCTTTGATCATTTTAATAATTGATTAGAAACGTCACTCCCTTCGCGCTAATTCGTAATTCGTAATTCTTCCCGTAACTCTGAAACATTTACGTTATTATCCAATTGAAGCAATACCATTACCAACCTCTTACTCCTACTATTACTATTACCAATATAGCCCATACAATTGTACCTACATTTCCTTATGTCCGATTGATGGCATCGACGCACTTTCCGATAGCCTATTTCAATTCAACCCTTGTTCGTGAACCTGTTCCAAGGGGTATTGACTTTTTTGAAATTGAATCATATCTGACTATTCTGTTTTATTGTGTAATCCTACTACATATTGTAATTATCTTGAAGATGGAATATTTATTTATTTATTGAAAATAATACAGATATAAGAATATTTATTTTAAAGAGAACGCATTATTATTAAAGTTGTAATGTTTTTCTGAACATAGTTCTGTGATATTTAATACAAATTAAATGCACGATATATAAGGTGTTCAGCGGAAAAAATTCAAGATTAAATTGTAATTTCTCGTAAACCATCTGGATGAAGTAAGTGGGAAGGAAATTGTTCGACGCGCGTGATTTACGAATTTGCCAGTCGCAATGAGTCACTGGTCGGGAGCGAACCGCGCGTTCGCGGTTGAGCAATATTTAAAGTGCAGTGATTCATTAATTCGTGCGCGACACGCTTTTTGTACTCACTTTAATATTCAACGAGTAAGTGGTGAGCCGAGCAAGCAACTGATCTGATGTTGGATTCAGAAGTACATACAAGAAGGAATAATGGTTAACTAAACTCCTCCGGGACCATCAAAGTCATCAGCGACGCCAAAATTGTGGCTCAAGTTCGACGTGAAATTATGCGCAATCCGCGTAAATTGATAAGGAAGATTGCAGCTTGAACTAGAAAAAAATCAATAGTGCACGTTATTTTGAAAAAAAAACTACAGTTTCACCCATACAAACTGCTAATCATGCAGTTTCTCAACGAAAATGATTTTTCTTTACGTGAAACTTTAGCGAGAACGATGCTGGAACGTTTTGGAACAGCACGAGCGCTTGGAAATATATTGTTTACTGATTAAGCACATTTTCATGTCGATGGCTATGTTAATAAATAGAACATGAGATATTGGTGCCCCGACAACCCAAGGGAATGCCATCAAAAACGTTTGTCCAAAAACAACAGTGTGGTGTGCAATTTCTGCCCAAGGGATAATTGGCCCTTATTTTTTTAACCAGCGAGAGACAATCACTGCTGACGTGTATTGCCGAATTATCGACGAGTTTTTGGTACCACAACTGCAGCTGCTTCCCTGATTTAACAATAGAACACAACTTTAACAAGACGGGGCCACTTCACACACAGCTAGAGTTTCAATGGAGAAGCTGAGGGGAATTTTTCCGAATAAATTATCAGCAAGTACGGAGACATACCCTTGTATTCTAGAGTCAAAAGCTTTGGACTTTTTTTTTATAGCCAAATACATCACTGCTGCAAATAAATTCGTCCTGTCCTTTCGAGGCCAGTCATAACACACGCTACGACACGGCGCGCGCGCGCGGAGCAAGTCGAAATGCATAAACATTCTCAACTTTCGAACATCTATGAATCGCGTAAACGCACATATACCAGCAACAGTGGAATCCATCATTCGTTCCGTATCCACAAATACAAAAAACAACTTTAATGTTTATAAATATAATGCACAGAAAAGCATACATATTTCAAAGCGCGCGGATTGTTCTAATGAATTTTGTGTGACAGTTTTGCTTGAATACTTGAAGCCTTATTATTGAAACATTTAATATCCTTCGATTATCTGTTTAATTCAACATTTAAATAAATACAAATTGGATCTGTGGAGCTAAAGATTTATAGAGCTATTTTTGTCAGTAGTTGTATCTTGTTCGTGGGCTAATCTATAGATTAGTATATTTGATAGTAGGTATAAACATTCAGCATTCTTTCTACAAAAAATCACCGACCGCCACTGGTAGAAATATGTTAGAACATAGATAGAATAAGCACATAGAACAAACATAGTTAAAACATTTATTAAAAAGTTTTTTATAACTTAGTAAAAAATTGAAGAATATATCCAACTAATTTATCGTGTTACTTTCATTGTTATAATAAATATGTTTTACAAACCCCGTCTTTGTTATTTAATGTGTGCGATATCGCTGTGGCAGATATCTAGTCTGAATGTGTCATGCTTCCTTAATGGTCTGGTACTTGTAAAAAGCTTTACTCTAGAGATTACAACGGTTAGATAATTTACAATTTTTAACAGATATTAGCAATTTCGTTTTTTAACCTATTATTTTAATATTCATATATTTTTTAACCCCAAGCTTACTATTTTAAGCATCAAAAATATAGATAATATCGTCAGTGGCGTACACTAGGCATGATCTAAGGTTACGCTGCTAATAACAATGCTGTAAAAGTAAGATGGGTTATATTACCACTAGAGATTATATTCATTTGAAGCGGTGGCGCTTTGCCTGAGTAGAAATACAATCTAGCAAAAGCATTTTGTTTTAAAAATAATACCTGTGGGAGATATTTTCTGTTTTTGAAAAATACTAATATTATTATATTTTCGTAAAAAGCAATCACTTTGTATTAAACAACGAAATTTATTATACGTCAACCAGTTTCGTTTATATCAAGCTTCATCAGGACGTATTTAAAACTGATCATAAATACAAAAAGAGTACACTTATATATACATAAAGAGGGACATAGAATATAAAATTACTTGTGAAAGAGAGAGAGACAGAATACAGATATCGTTAAATAGAACATGAAAAGAGATAGAACATAAAATTATATGCGAAAGAGAGAGACGGAATACATATACAGATAGACGAAACATTAAGGGAGGGGAAAATACAGTGTTGATGGATATTAAATTGATTTTAAAGGAAATATACCTAATATGGGGCTAATGGATAAATTAATTTAATTATTAAGAATTGGTGCACTATTTATTGCCTTTTTTATTTCATAAACATGAACAGTAATGGTTTCTCAGAATTTTCCAACCATGTTATTGAAAAAGACCACTCTTTTAGTAATACCACAGAGGTTAATATCCTCCATAAAAACGGGTTTGACCTCCGGTTGGATAATTTAGAAGCCCTCGAATACTTCCATATATTTTTCATTAAAAGAATATATTATAAAAATAGCTTGTCCCTATGAGATATCTGATATTTGTTTGAAATATAGTCATCTCACCATCCTCTTGTCCGTACCAAATTATGCATACATCGTAATTAGAGCAAAGCAAAGCCACCTTCTTCCCTCTAAATCCTTCTTTAAAATTATAAATAAATTTATATCGGTTCGTCAGCTAGTAATACATTTTAAAATGTCATTTTAATTTATTTCGCATAACTTTCTTATTTTATAGAGTGCATTATAGTCTGTCTGAATTATAATATTAATAAAGTAATTTAATGTTCATTCCTCGAGTGGAAGCATGCCCCATGAAGCGTGGCAAGCCTGCAACTATACTCGTAAATACACGGACTCATTGTTTTGTTTACTCTTATTGGATCGAGCAATAGCGATAGTACGTTGGATTTTCTCCCACACATTTCTGAAATGTACAGTGGTTCTATTTCTCTGAGGACTTTCAATATCGTCAAAAATATTTTATTGTCTATTCTCTCTTGAATTCTGCGAACACGATATCTCAGGAGAGAGGCAAAATCTTGTTCACTAAATATTAGCCAGCTACTGTATCGAACACAGACTGCACTCTGCTTCGGGTAACATTTTTGCAAATCGGTATACATTATTACATTGCAGTAGTACAGACATAAGCCCACAAAATCATTATATATTGATCCATCAATAGATAATGATTTTGTGGGCTTATGTTGTTATATCATCCATGATTGTTTTTTAATAAGAAATCTTATTAAAAGTGTTCATTATAAACATGTCAAAGGGCAACTAATTAATATTCAACCATAAGGAAGTATCTAAAAACACTTTATTTCCAAACAAAATATCTCTACGAGATTAGACTAGTCCATGAATACCTTGATAAATTACGAATCTATAATCTATATATAACCATCAAGGAATATGTACAAATTCTGTATAATACTTTTAAAATTAGCAATATTAACTTTGTGGTTAAAATTCATATTTTTATTTATTATCTTTGTTTTATTAAATAATTTGGAATCGTTGGAGATAAATAAAGCGTGTAAAATTAATCAAAAAATTATAAACAACCAACTAAATTTAACTACGAGTCCCATTCTAAAAAATTTTCCTAAAAATTATTCGAGTAAATTTGTATTAAGTAACGATTTGAGTTAGGTACTAAAAAAAAATATTTTTTTAAAGTATAGATTCTGATAAAGAAACAATAATATATGTTTTAGTTAGTTATGACATCCTGAAGAAGAAAATGGTATTTTTCGAAACCGGTAGATGTATTTAAACTCAATTAAGTGGTTAATAAAACAAAGATAATAAATAAAAATTCTGTATTATTACGGAAATCTATGTTACTGTATGAGATTGTAGAAAAATCATGTTATGCTTTAAGTCTACGTAGGTATCTACTTCGTTTTCCGTGCCCGGCAGCCTAACGGAATGTTCCCCTAGCGGGCGTCCGACACCTCTCGTCGGTACTCGCCCGCATGGTGGTAGGCCCCGCCAGATGGCCTATGGTGCCTTTCGCCACAATTAGTTATGTTATGGTAAAAGGTGTAACTTTTATGCGCAGTAATGTTTTTTTTTAATTGACAGGCGTACACGGAATACGTGTCACATGAATATTCTTACTATTTTTAAACTAAGCTAAACGCTTTTATTATGAAAATAAAAGTAACTTGGTGGCCTCCTGGAATGAGGCTCGAACCCCCGACCACTAGATCAGTTCACTTACACTTATACTTAACAGCCGGATAATTAACCGCCGGATATTTAACAGCCGGATACTTAACAGCCGGATAATTAACCGCCGGATAATTAACTGCCGGATTATTATACGCCGGATACTTACCAGCCGGATAATTAACCGCCGGATTCTTAACAGCCCGGATGAGAATTGACATTTTTCATAAATCGCAAAGTTTGTCATTGTTCCGTGTGTCAAATCGCATAAAAACGGTTACATTTGTTTCCTCGCGCGGTCGTGAGATTTATACAAATCGGGGCGATATGTACTCTGTACATAATATCTAATACCTGTATATAAACTTTTTTATTTTAATACCATCCGCTAAGTGATGTTTGCAATCATGTTGGCTATTCTTATTTTATTTACAACGTGGAGGAAAGATTAAGTTGTTGATCCAAACCATATTTTTTAAGCCAAGAAAATCTCCTTCTCCCAGGCTCCCTTCGTTCGTTTATCTTGTCAAAGTGTAGTGTTTCATATTTCTCAGTGTACTCTACTATTAAAGTAGAGTATTTTTTTTTATTTTTTAGAGATGTGTTCACACCCCATTAATATTTTTAAACTGAACCACCTGCTTTCACTATGAAAATATAAGTAACCGGTCTCCTGAGATGAAATTTAATTGATTTGTGTAAGACCTGAGTCGAGCATTCTGCGAGGCGGGGCGTGTAGCGTGCATAGCAATCTCATATTTATGGCGCGAGTATCCTGAGTGGGGGCCGCTTAGAACGGTGTCAAGAGCGTGCCTGTTTGCGTTCGGCGTCGCGTGCGCGTGCGAGTTCAAACCAGTTTGTGATTTTTTTTTTTTTTTTATTTTATTAAGGGATTTTGACAGTATTAACTTAATATAACACATAGTCATTAGTGTCCGACCGAAGGTCAGTTTTTGTCCGAATCCAATGCTTCAATCGTACTTAGAAATCTTAGAACACTGACTAGAAAGTATACATAACAATGAAAATTCTACACTTACATAATTTTCTGCATTATGGTGTTGATAATAATAAGAAATGATAAACTGACTTTTATTATAAATACAAATTAAATGTATTGATTAGAAATATATACATATAAAATCAATTTTATCGAAAAATAATGTTGTTACTACCGGGATTCGAACCTGAATCTCTTTTAATCCGGAGAACGTGTATTATCCGATTATGCTATACCAACACAGTGGATTGATGACAAATTTTCTAACCTATATGTTACACTTTTCAAATTAATACATGTATCGTTCCATTATTTGAACAATATTTTTCGATAAAATTAATTTTATATGTATATCTTTCTAATTAATACATTTAATTTGTATTTAAAATATCACAGACAGATATGTTCTGAATAATTACAAACTTCACAATAAGAATGCGTTCTCCTTAATTATTAATTTTATTTCATTCGTAATAGTTCGTGCGTTTTCGGCACTTTTCGGCGGCTAAATGCAAAGCTTCGGCTTCGGCCAAACCTTCGGCAGATTTTAGCCGAATGTGCAGCCGAAGGTGTATTTTTTTTCCGAAGGTGGCCAAAGCCGAAGCTTCGGTTGGACTTTTAATAATCATCACACGATCTTTTCAAAACACGAATCCTTAAATATATATACTATAATTATTGCAGTATGCAGGTATTATACCTGTTGAGGATAAAGTGATATTACCGTGTGCAAGTGGATGGGCGTTGTTTAAGTTTTACTACAGTATAAGGTTGTTTCGTTTTATGTTAGTAGGTACTTATCTGCTCATGAATGTACTTGAGCTCCACTTTTCAAAAAATGGAATATTGCATGTTGTAAACAAATTAATTAAGTTTAATTATTAGTTTTATTGTTTAACGCCAACCAGTTTCGGAACAATGCATGTACCTCAGTTTTCAAGCAATATATAAATCTTCTTCTTCCACTTCTATAAAAGGACAGCTGGTGGCACCCTTTAGAAGCCGGTTTAGAAGCAAGGGCCTCTTTAATTAAATATCTATAATTTGTATAATAACAATGCCTTTGGAGGTAAAAATCCAATAATTCTGTGTTCTTACAAAAAATTTTGACATACTTAAATATTGTTAATATTATTTATTACTTCTTTTGGTGATTTTTATGTATTTGTTGCTATTTAACGAATTTATTTTGTATAATTTGTTAATTTTATTAATATTGCTATTTTATGTTTATTAATGTTGTGAATGTATAATTTCATACATTCACAATATTGTTTTGTTGTAAATTAATTTTATTATATTACAATTAAAAGAATTGTCTTTCTTTTATCTTTGAAAACTGTAATATTGTAAAGTTTTGTTAATTTTAATTAATTCTGATGATTATTTTATTTATTTAATTTTTTTATATATTTAATTTTTATGTTCTTGTAATGGCTAATTACGCCTAATTGAAAAAAAAACCCTCCTTGTGCTGTATACGTAAGTTAGAATAGTTTTATCGTGAATGTAATAAGTCTTGCGCGGGGCACCCTGGTCTCTCCACTTTCACAGCATCTCAATCTTTTCCGGCCTCTCCCGTGAGGTCCCGTGGGACATTTGCCATCCGGAACTGCCGGGAGAATAAGCTGAGAGAATCTTATCCGCAGTATTCTCATTCTGTACTAAAATATTCATACACGCATTTTTAATGGATCTTTTCTTTAAACCTTAAGAACAATGGGACAAACGTGTATAATAAAATATTTACATTTATAAACTGTACCAGAGTAGATAATAAATTATTTTATTTTCTATCTGTCGTCTTTAATGAGTATTTCTCATCCCATTTAAAACCCTCCCGTCTACCTTGTCTGCTGTCACGTTCGGTAAATCGCTGTTGTTTTCCTCCTTGGTTTGGTCAGCTGTCAGAACATAATCCGATCCGATAAATGCAATCTGCATCCGCATGCACCACCGCACAATGTCGTTCAACCGATAATTCTAACGGCCGGTAAGTTTGCAGCTTTACCCACATAACACATAGTACTCAAGTTTTTTTTTTTTAATCAGGGTTAACAACCAAAGCATGTTTAATGCCTAAGCAATAGGTAACATAATTAATTATTAGTTTGATGCATAATTATCCGACGTTTTTTAAAAATTATATTGTTACATAACCAAAAATGAAAACAAACTTCAAACATATCACGTACGATTATCATTCGTGGACGTAGTCACCGTAATCGTGGACTGATCAATGTTGAAGTTCTCAGCCAGTGGTGGTACAACTTTCGTCTTCCTTCACAGTCGCCAGAAGGCCCTGGTCATCAAAATCCGAAGATTGGCCCTTTCCGCTCTCTAATCGTTCCATCGCCGAAAAGATCGTTGAGATCGCGAAAAGACTCAGCAGCTTTGTAACCATTCTCCAAGTGGTACAGCATAATGTGGCGTATATGTGTATGGTTTTTGATGCGCATGTTAATTTCCTAACCATATTAAAGAATTATATTATGATAAATGTCAATTAAACGTCAAATTTTAATATCAAAACGTCGCAACAAAAGACCGCGGATAATTAAGCATCAACCTAAAATATCAGAAACACTGGTTGGTGAAACCAAATATGACCAACCAACCAACTTTACCAGAGAAGCAAAATAATAGATGTCGCCCAAAAGATCTCAAGAGGCAATAGGCTAGCCGTCCGCTAGCACAATGACATCAGAAGACTGACGACGGACAGTATATTTTATTTATATATTTTTTTTATTCGGAAAACATACAGTTTATTAGTGAATACAAAAATCGTAACAAAAGCTAAACAATAATTAAACCAGTTGCATGTTTTCTCAGAAAATACAATATTCTTTATACAGTTGAGTACAATTTAAAATGCAGAAAAATATAGAGAATAAAAATATAAACAGAGAGAAAAAAGTCATAAAAAAGAAAAAGGAAAATGAGATAGGGAATAAAATCTGTGTGATAAAAATAAAGACGATTAAAGTTTATGTATTAAATTTAGATTTAATCGAGGTAATTGAATAAGGGCTGAAGACAGAGAGAGAGGCCTGTATCCAGCAGTGGAGTCATGCTGATGATGTTGATGATGGACATACACGTCTTAACACTTATTCACACACAGCATATACTACACTCACCCACAAGCACAATGCTTAGGCCTTTAAAAAACCAGTGAAATGGTAACATAAATTTCCTCAGTTCGTCCCAACCTCAATGGTATGCTTTTAGACTGAAATTGTATTATTTTTCACGTTTAATAGGGAATATATATGCTACACTGGTAATACTATTTCATCTTAAGTACTGTTTTCTACTTCCCTTAAATTGTGTATTATTGTGTCCTCTATTGTACCTTTTCTAGGCACAGCTATTCTCTAGGGATCCCGAACCTTTGAAACTTATAAAGTTTTTTATTTTGTTTCCCCCCAATCTTAGACACGAGAACTATTTTCTGAAGCATTATTAGAAAAGTAATGTAAACTTTTTTTGAGAATTTTCGTATTATTTACTATGCATTATTAGTTGTAGACAGTGACACTAATACAAATTAAATTAATCAATTATAAAATCAAATAAATTTGTCAAAGATATATTTGGTCGCTACCGGGATAGAACTCATAATATTGACAGACTATTGTAATTAACATTTATAAACTCTCATTGATTTGCATTTATATGAACGAGTTCGTTTAGCCTTTCATACAATATTTTAATATACGTGAAGTAAGTTTAATTCTCTAAAAATTTTTGCAATCTTGAACGTCACCTTTATTTTTATTTAAGGATATTACAAGGCTTTCTCGAAAATATTACTATATAGTATTAAATATTTTTTAAAAAAGTATCATTTGAAAAGTGAAACACACGCTGTTATTTTTCTTTGTCTTTTCTTAAAGTGAAAATATTTTTTGTCAACAAACGCAATAAACGTAGATCAGTTTTACTTGTCTTGGAGTTTGGGTGGATTTACGATTTTACGGGGCTAAAAATAAATAAAAAAATATACAGAAATACCCTGCAGTAACTTTTCTTTCAAGTTTATAATCTTATAAAAGATTATATAAACCGTAACTGCGTTAGTTTAAGAGCATTTCACGGTTGGAACCAAATTAGTGCGATGATTTCCTACTGTCCTGAAACGTCACAGGTTTGATTCTTAGAGTGATACACTCTTGAAGCTCCTTCAAAGGTCAGAAACGAGCATGCAAGTCATCTGTTGTCTATTGTTATCCGTACAAAGAGCAATAATATGACTAACTGTTTTTTACCGCCATATCTCCTGGGGCAAGTTGTTCCGTAAGTAACACAAATAATAAATAAAATATTAATATATATTTTTTTATTATTTAACCCATTGCAACATAAAAAGAGTGTTTTTTTTTAGAGGTTTGATTTTCGAATTGGCAACACTTTTTCTAGTAACAGCCAATTTGACAGCTGACACCTGATTTGTGTTCAGTTTGGTTTGCCATTTCACCATGAATAGACTGCCGCCAGAACAACGCTTGCAAATTGAGCAAATTTATTTCGAAAATCGTGGTTCAGTTCGCGAAACTTACCGTGCGCTACATCCGACATAATCGTCCATCCGAGCAAGTGATTCAAATAACCATGGATCGTTTTCGCACCACGCGTGCTCTAATTGATAATACTCATCTGCAGAGATGTCGTACAGTGCGCACCAAAAAAGCTGTTGTTTCTTCAAAAATGATGCCGGCCAGAACGTCAATGGAGAACGCTATAAATCCATGATTTTTCGTTCCTCAATTGAATGGCATTAATGTGGAAGAGCTGTAGTTTTAACAAGACGGCGTAACATGCAACACAGCGCGCTCCACAATCTATTTATTGAAGGTAACATTCAATGAGCGCATAATTTCGCGTAATGGAGCTATGAATTGGCCAAGAACGTGTGATTTAACACCTTCGGATTATTTTCTGTGGGAATATGTCTACGCCGATAAACCAGATACGATTGACGAAGCCAACATTCGTCGCGTTATTGCCGATATACGTCTCCAGCTGCCCCAAAAAGTGTTCGAAAATTGGACTTCTAGATAGCGCTTTATTCGAGCCAGCCGCGTCGCCCATATGCGCGAAATCATATTTAAACACTAATGGCATAAAATTATCATTCCAATAATGCCAATACCATAACCATTACTACGATTTTTATGTATGTACTGACCCCCAACAGACAATACTATGCGCCGCAACCAGCCAGGGACCCGGCCTTAGTGCGTCACTTCTCTCACAGCCGTCTCCCCGACTAGTTCACTAACAAAGGCTTCACGTTGTAGATTTACCTACTGCTTATACTTGTATCCGTAACTATAATAAACATCGATCTATTATAGTTGTATTTTTGTGTTCATCTTGCTTTGGCCACGCAAACGAATATGCGAGCGGTTGGATGAAACGTAATGGGGCATTCATCTACTCACGCTAAATCACATCATTTTGACAAATACACACATTAAACATAAACATTACTCAATACTCTCGAAGTATAATTATAGTATTAAATATTTCCAGATAATTTCTCCTTCTGGCAACCCGTTTACTTTAAAACATCAATGTGACGTGTAATAAAATTTATGCATGATATAAAGTTAAGAATTCTAAATTCCTGTTGTGAACATAAGCAGTCTCTCTTCATAACTGGATAACTTCAACATCATCGTACTCCCTGTCGACCAATCACGGACCCAATCTGTCTTCGTGCAATCTTTGTTCCTACTTATCCCAGCTTGGTCTGAGGTGACCCACCGGCCCCATTTCCTCCCGAGTTTGTCAAGAACATACATCTTGTTACGCATTCGTCTGACATTAGTGATAATTCATTTAATTTAAAACAATAATATTTATACATTCTTATTGTGAAGTTGTAATTATTCAGAACAGACGGTCTGTGATATTTTAAATACTAATTAAATGTATTAATTAAAAAAATATACATATAAAATCAATTTTAGCGAAAAATATTATTATTAAGGAGAACACATTCTTATTGTGAAGTTGTAATTTTTCAGAACATTCGAATTCGAACCTGGATCTCTATTTCCAATCCGGGGAAGTACACTACCAATTGTGTTATAACGCCAGTACTATTCATGACAAATTTTCGAACCTATATGCTACAAAATTGATTTTATATGTATATATTTATAATTAATACATTAAATTAGTATTTACTTTTATTTCTTTCATTTACTTTCATTTCATACATCAGTGTCGGTACCAGGACTATAATTCCATTCATAGCGCCGTTCACTTTATTCCCTGCAGTCACCTTCCTGTGCAATTCACGATCTTGAGTGAATTGCTATTCATGAAATGTAATTTTATTATAAAATTTGATTAAAATATTAAAAATTTAATGATTAAATATCAAATTAAATTTGCTGTATAATATTCGATAAAAAAAATATCAAAGCCTTATTATAATCTGTAAAAGCGTTTGAATAAAATAAAAAAATGTTGTATTTTGGTATTTTGTCACGTATATTAATAAAATTGCTTTAATAAGCGCTTGGTTCATATTTAAAAGTATTGAATATTTGATGTATGAACCGCTTATTGAAACAAGACGTCTCAGTTCAATTTAATATTGTCAACGTTTGCAGAAAGAATTTTCGAATTTCCGTGAATAAAATGTATTGCAATGATAAAAGAATTTTTGTGCGGATTGAATCAATTTAGAATTCATGCATTACAAATTATGTTTGGCGCAGTCAAATAATGGAAATTTTATCGGTTTAATAAGAGAATTGTCAAAAGCCGGATAAATCATACGAGCACATCTATGTAATGAGAATTATCGTTTGTACGACTTCGCCATTAGTGCACAAGTCAGATTCCGTGACATTTTTACAGAGATATCTGTAATATTTGATTATTAAGGAGAACACATTCTTATTGTGAAGTTGAATAATTACAACATTAATTATAATATAAGTTGTATCAATGTGTCCAAAATTTAATAAAAATGAATTGACAATTCTGGCGTCTGCAGTCGGTTTACTCAAAAGTATTTGTGATTCCGTAAAAACAATGTAGATGGCTTTCAAATAATGGAACGATTAAATGTATTCATTTGAAAAAGTGTAACATATAGGTTCGAAAATTTGTCATGAAAAATACTGGCGCTATAACACAATTGGTAGTGTACTTCCCCGGATTGGAAATAGAGATCCAGGTTCGAATCCCGGTAGCGCTAAAACAATATTTTTCGATAAAATTGATTTTATATGTATTTATGATTAATATATTAAATTAGTATGTAATATTTAAATTGAAAAATTTTGATGTGAAACTTTAAATTAGAACATTCGATACTGATGAAAGATTTTGAATCGAGGCGCGCCATTTCATCACATAACGATAGCTGTCATCATTACACTAAGCCAAGCTAAGAAATGTGACATTAGGGAAAAATATTTAAAAATTGTCGTATGTACTACAAAGTGTGTTTTAATAAAAAAATATATTAGCAGTATTTGAATGTGTCCAAGAACACACAATTACTAGATTTTTACCTACAAAGGCACTGTTATTAAATTTGGTCCATAGGTGGTGTAGTGGTACTCGAAGCGAGTCCGCATACTGACATATATACAACTTTCAAAAAATTTGGTGAATGTGGAGATTGAGGGGTGATAATTGGTGAACGATATATATATATATATATATATAGAAGACAGGTCATAAACCCTGTAATTACCCCATATTTACATTGTTTGTCTCTATGAGATATCTGATATTTGTTTAAAAAAATAATAACCTACCATCACGCCATTTACCTTCAGGTGTAATAAGGTAGAATGCTATACGCTTCGCGTTTACTTTCTCCAATATCTAGTTTACTTGATCGTGCCACGACTTTCGCAGACACCTGTATTTGTATTACATATAAGACATAATAATATTAGACTGCGCGGTTTTATAAGAACAATTTTGGTCTCTTGTATTATTCACACTTTTATGGAAATGCGTTTCTAGGCAAATTATAAGACATATCAATGAAGACGCAAAATTCCTTATTTACTAAAATTATCATAATTTTTTAATGTGCAAACTTGTTAAATAAAATTATATATTAATTTTCCCACTTATTTTAGATCCACAGTCAGTCAATTATGGTTAATGCTGACTTATTCTAAAAACCAATTTTAACCCTTCCCTAGCCACGCAGTAACATAAGTCTGCCGAATCAATTAAATCGTATTTCTATAAATATGCACAATGTAATACTTACATTTTACCTAGTCATAAAAAAAATCATTTACACTTATGTAAACCAGTTATGTAAAGCGAATGATAATAAATATAATATTTTTTAATTCAATACTTTATATAATTGATGCGTTGCATGCTTTCTACGTTAAAAATAGCATTTTACCACGTAAAAAAGGTCATACATCATTTTAAATGAAGAGAGATAAAGATGAAGATCATGTTAGATATTCTGAGAATAAAATGAACGTATTAAATTATTATATTTATTATTTCTTATTATGTTTATAGTAACTATGATATGAACTATTTTAAACTCATTTAAACTTCTAAAAGCATTTTTTTTCCCCCCATTTAAAGCGCTTACAAAACTCGAATTTCTTGCAGTAACACGAGTTGATAGCACGGTATGGTAAAGGTTAATTATTTAAACACCTATTTACATACAATAAAGTTGATTTTAGTTAATAAATACCTATTAGGATTATGTGCCTAAATACCCAAAACTAACACATATTGATATAGCACCCAAATGCTGACTAAAGTTACTAATAAAATGTTGAAATTACATAATTGTCTACATCTCCGTAATGTAGAATATTTCTGACGATGAGATTCCATCCATGAATTTATTTTAGCTGATATTTAGATTAAACTATGGACATAAAAAATATTTTTTATATTGACTGAAAATGAGATCCCATTAATTATTTTTTTTAATACTAATAGTAAGCGCTTACGATTAATTTTAATTTCATAAGTGAAATTGAACTGAGTTGTTCAATCACGCCTACCTCAGAAACACGCGTAAGAACGTACCACCTACGGGGGACGTCATGGCAAACCAGCCAGAATAAAATCTAAATCCAGCTGGGGTTGAAGTATCGGAAATGTTCGCTAAAATTCCATCGATTAGAGTTATTTAATTCACATTATATTGATACGTATCGTTAAAATAATGAATGCGTATTTATTATATGACTAGATCTGTCATCTGTCAATAATGACGGGAAATTATAAAAAATATAACATGTAAAAATATAAATATATATAATAATTGATAATATCATATTATTATTCATAACTTGCACGTCTTCCCCCAACTCATGGCCACATATCCGTTCTCCCTAATTTTTCTCAATTTCGCTCTAGGACCCTAAGGAAAGTACAATCACCCCGCCGTTTCACCCTCCCCCTGCATGGACCAAATTGAGTATATGTTTTGTTACTCTTTTGGACGTACGCAAAACAAAGGCACCCCCTTTTTCTCGCTAATACTCACCACGAAAACCGAACAACGCCGGGCACAGATCACTAGTCAAGGTATTATTTGCTTTTCTTACATATCTTTTTTTGTATCCTTTTTATGTTAATGGTTAAGTCATTCTGTTTTTTTAGCTGAGACATAGATTTAAGTAAAAATTGATTAAATAATTAAACGGATTAGTCGGGATTTAGGGAATAGAGGACGTCCGCGGAAAACGTGGCACGACCAGGTAAACCAGATACTGAAGGATGGTCCTATTAGAAACCTCAATAATCGGCGAGCTTATATCAGAAGATGTATTAATGTGGATGAAGCGAAAACTGTGTGTCGGGACAGAAGAGTGTGGCGCTCTATCCTCTCTGCCTACTCCCGCGGGGAAATAGCGTGATGGTAAGTTAGTTAGTTATGTTAGTAGAAGCAAATAATCACAAAAAAAAAAACTAATTTCAAATGAAAATCGAATTCTTGTTGGGTTTTCATAATAAATATTATAGGTCAATGTAAAAGATATATATTTTTAATCAGTACATATTATTGTTTGTGTTAGGTTAGATTTTTGTTACGTTATATTTTATTTTAAATTCTGACCATCGTTTAAAAACACTGATCAAATAAATACCAGCCAAATTGAAAAATGTCTTGATGTAAATAGAATACTAGTACAAAGCTAATTAATACAATGAAATTCTTTACGCACTTGTTTAGTCATAGATATTAAAGGTTTAATATAAAGTTTTGTCGACATTTACTACAACTTATTTATCACACAATTATTATGCTTTAGATGTCTCGGCATGCACTCCGGCCTTTTAACTACACCTGAAAATAAACAAAATTATAATTAAATTCCCGGCATTAAGACAATGTAACCTAATATAATCTTTTTTTAAATATACGTTCAGGAATTCTTTATCCCGGATTGTAAAGCAATATAATTATAATTTATTTCTGACATCATGCAGGGAGTGTGCAATGCTATTGTGTGCCAAAAGACCATCTCGTGCCAAAAATAAACTAATCCTTTGCACAAAGATTTCACTTGTTTTTGGCACTAAAATCACTTAAAATACTGCACGACTAAAATCAAGTTTCGATTTTACGAAATGAGAAAATAAAAGAAATGCAAAAAATCTGAATGAATTATTTATCTATACATATGATGACAAAAAAAAAATAACATTACCTTACTGTACATAATTAAGATGTGTAACCAACTTAGCTCGCCATTTCACATACGTCTTGACACTTTGGACATTTACATGTTCGAAAATTCGAATAGTATGTTCTTCCACCGGTAGGTAAATAAGAACGTACTTTTGAATACCTGCGCAAGCAACCGTTTACTAACAAAGGAAATTTTTAAATGTCAAAAATAAATATAATCAATTTTCATTCCTTTCTTCCCAGAGAACTGTACACATAACACACACAAACGCACGATGTTCACACGTAACCGTTACAGTAATACTCGTACTCGCACAATATCTTATTTCATTCATTTTTTTTATTTCTACGATAAAATCTTTAAATGTCTTTAATTTACTCAATATCCAAAATATATACGCTCACAAACACGGAACTGCTATTTATAACATAGTAGAAAAATAATATGGCAGACGTGTTTACTGTGCTGTCAAAACCCTTCGCAACTGCTTTTTTAATGTAGCTATTTTCATTTAAACACTAAATTATTATAATTATTGCAACGTGCTCCTAAATATCATAATAATAATAATAAATTCATTTTCAAATATGTGCAAATTATCAGAAACAATTTTAACCACGTTAGAAATAACCCGTTACGATATTTCACGACATTTTCTTATATTTTCACTCTTACATTGAAACTCGTGAAATATATACTTTTTACATTTGTTAATAATCTATTACCATTGTTAATCATATTTACATGTCAATACAATTATCATACAGATAATTAAGACATTTTTGTACACCGTCTCCATGAACGCTACTGTGGAACGACACCGCGATCTGAGTGCGGTCTCAAAACTCTAAACATAAAACAAAAATGTAGCAATTCATCTTGTCGAACTTTTCCCCAATTAATCCCCAATGTTTCTCACTGGAGCAACTTTTTACCCTAAACTCCGGTGAACAAAGAACAAGATTTACGTAATTCCTGTGGTTTATTGTCATTTAAATCTTTTAACTTCTCTTTTTGTCAAATGTACTTAACACCAGTATAGAATTTTTCCTTTATATTGTGTTAAAAAATCTAGATACTACCCACATTTATGTTTAAAAATTTAGGAGTCAGATGTAAATAAGACCTAGTTCACCAAATTAATGGAGAGGCCGACAATCTTCAATTTGAATGATACGGGCATATTATGTACTATATATTTATATGTATTTGTGTAGTAGAATATTATTATATAGTTATATTCGCTGAATGAGACAATAATTCCTAGATAAAATTGTAAACATTACTTGGCATTACACCCAGGGGCATGTTATCCGCTAGACTTTACTAACTTGCTAGCTCCACTCTGGTTGATCTCTGAATAGTCTTTCCGTAATGAATAACTTGTATTTTGAGACGATTCGTAAAATTAAAATACTGTAGATATATCTCAAAATATGAAGACTAGCGCCGCAGCGAGTTTTAAATTAAACTATGATGCAAGACGCAAACCAAATGTACAGTTTCCACGCTAAATATTTCATCTGCCCACCACGCTATGGCAGCACTAGCTTCGAATGTGGGTGTCACGCCCATTGCTCTTGAAATATTTATATATCAAAATGTCGATGTATTGACATGGATATGTTGTCTTTTTATTTGTATATTATTTTTTTTAATAAATCCTTTAGCTCAAATTTAGAAATTTCATATAAACAGCTCTTTTACAAAATTGTTATTGTGCGATTATTTTAAGCTGTGGAAATGACATTAGAGTTGCACTTGACGACAGCGTAGATACATACCATCTCTTTCACTCTCGACATTCGTTTACCAGTAACATGAAATAAGCGGAAGGTGCTTGTTTCGTTTGAAGTTATTGCCGGCCGTATCAGCTGACAACCAAAGCAAAACAGACGGTCCGCTACCATCTTGTCAAATCTGCGAAACTCGGTGACCAAATAATTAGTTTAAAGTTCTACAAACCCAATACAATGACATAATGCGTTAGTCTAATGTGCTAACACATCGTTATGTTTTAGTGATTGTGATATTACCAGTGCCCTTTCTTGTCAATCTTGCTGATTTGTTTAATATTTTGGGAATGTGTTGCGTTAAATGACGTCATGTGTATGATTATACACGTCGTAACGCTGTCGAGCAGCCTGTGAGTATTTTTCTCCATTTTCTTTTAGCTTATTCTGTATAAAATAATGCAATTTCGTGCAATATAACCACAGTTATCATTCGACCTTTTCATTCATGACTTTGCTAAACAACCCGTTATGTATTTCCATAGCATTCTGTGTGTATAAAACACCTACAAGTCGGTACTCGCTACTCGCAGAGTACTAATAAAGATAGGTATTCCATTTGTGAAATGCCCTTGAAAACAATGCAATGAAATATCTTTGTTGCGAAGGCAATAATGAACTGCGATCATATCTAAATTAGGGCTTATTTTGTCACAAAAGAAACCAGCCGCTTTCTCCATTATCAGCGAATAAATGTTCGTGCCGAAACATTTATCGCATCATTTCAGTCAAAAATGGAATAGTCTCAATGTATAGAAAGTTTTTAAGTAGGCCGACATTGGTTTTGCAATAAATTACGAGTCAAATTTAGCATTTTTTCGACTTCAAATTAATATTTCATTAATATAATTATCCATTTCATTGATATTAATATTGTGTTATGTTTCAATGTCGAATACGACAGAATGTTATTGGCTGACATATTTGCGCAGATTAGCGAAGGTGTACTGTAATACATATAAGCATGTTTATATGAATATTCCCGATGGCTCGACGAAAAGAATTGGCTGTGCAATTATGCATACTTCAGTTTTTTTCTGTGGGATAATTTTAATTAATAGAACTGCTTTTGGGATATTCTCGACTCGGTAGCAACACGAAATAATTCACATTCTCAACGCATATTTAAACTGGAATTTACGGTAAATAGATTGCAGCCCGAATGCACTAAGATAATGTTATACTTTATCTATGGCGTGCAATTGCGTGCAACGAAAAAAAGATGTCCGCTCGTATTTATTATTTGTTCGTCAATTTATGGGATAATTAAATATCAGGCAGAGGTCGAATGGGAAACAATTTCTGTTTCATTCTTCCGAAGCTAATAGTTAGATTCGCTTCTGTATTTTTATATACATTAGCGCAGATAATTTTTGCTGAATTACGCGACTTTTCCTTTTGATTTTCCGGCCGTTGAGTGGCGCTAGTAGTAACGAATAACGAATAAATTAATAATTCTATTTTAGAGTCGGGTGGCGTCGCTTGCATGTTTTTTATACTTATTTAAGGACGTATACATGCTTTTTCTGTACTTTTTTTGTTTGATCGTGCCATTAGCATTTATTGTCGTTTTGTAAATATGTTTTTCTATAAAATAATGTTGTTTGAATAGCTACTGCAATACACAGAATAAAAAGGATTGTAAAATTAATAATATAAATGGTTGGATCTCTTCAAAACGTGTTTATCAATAGACCTTAAATAGTTTTGAATACGGCAGGCCATGTCTTTACGAGCTATTATAATAAAGTTTGACGTAATCATGCCAAAGTTCGAAATTTAGAAAAGAATTTAGATTTAAACATAAAACATAAGAAATCATTATTATAATATTTCTGTATAATTTTAAGAGTTTTCAATGTTTTCTGTTAATGCGTGTGAAATGTGTATATTGAAGTTATTTCAAACTGGACTTCAATTTATAAAAAATGGATTATTAAAAGTTTATTATAATAATATTTATGTCAATATTTTTAACTATTTTTTTATTTCGAAAATTAAATACTCATATGTACATATTTTATTAAATTTTATTTTGTGTCTGTATTCAATTTTATGACCGTCTCAACTCGCAGAAGGGCTCTTGAGGTTTTCGATTCCTAAAAATTTAATGCTTTTAGCCTTTTGAATGTGAACAAAGTTGCCGCGTATATCCTTTTTGCCCGATCCCGCCGCGACGGTAAGTTAGGAATCTGCCGGTACCGTTGAGCATTTATGTCGATAACAATGAAGAAATACCACAGTAATCACTGTCGGCTGTCGTGTTCTGATAACAATTTATCATTGTCGTTCCGCCATATTTGACTTATCAGACATGTGTATCTTGATAGGTGGGAGCTACGGCTCACAAAGAAGAGGGAAAGTACCCCATTGACACATATTCTTGTGTGATAAATGGATGCCTCTTGTCTTCGAGAAAGAAACATGACTGATGAACTTTTTAAATGTCGCAAAAGCACAGAATACTGAATTCTAGTATTAAATATTTTATTATGAATACCATTATTTATTAATAACTAGTAGATAGTAACAGCCTGATTTTTACGTCCTTGTGTATACCATGAACAAGGAAATACATAGTGAAGGCTATTCGCTAGCACACTCTAACTAACGAGTTAACGCAGTTATTTGTCTGTGTTGGATGTTTGTAGATATGTGTTTGTTTAATTTATGCTGCTTATGTATCGGGTTTCATTTACCTATACGAAGTTTAAACTGATCAAAAAAACAGAGCGCATACTCAATCGCCATTTTATAGCGTGATAATCTGTAACGCCGTCGATTTAGTGGTTACGACATGGTCGCTGTATATATAAATGCTAAAAAAAAACGGGTATTGAACGCCTAGGCTACATAATATTAAAGTCCTTAAATTTGATTGTTAGAAATTGATGTTATTAAAGGTACCTACCTAACTGTGTACGCTTATTTTATGATATAAATTGTGTATTTATGGCGTATTTTGAAGGACAGACGTGCAAACCCATTTATTGTAGTGCGTACTTACAACTTGTTTAAAATTTTATTTCATAAATCGTTTGTTTATGATGTGCGAAAAACATTATTATTATTATTATTATTATACTCTGCGGTGAAATAAATAGCACGTTGTCCCGTGGTCGTGATGCGTATCGAGCCGTTCGTTCGGGGCATTTTTAGCTGTCATGAGGGGGTACTTGTCACTCCATTTTGGCGCACAGTTGAAATTGACATCAAAGTTTGAGCGTCGATGAAACGGAACAATGTCGCAATTGATTAATTATCTATGCTGAGATTTTATTAGGTAATTTAAAAATTCGGACACCATTATTTTTCTTTTCAATTAAATTCTGATTTCCCTCAATGAATAAGACTTGCATTTTGCCGTCAAAAATAATATGTGAGCATCAAATTCCAAATATAATATAAGAAATTTGCTACCAAAAATAATAACCATATAACTTTCTATAGTTAGTCAAGTGACTGAACGATTTTATAACCTTTCATCACAATCGACAGGCTGGACACCTTGTTTTTAAACTCTAGTTGCAATGTAGCCACCTATTATTGCGAAACGAAACGCTAAACGATTTTGAACTCTATTGTAAATAATAATGTGGTATGTACTTGATTGTAATTGTTTCCGTCATCATTAAGGTGTAGATAAACCGTGAGCCGAGTCGCCGGAAATAGCTTTTTAAATATGGCCTCTGATCTCCGGATTGGTCAGATTTCGAATATATTAGAGAACGTTGTGTGTACGTAAATAAATGCGATTTTTTGCGAATCGAAGAAGAGCTTCGGAAATGCAAAGAAATATCGTACAATGATGTCGCCGTGGATGCACAAACAGTGACAATGGGACAAATCACTTAGGCCCATATTGAACACCAAAATTAAACAATATTTTAATATCGTATAGTAGAGAATGGAACATCACACTCTACTGGCCTGACATATTACTCTTGGCTCGTTCACTTTCATACATCTTTTATTAGCAGGGGCGTGCAGTGCATACTAAAATTACTAAAAATTCTGGGAAACGAATATAAATTAAACAATTGGATTAACATAAACGGAAACATTTTTTTTACAATTAGCGCCACCTGTGTACCAGTAGAGACTTTAATTTCTTAGTTCTAAAAACTACCACGACAACTCACCGCTGTAGTCACGGCGCGCATTCGTCGCATTGAGCTTTTCACATTACACTGTTTCATCTTTAATTACTCATGTCATATAATTGGCTATTTACTGAATTGATAAATCTTTTCGATTAATCCGTTTTGTTTCAAAAAGTCATTTCCATAAGTAAAAAAATAACCATTTTTAATTTTAAAAAACAAGGATAATTGTAGAACTATTTATTTATTTTATTTATTGATAACAAACAATTTATGTGTAAAGCGCCCTTGAAGTGAAGGTTTTACGAAAATTATCCAATATTATTATTATTATGGAGTCGTTTCCTATGCTGTTTTTTAACATTAAAAAGCCTTAGTCTATTTCTTCTTTTACTAATTTACGAATTTTACGGAAGTGACGCCTGGAGCTGGCAGAAGAGGAACGAAAGTAGACTGAATGCAGTGGAAATGAAATTATTTAGGCGTATATGTGGCAAATCTATTTATGACAGAGTAAAGAATGACGAAATAAGGAACGAATGTAAAACTGATGTTAGTATAATGAGCAAGATTAAGAAAGAATCACTTAGGTGGTTTGGTCATAGACTTGGCACGTCCAGATAAATCAGATAATGGAGGATGGTTCTGTAAGAAGCCTCAACAATCGGCGAGCTTGTATGAGAAGATGTATGAATGTGGATAAGGCAAGAATCGTGTGTCAGGACAGAGGTACGTGGCGCTCTATCCTCTCTACATACCCCATATCATCATAAATGACAATAAATTGTACAAAACTTGAGTGGTTCTTGAATTTAGTTAGTCAAAGTGTGATACGAGTAATAATATAGTATTATATATAGATATGCACTTCATAAATGGCAGTAAGGAAATTAACAATTTAGAACATAACACGTCATTCCCAAGCATGCGTAAAACCCCAAAATCAGGTTTATCCAGACTCATACGCTATTGAGTAAATAAAACGTGCATGGTTAAAGGAGCATTGTTTTTAAGGTAGTTTGTAAAAGTGTCAAAGCGATTAGCGCTGATGCACTTGTAGTAGTAGATTAGGCGGTCTAGCCGCATGTAGAGTACTCAGAGTATCGTAGACTCTAAGGAAAAAAAAGAGCATTGTTTTAAAGCGACTTCGAAAATTCGAAATTTGAACAATTAAACATAAGGGGAAAGATATGCTGATTTGTAAAATATACAATTACAAAAAAATGACAACTGATCGACTCATTTTGATGGCGTATTCGGATTCAGCCGGCAGAATTACCCAAGAATCAGCGATAATTGTTCCTGTACCAGTGTGATTTGTTAATTTTCGTTTCATTTTATAATTCTTGTTTTTTGTGCGTTTTCAAGCTACACTTGTGATTACCACCAATTTATAAAGTTTTTTTTCTTTATTTTTGTTGATTAATAAAATTAATTTTAATGATTTACCTTTGAATTCCGAACGGTTGGTCTACTCATGTAACTCTTGGAAACTCGAACGTATATTATCAGATCTTACCATTCAATCATATAGTTCAAAGAAAATGTTTAATTGCGTAGGTATTAAGATGGTATGAGTGTGTGTGTGCCGAAAGGTCAGTATGCATCAGTTAGTCGTACAGCCTTGCGAACAAAATACAATAGACAATTGACAAGCTCGCTCCGCACCAGACTCTGTACCGTTCTCAAGACCCATCAGCGCACACGCACCCCAACACTAAAACCTGGTTCGATGATATCGTTTTAACGTTGCATGACGGAAACTGCACACACAACAACTATACATATGGAAACTGCATACATAGACATCTTCACACGGTGACAAGTGCACACGTTGACAATTTGAATCAGCAGAAATACATTACATTGCGCGAAATGTTAACAATTTATTTATTTTTATTGTGTATGCGTTGATAGAATTGGCAATATTTTGTACTGTAATGAAATTGTAATATACTGAACTACGTGCAATATTAAAAAGAAATAAATCCAATAAAAAATATATTCCAACCGATATAGAAAAAAACACATTCAATCTTGTAACACCCAACCTATACCGTGACCACAGACCATGTAAATGAATAGACATGAAATTAAGTGTATATAAAGGAGAGGGGTTTGGAACATTGGTTGCGGGGTACGAGGGGCATTCTACACACACATTCTTGGTCGAAATATAAATCCTATAGTTCAGGACAACGGTAAATGTATTCACTATACGAAAATTAAATATTCGCCCAGACAAGACATTTTTTTACATTAATGCATATTATAATATATTGTCAGCGTTTAAATTTTCGTTCCGATCGAGTCATATCTTTAAAAAAAAAAGTCGCGGAGCTATTTGATTGCGTATATGGTACCAAAATTATAACGTGGGTGACACCAAATTGAAAATATTGGAACGAAGAATTTACTTTAGTTCGTGTCTATATATTTGGTGGTCTGTGACCGTGACACTTCGTGTACGAGTATTGCATTAACAGTTTCTGAATACATACGTCATTTACACGGAGGTATATATTTTAAATATCTTATATTTTATTATTTAAATAATGTGTAATTTAATCAAATCTTATTAATCGTATCGGAAATATAATACTTATTTTGTCTATCTGTACAAAACAATACATATCGCCCTCAACTTCAGTCGAAATGTGCAGTGATATTTTTATTGAAAATTGTGAATATACGTCAACAATGTGAATCGTTGTATGTCACACAGCAATCGGCGAAAATCGGTTGCTTTCATTATAATGATAATGAATGAATAATTATCAAATATGAATTAAATATATTAATTAGAAAGATATACATATAAAATAAATTTTATCGAAAAATATTGTTGTTGCGCCACCGGGATACGAACCTGGATCTCTTTCCTAACCGGGGAAGGTGCATTATCCAACTATGCTACAGCGACAATTTTCGAACCTATATTTTGATATTAATACATTTAATCGTTCCATTATTTGACAGAGCCATCTACCTTATTTTTACAGAATCTCAAATACCTTTGAGTAAACTGATAGCAGACGCCAGAATTATCAATTCATTTTTATTAAATTTTGGACACATTGATACAACTTTATTATTTTTAGGAGAACACATTCTTATTGTGAAGTTGTAATTATTCAGAACACACGGTCTGTGATATTTTTAAATATGTTCTGAATAATTACAACTTCACAATAAGAATGCGTTCTCCTAGAATAATTATCAACCGTTTTCCATCCACAATGCTGATGATACCGGCACTATTGAGTTTAGGCTGCAATGTGTTTTCTTATTATTAATTGTCTCTTATTTAAAAAGTAGCATTTAATGTGTATAGTCCAGTGAGGCTCACATTATGAATATATAATTATGTGATGTGTAAAATGATCATTATATTTTTTTATTTATTATTATTATTATTTATTATTAGTAACTGTATAATACTATGTACAAATCAGTTTGGACTGTGCCCGTCTCACTAGAGAAATTCTGTGTCGAGACGGGCATAGTTTACAAGCAATTGTTCAATTAATTAGAATTACAAGTAGATAGAATTACATTTATTACTATATAAAAGGTGTATGTGAAGAACAATTTTAAACTGGACTTAATGTTTGGATCACTTTGTAGCAATAATTAATATAGGTATGAGTCAATATGTTTGGGTGAGTGCACCAATACTGGCTGCTCTACCCATATTACGAATCCAAGTTTTAATATATAGTTTGGGACAATTCAATTGATTTAAGTCTTTTAGCATTCTATTAAATAGTTTAGGTCCAAAATATTTGTAGTCCCTTTGACCAAATGTAGTATGTGCTCTTGGGGTTTGTAGGTTATTTGTATTTGTCCGTGTGGAAATTATGTTTTGAGTTGTTTTAAAATGTGTCTGTTTGTATTTATATATGTATTTGAGAGTAGTATTAGCGTATATTTGTCTAATATCAAAGACATCGAATTTATCAAAAATTTCGTGAGTGCTCGTTGTGATTGGGGATTTGAGGATAACTTTTAATATAATTTTTTGAGCTGCTATTATTAGATTAATTGCAGACATAGTCGCTCCACCCCAAGCGATTATACCATGCTCTACATTTGCCATGCCATGCATTTACAAAGACATTGGTGGTTATATTATGTTATTTGTCATAATTATGAAAATACGAGCATTATTATAAGAAAGACCGCGACCATTAAATTTATTTTCAGCGTACCACAAAATTGCCGTAATATAGAAAATTTGCTAAAGGGTTACTTTCAATAATCATTGAAATTTTGGCGTTTTTTTTACAAAAATGTGGATTTTTATTATTCATTTATATCAGAAGTTATATACTAGATTATACTTTTTTCCAAACTATTACTTATATAAAACCTTTACACTTATTTAAAACTAATAAACTGAATGTTGCAACCGTTAAATTTATTTCCAGCGTACCACAGAATTGTCTTAATATAAAAAATTCTTACATATACGAAATATATTTTCTTATAATCTTGAAGCCAAGATTACGGAGACAAATCTGCATTGAACCGAATTAGCGAAATATTAAAAATTAATATAGTTATAAACCATTCAATTTGCAGTACATATGATCAATTGTGTTAGTGTAAACAAATTAATTTAAATAATGTATATAACTTCTGGTGCCATCAACACTTGCGTCATATATCTTTCTTACCGTTCCATGTGTCCAAACCACCTAAGTGATCCTCTGATAAATGAATAATAAAAACCCACATTTTCGTAAAAAACGGGAAAATATGAATTATTTTTAAAAGCACGCTCTTAAACTTCGACGTCTTGCTTCATCCCACGACATTGCAGCGTTTTATTTTTATTTTATGTATTTAAATGAATTTTTGAATTTTTTTTTTTAATATTTTCGTCACTGTAGTGTGGGCACACGAATTTCATCTCATTATACTTCTTCATTCATAATGTTTCATCATGTATGATCTGGTCTGAATCCGACTTATCGAAGGAAGATTGAGTTCCCAAAATAGAAAACATTTACAAAAAAATCTCAATTAATCAATGAATTAAAGAATATAACACTATAAAATTTGAAACAAGCACAACATTAAGGTTTAAAAATAACTTTAAAATCCCTAAATGTAACACCAAACACTATCAGCAAAATTCTATATATTTAGGGATAAAAAATTTCAATAGCATCCCTACACAAATTAAAGAAATAAAGGATATAAAAGAGTTTAAAAAGAAACTAAATGAACACTTCAAAAACACATAATTGGACAATAAACAGTATTACAGAATACTTCAGAAGCACACAAATGGACAATGAATAGAATATGTTAGGTATTATATAAAATTATTGTAGTGTAACTCCCTCTCCAAGCACAAGAGCTGGTCTCTTTTTTGGAGAGGTAAGCGAAAGAAAAACCATGTATGTATGTAACCATATATTTAAAAATTGAATTTATTTTGCCATTGTATTTTCGCTAAATTAAATAAAAAAAATTAAAAAAGATATTTCTTCCCTTTGTCCACAGAATTACGAGGAATTAAAAGAGATGTTTCTCCTGTCAAACCTTTATTGCTTCTGATTCTATACATATACATAGGGCGACAGATGTCGCCCTTTATCAATGAATATATACTTTGGGCGAGACATGTTAGATGTCGCCCTAACACATAACCCTGCACGTAGTAGCTCCTCACTTCTCATGGTTTCGTGCGTCATATGTAAGATACATCATCTCACCGCAATTAGCTTGTAGGATGTCGCGCCAAGAAAACGGAACATTCATCTACCGACATTTTTTACACACTCAGTAGCGTAACGTGTGACGTTAGCGGTTTCGAGTATTTATTAGGTATCCGTAATATTATTATTGTAACATAACCACAAACTCAAAACATCACTCGGGAGCGTTGACACCATAAACGTCAATTCCTGCTTCCCATTTACTCGGAAGACGGTCGTTTCCGCGGACGAAGAAGCGCTGGTTTTTTGAGGAAATCCACGATTTTACATTCTTCGTCAACTCCTCCAAAACGTCATATTCTGCCAATTTTTCAGAATGGCAAAAAATATCGGACCGGAACATAATATTCACCCTCTAGAACTTTTCGCCATACCCATTATTTCATTTCTGGTTCGACATGATACATTATTATATATAAAAATTCTTTGTTCGATAATTGTTTCGCGTTGTTTGGTACCAGATCTACAGATCAGATAACCAGGTTATATCTTCGTTCATCTTTCATCCTTTTTTCGGCTCCTCTGTCGCGCGGTATCTTAATTAACAAATTAAACGGATCGTTAAACATATGAAAAAAATGTCCGTGATTGATTTCCCGATTGGACAAGTACTCCTCATATCGCTCTCGTCCAAGGTCGTCGCTCAATATTGAGTCGTTTCATTTGAGATGTACATCTGTCATTAGTTATCACATCTTAATAGTCAGATTTCTCTCTCCAACCCTTGTGCTGAATAGCATGGTTCACATCTTAGTTACAATTAAATTTAAAATGGATAAATTATATTTATTTTATTATTAAGGAGAACACATTCTTATTGTGAAGTTGTAAGACATAGGTCTGTGATATTTTAAATACTAATTAAATGTATTAATTAGAAAGATATACATTTAAAATTAATTTTATCCAAAAATATTGTTGCTCCTACCGGGATACGAACCTGGATCTCTTCCTGTCCATTGACGACGAATGTTCTAACCCATATGTTACACTTTTCAAATTCATACATCTATCGTTCCATTATTTGAAAGCGATCTTCTTTTATTTTTACGGAATCTCAAATGCCTTTAAGTAATCCGATAGGACATTACAAACAGCATATATGTCACAATGAAAATCTTTTTTTTTTTTTAATTATTCAAAGCAATATTATTTATCTGTAATGTTGTGTGTTTTACACATTTTACTAGGATACGCCTGAAAAATCAATATTTTTCAATTTTATATATTTTCTTATTTTAATCAGTATATTATATTAGCAATATTTGAATATGTCCAAGAACACACAATCGCTTAAGTCGAACAGCCGAAGACAGGTCGTAAACCCTGTAATTACCCATACTTTCATATTTTTCATTTAATTGTAATAAAAAATAGCCTCGTCTCTGTGAGATATCTATTATTTGTTTAATAACAATGCCTTTGTAGGTGAAAATCCAGTAATTGTGTGTTCTTGGACATATTCAAATATATAAAATTGAATATAATATTTTACTCAAGAAAATTGAAAAAGTAAAATATACTGGGTAGTGATTAATATATAATACATACATATAAAAGATAAAAATATTATTAATGTTAAAAAAAAAAAAAAAATTCTCTACTGCACTGCGTAAAACGGCTAAAAACACCTTCAATGGGTGAAAGTCATGGCAGTGTATTTATAAATTAATGCAATTGTTTCGGTATTTATTTTGGCCACCGCGTTCACACCGCCACCCACACGCACACACACACACACACACACACACACACACACACACATACGGTCTCTCATAATTATTTTTTGTTCCAGTTCTAGATATACAAACATTATTATTTACCTTAACATGACATTACTAAGAAAATATTATAGAATTAATTACACTCTCTGATTAGCTGTCCCGCTCAGGTTTATATATATATATTTTTTAATTGAAAATCCACACAGGAGACACTAGAAACTAGTATTAGCCTGGCGTCGAATAGGAGAGGACCTAACTTAATTCTAGCCGTCTCAATTTACGATTTTTTAAACACGTGATGCTGTAATTTTTACTCTTACTCAAATGTAATACGTAGTAGAAGCCTAGCGTAGCAGACAGGGCAACGAATTAAAAAACCTATCGGCTGCGACCATGGCCGAATTCTTTCTATATATTTCCCCATGTCGTGTGACAAAACTATTTTTTATTATATTTAATGGAAAATATATGGAAGTATGGGGTAATTACAGGGCTTACGACCTGTCTTCGGCTGGCTTAAGTGATCATTTTATATAAATATAACGTTCACCCCTCAATCTTTACATTTATCAAATTTTTAAAGTTGTATATATATATGTAGATTTTCTTATTTTGACCAGTATATTATATTTGAATATGTTCAACACACAATTACTGGATTTTTACCTACAAAGGCACTATTATCAAACACATATCAGAGATATCATAGAGACAAAGCTATTTAAGGTATAAATTTGGAAGAGCAGATACTGAGAGTAAACTATTGTATATTATGAAATATTTCTTATTACTGCATTTTTTATACTCTTATACTGACTGCATTATAACTTTAATCTTATAAAATATAATATTTTTTCCTTTACTTTAAATGAGCTTACATTCTATTTACACGTATTGGTATTTCTATTCTCTCATTTTATATATTTACACGTTTATTTGCCTCGTATGTTTCATATTCTATTTAATTGTGTTTTGTCCCGTATGTTTCATATTCTATTTAATTGTGTTTTGTCCCGTATGTTTCATATTCTATTTAATTGTGTTTTGTCCCGTATGTTTCATATTCTATTTAATTGTGTTTTGTCCCGTATGTTTCATATTCTATTTAATTGTGTTTTGTCCCGTATGTTTCATATTCTATTTAATTGTGTTTTGTCCCGTATGTTTCATATTCTATTTAATTGTGTTTTGTCCCGTATGTTTCATATTCTATTTAATTGTGTTTTGTCCCGTATGTTTCATATTCTATTTAATTGTGTTTTGTCCCGTATTCAACGAGTTGGTTTGGTTTTGTGAAATATGATTTGATTGCCATTTTGCCCAAAAAACAGGCTTGTAATAATTTAAAAAAATATATGTAACATATATGTTTTTAGCTGTACAATATATATATATATTATATTTGTCTAAATAAATAACATTTCGTACGTCGATTTGCATTCTCGGTGCTGTGCAGCTAATGACCGAACCGATCAATACACATTGACCTTTATAACAAACCTAAAATGTCCGTTAACCCTGTAAGCTCCAACTACAACAATTCTGTATATCGTATTTGTGGTCTGGCAATACGAGAAATGACTGGCTTTTCGTTATAACACGATTGTAAGTTTACGTCTACATTAATGTGCGTGCCGATAATTTTCCTCGCCTTCGTACCACGTTCAAGAATAAATAAATATTGTAAGTTTTACGTACAATGTTTACCATTTTAATTGCCTGCTCCGAGTTTAGACACTTCTTATATCATCATCGAGTAACTTAATTGGGGCAATTTATCTTCTTCTTCGGCCTACGTACATCCGCTGTTGGACCACTATTCCTCACCGTTCTCTGACCTCCGCATCCAGTCGCTTTCAACGAATTTCCTTATGTCATCATACACTTACTTACCATCACGCCGTTTCCCCGCGGGGGGGAATAGAGCGCCACACTCTTCTGTCCTGACACACAATTCTCGAGGACCATCCTCCACTATCTGGTCGTGTCAAGTCTTCCGCGGACGTCGTCTACTTCTGGCGCCATTAACACTTGCGTCACATATACCATTCTCTCCTCATTCATCCGTTACATACGACCAAACCACCTGATTGATCAGCTTTACATCATTCCTTATTTCTTCATTCTCTGCTCTGTCATAAATAGATCTGCCGCATATACGCCTAAGCGATCTCATTTCCACCGCATTCAGTATACTTTCTGTATACTCTTCTGCCATCTCCAGGCTTCACACTCCATTGTGTACCGCTAGTCTTGCCTCAGTTGACATGTTCCCATTAGCTATAATTCCATTCAAAGCGCCGTTCACTTTATTCCCTGCAATCACCCTCCTTTCGATATCATTCTCAGCCTTTCCGTTTCTATCAATCATACTTCCCACCTACAAGTATTTTGCTCGTTGTCTTACCTTTCTTCCTTCTCGAATACCATCACTTTCGACTTGTTGACATTCATAACGATGTCGCATTCCTTGCATACATCGTACACTCACTGAAACAATACTAAAGTGACTTGATGCAGTTGTGGTGTGGATCTACAGATGACTTATGTAATCGTTATTAGAATTTATATAAAAAAATTCATATACAACAGTAATGACAAAATGAAATGTGTTACAATACTATTGTATACTATTATACCCCACATCTACAATAGCAATAGACAACGCGATTTTTGATATTCTTCATTCAGATATTGAAGGTCGGCATTGTTAAAAGCTTTAATATCGACGACCGTACATAAAACGATGTATTTACGTTTTGTTTTTCTTTTTATTCGTGTGTTTTTTTTTTTTCAGTATACGTAATTTGTTTTCTTTCGTAAGATTGTTTTTTTAATGACTTTTGGAATTAAAAACGTTTTTACCGGGCGGCTAACTGGTTATACGTTGTACGAAATTCAATTAAGGCTTTCGATATTCCACACAACATGGCTTTTTCATTTCAAAATGGGAGTTTGAAAACACCCAATATTCTTTTTCAATTTCAATATTTTATCTTTGAACGCGTCGCCCAATGTAAAATAGATAAAAATGTGTCGCCGATTCACGTTATATACACAATTAAAAGTATTAATTAGAATTATATACATATAAAATCAATTTTATCGAAAAATATTTTTGTTGCTACCGGGATTCGAACCTGGATTTCTTAATATCGGATAATGCACGTTCCCCGGATTGAAACATTTAATTAGTATTTAAAATATCACAGACCATCTGTTCTGAATAATTACAACTTCACAATAAGACTGTGTTCTCCTTAATAACAATTAAATCTGTATATTATGTATAACGTTTTATTTATTATGTATTGATCGTACGCTGTCAAACGACACATACCTAATTAGTGTAAATATGGGCGAGGCGACTCATTGCAACACGTGTGCATGTGTTGTCATGCCACGCGAATCAATAATTAATCTGCTAAAAACTTCGTTTTTATTTCGCTTTCATTTTACACCTGCGAGAAACGCTGAACGCGAATGTTTTGGTACCTCGCCATCCGCCATTTTGTACCTCTCTGGCGGGCCTGTGTTTCAGAAACGCCCGTCTGCAGCGAGCGGCGTCATTTTGCGTCACTTCCGCCCGACGTCACGTCCAATTAGCTGCACTGTTCGCGATACTCGCGCTAATCAGCGCCCTGTGGAGTGTCAACTGTACTAATGGACGTATTGTGGCGTCTTGTTATCATGAAATGTGGCTGTATCAGCTTGTGCTAAAGATCTCCTGGTTTGAAGAGATATTGACTTGGACGCGTGCATATGTCAAAGGAACTTAATATCAACTTTCAAACGACGGAAAGAAAGAAATAAAATTTCTTTAATATACGTGACCGTGAATGTAGTTCAATGTCCAAAACGACGATGTTATATGTTACAACAATATTCTTACTATTTTCAAATTAAGCTGAACGTGCGATGAAAACAGTACTACCTCAGTGGCCTTTTGAGACTGTTTTCCAACGAGAAAAAAATAGTCTCGCTAATAAGGCAACATATTATGATGATGGAGTCTGACGACATTGATTCGAGTCCCGGTGGAGCTGTATTTTTCAATAGATCATTTTTTTTCATACAGTTTCCGTACCGATTAACTGAATTCCTACGTTTGAAATAATAAATACTGATTATATTCCTTGGCTACTTTATATTTCGTTGAAGCGTTAATCTTCTTCACTATCTTGCTGAACGTTTCGGGGTTTAACGTGACACAGGGCTTTTCCATCTATTTCAGTCTTTTGCTACGGATTCAGCGTTTCTTCGCAAAGCCTTTTTTGCCAAATGTAGAAACTAAATACCTGTAATACTTAAGTAACCATTATTATGAGCGGTTGTGCTTCGTAGAACACAACAAACAGGTATTTGAAATAAACAATAAGAAATTTCACAATCGCGTGTAATACTCGACAGATCGTATTTTACATTAAAAATAATAAATTAAATTAAATTACAATTATTATAAATTTTATCAAAACCATGGATGAATTAAATGGAATAGATACAGAACTCTATATATTACTGTCATTGACTCATGGGATTTGTGATCTTTCCCGATTTCTCTCATATTCCATACTTCAATTATATTACTGTAAATACCAGTAGCGGTTATGTACACTCCGTACTGCCAGCAAGAAAAAACATTAGGTATAACGTTGACGGCCCATTTAAACTGTGATCAGGCGGCAGTCGCCCTTTGGACAAGAAACATGGCGAACGTGTATCACCACCACAATGGTACATTTAACAATGACACACAATGTATTTATATCATGTCTGATTGGGTATTTACTTGCGTTAATTTTAATTTTTTTTATTAATAGAGATGTGCTCACGGGATACGGCTCACACCATTATTTACTACTTTAATTTCATGTCTCCTGAAACGAGTCTCGAACCCCCGACCACTTGATCACCAGGCCAATGTTTTAACCACCATACTAACAAGTATGCTATCTGCTAGTAATGTTATATTTATACTCTGTAGGATGTGCGTAATGTTCGGTTGTGTTCGGCAATTAAGTATTTTCCAGGGATATCCCTATTCTTCTAGTAACATATTTATGATAATTTTATTTACCTATGACATTTTGTTTATCTATGTCTGTCGGTATCGCGTAGTCCACTGCAATCGCGTGCATTTCAGTGCAGTGATAGAATTTTATATATTTAATTAGTTAATAATAAATTGTTATTTGTGTATTTGAGCTTATCTTCGTTGAGCGGTGAATTAATGGTGTGTCGTTCGTTCATTGCAGACTTTATAAGCTTACACAACATATGTGTACTCTCTGTCACGTAGAAGTAGTTTTAAATCGATCGCGGTGTGTTTAAATTACCCGTGCATAGGAAGAGAGTTATACAAAATAACCTTTTTTTGTTTTGTATATACCTGTGTATAGATTTCGAGATAACGGTCGCGTCCGAGTCACGGGTAAATATCCGCCCTCGGGTAATTGGTGCCTACGCCGTTTACGTATACAAAATTTTGTTAAGTGTAGTATTGTTGATTTATGAAAAATGGCTTGTGTATCGTTTGTGCCGTACCTGGTGTCGTGTAATACGCCAGGTATTATTGAGCGAAGCGAGTAATCAATCGATCTGATATCACGTGACGAGAGTGCTGTCCTAAAATCGTATTCTTCGCAGGCAGACTCTGTATCAAATATTGTGAGATACTGTATTGCGTCGATTGTAAGACGCACCCGTATTTTTCTAAGCTGGAAAGATAAAAGGTGAATAAAATCTTTATTATATAAATGAAAGACATCATATTACACAAATTAGTTTGATATAGCATAATCGGTTAATGCACGTTTCCCGGATTGGAAGAAATCCAGGTTCGAATCCCAGTAGCAACAACAATATTTTTCGATAAAATTGATTTTATGTGTATTTGTATTAAAACTATCACAGATCTATGTTCTGAATAATTACAACTTACTATAAAAATGGACAGATTACTTCAAAGGTATTTGAGATTCCGTAAATATAAAGAATATGGCTTTCAAATAATGGAACGATAGATGTATTAATTTGAAATGTTTAACATGTAAGTTCGAAAATTTGTCGTTAATCCACTGTGTTGGTATAGCATAATCGGTTAATGCACGTTCCCCTGATTGGAAGAGATCCGACAATATTTTTCGATAAAATTGATTTTATAAGTATATCTTTCAAATGAATACATTTAATTTGTATTAAAAATATCACAGACCTGTGCTTTTTTGAATAATTACAGCTTCGCATTATTTCGCATATTTAATTGTTTTTGAGGGCATTTTGTGCAACAATTAAGGGCACAATTTTGTTCAAAAATGATCATTTGATCGTCACCAAGTGACTGACGTGTCCCAACTGTGCAGCAGCCCACTGGGGGTGGGTTCCGAGGATCGTCAACTGAAGTGCATTTTTGAAATTGATTGTAAGAATAAAAGAATAAAAAATGTGTCTCGTAATCGATGTAATGCTGTATTTCGCAATAAACCAGGATGTTAGAAGAGCTTTACACTCGCATAAAAAATGTCCCCATCAAGGTGTATTATATGTACATCAGATATACAAATCAACTATGAGAACATCCGATCAAAATACTTTAACGTCGGGTCCATGGTCAAGATTCTGCATCATTCCGTTTTGAGTTTACGTGTGGCATTAGAGGCAGTGTAGACCGGACTGACTCGACGCTGTGCGCACGTGTCGAGTCTCAAATGGACGAATCGTACGATTCTCTGAATTTATCTCAACTAGTGTATGTGCGACTTGTCGCATCGTGTCTCGTGTATAAAACACGACAGATCTTTTCCAAACCTGTTGCGAGTGCAACTAAAATTGAATGAATATGTTCGTATCTTTTGTGGAAATGTTTGTTTTCAATCTGCGCTATCTACACCTGCGTGCGTAGTAAAAGTGTACAAATAATAATTTAACAGTAGTTAAATTCCGATAAGTTACAACTCTTAAGTGCCTACGAGATTGTAAAATAGCGTAGAAATATCCACGGTCAAAAATGAAATATAAAAACAGCAAATCGGATAAAGTGTACGTTAAACATGCCTACTTGTTTCTCGCAAAAAAAATTCCTGTATTTAATTTTTAAAATGGCTCAGTTTTGAATGGTTTTTTTTGATTAATAATAATTATTTATTTATTTTTTGATTCATAGTACAGTGTGTTATATTGTTATAATCGGATAACATTGCAGCAAAGTAAGACATGTTTCGGTGCCCTGCCTGCTACATAGCAGACAGTGCTTTTTCGGTATAGTAGTAATGTTCAATGTACAAAAATATATATATATATATAAAGAGTATTAACGAGATAACATAAAAATACAACGTAAAACTTAAAGTAAATGCAATGTACAATGTATCAAAAATAAAAATAATAAAAAGTAGTATGAGAGAGTGAACTTATGTAAAATTGTAATGTTCAATATTTTATATCTTTTTAAGATTGAAAAAATTTCAGTTAAATAATATATAATACTAACACAACTACAGAGAAAAGTATAAAATGCAATATTAAATATATCGGTTCTGTTGTAGCACTTTTAATCTCAAGTTTGGACGTTTAAAAGTTCTTGGGCGTAATTTCTCCCCATTATTTCGTGGAGCCATAACTACACTTTTCTTGAAAAATATGTAAGACTATGTTTGCAATTTATCACATCTGAATTTAGACTGTTGTATATTTTTGGTGCTAGAAACAAATGGAATCTTTGTGCAAAAGTTTTGTTTAATTTTGGCACGAGATAGTCACAGTTAGCCTGTGTGTCTTTGTTAAGTGAGGATGGGTTTTTATTTCTTCATTTTACTCCAATGAGAGTAAGTCGTTATCATGGTTCCTGATGTTGGATATTGAGGATGACGGCGTTGATGATCCGGACGGTCTGCGGTCTTGTGTAGTTCAACAGCGAGCTCTGCATCACAGCCCTTACGGTGTTGGCGACGCGATCTGGACCGCCAATTTTTCCATGATATCTTCATAATAATATTGGATAATTTATGATGGTGTAGGCAAAGAGTTCCATGCTTTTGGGTCTGCCATCGCAAATGTCCGTTTATTGATTGCTTCTACAACCCTTTCTGCAGTTAAAATAGAGACTGACCTGACTGTTGTACGTCTACCATTCAAGTTGTCTGAGATGCATAGCTCTTGAAGATACAGAGGTGCTGTGTTATGTGTCACTTTGTGTATCAACCAGCTTTGAAATCTACTCAAAGAATTACTCTGCGAAACGGGGCCAATGTGCTTCACGCAAAAAGAATGTTATGTGAGAAAATGTTAACATTCCATATATTGTATTATCCGTGCTGCCGCAAAATATATTGTAGTCTATCCAGCTGGAACAATGGCAGGCCAGAAATACTGTTATTGTATTAGAAGTTCGTACCCGTGGACAGCACGATGCACAAATGCCTCAATCACAGCATGTCTTATGTGGATCATAAACAAAATATTCTTCCGATTCTTCGGCCACATTATGCGTCAAAGTAACAACCCAGAAAAGGGGATTATCTTGTGCAGTGGCGTGCACTAGGCATGGACTTAGGTTATGCTGTTAATATCGATGCAGTAAAAGCAATGGGTATTATCATTAGAGGTTGTATTCATCATTCACTCTTTCAGAAGCATGTTTTTGTGTCAGGATACCTGTATGAGTGTGCACTATTACTCTTATTCTTGGAAAGTTTTTCAAGTTATTAACTAAAGCAGTTAAAATATGTTATAATCTAAAATAATACAACGTTTAAAGTGTATTGAAATGCATACAGTCAAGTGCGCTTCTGAGACACACTTGCGGCGTTTTGTAACACGTCTATTAAAGCGATGACGTGTATTCAGACCACCGCGTGGTGCAAGACTTGCGTTTAGTTCGTATACGTTTGGGGCAGATTTTGCGACAAAACACATGCGCTGCTTTATTTGTAAACTTTTAATTATTCTACTACTTGTACGGTTCTAGTTAACATATTAACATGAGAACTGAATTATTTTCGTGTTAATCTACATACTTAATATATAATATATCAAATAAATCTTTAATTTACATTGATTTCGCTAAGATTATAGTTATGCACAGCTTTTATTATTGTATTGAGTGCACGACTTTAATCTTGGGCACAATTTTGGGCCGAGGAAAATCTGTAAGAGTTCTACAACAGTGGATAATCGCGCCGCATCTAGCCGAAGAGACCCTGGAGCTGGAGTCCAGCTGTGAGGGCGACTCGGGACCGGAACTTGTGGAGTCTCATCTGATTGAGGTCATTATATGTCAATATTGACATGAAGGAGGAGAGAATAATAAGTTCACATCACGATTAGTGATCGGATTACCTCGGGGGAAAGATGTCTCTGAATATACATGTCTAATGACACGACCAAAATATCTAAAGTTTCTGAGCCGTATAGTTGAAGATAGACACTCTTTACAATCGATGTATTCGTCCTGCGAGCTGACTACAGTATGCGGTGCATATGTCGAACACCACTTGTTTAGAACATCTACCGATGTCGTCGTGCGCTTCCGATGTCTCATAATTCAAGAATATGAGGATATGATTTAGCAAAATATATTTTCCTCTTTTAATTACGTCACGAGGCAGATAGAATATTCACAGTTTCATCCCGAAACATGTGATTCACGTACCATTCGTATTATTTCGCGGTTATCCCTACTTCTTGTATCAACATTCGTCTTCAGCATAAATCTTTCTTATTCTCATCTATCTTGATGATGGAACCTGCAATGGGATCCGAAACGTCGGCCAGAAAGGTCAGATATACACGGCATATTAGCCCAAAAAACTATACACCGAAGATTCGGAACGGCCGTGAAAACCTAAAAACATTTTTAACTAAGTTAAGGTTGCACGTGATTTATCCGTTCGCTCCTATTGGATTATTTAAAAACAGACTAGTAATAATAATCGCCGCTAAGGTAGCGAGAACCGAATTTATAACCTGTCGTCAGGTAGCACGTGTGTCACGGGAATGGTAATTTACGGTATTATTTAACCATGTCTAATTGAGTATTTGATCGCTTTATTTTATTGTAGTTATATCGTGGTAGTCCACTTCTCTTTTTTTATATAGATAAATAATTTCCAAGGGTTTGACGGTATTATTCCTACAAATTAATGTCTGCCTTGAGACAGGTGTTTACCCAATAGGGCAGACTTTCTGACTGAATATAGGCGCCCCTTGACATCATCAATATAGATATGCCAAGGAGCCGCTCACTTGGCGCTAGAGGTAGACAACGCGACACACAAGTATCAACGACGACGATGGGACGCAGAGAATTGACGGTTCTCGTAGAGTTGACACGCGTATGATAACGGTCATAAGTAAATGAAGAATGACTGTAGATTGTTTTTTTTTTTTACGATAAAACACGTGCTACTGATGCACGTCCTGGTGATGTCACAAATCAGCGCGACGGGCATCCATGACACAACACCATGATGTCATAACTCAAAAACCTTCGTAGAAAAATATCGGTATTTTTCTACCGTATCGTATTTATAGATTTTTTTTTTATTCAGTATTCCTTGTACATGTGTATACGTTATATTAAAAATGGAGGAGAATTTTAATAGCTCGTTTTATTTTATTTTTATTCCGCCATTGTTTTGTTTATGAACTGCTGGTAGTTTATTTGCTTTGGGCTCCGGCACGTAACGGATCCCGAGGGAAGCTGGAGGAAAGCCTATTGTTACCATAAAATTTAATGACATTGTTTTATGTAACTTTGACTTACGTAATTTGTAGACAGTGCTCTAGGTTACAAAAGTGGGTCAGGGTTTTGGGTTCGGTGGAGCAACGATTCGCGCTCTTTGAATGGCTGATCCTCAACTAAAAGCGATGTGGGCACCACCGGCACACGCGAAATCGAATCGTTTTGAGTTTTTCAAGTGCAACAAATATGAGTCTAATTTGAGTTGATGTTTTCGTTTGCGTCATTAAATCATGTTTATTATTATGTTGCACTTTTTCAAAACATAGTTCTGTGATATTTTAATACAAATTAAATGTATCAATTAGAAAGAGATATACAGGAAAATTAACACATTTAATTTGTATTAAATTATCTTTCTACTTTTAAAATCAGCAATGTTATCTTTGTGGTTAAGATTCATATTTTTATTTATTTTCTTTGTTTTATTAACCACTAAAATGAGTTTAAATACATCTACCGGTTTCGAAAAATACCATTTTCTTCAAAAATTTTAGAATGGGACTCGTAAAAATTTTTTCCCTAAAAAAAAAAAATTTTTTTCCTAAAAATTATTCGAGTAAATTTGTATTAAGTAATGATTTGAGTTAGGTACTAAAAAAAAAAAATTTTAAAAATAGATTCTGTCAAAGAAACAATATATGTTTTAGTTAGTTATGACATCCTGAAGAAGAAAATGGTATTTTTCGAAACCGGTAGATGTATTTAAACTCATTTTAGTGGTTAATAAAACAAAGAAAATAAATAAAAATATAAATTATCTTTCATTACCAGCAAGAAAAAACACAAAGTTTTCTTGTAAATTGATTTAAAACACTGTTTTATTCCACTATATTTTATTGTATTAAACGTTGGAACGTTTTCGGGAACATCTTGCCATTATCAATATAATTCAACTAAAGTTAAAAACATTTTCAGACAATAATATGTGGTGTGTTTGGAGTTAATGGAGGTGGGGGTGGGGGTGGAGTTAAAATGGATAAGAGAGGGGATGTAATGGTTAAAATTATCATTTCTGTCGAATCCAATGGAATCAGATTTTTGTATTACGTGTAGCAAAATATTATTTATTATCTATTTATTGACGATTTTCCAATAACTATTTAATACTATTTAATAAGATTAAACTTAAATTAAATTTTCAAATCTTACTGACTAGTATTTGTCATCTGTCATAAAACAATTAAGAATCTTCTGTGTATAGTTTTCTGGACTAATGTGCCGTATATATCTAACCTTTCAGCGCCCTGATGATGGACCCTGCAATGGGATCAGAAACGTCGCCCAGAAAGGTCAGATATACACGGCAGATTAGCCCGTAAAACTATACACAGAAGGTTCGGAACTCCCGTGAAAACTAACTAACATTTTTAACTAAGTTAAGATTACTTGTCATTTTTCCGTTCGGTCCTATTGGATTATTTGAAAACAGACCAGTAATCTGTCGCCAGGTGGCACGTGCGTCACGGGAATGGTAATTTGCGTTATTATTTAAATATTTCAGGAATATGTCTGATTGACTATTTGTTTGCTTTAATTTATTGTAGTTGTATCGTGGTAGTCCACTCCTCTTTTTTTTTGATAAATATTAAATTTCAACATTGAAAAATAGGTTTTACGGAAACACCCTCCGGTGGTTACATTCTGCCCCGCCGTATCACTATTGCACCCAGTCTCTGTCAACTCTTTTACATCACATCGATCAATCGTTTCGTGGCCTCCCGCCGGTGAGTCCACGAGCTGGTGGTCTCCAGCATAGCGATCTCTCGGGCCACCTACCGCCGCTTTGGTTGCCAACGGCCCGTATCCATTTTAAATCGGTGATGGCCTTCATGATATTATTTTTAGTTATTGAATTATTTTGAATCTATTTTATTTATTATCATTATTGTCCTTTGCGCAGTTCAATGTCAATTTAAAAAATGTCCTCTCAACCAATCGCAACTGGCCACGTGAGATTAAAAAGTTTTCATGATATTTGTCTAGAATATTAGGTTATGTTAGCTGTAACCCGTGAAACCTTATATATTGCGCTTCCCCATCTATTTCTATGACTTTCTAGATGTATTGAAAGGAGTGTCATTATGGCTGTATGGTGCTTGATTGAACTGCCAGGTCTGTGAGACGCGAGCGGAGCAAAAACAAACGTGTTTTTAATATCTCTAGTAAAGTAATGATTATCTTATATAAAAAAATATATTTAAAGAAGGTGACAAAACCAGTGACTTATATTTGAATACTAACTGATATTTCACACCAAGTAATTACAAAACCATTCTAGTCCATGTTTCTCATCTGCCTAGAATACTTAATTTCTACAACACGAGAACTCGTCTATTGACGCAAATCTGGATACAGGCTCAGTTTTAAAGTGAAATTGTATTGTAACCGGTTAATAGTGATATAACATGCTTGTCAAATTTGCACTAGTCACGTGACTAGACTTCGTTGACCTTGGAACCCACGCACTTGTTTACTCACGTTAATTGCATTTTTTATTCCAACGTTTCTAATTTCTAAACCATAAAAAAATGTATGATATAACGTGTTATTCACGTAATTGCCTTGCAACGTTTTTACATTGTACCTTAATGTCATAGTAGAACTATCTGTCAGGGTCATTAACGACCTTTTGAATTAATTTTGTTTTTTTTTTTTATAATTTTTAATGTGATATGAATAAAGTAATAAGTTATGTTTACGTTTACAATTCATTACTAAATAAATCATTTAATTTGTATTATTAAAAATACCACAGTACTGTGTTCGGAAATTGTGTTTTCATTAAAAATTTAACACAACACATTGAACAGTTCACATTAAACGGATTTCAAATGTGAACAATTCAATTAAGTCAGTCCAGTACGTATGTACCAAGCAATCTATAACTCGCCCACTGTAAGTCAAGGTTGTTATTATTTGTCATTGCGTTCTGAACCTTAGAAATCCACCGAACGTTGTGATTCACCCGCTGAGAAACGAGAGCAGATCACGTGACATGAGATATTTAATCTGAGATTGCACATCGTCCATTCGGATGGAGCCCGAAGTGAAGTAATAATATGTAATTTACCTCACGATTGCTCGTCTCCACTCCGCCAACTGCGCGCGTTTGTAAATGCGTGTCAACGCTATAATATGTATGTAAAAATAATATACCTAAATACAGTCAATAATTTAGTATTATTAGTGATCGCAGCCGGTCGTAATAAATAAAACATTATTTTTATTACAGAATATGCTTTTTCATAATGGATGGATATAAATGAAACAATATTTATAATCGCGTCTAGTTTAATCCTTCATCTGTCGATGAGAGTGACTGTTTCTCTCGAAACTCGAGTAGTGCTAATAAACTCAAGTAGAGTTATAACATTGTTTCATTTATATCCATCCATGTTATAGGATGTTCCCGGGTTTGGGATGTAATATACAATGTAATATTGTTTTTATTTTATTTAATTTTTTAAATAGCAACGTTGCGAGCAAAGTAAACACTTCATCCATTTCCCTATATGATTCATTAATTTTCTATTGTATTTATAGCAGGCAGTGCTTTTCCGTGCTAATGGACAATAATATTAAATAATATGTAGCAATATTTTCGTATAAATTTCACATAATACATAATATAATACATGCAAAATAAAACAAAAACATAGATGGTGATAATAACGAACGAAAAACTATAAATTATTGATAACAATTAATATTAAAAAATGTATTGTTTTTAAGTAAGTAAAATTAAAAATAAAAGACATTGTAAAAATAGCGTATCCGTGACTGACCGACCATTCATTGGATACAAATCGTGACTTAGAAAAAATATTGTTTCTGCGAATTCCATGGCAATGTATAATATATATGTAGCGCCTAATTCCAAAGCCCTCTAAAACGGATTTCGAATAATTTGGTTAAATATGCAGTTATGTAGATTTTTTTCGTCAGCTACATGCAGAATACATTGTTTCTCGCAAAAGCCACTTAAATCCATTAATATTGCATATTCAAAATCAGGATTTGTTTCAAAATACCCCAAAACAGACAGAGTATAAGTTGCTATTCCCCTTAAAATGAAATCAGTCGATTGACGTTTGTTGATAATCACCTAATCTAAAATCCAGTATGGCTGCCAGAACAATATATACAGAAAAAAAAATTCATTACAGTATTGTATCTTTAAAAAATGCTGATGTAAAAACAAACATTTTGTACATTTGCTTTCAAAATGTACGTTTTCATCTGTAACTCAAAAACACAATAAAGTCGTTTTAAGGGGTTTTTGGAATTAGGCGCTACATTTTTTTTTAATTTATTTAATTCTTAACACAGTGCATACATAAGCGCTCCTACATATGCTCTAATATAAACAAGATTAAAGTATTTTCTTTTACTAAAACTTATATTTTATATATCTGGTCAGTTTCACTTTAAATCTATTCAAATTTCTCCTTATTTTTTCTGGAATTTCATTAAAAAATCTTCATCGCACTATACATCATCGATTTCTGAGATTTGACCTTCTTCCTGAATGGCAGTCTCAGTATATCCCTTTTTTGTACGATGCTCATGCTCATGTTGATTTGCATCAATTTTTCGTATAAATTCCGCCGATATTTTCTTATTGAGGATTTTATAAATGAATACCATTATATTACAATATATTTTCTGCTTAAAGGTCATCATATTCAGATCTTTCAGCATATGTGTTTATGTATGTGACTTCAAACTGAGATATTGAGTTTTAAAATTTTTAATATAAATTCTTCAATATTTTCTGCGGAAACTAAACCGATTTTTGATTTCGGGCACGGTTTTGTAAAATAAGTAAATAACTCATACATATTTTTTATGCTATATGCTATGTACTAATGTAGCTTTATTTTCTTGGTATCTCCTAAATTAATAGGTGATTTTACATGTTTATTACACATTTTAATTATTGTCGGGATTATGATAGTAAAAATATTTTTATAAAAAAGTCAATTTTTACAAAATATCAGATGATACTTTGTTGGTCACAATAAATAGGCAGATGCTTTAAGATTAAAAAATATATATTATTGAGTATGTATCCTAATTTCACACGCTAACATTCACCATCGTCTATGTCACACTTAGTAACTTTTTCTTATATTTTTGAAAATGATTTTTTTATTATGGTATGCCATGCATAACGCGCTTGCATCACAACCACGTACAATAGAATTTGATTATTTTTATAATGAAACTAACCTTTTGATAAATAAAAAAATACACGAAACTTACCAGAGACAACTTAAAAAATTTGCGTACTGAACCCAAAAACAAATAAAATCACCGACAAAAGAAATAAATGTAGACTTATCTAGGCCAATAAACACAATTAATATGCAATGACAAATATATAAATAATTAACAAAGGATTAAAATACTGACCAAACTTACCACTAAATTTAAAAGATTACTAGAATCTAACGATATGATGCCCGATATGACAATAACATCAGACTTCAGTATTAAATACTAATGCTCTAAAAAGGCAACGACTGGAGTGAAGCACATATTATAAAATCAATCAAAAATAAAATCACACAAAATAACCTCATAATTACTAAAGCCGATAAAGGAAATATTAGTCATATTATTTATCTATTTCAACAAGAGTCCGACCATTCAATACAGTCCGTTGCGCTGGAGCGGGAAATGAGGATATAAGAAAGATTATTTTTTAATAAAGTTACATTACATCTGCGTACTCCGGCACGTCGATAAGGATGTTATATTCTCAGACTCGCAAGCAGCTCTTGAATCCCTCTTTGCTAATTTGAAAGTTTGGCTAGACAATGGGATAATCTGCTCCATCAGAAGATGTCTATTTAATTTGGACAGCAACAATAAATAATTTAATTTACATTATTGGTATTATTATTTTTTATATTTTACATATATACATTTTTTTTTCTCCTTAAATATTTTCACATTATATGCTATGTATGTATTCGATCTTACTGTGTTTTGCCTTCGATGAGTTTTGGTTTTATAAAATATATTAGTTTATCAATTTACCCTAAAACAGGCTTGCCTAGTTGGGCAATGTATTTAAATGTGTGTAAATATGTAAATATGATACATTTTGAAAGAAAAATTCAGCTACAATACTATTATATTATATTAATGATAACAAAGAAATAATCAATGCTATCAAAAAATACTTTAAAGATGAACATGTATCCCGAAATTCATCATATTTTTACATCGTTGTCATAAATATATTGCAATCCTCTTCTCTGCATTGTATTGTATCATTGTAATTATAACAGATTAATAAATAATAAATAAAATTTTAAAAATTTAAAAATCACATAGTTATCCATTACGTAATATTGTACATAAATTATTTTCAGTTTCAGAACTGAAACTGAAAATAATTTGTGTACAATATTACGCAGAACTGCGTGAAAAAAATGGGTATGTTTAAATGTGTATGTGAAATAAGTCTTGTAGTATGGAGTTAATTTCAATATTCGAGTATTTTTATAAATTGTGACAAAAAATCTTAAAAAAATCTATGTATAGTATTTAGATGATGTTTTTGTTTGTGAACTTTTATAATTGATTCATTTAACGGCAATTGGTTTCGATACCACTGTGTCGTTGTTAGGACGGACGCAGTCACATTTTTTTTTAAAATTAATGATTGTTCAAATCGCATGTTTTGTGGAAGAAAAATATTTTTACGTTTATTTTATAACGAGTTATTAAAACCCAGGTGCAAATGAATAATTTAAATACAATAATGACCTACCTATCGTTCAACACCATTACAGAATTCCAATTTTCAAATTTATGACACTATTATTCGTTTGTTTGTTTACTATTGATATTTCGATCCAATGAAATGTATCGATTTCCTCGTTTGTATCATACAGACAGACATTGGGATTTTATAACGAGTGTTTACAACCCGTCTTAAGACGGACGCGACAGACGTCAGACGGATGGTTTCTGTGGAAAAATTAAATAATTTATATGATCTACGTGTAATTAGTATTCCAATATTAAAATTTCTAACAAACTATTTTTAAAGATGTACTTGCAGAACAAAAAGATCACATATTCATATTTCAAAGGAAATTGACACTTCACACCAATGAAATACAGTCGAACTCGGTTATATCGAGCACGGTTATAATAAAGAAATACTTATTATTACTTTGATTCAGGCCTGTTTTCATACAACTCTCCACTAATATAACCTACAAAAATATTGTTAACAAGTGAACAAAATACACTACACAGTCTAAAAACCCTAATTCTTGATGACGTTCCTTTTTGTTTACGATTTCTTTCAGGTTTGTGAATTCTTAAAAAAAAAAAAACAATGAGTGTTTATTTTGTGTGCGTAGTAAGTAGTAGTAAGTTTTAAACTTTTAAACGGAGCAGTATTTTGAATTTTGTTAAGAAATAATGTGATTGAATGTACTAATTTACTTTAAAATGTTTTTGTTCATACAATTATAGATTTTTCATTTTTCATATGTATTTAACTTACTTTTAATTTTATTAGATATTAAATATTTTTTTGTAATAACGAGTAACGGTTACCTGGTGGAGTAGGTTTACCTGGTCCCTTCGTACTCATTATGATCAAGTTTCAATCAATTTCACCACCTGTGACAGAACGACATTGGGACATTTTTATGAAAGAGTCGTATGTACAGAAAATAACAGTGCTATATAAAATATATATTCGAGTTTTTTAGCATAAAATAATATTATAATAAACCTATATCTGCCTAGACTCTTGCTAAACTTGCCTTGAAATAAGCATTCCTTGTAATGAAGGATAGGGAATAGGCCCTTCAGTGGGCAAGTTGTTAATAAAGTTATATATCTAGGAATATTTGCCATGCCCCATAATGATATCACCCAGAAAATCAAGAGAAGAATCACTCTAGCCAGTAGACGATGTTATGGTCTCCAGAGGCGTTTTAAATCATGACGCTTAAGGAAAACCACATTCGAATTATACAAAACACTCATCAGGCCAGTCGGTATTGATCTACAGTTCAGAATGCTAAACTACATATTAATATCTCGTTTGTTTTCACTGTGAACTCAAATATGCTTTTTCTTTTAATACTTCACCGTACATTGTATTTATATAAACATTATAATAAATTAGATAAATCACATAAAAAAAAAATCTATGTATAATAATCGACGAAACCGAATTCTTTTTGCTAGTTTTATATATTTTTGCTATATGAGCATATGTGAGCAGCTACTGGACAAAATCTCTTAGAAAAACAATTCGCATTAAATTAAAAGTTTCCCTTAGAAGTTCTACTAAAATACATTATTTTTATCAAATCTAACGAAAATGTTTTCGTATTTTTTCCCTAGTCCTTTAGATCTTCATATCAGCGCGCAGCAGGATCATGATTCCTTACAAAAAACACCTCGCAATCCTTACGGGGACTATCTTTCGACATCATTTCTCCATTTTACCAGAATTTCGTTTTAATGGAGATCATATTTTAATTAAAACGAAAACGGTTTCGACTTGAAAGTTCATTAAAATTTAGTTAATATGTATTTATTTAATATTAGTACATTAAAAATATGTCCATACGAAAATTGGTCGAATGGTTTACATGAATAAATTTTGAAAATACAGTTAACACTAAATAATTTTCGAAATTTCGGCAGTTTTACTATATTTATTTCATGTGTGTATAATATACATTATTATTCTCGCCTTTTTCTAGTACATATTAATATAGTCGAATGAAAAATTATTTTTAGAATTTTCTTTTAATATTTCGTATTTAATAATATTTTAAAATTTATAATCTTTTACTGACCCTGTATAATTGAGAGTCGACTGTATCTACAATATCATTTACCGATAAGTGCACCTCACAAAATCATGGTGACGTTGAGACATATCATAGTTTAAATTGTGTACATATTTGTGAATGTGTTTAGGTGAAATGGAGTTGTTAAAATATTGGAGTAAAAAAATAATTAATTACATATATAAAAAAATATTAAATTGTTTCTTCTTTTTTTTAAATATTAATATTTTATTATTTTTTAATTTCTCAAATGACAAGAGTATTTAAAACGAAAATAAATAATCGATGCATATATTTAGTTAAACTCGTAAAAAATTAATAGGTCGTAATTTAGCGGTCGATAAATATTTTATCAGTGTAATTAAAAAAAGATTTGTTGATAATTTAATACGTGGGTAAGTTAAGTTAGAATAAATTATTTTCATTGATTATATTATTTTGATTGAATTTGTTGAATTATAATAATTTCTTAATTTCCTTGCAATAACTTTCTTAGAACCATAACTTGTATATATGTATTTCATAGGAAATTCTACTCAATTAAGAGATTAATGCACATAAGGGAATTCATGGAAATGAATGTGGTGATAAACTATCCAAGGAGGCCACTCTTTCCGGAGTTTTCCCATATCAATCCAATATCCCGATGTATGACAGATTTAATATGGTAAAAAAAACGTACGAATTCCATCTGGACTGCACAATGGATGGATCCAAATAATCATAAGGGTAATCGGCTTAAAATAATTCAAAGATCTATTCCCCGCGCTCCCTGGTTCTCCAAAAGGAAAGTCTCCAAAATAACAATATCAGATAACTCTAGAATTGGGCATTGTCAGGTAGCCTCACATTTATTCAGATTAAACTTAATAGATTCCTCAATGTGTGAGTGTGGTGCCGAGGAGGAAACCGTTGACCATATATTTTTTGCCTGTCCATTCCGGATCGCAGGTTTTTTTATACAGCAATCTCGTCAATGGTAATTTTCAACTCCCGGTTAACTTGTGTCATCTTCTTTCTCTTAACTCGCCACATTTAATCCATACAATAACAAATTTTTTAAACGATAATGGTATAGACTTGTAATATAATATTTCTTATTCTATAATATTATTGTACTTTTTTCTATAAAATAAAGTTTTAACTTGATTGATGGCACAAATCACTCTTGAGGGTGGATTGCCTGTTTAAAATAAAAAGAAGAGATTAATAAATGAGTTAATAATTATTAATTAATAGATTTTAAATGTATTTTCTTAAATGTTATCCAATGTTTACCAGAAATCGAAGACGTCGGTGAAAGTCTTGGCGTGACCTGATAAATCAGATACTCGATGATGGTCCTGTTTGTAATCTGAATAATCAAAGAGCACGCATGGGTCTCTGCCTACCCTTGCGGGGAAAAGACGCGATAATAAGTGAGCTAGTTTGGAACAGACAAATTACTTTATTAGTGATAATTTAATTTTTTTGCTACAATATTTATAAATTGCATGGGTTTATGTTTTATAATGTGAAAGTTGTTCGGAACATGGGTCAGATTAGGGGTTTTCTAGAAGTTATAATAAATTATTATGCAAAGTAAGACTATTCATCGCTTCGTACAACTCCCCGCGGGGATAGGTAGAGAGGATAGAGCGCCACACTCCTCTGTTCTGACACACAATTCTCGCCTCATCCACATTCATGCATCTTCTCATACAAGCTCGCCGATTGTTAGGGCTTCTAACAGAACCATCCTACATTATCTGGTTTACATGGTCACTTGCGTCATGTATCTTTCTCTCCCCATTCATCCGTTGCATATGACCAATCCACATAAGTGATCATTTACTAATCTTACTGACTATACTAACATCAGCTTTACATTCTTTCCTTATTTCTTCATTCTTTACTCTGTCATAAATAGATTTGCCACATATACGCCTAAATGATCTCATTTCCATTGCATTCAGTCTACTTTCGTTCCTCTACAACGTACAATAAGATATATAATAAAAATATCCTACATATATATAATTCCCTTCTCCGTCCGTCATTGCGTTCGTGTCACAAAGCAACATAAAACACGCATATATTGACACACGAGCCAATAAAAATAAACAATATCTATTGTCAATTCTCTCACGCGAAAGTGTGCATCTATCGCTTCAAATAAGGTAAATTATTTTGCTGTTGTAATTTTAAAAAGGCCATCACAAAACGTGAGAAAAAGACTTAATTGGCCATTTGAAAATCATTCACACCTTTTTTTACTTTAACAAAGGCTCAGCTTGTAAATAAAATCCAGAAAAGAATTGTGCTCGCATCCTTTTAAACAAGGGACAATTCATTTACTTTTCACGATACCGTCTGAAGCCCGCCCTTGCCACCAGGTGCCAATCATTTGGAATTCCGTGTAACGTTCTTCGGTCCGGTCCCGTTGGCGACTTTGCCTTACAGGTTTTCTGGCGAGGAATGTGACTCGACCTTTTATGTCCCTGCTGCCGCCGCGGCTTGGAGAGTGAAACTTTCCTTGCGAGTTCCTTTTTCCTACATGCCCGTAACGCTAAATTTAATTTAAGTGAAAAACGCAACCCAGCCATGACAACTTTGGTTTGTTCCATCGTTAGCTTCATAACAATTCTAGACCTTTCCACCGCTTGCTTCATAACTAGTCAATCCAATGCCGGGAGTTGGGCATTAATTATTTGCGAACGAAACGATAATGATTCAGCATACACAAGGACTTCATCGACGAAAACTCTAATCACCGTGTGGATAGAGATATTTCAAAAGCATCCAACATCTCGAAGGTCGTCAATCAACAATTTGAACATGATGATAATCCAACATGCTAATTTTGGTACCCAAAAATTAATCTAAAATATTAATGCCGCCATTCATATATACTGTAAATTGGACCGGGATCTCGCAATTGAATTCATCGGTCATATAACTGATCAAAATAACCCCGGTCCAATCGACCATTTTCTCCATAACAGCAGTGCTATAGTTGCTAACTAGATCTGAATAGACATATGTACGAGTATCAGTATATATTTTAATTAATTCCATAATACTGCGCACAAGACAGGTGCACACATATACAACTGTTACTCTGATCCAGTGATATTGTTTTAAATAACCTAACGTAATTTACCTTATAGGAATGTAATCTATCCTGAGGTAACTTATCTAACTAATGTTATATTACAATTGTCTGTGTGTGCATCTGTCTTAAGTGCAGTTGTCATGTGTGCAGTTGTCCGGTCATCATTTATATTAGAAATGAGTAGCTTGTTGGTCTGGTGGTTGCGGCGTTCACGCCTCGTTCCGGGAGACCAGCAAGAGTTAGTCCTATTTTCATGGTACAAGCGTTTAACTTTGTTTGAAAATAGTAAGAATACTGAAGTGACGTGTATTCCGTGTACGCATCTCTACTTTAAAAAAAAAGTTCACGCAATATTGTGATACATAATTTTCAAAAAAATAAACAAAATCTTAACTACTAAACTTTAGACTGCGACACGTACTAAATTTTTACGCTGAAGTAAACCGAATGCCAAGAGTCACTAATTCCAAATAGTCGCTAATCTAGAACTAATTTATCTTTTACTGAATTAATTGATCCGCTGGGTGAAGGCCGCCCTACTACTCCCTACTCCCTTCAATCTTCACCATGTCGCTCCCACTACTCCGATAATTTCGTTTATCCATCGAGACTATGGACGTCACGGAAAGCTGCATTCTCTGCAATTAGAAAGCGGTCATCTTGGCTACGTAACCTCAAAAAATAATGCAATGTCATCAACAGAAGAAGGATAACATTCGTGAATATTATTTCTTCATCGGCTATCTTATTTTAAATCTTGTGTTGTATTTATCTGACACGCGATTTTTTTTTAACGAATTCGGCACGTACTTTGACCCACTTGTGGAAAAAAGGATCGCCACCGCTGGTGTTGACCGGTAGCCACTGCTGTAATGGGGCCAGCATGCGATGAATTGTCTCCATTGCTTAGTAATTATTGATTTTAAATGTTCGTTTTCATCAGTGTGAAATAATGTCGTACAACAAAATGCTCTGTGTATGTATATTTCTTATCAGCTATTAACTTATGTTGTGTGTGCCCAAGGCGACGATAGCAGACTAATTTGAATTCACCGATCGCTCTATACCGACTTGGTCATTTCTCTATACATGTCTGCCTCGGATTCCCGAAACGTGACGTACTCCTCACTCCCTTATCCGCTTTCAGGAAATTATAAAACCCTCTAAAAAAAATTACCTATGGGTGTGACACCTATACGGGGCGCAATATTTTCTAGGTAAATACAAATGTTCAAGCTGCGTGTGCCTAATATCAACCGTGTCAGAGATGCGAGCATTTTAAAAAGTCACGATTACGATTACAGTCGAACTCGATCATAACGAGTACGAAGGAACCGGTTAAATTTTCTCACTATAACCGTTACACGTTATTACAAAAAATATTTAATAACCAATAAAATTAAAAGCAAATCAAATACATATGAAAAATTAAAAATCAATATTTGTATCAACAAAAACATTTTAATATAAAAATACTGCTCTGTTTTAAAGTTTAAAACTTACTACACGCACACAAAATAAACACCCATTCACAAACCTGAAAGGAATCGTAAACAATGGGGAATCTCGTCGGCAGACGCTGTTTTCGATTTTATGATTTCTCAAGAATTATGGTTTTTAGACCGTGTAGTGTATTTTGTTCACTTGTTAACAATATTTTTGCACGTTATGTCAGTGAGGTGAGAGTTGTATGAAAACAGGCCTGAATCAAAATAATTATAATTATAACCGAGTTCGACTGTATTTTGATTAATTAAAATATTTTATGAATTATTTATATAATATTTACCAACCAGTTTCAGAAAATACATTTTCCTTCATCAGGATGATAAAAAAAAAACTAACTAATAATAATGAACCAACAAATTTAACTATAAATAACTCGTCGTGGTTTTTAAATCAAAGTTAATAATATTACGCTTCCCCGTCTACATCTGTGACTTTCTGGATGCTGGCTTCAATAGTGTCATTATGGCTGTATGTGGTACTGCTTGATTAAACGGCCAGATCTGTAAAAACGAATGTGTTTTTAATCTCTAGGTTAAGATTACTTAAATGTTTTGTTTTATATATAAACATATTTTAGCGAAATCGTATGTTGACATATGTCATATTTTCTTCCGTCTAAGGTAAGGGAGAAATCTTACTATAAAAATTGTCCATCCACGATTCTTATGTCATTTTTGTTCGTTTTGACAGCTAACTTACAAAGATAGAATAATTTTAATTACATCGTCATTTTATTTACGTGTAGTTTGTTTTAGGGAAAGCTCTATCATTGAAATATAGATTATATTGAGACCCTGAACGCGTAGCGGCCACTAACGGCTGCGATAGGCGACTTATCTACTAGTATACTATTTATTATTAAAATATATATTTTTTTTTATTTCTATTTTTAAATAAATAAAGACGTAAACACGGAATACGTGCCACATCAATATTATTACTATTTTCAAACTAAGCTAAACGCTTGTGCTATGGAAATAGGGCTAACTTGCTGGTCTCCTGAAACGAGGCGCAAACCCTGTGATCAATTTCTTTCGTAAATATTTATTTCGAAGTACTCGTACGTAGACATAAAAATTTACAATAATATTTCTTATAACTGTACACAATTTGTGCATACTCCTTGAACATTTTCGACTCGTAATTTAGTCAGATATTTCACAAAATATTGTGAACTATGAACTATACCTTGTATAGTGTCCATTACAATTAAACGTGAATAGAAGCGCGGGTGTTCTAATTTTGAAATACACTACGCTGTCAATGTAAATACTCGGTAGGAGGAAGCTAGGTAGACTCATGTCACGTACTTGCATTTCATAATATTTACATTCAGCGTACACATGTACGTACTAAAAAAAAATTAGTTAAGCAAATATTTAACTATATTAAATTATTATATTCGCACGTCCTTGTACGAGCTTTTTGGCTAATACTCGATCATTTATTTGCGTATTATTTCACATAAAAATTGATAATAAATTTCCGGGCTCAGTTAAATATTTTACTATGTACTTGAAAAGAATCGCCTATAATGACGGGAAATTAATTTTTTTTAATCATCGATTTAATTTATTAAATTAATAAAATAACAAGCAGTTTCAAAAATATAGACTCTTTGTATGTCAGTCGACATTGATGTCTCTGTCGTTCCATATTCTCGCACTCAAATAAATTGCCTCTTAAACTACCTCGCAGCCTGCTATCTGTGAAGTCTGTGGTGATTTATTTTTTATTTAATTTATTTATTTGACATCATTTTTTTATACATACAATGATATAATACATTTAATTTACTGTGTGGGGTGCAGTAGGTAATCCGCCTCTGCTATAGGGTGTCTAGCGGAAAAATTTCAAAATTAAATTGTAATTGCTCGTAAACCATCAGGGTCGCAATGAGTCACTGGTCGGGAGCGCACCGCGCGTTCGCGGTTGAGCAATATTTAAAGTGAAGTGATTCATTTTACTTTTTATTTTTGTACTTTAATAATCAGGCCCTACACGAAAATATCCGCCGTGAAGTTGCTGCCATTGAACCAACGCTTTGCTCACGCGTGTTCGCAAATTTAAGAGTCTAATTGCAAAAGCGTCTTTAGAGAAATGGACGCCATTTAGACGATATTGTTTATAAAACGTAAAATCCGTAAAATTTTGTATAAATAAAATATGAGAATTACATTGTAGTTTTTTTTTAAATTTAATATTAATCCTGAAAAATTTCCGCTGGACACCCTAAATAAAACATTATCCTGATTACTTTGCTAGACTACCGTCTGTGTTGAAGTAGACAGTTTTTTCCGTGTTATTTAATTAAAAAGAAAGTGTAAGATTCGATAGAGCTAAATAAAAAATAGAGTCAGTAAAAAAATGTAAAGTGAATAATTAGTGTATTGTATTGTGATGAAGCTGGAATGTTGAACAGCGATGCATCTGACTGAATCAGTCCATATTTGCGTAATTATTTTGTAAGTGAACAATTTCCAGTCAGTGTTAAGTGTGTTGTACAGTTTCGCAGCTAAAAGCATATAGAAACGTTGAAAGTATGTCGTCGCTATCGGAACTGGTGTGTAGATGTTTATTCGGTGTCTTGTGTTGTGGCCATGATTTATTTCTAAGGGCGAGTTATTGTATGAATGGAAATATTGCACGAGTCTCAACATATAAATTCGTCTAACGTCAAGAACACTGCACTCTTTAAATAGAAGATCTGGTAAAAGGACGGGCATTGTCTTTTGTGCTCTTTTAACCGACTCGAATATTATTTTTGCTGCTCCTTAAAAGGAGCTAAAATATGTTATAATATAAAATAATACCATGTTTAAAGTATATTGAAATGCATACAGTCAAGTCCGCTTCAAAGACACACTTGCGGCGTTTTGCAACACATCTGCTCGAGCGTAGATGTGTATTCGGAACACCGCGCGGCGCGAGACTTGCGTTTGGTTCGTATACGTCTGGGACAGATTTTGCGAAAAAACACATGCGCCGCTTTATTTGTCAATTCTAAATTCTTTCGCAACGGTTTTATTTAATACGTTAACATGAGGTCTGAATATTTTCGTGTTGATATACATACTTAATGCGTAATATATCAAATTAATATTTAATGTTGCCAACCAAACAAAAAGTGGTCGCCTCAAGTCAGTTCGCTAGGGCACGAGCGGATTTGCCCGACCGAAGTCGAGATCCTCACACTCGCTCCAAACCGTCGGTGGACACGGATTCGAAAGCCGGTACCGGACCGAGGGGTCGGGGCAGAAGACTGCTGGACGGCGAGGTTCCAAGGGATGAGGCGGGATGCAAAATGAAACACTTGCTAAAGGTGTATTCAGTGCACCGCAGTATGTAGTTTGTTGTGTAGAGACGAGACGTTTGACGAGAAGTGACCTCCATACTGCGGTGCGCTTCTATTTATTCAAGATGAGTGGACGTGCGCCGTTACCAGCGCACGCCACCCCAAAACCACCCACCGTACCAATCAGGGCGCGTTTACATGCCTAACCGCGCCCCAAGCGACACGGCGTTCGGCGCCGCCTGTCGGCCGGACAGCGCAACATTGCGCCATTTTTCGGTCGCGGGCTGACAGGCGGCAGAAGCCGTTTTCCGGAGACAAACAATGAAATATTACATTTATTTCGCAAAGTTTATAGTTATGCACAGATTTTTTTGATTGTATAGAGTGCACGCCTCTGATAAACACCCAGTAACCCTCAAACCGTGATGGATGGATAACATGACAATGAAAGTATTTGTATACCTGGGTAGCAATATAAATGAAAGATGGGATTATTGAATTGATAGAATCAGCATTAACTTTGTATAGTTTTATTATAATAGATAGACACAAATGAAACAACCATCACTCCACCTTCCACCAGTAACTCCTCCCCCTCCCGCTCCATCTGTCAGTGCCTGCTAATAAACTCAAGTAGAGTTATAACATTGTTTTATTTATATCCATCCATAACGATGGAATCCTTCTATTGAAATCGAATATCGTATTAAGCAAGCTCGTGTAAGTTTTATCTGCATAAAAAGATGTTCTACAGTCATATCTCAACATTCGATTGATGCTATGTGGTCTCGGTATTATTGAATGGAACATAATCATGGTTGCCTACCGAAGAAATGATAAAACTACTTGAAGCTTTTGAGATGTGGATCTACAAAAGAATGCCGAAAATGAGCTGGATGAATAGAGTTACGAATGAAGATGTTATATTACGGATAAATAACGAAAAAGAAGTATTTTATACAAATTAAAAATCAAAAATCTTAAATATCTTGGACACGTTATGAGATATCCACAGAAGTATTAGATCTTACATTACAATCTGATTTAGACAGATACAATTTCTTATATTACTTTTAATGAAGTCATAAAATTCTATCATGTATTATTTATTAATGTTAGTATTGACGTAACGTGCGTGCACGTAAAAAATAAGCCTCGTAAGATTGACTACACAATTCCACCTTAATTATTTTTATTTATGTTTCACCCTTGCGTGTGTATTTCTCCCCTTATCGTTCTTAATTCATTTGCGGAAACCGCCCTTAGTTGCGACTGCTGCTTCACTCATTAAGTAAACATTTATTATATTCGTAGTATATATACATGTAGTTGTCTTTTGTTTCAAAAATTCTTTTTTTTTTCTTCTTTTTGTTTTCCCGACTATAAAATATAAAATTAGTAATGATGATGAAAGACATGTAAAAATGTCTTCTTCTTTTAAATAGGCAATCCAACCTTCAAGAGTGATTTGTGCTATTAATCAAGTTAAATGTTTATTTTATAGGAAATATTATATTACAAGTCAATACCATTGTCGTTCAAAAAACTAACTATTATATAGATTAATTGTGGCGAAAGAAGATGACACAAGTTAACCGGGAGTTGAAAATTACCATTGACGAGATTGCTGTAAAAAAAAAACCTGTGATCCTCAATGGACAGGCAAAAAAGATATGGCCAAGGGTTTCCTCCTCGGCACCACACTCACACATTGGGGAATCTATTAAGTTCAATCTGAATAAATTCGAAGCTACCTGGCAATGCCCAATTCTCATTCTACAGATATTTAATATTGTTCTTTTGGATACTTTCCTTTTGGTGAACCACGGGGTGCGGGGAACAAATCTTTGAATTATTTTAAGCCGATTACCTTTATGATTATTTGGATCCAGTCCAGATGGAATTCGTACGTTTTTTTTACCATATTAAGTCTGTCATACATCGGGGTATTGAATTGATGAAGGAAAACTCCGGAATGAGTGGCCTCCTTGGCCAGTTTATTGTAAAAATGTCCTTAATGATATGAAATCATGAGATACTAGAATTTACATTTAAATTCTTTTTTTTTAAATAAAATATAATAATTGATTGAGTTTTTATCACCATGATGAGCAATGTTTTTGTAGTAATGTTTTTTCTAATGTTTAATTTTTTTTTCTGCCAATATACTATATATCGCTGTATAGTGAAGGGGTGCATTCTATCCAAAAATACGTTGTTTAAATTATATACCAATGTATTTTCGTCATCTTCCTATCCTCGGTTAATTTACAACATTTATTAACGATATCTAAATCAAGCGGCGTAAAATTGCAGTCGCGCTTCCGTCGAATCACATTCGTCACCCGTTTCACGACCGTCGCAAATCACCCACGCGGTTCCTCGCGTCAGGGGCAGGCAGAGAACGCCAACTTGTTGACGGTTAATTGATTTTTCAATCAAGACGGATTGATCGCTTTTCTAATAATAAATTTACATTTTACGTTAGATCCGATTACGATATATCGTCATTGTTCTCATGAACGTTGGCGTTCTATTCTAATCGTGTAACTCTGAAGACCCCGAGTTTTAATATGAAAAAAGAGATTTTTTTTTAATTTTTTTTTTTAAATACATTTTATTTTATTTTAAGGAGACATTGTAAACAGGTCGACAATGACAATACAAAACTAGATTTTGGTAGGTAATGGTCGCTTCTCGGCCACGAATAATGTTTACGTAAAATCTTTTTTTAATGCTGAAATTATTTTAAAATATAAAATAACGCGACGTGGACTGACCTAAGTAAGGCGATTAAATATGTAGGTAAATTGTGTAGGTACTTTGAGGATATGATTGAGTGTGCGATTACCATTGAATGTTATGTTTATGAGTGCTCGGTGCCCCCCATAATAAATTACACCCAGCGCTCACCTGTTATTTTGAATAATATCCCGAAGTGTGTGTGCTAGAATAAAAAAACTACTTACAATTGACAGACGTTTATTGATGATCGTTGCACAGTTACAGTTAGAAGTATGTGCAGTAAAAAATCTACAACGTGAGATAAGCGGCTGGGTGGCTGCCGGTGCATATTATTGCTGTCGGTTAAGTCGCGGAATAATTTTCGTGACACTTACGATTACGGAAGTATGACGTCACATTAACATAATCTCTGCGGTATTCCACGGTCGTCTCTCATGCCCCATATATCCGTGCCTGTCAATGTAGGAAGCTTCACATACTTTGAACGTGCTGGCATACTCGATATGGCTGTCGCTCGTATTCAATTTTATCTACTCCATTATTTGCGCGATATTGATCCCTATATCGCATTCCGTTAAGTGTACTATCGCGTACGCGTCTCCCTGCATCTCGGCCATTAAAATATTATATATGCGGGTAATACTACCGGATCGTAACCAGCATCTGCTTTCAATAGCGCCTACCTTCGTCGTCGGTTCTGGGAATAATTTATACAAAAACAGCTGTTTATTCCACTCTTGAATGGATACTAAGTTATGCTATTTAATTTATTAATAATTTACACACAAGTTGGACACACGTATGTAGATCGTTGACAAATTATTATTTTTATATATTATATATTTATTATTAGCGGTGTTCTCTACCGACGGGAGACATAAAGGGTGAAATAAATAGAAGAATCGGGGCTGCTGGGGATGTTTTACGTTCCCTCTACACGAAGGAAACTCTAAACGGTCCCATTCTATCCCGGAATCGTTTTGATAGTTGTTTACTCTCGCTTCGATTCCACACAACAAAGCAACGCGTGCTAAATTAACTATTAACTTTTTTTCTTTTTCTTTATTTCTGTTATATTTTACTTTGTGTGCAGTTGTCACTAAAATTATTTGTCTAAAATCCATGACTCACAAGATTTCACTTAATAATTTTGATACGTTTTTTTGGTCCTCACAAAGTATTGGCGCGAAGAACAGTTAAAGCTCGGCGCCATTTCAATGTTGATCCGACTCCATCCGGTGTTGTGTCTCCGCATCCTCAAACACTCGTCCGAAACGGCGTCGGCGGGGTGCGGCCAGCGCCGGTGTTATGAAATAATTTATCGCAGCCTTCGCTCGGGCGGTGTTTGTGTAAACACTGCCGGATGGAATTCCCCGCCGCCCGCTGGACGCCATTGCTTTCGACCACCCTGTAGCCGTCTGACTACCTCTTTTTCAGCGGGATAATATATTTCTCAATGCGATGCTCGAGTGCCACTTCACCATACTCTGTTTTGACCCTGTAGAACAGTGCTTCCTTAATATCAGCAGTCGGGATGCTGCCTTCACTTAACTCTTCCACCTCTGATGAAATTTCCTCGAATATTGGACGAATAACGAAACATTTTTGGATGGAAAAAATGCGACGAATGTAGAAGTTTCACTGTACAGCGAATGGCGACCCTTCGCTTGCTTACTCAAAAAGCTCCCATATCGGTCGTACTCATTCGCCCAGAATGGTATTTTAGCCTCGGCAGCAATACAATATGGCATGACTGCTAGCAAAAACCCCTGCATTGTCCAGATAGTGCATATTATCACGCGTCCAGAGTACAAAACAAAATCATAATAATTAGTATATAGTGATGATACATATATGCTGTTTAAAAAAAGGGAAAAATGAATTATCAAATTTGGTCTATAGATGGCGATGGTGTAGTGGTACTCGAAGCGAGTCCACATACAACTTTAAAATAAAAAAAATTGATAAATGTGGAGATTGAAGGGTGAGAATTGGTGAACGTTATATATATATATATAAAGGGATCACTTGAACCAGCCAAAAACATGTCGTAATCCCTGTAATTACCCCATAAAAATACTGTATCTGTAGCATAGTTGGTAGTGCAACAACAATATTTTTCGATAAAATTGATTTTGTATGTGTATATCTTTCCAATTAATACATTTAATTTGTATGTAAAGAATATCGAGGCTGTATAGCTGTACAGCTGTCTCACCTGTCTCGAGTGCGATGTTCCGTCACCTCCGCTCACCCCTGCGGGCGACGCGCACTCTCGCCGCTGTCGTCCGTCACTTGTTCGGCGGCGTGAATCATGCCCCGTGCCGATCGGTGGACGCGTCTCTGCACCTCCTTATCGCCGTCATTATTTAGTCGTGACCTTTCTTGAACGTCGCCCGTAATCAGGTCGCTGAACTCGGATCGACGAATTGTTGTAATGGTCACATGATCGCTTTTATTGTAAATACGTACGCGCATTATCGGCCCGCTCGCGTGATCAGTGGTAACTTTTCGCTATAGTAAAAAAATATATTTACTTCTCGAAAGTGTATCCCGTTGTAAAATTATTTTACTCTTCGATATTCGGTCGTAAAGACGAGAATCGATTGATAAATATGGCAGACTTTTCACAGCTGGTTTCAAAATTTTGATTTGAAAAATTGATTATTTCTTTATATCTTTCTAGGTGATTAATATCTAATTTTTTTTAACTTTACTATAAACATGATTTATAAGCGTGACCCTCCACTCTAAACGGAAATGACTATACTATATTAACATACCAATTAGGTATAAGAAAATGCATACTTTTAGTTCATTAACATCATTTCTAAATTGTTTAAAATAAAAATCATGGAGTTTGGCAAAAAATAAAAGTATAATGTATATATATATATATATATGTAATAAAGTTATCTGACACATTGATACTTTGAGAGTTGCAGTATACGACAATTAAACCGATGATGATCTCGTTGTTTTATATGCATTAGCACATAATACGAAAAAAAATATCACCACCAATGTGACAGATTTCGAATGCCTAGGCATATTTTATTAAGAACACATTCTTATTGTGAAGTTGTTATTATTCAGAACATACGTCTGTGATATTTTAAATATGAATTAAATCTGAATAATTACAACTTCACAATAAGAATGTGTTCTCCTTAATAATATATAATCTGTATCAACGTGTACGAAATTTAATAAAAATGAATTGTTAATTTTTTCGTCTGCTATCAGTTTACTCAAAAATGTTTGAGATTCCGTAAAAACAATGTAGATAGCTTTCAAATAATGGAACGATAGATGTATTAATTTGAAAAAGTATAACACATATGTTCGAAAATTAGTCGTCAAAAATACTGTCACTGTAGCATAGTTGAATAATGCACCTTCCCCGGATTGGAAAAGAGATCCAGGCTTGAATCCCGGTAGCGCAACAGCAATATTTTTCGATAATATTGATTTTATATGTATATCATTATGATTAATACATTTAATTAGTATTTAAAGCATATTTAATGATTATTTGTCGCACCTATGGACATCTCCGTCTATGCTTTGACAATAGTAAATATGACGTTCGAACAACCCGCAAACGATTTTAACCACGGGCGTTAGTAAAAAGTCACTACCGATCGTACAACCGGCCCGTGTTGCCACGCTGTGGTCCATTGGGTAAGGTAGAGTTGATGAGGATACCGCGCATTCTTTACTTTTAACTTGTTCAACTTGTCACCAGGGCCGGCCTGGGGCGGGGGACGCAAAGGGTTCATGTAACAATGGGGCAAGAGTACAGATCAATACTCTGCCGTAGAATTTTGCATTATTTATTTATTGAAAATAACCTATGTACAGGGTCTGTTGGACCTAGACAGTGTTATGCAGCAAATTGTAATATGGAGACTTATTAGAGACGGATTTTATAGATGCCCTGCCAGTTATCGGGACCCTGCCTGGTATCGGGTCCGTCACCTTAGTTGTGAAAAATTTCAAAAGACACTTTTATAAAATATTAAAAAAAAAAATCCATCGTATATCGCGTAGCATTAAAGAATTATAAATACACGTGAAATGGTCAGCAGATAAACTTAGATACTACATATTCTGAACTTAACCTAGGAAAAGTAGCAAGACTAGTTCGCTGGCAGTACATTAAAAAATTTGAAACCTTTATAGTATAAACTATTTTGTGTTCCAGCCAGATTTGTTTGTGGAAGTTTAAAATCTTACCGACATCTCGTGGGATAAATGTGGACTTCAAAATTATATTTCATATTTTTATATATATATGATGGCAATAATCGATTTTTAATTTTATATATCAATATAAGAACATTTTCTAAAATTTTTTTTCACATGGAGAAGAAAACGAATTAAGTAAAACGTTATGAATACAAAAACAAAAATAAGAAAAATCAATAATAATAATGCGTTTATTTCAGCGTGATAGGGTTTTTTTTTTATATGAAGATCCGATTCGCTATAAAGATAATACAAATTATTACGTTACGAAATATTATTTATGTTATGAAAAGAAAACCACGGAAAATACTAATATAACACAGAAGCTGAACGAATCCATGTATACGCCCTTCGGCAAACATTGTAGATGCGCTGCAATAACGCGCCAATCCGAACAGTATTCTGTATGAGTTGTTGTACTGTACGTCATTTGCTTGTATTTCGACCAGAGCTCGCAGATATACATGCTGGTGAAGAACGATTTAAACAGGATCCTCTTCACCTCCTTACTGCATCGGTAGAAACACCGCGACAGCATATTTGCACGAACGCTCAACTGTCTCCTCTTCCGTTCTATGTCACCATCGTCTTGTCCATCTTCATTGAATATATGAAACAGAAAATATATCAATGTCAGTGTACAAATTATTGTAAATTCGCCACATTCTCACTATAGGAGAGCGTTATTCAAAATTGGTTCAACTTGTAGGACTGCTGAAGAGTAGGTTACAAAATTCAACAGGTGATATTTGTAAAAGCCAGTAGGCTTTTTTTTACAAGGATTTTTTAATAAGAATAAATATTAATTTTAAAATCGGATGTTAAGAATGTACAAATAATAAAGTAGATATATCAAGATGTAATAAATCAATGGAATATATTCCAACACAAAAAAAATCATCATTATATGACTGTTTGACATAGTCTACTAGGGGAGTACCTAGGGCGGCGTAATACCGCCTGGTCCCACAAACGCCTCAAAAATCTTTTTAATTTCAAAAAGGTTTTGTAGGCGCCACTAGGGTCTACCGATAAAGTTGAAAATAAAAGTGTTGCGAAATTTTACTGGTAGACCCACCGAATAAACTACGTCAAAATAGTGCTAAATTTAAATATTTTAGTTATTTGTGTACTGCGGAGAAATTGTCTTCTACTTTTCGCACGCAGATAGTTACCTACTTTAATATTATACTAGCGATCTTTATAACCGTCATAAGTCAGGTTGTACGTTGACAAAGAAGGTTGTTGGCATGATGTGTGATACGCTCGGAAAATGAAGGAGCTCCTTCTACGATCAATCTTTTTTTTTTCACTTATGCTATGAAAATGGGATTAATTTGCTGGTCTCCTGGAATGAAGCTCGAACTCCCGATCACTGGATCACTAGGCGAGTGTGTTGACTATTGCAAACGAGATCATTTTTTTTGTAAAATAAGTAAATACATTTCAAATGGGTTTTCTGTGCGTATTTGGCCAATGATAATTGGCCTGTTGTATATGAAGACGTAAATAAATAAATATATAAAAAGATTTCACTTCCAAACTTTTCATTCATTAGTCCATCGTATTTTCTCGCTTCACGCTTGTTGTACCGTTAATGTCCCAGTCATCAGTTGGGTGATTTTGAATCTCCAACAGCAATAAATGTTTTTTTTTGTTTTATTGCCTTCTAATTGTCTAACATTTCAAAGTAAATACTTGTATGTATCTATGATCCCACGTGTCGATTCAGATCAAAATCTCATCATATATATTTTTTTATTAATATTAAAAATATAATACAATTTCAATAATCAGTGGATGTATATATATATTAACATTTGTTTCTTCTCTATGAGAGTAAGACTCGTGTATAAAGAAGGTGTATATTCGAGTTAATTTATGTTTCAGTTAGTCTGTGTACATATTTTTTTAACTTCAGTTACAAATTTATGATATTCCGTAATTCTTCTAATTGTGATGGGGAGATTGTTAAAAATTTTGATACCTTGATAAATATATTGATTTTGAGTTGCGGTATATTTTAGTTTTGGGATATCAATTTGATCTCTATATGTACATAGTACCGAGATTTGTCTCAACTAAATCACTGTTATTTATCTCCTTCCTGGCCATTGCGCTTTTTTTGAGCATACAAAGTTTTTAATTGATCATGCTAGGCTTTTTTTTGGTCATGCCATGCTTTTATTTGGTCATGCCAAGCTTTTATTTGGTCATGCCAAGCTTTTATTTGGTCATACCAGGCTTTCCTGGTCGTACGTTTAAAATAGTACGAAATCTTATGAACAAAAATTATATTACAGAAGCGTTTTGATAATATATTAATTGTACCCATTATTACGAAAGTGGTGTTAGTCAAGAAATTGATAAAAATGAGTTTATCTAATTATTTTGCGTCACATTGCTTTAAATTAATATAATATGATAAATTGTAACAATTGTGAAAAAATTGAAGCATTATATGGCAGTGTATTGTTCCGACGTTCAACGCTATTCTGCTAGTATTTATTTTAATAATAGAGTAAGTCATTTCAACCTTAACATTTTTTATTTCCTTGTTAGCTACATGCAAAATTCATATGTCGAAATAAATTATAAATCTAGTGGACTAAATAAATTTTGAAACATTGTGTCGTGTAATATAAATAAATTTTTTATCAATTCAAATGCACACCTTTAAATATTTTGAAACGAAAGAAACCTGACTTAGACCACTTTCATAATAATGGACACAATTGTGATTACGGATGTTAACACCTCACTTGCGTGATGTGCATTGTCGATTTCACGTTTCAAGCGTTTCAAAACTGTACACGTTAATAACGCAGATAATCGAATAGGTACTTCATTAAGTGCAATACTTATCTGTGTACACTGTCAGGGTCGGATTTAGTGAATTGGGGCCCCGGGCGAGGGCGTCACTCCAAGAAGCTATGTACATTGTCGATTTCACGTTTCAAGCGTTTCAAACTGTACACGTTAATAACGCAGATAATCGAATAGGTACTTCATTAAGTGCAATACTTATCTGTGTACACTGTCAGGGTCGGATTTAGTGAATTGGGGCCCCGGGCGAGGGCGTCACTCCAAGAAGCTATGTACATTGTCGATTTCACGTTTCAAGCGTTTCAAACTGTACACGTTAATAACGCAGATAATCGAATAGGTACTTCATTAAGTGCAATACTTATCTGTGTACACTGTCAGGGTCGGATTTAGTGAATTGGGGCCCCGGGCGAGGGCGTCACTCCAAGAAGCTGTGTATTGTTCAATAACATGAGAACTGTTTGGAGCTCGCTCTTATAATAAATAATAATAATTCACAACGCATGCATTCTGCCAATTCCTCCGCGGCTGGGGTTCCTGAGAAGTCACTAAGTTCCAATGCAGAGAAATTTAACGCGCGCTGCTATGACTTCTTGAGGATGACTGACATGTGGTAACAACGCCTAAACACCGCTGTCAACAAGACGAGGTGATTTACATGGCTTAGGCATGTTTCGCTGATGCCTTCGGAAAGCCATGTAAAAGCACCAGCGGGAACCCAGTATCTCGGACGTCCCGCAATAACTATACTCGGTGGAACTACAGGACTTGAGAGGACCGACTCGGTCAACGAAGGAATTCGCTGCTGCATTTAAAAGACATCCTCAAAACAAACAAAAAAAACCCAGAAAGTACAATATGTTGACCGTGTCATGAGATACCAAGAAAAATATCATATCCTGTGTCTCATCATAATACGTCAATCATAACAAAGCAAAATAGGCCCAGGAGATCAGAGAACATTCAGACTATTTGTTGCATATAAGCATAGATACGGGAAGAATTCAGGATACGGAAGGAGTTTGGCACTCACTACAATCCAGATTGTGCTGACACCTCCAAAATGTGGACTGTATCTTTAATTCACTATTTCGTTTTAGGTTCCCTCAGACGACGACGAGTTCCGACACTATAGACGTGAAGTCTCAAATGCATAATATTGTAATTCTTTCTATTCACGTATACCGCACTCCTTCGAGGTCGCCAATCGACTGATCAGTGGCGTGCCGGGAGGGGAAAGGAATGGGGGGAAGGCTCAGTGCATTACTTTCGTTCAAAATAAATATGTATTCAAATAAATATATGTCCCGAACACTATTGAATCTATATAAGGTAATAGGTCTGGAAGTGAAAAGTCCAACTACAATCGTTTAACATGAATCCATGGGGACCGAAATATTTTGTATGTTAAAAGTAATGACAGTAGAAAATAAGTCATAAACAGTGATTAATTCAGTGACGACGCAGACGACATACAATCCGGGTAATATTTGATATAGTTAGGTGCTGTACGGAAAGCGGCATCCTCAGATATCGTCATCGTCAAAAAGTCGAGTATAAATAAGTAAACAATTTTGGCGACTATGCATTGTATATTATTTTGTTATTCTAATATATTTTAATTTTATTTTATTTACTTACGAGAAACAAACAATACATAATATATAATATTTTATGACATAATATAAAAATACGACCAGTAAAATTTCTTTAGAGCTGGACAAAGTAAAAATATTATACAAACTAATAAACTATAAAATAGTATTATTATTATTATGAAGTTGTAATTATTCAGAACATAGGTCTGTGATATTTTAAATACTAATTAAATGTATTAATTAGAAAGATATACATATGAAATGAATTTTATCGAAAAATATTATTGTTGCGCCACCGGGATTCGAACCTGGATCTCTTTCCAAACTGGGAAAGGTGCATTATCCGACTATGCTACAGCTACATTATTTTTGACGACAAATAATGTTAAATATGAATTAAATATATTAATTAGAAAGATATACATATAAAATCAATTTTATCGAAAAATATTGTTATTGCGCCACCGGGATTCGAACCTGGATCTCTTTCCTAACCGGGGAAGGTGCATTATCCGACTATGCTACAGCGACAATATTTTTAATTAATATTTAAAATATCACAGGGTTATGTTCTGAATAATTACAACTTCACAATAAGAATGTGTTCTCCTAATGACAAATGATGTGGCCCACAATGCGGTCCTGTGCACTGCACGTCGGCGATATTCTCATTCCGCGGTCACATTTTCAATTAAAATATCTGCCCCCATCGATGGCCGACATATCGTACGTAGCTTGAAAATGGATTCCGACGCGAAAAAAACGGACAAATCGTCCGCTCTGTGTCGGTAATCTATCTACTACTGAGTAATGATTATTGTTATCGGTTACCAATGGCTATACGGCTTACACATGATATTTATTGCGGCATCATTATATTATTGTATATCGACACGCTCGCAAAGCGTCGTCCGTCCTTGTCGCGCTCGTGCTTTCCACAGTTCAATTATTATATTTCAAATCATACAATGGTCGTTCTGGGCACGGCGCGAACAAATCTCATTCGGCATTCAAAGGTTGAGGAGAAATCGATCGTTTGTATTTCTCTGTATGTTTTATCAGATACGCCACGATGTTGGTCGCACAAATTCACATTAAAATGTGAAATATTTAGTGTGGGTACCCGTCTGTCTACCTGTTAATTGTATCGGCGGGGTGAAAGTTTTCCGAAACAACACGCTTTATATGTTTATATTGCAGGCAATTCTCGCTAATTTTAGATTGTGCGGTGTGCGCATTAAAAAATCTCTAGTCCAATTTTAACTCTACCAATGCTGTATTATTTGCGCGCTTGGAGAGAAAATAAGAAAAACATTTCCTTACCACACTATAAGGCTACTGGGTAAAGTCCGATCGAAGCTTCGAGCCAAAAAATACACCTTCGGCTAAAATCTGCCGAAGGTTTGGCCGAAGCCGAAGCTTTGTATTTAGCCGCCGAGAATTGCCGAAAACGCACGAACTATTATTACGAATCAAATAAAATTCGGTTATCATTTCTGAAAAACTGAAATTTATTTATTGAATTGATATATTTACAATTATTATCAACACCGTGAGGCAGAAAAGTAAGTATGGGTGTAGAATTTGCATTGTTACGTGTACTTTCTGGTCGGCGTTCTAAGATTTCTAGGTACGATCGAAGCTTCGGCTTCGGCCAAAAACTGACCTCCGGTCGGACACTGCTACGTGTCCGACCGGAGGTACGACCGGAAGAATACGGGTAGTGTTAGTAACTTGTGGCTCTATCGACATATGTTAAAGATCTTCTGGGATCCACATTACGAATGAATGAATGAGATCCACATTACGAATGAATGATTGAGATCCACATTACGAATGAATTTATATTAAGACGCATAATAAACGTGTTAGGAGTTTTTGTTTATTTTATTACTCTAAATTATCTTATTCTTTAATGGCCCCGCAGCCCAAATTGAGCCGTGGCCTCTGGAATTTTTCCTCTCCACGTGCTCCGGTTCTCGGCGACTGTCTTCCAGTTCGGAATCTGTAGCAGCTCTACAGCTTCCTTCTTTACGCCATCCTCCCACTATCATCTGGGTTTCCATTAAGAATTCCTGTTGGGGACTGCACAATGGATGGATTCAAATAATCATAAGGGTAATCGGTTTCAAACAATTCAAAGATCTATTCCCCGCACCCCCTGATTCTCCAAAATGAAAGTCTCCAAAAGAACAATATCAAATATCTCTAGACTGAGAATTGGGCATTGCCAGGTAGCCTCACATTTATTCAGATTGAACTTAACAGAATGTGAGTGTGGTGCCGAGGAGGAAACCCTTGGCCATATCTTTTTTACCTATCCATTGCGATCACAGGTTTTTTTTACAATAATCTCGTTAATGGTAATTTTCAACTCCCGGTTAACTTGTGTCATCTTCTTTCCCTTAACTCGCCACATTTAATCTATATAATATCAAATTTTTTAAACAACAATGGTATTGACTTGTAATATAATATTTCCTATTCTATAACGTTATTGTACTTTTTCTATAAAATAAAGTTTTAACTTGATTAATGGCACCTCCTGACATTTCCTGCATCGGCTGGACGTGACCCGGCCCACCTGAGTCAGTAGATGGATGGATAGGAAGACTTCCTGATTCAAATCCCGGTGACAGCTAAAATGTTTTTTCGATAAATTGATTTTAACTGATTCGATGAATTGATTATCACAGAACTGTGTTCTGAAAAAAAAAACTGCAATATGTTCTCTTTAATATACAAAAAAAATAACTTTCTAAACTTGACTTTACCTAACATTCGCGCTTGTTCTTGTTCAAGGACACCATTTGCTGTTTCGACATTTCGAACAGAATCCCGTGCATGATCAGGGACCCTGTATACGAGTATAATGTATGTCTACGTGTCGTTTGTTTCTGTTCACTAACGAGTCCAGATATCGCTTACTGTTCCCAGAAATAGCTCCATAGTATTATGTGTATATACGTAAGTGTGACCGCTCACGAGATATCGCAAACCTTAGAGCTAGCTCACTTCTACGACTTTCTGTCGTACGACAGAACTAGTCCACAATATTTTATGGGTGAATATCTGATTAAATTACTAGTTGAAAATGTTCAAGGAATATGCGCAAATTCTTCGCCGTTACAGAAAATATTATCAAATTCTAATTAAATGTATTATAAAAATATACATATAAAATTAATTTTATTGAAAAATTTTGTTGTTGCGCTACCGGGGACGGACGGACCAACCATGCTACAGCGACAGTATTTTTGACGACAAATTTTCGAACCTAATTTCAAGACAGATTTTGAACCCGTCAAATGAAAAAGCTACTATACTAGCATATTTTTTTTTATATTTATATAAAATATATATTTTTTTTAATGCATATTTTTTTCTTCAGTAGTAAGATTCGTAGTTGGTCCTTTCCTACATACTTTGGGGTATTTGCCTAAAATTTTACATTGTATCATAGAACGTGGAACATTCAACATTTTGCTTACTTTTGCGATATTGCGATACCCAATATCTGGCAAATAACTTACCTAGTTAGTGGCACCCTATATCAGTTACTGGTAAATATGTGTAGATCGAAGTGAAACTTAAAAGGAAGCAAGAGTAAATCACAAAAACAAATAGTGAAAAACACAAATAACTGACACCCCCCATAACTTCGAAAGTGACACATGTATTTAAGATTTTGTTAACGAAAAAGCTTAATTTAAGAAGCAAATAATTAAATAAATATATATTATTTCATAAAACACAGATTTAAAAATATATTTAAAAAATCAAAACATGATATCCTTACATTATTTGTTAAGATTTGGAGAAGATTGGACAAAACTGCTGACATATTGAATTTACTGCTTGGACAATGTTAACTTGTGGATGTAATATGGTGCCACAAAGTCCAATTTACAAATGTAGACAGTGTTGTAATATGGAGGCTTATTAGACGGTTTTCATAGGTGCCCTGCCAGTTATTGGGACCCTGGCAGCAGGGGCGTGCAGTGCGTACAAGCAAAAAACAGTACATTTCTAAAAATTCTGGGAAATAAATATAAATTGAATATTCTGTAATATGGACCGTGAACGTATATTTACCACTCCAGCTGTGGCGCTAGTAGCTACAATCGACGCATTGTAGCCATTCAAATTACTATCGTCTACTTTTAAGCTAGTGAAGTATTACTCAAGTCATACAATTGGCTATTTACTAAATTGAAAATTCCTTTCTTGTTGATCCGTTTTGTATGGAGTCGTTACTTATGCTGCTTTTAACAGAATAAATAACATTAGAAAGGTTTATAACTGCGTGCGAATCATTGAAGCGTCTACTTCCTCTTTTACTAATTCGCGAATTTTACTATCTTGCTGTTTTTAACGTGTTGATTTAAAAGCAATTGGCAGAAGTATTTCCTACGTTAACCTTTAATATAAATAATTATCTCGTTTAGTAATTACATGAAGGATTTTCAAACAATAAAAGAATCATGTCCAGTCATAAAAAATGTTCTTGAAAACGTCTATACATTTTTTATATTGATTTTTATATGGGTAAGAAGGTAATATTTTACGTTAAAACTTAAACTTTAAAAACACTACTAATAGTACTCTACAATTACAAATAAATAGATAGCAGGGTCGTATAAACGACGGATTCATTTTGTCTAAAGGCGTTGGTTAAACGAAAGTGTAGTACATATATTATATATGATTGTATAATATCATTGGTAACAGCATAACTTAAATCTGTACCTACTGCACGCCACTGTCTGCCAGGTATTAGGTCCTTCACCTTACATATTAAATATATTAATAATAAAGATGTACAGAAAAAAACAATTTATCAAAAAAATATTTTAGTTGCTACCTGGATTTGAACCTAGATCTTTTCCTATTCGGGGAAACGCGTTACCAGTTACACCTCGCCAACAGAGTAAATTGACAAATTTTCCAACTTATACCTGCGCTGCAGCTCTTTCAAATTGATACATCTGTTATTCCATTTTTAAAAGCTAATTAACCTTTTAATTAAATTAAATCAATTCCTTTTTTTTATTAAATTTGGATAAACCGTGATACAACTAATATATTAAAGAGAACACATTATTATTGTGAAGTTGCAGTTTTTTCAGAACGTTTGTTCGAGTCATTCGTGAATCTTGGCCGTCTATGATATGCGCAACCATATGTCTCCAGCGCCATATTTCGTAGGTATCAATCCGTCTTCTCTCCCTTGCCTCCATGGTACATGATTCCACACCGTATAAAAATATAGAATGCACCAGAGACTGTACAAGCTTGACCTTCGTTATCTTGGAAATACCGCGGTCTTTCCATATTTTGTCTAGCTTTTTGCTATACCTATATGTCGTTTCGTTTTCTATCTCGCAGCTACCGTCGCCAGTAATTATGGAGCCGAGATAATTGAAATCCTCGATCGTTTCAAGGTCTGAAAGAGCATCTGTAAGTGATAGCTGGTTTTGTCGATCAATGAATACTATTTATAACATTAATAATTTCTGGTCTCTTCTTCTTCTTTTAAACAGGCATCCACCCTTCAAGAGTGATTTGTGCCATTAAACAAGTTAAAACATATTTTCATAGAAAGCAGTTCAACAATATACAACAATACAAGTTAATACCATTGACATTCAAGAAATTTGCTATTATATAGCTTAAATGTGGCGAGTTAAGGGAAAGAAGATGACACAAATTAACCGGGAGTTGAAAATTACCATTGACAAAGATTATTGTAAAAAAAAACAGTGATCCGCAATGGACAGGCAAAAAAGACATGGTCAAGGGTTTCCTCCTCGGCACCACACTCACACATTGGGGAGTCTATTATGTTCAATCTGAACAAATGTGAGGCCACCTGGCAATGCCCAATTCTCATTCTAGAGATATTTGCTACTGTTCTTTTAGAAACTTTCCTGTTGGAGAACCAAGGGGTGCGGGGAATAGATCTTTGGATTATTTTAAGTCGATTACCCTTGTGATTGTTTCGATCCATCCATTATGTAGACCAGATAGAATTCGTATGTTTTTTTACCGTATTAAGTCTGTCATACATCGGGATATGGAATTGATGGGGAATCTGGTCTCAGAAGTACAAACCAAATTGTTTACTGTTTTAGACTTTATAATTCGATTTTCTATTATTGACTGGGCTGTCATCTGATAATAGACAATAGACACAGTGATACCACCTTTGCCACTGCTGAATGTAATGAATTAATGACGGAAATTCTGCGTGTGTAAGAATCAATGGAACATTCACACCATGGTTTAACATTACAAAGGGTGTCAAGCAGGATTGTGTAATGTCTACATGGCTGTTCAACATGTATATGGATAATTGTGTAAAAGAACTGGAATGTACGAATGCAGGAGCAAAAATGGGCGATTTGTTTGTATGCTGTTTATTGTACGCCGATGATGCAGCACTAATGGCGAATAATGAACAAGAACTACAGAGTCTAGTGAGTAGAATGTACGATGTATGCAAGGAAAGCGACCTCATGATGAACGTTAACAAGTTAAAAGTATTTATTATGTATTATGTCATAAGTTATTATATATTTGTACTGTTTATTTCTCATGAATAAATGAAAAATAAATATTTGCTTAAAACCAGACCGAAGAGGATTGATAATTATGATTTTATACTACGCGGATCATTGAAAGATTTCGCCTAATGTGCGACTCAGCGTCAGGCCTCTTTGTCCCGCGCCAGCACACTTCAATCGGAAACAGTAACATGGAACACCTCCAAATCTCTCCTCGCGTAGTCGGTCCATCTCAATCTGGCTCTGCCAAGAGGTCGCCGTCCATTCGGGATCCTTCGATGAGCACGGCTCACAGCACGTTCCATAACCATGCGGTCGGTGTGTCCTATTGTGAATTGTTACTTTTACTTCACTGACCTGACTGATTGTCTCTCAGCGGCCCGTGGCTGTTTTGGTGAATGATAAACCTAGCGAGGTTAATATTATTTTCTTTAGGGTTCACGAGATCGCTGTACGAAAGAGTTTTGATCATAAAAAGTTTTAAATAGATGCGTGGGAACGTTCTATAACAGATAAAACTTGAATAGAGATTATCTCTAAATGCTAGAACTGTAATTATTTCCGTGGTATGATCTAATAATATGATTGCACTTCGTCGCTATCACTATTGTATTTGTATTTGGATATATAAATGTTATTGCCAGTAAGAAAAAATACCAAAGTAACGAATGTGTCGAACGTGTTTTTAATATATCTAGGTTTGGAGTATTTAAATGTTTTCTCTTTTATATAATATATTCGATAACAGTACGCAAATATTTATTAAATCTAGAGTGAAGTGTAGGTACTAGGTACATTGTCTATATTACGGGTAAGAAAAAACATATATTACCCAAATCGTATGAATTTTTCCTACTGGTAAGTATATTGATCATCTGTCAAATATATGTTTGTAATGTTTACGTTTGTTCAGTAATTATTTTTTCGAGAATGTATTTGAGTGGAATGACGAAGAATAATTAATTACATATTATAATTTAAAATTGATACTTAAGAACACCGTTTGTACAATTCTCGGGAGGACAATACAGAATGTTGCAAGCAATCGGCTATCGAATATATCGCTTAAAGCATTAAGTTCTTTATATGGGCGAAATCCATAATGCACAATGCATTTTGAAGACAATGGTCACGATTGTAGGTTTCTAATCGAAAGGTGCTTAGTAGTTTTTTTGAACAGATCGTGAGTCGAATAATTAATGTGTATATTTCTACATAATTTAATAAATAACAGCGAGGTCTGTAATTGTAAAAAAATCATATCGACCAATATTAAATTATCGTCAGACTTCTGTGCTCGTTTTTCAACCCCTTGATACTTCATACCACCGGAGTAGTATAATAATAAACATCTGATTAATCTAAATTAAGATTATTTTTTTCATAATATTTATTTATGCAAGGGCACCACCTTTTAACTAAAAAAATTCAATTAAAACATGTGGCCCCATAACAAATATTCCTAGAATTGAATGTACCCTTTTGACAACAGTAATAATTTAGGATTATAATAAAACCACAATATTTTAATAAATTCACCTTTTCATTTTGTGGGTATAATAAAAGGGGGCATTAAAAATTTCATTTTAAGTGCATAATGTAACTTACTTACGATGACTCCATTTTCTTCCTAGATAGTCAGATAAGAATGAGCGTCTGTCCTAACACAACTTACCTCATCTACATGCTTCTAACAAAACCTTCTGGTGTACCTAGTTAAGCCGAACTTACTGCGGATGTCCTCTATTTTTGGTGACATCAACGTTTGTGTCATATAACTTTCTTACCGTATTCCTCATTCGTTTGTTCTACATGACCAAACCACCTAATTTACTCTATATCTGAACAAGAATTGTGCCCATTATTATGAAAGTGGTCTAAGTCATGTTTCTTTCATTTCGAGATATTTAAAGGCTTGCGTTTAAATTGATTAAAAAATATTTTTATATTACACAACACAATGTTTCAAAATTTATTTAGCCTACTAGATTTATATACATGTAAATGTTGCATGTAGCTTATAAGGAAATAAAAAATTTAAGGTTGAAATGACTTACTCTATTATCAAAATAAACAGTAGTGGAATACAGTTGAATGTCGGAACAATACGCTGAATATAACGCTTCAAATTTTTCACAATTGTTACAATTTGCATTGTATTATATTAATTTAAAACAATTTCTTGACTTGTACCAAATATTTCATTTCAATTTATTTTGCAGAAATTCTAGTTAAGTACAGATTATTAAGTATTGCATTCCTTACCAAGAATTATCAAATATATTTGACCTAATTGCTTTGATTAACATAACACATAAAACTCTTCACCATATCTGGTTCACCGGTACCGTCTCTCAGTAATCATAGACCTGAGATAGTTAATCTCATTGATAATCTCAAGGTCTGCATGGATATCCAGCGGGGAAAGATGGTTATATTTATCAATGATCATCAAATTTTCACTTCCTTCTTCAATATGATCTCCACACTTCATTGTACACTCGACGGCGGTTGAAAGAATCCAGAGAAAGTTTCTAAGATTTATTAATTTTAAATTAAATATACGCTCTGAGGATATCAATTATGATTATCTCCTTAACTGTCTGAAATTGTTAAAATTATCAGTGAGACGTATGATGACCAACCTTATATTTCTTCTCAGGATCATCAATGGTATGATAGACTGCCCGCACATTGTTGGTCTGCTTGACATTCACATACCATTGAGGTCATTGAGACACAATTCATTGTTTTATTACAGTGATAATGTCAGAACTCACGCACTAGCTAACTCCGCAGTCCCCAGAATGCATTTATTGGGGAATGAATATGCGGAGGTAGTCGACATTTTTGCTGTTAATTTAACTCTATAGGACTACATTATTACAATTTTTTGTGTCTCAACTCAATGGTGATGGATAAATTGCTTCACTTCTCATTTTATATTTATGCCTAAATAGGGTGTGTATAATAATAATAAAAAAATTAAAAAAAAATTTTTTACTCCACCATTCCTGTTTTATCTTATCTTAGTCTTATTTAACAAATCTATAATCAACAGTTCAGACGGCGAAAAACTTGCAACTTTTTTGCCAGAAACACTTCCAAGAGGTGGGAAATTAGAGTTTACAGATGTCAAAGAAATATAAACAACGCACTCTCCATACAAAATTCCATCGATGACACATCTCTCGGTAGACGCCATGTTGTTAAGTAATAACAAAGGTTCAATATTCTGAAATTACAACTTCACAATAAAAATGTATTTCCATTATAATTACAATATTATGTTCAAATTATTCAGCGTGTCATCGAAAATCTCTAATGTGCCAGTTATTTGCCAACCCTGCACTATCCCGTCAGCAACAAAATATGTTCAAATTAAATTTGATCTTTCATAACATGATCCCATTGTTTTGAAAGCTGGCAGAAAAAATAATGAAATATAAATCAGCTACTCCAATTTTATAAACAATGTCCACCGCTCTTTGTCTTTATCCAATCTATTGCACGACCAAAATGAACACTCCTCACATTCCTTCTGGAACGTTCGTCGGGTGAAAACGTGTGCTCCGTGTTTCGGTAAATATCTTTGCCTTAGCGATTAGTTTTATAAAATATATTAAATAGTAATAATATAAGTCAATATGTGTTTCGGGTAGCTGCTGTGAAAGGACTGAAAGAATATAATAATTTTAATAATGAATAATCTTCTGCATCATTACTTTCGCATGTTTCACAACATTTCTACTCAAATTCTTCTTTTTTTTTACTACTGAGGGCGAGTTTTATGAAAGCCTCAGTTATTTATAATCCCCACACAAATCTCTTCCTTTTCTTTGTCATTTTCCATGTATTTAGGGTCGGTTCTCCTAACACGTATATGTGTTTGGTTATGGGCTGTACGGCCAATTGCCACCCGACTCTGTGTGTGGAGAGGTATCATTGAACTGTACCTTTGTGGTTCTTCCGCCATCTTTTATTTTGCACACTCTTGAAACAGGAATTTAAATATTATCTGTGCTTTGCGTCGCATTACTTTTACTGACCCTTATTATTATCAGAATTTTCTCAGATTGATTCTAACGTACTTTTGTTATTACTTCCTCATTATTCCAGTCTTTCTTTTGATGAAAGTTATAACAATGTAATTTTATTTTTGCAGTTTTACAGTAGTGAAGCCAACACCTTGCGATGACAGAGACACAGGAGACTCCGGCCATCAGGGCGGACGGTGGAGGAGCGGGAGGAGAGGTGCTCGATGAGACGGGACAGGGGGCAGACAGGGCGGTAGCACGGAATGGAGCGGAGCCGTCGCACCACGCGCGCAGACCGATGAACGCCTTCCTCATCTTTTGCAAAAGACACCGTAGCGTCGTCAGGGATAAGTATCCCAATCTGGAGAACAGGTACAATTCTATATATACATAGATACTAATTCACATTTTTTTCAGAAAGGTAGTTTTCAATGGTCAAAGGCCATCATCAGAATCTAAACCCGAGATCTCATGAGCTGGGAGGATAAGAAAATTATAAATATGAATAATATTTGCTGATACTGGAAACATGTTGTCATACAACTTAAATTGGATAACTGCAAAAAATACAAAAATGTGTTTACTTTTATGTATAGCTATTCTGAACTCTAAAATTTCAATGAATTAACATTTTTTCCTACATTAAAAGCGTTCTTATTATGACAAATTTAATCAAATTAGTAATGTATCCTCTATTAGGCAGGAATAGCAAACTTGCCACCAACAATAAGCTCCTCTTATACAATGCCGTCCTAAGGTCTATATTTCTCTACGCAGCCCCTGTCTGGGGTCACGCGGTCGAGACACACATTAATAAATTTCACATCTTCCAAAATAATATCATCCGGCTTGCGCTGGGTGCACTCAAATGAATAAGGATCACACAACTCCATCACAATTCGGGCATTCTCCCCGTAAAAGAGTTCATAAAACATCTCTCCGAGCATTTTTATGCTAGCCTCCCCGAACACCAAAACCCCACGATTAACGCACTATCAAATTACGATATAACGATCCCCTCACGTATTAAACGCCCCAAAACCGTCCTCCTTTAGAGGTTACATAACACTGCGCCAGCTAGCAGTCCCTGTCTCACTTTCTCAGAAAATTTTAATAATTATTACTTATTACTAATAATACAATTTAACAGGCCCTTAAGGCATACTTTGTGATGAAGGAGCAAGGGATCTACCAGACTCGGTACTGCGCAAGACATTAGATCAAAGTCAAAAAAAGTACTCAAATTAATGAAAAATCAATAAATTTTTAGTAAGTATTTATACAATTTCAATAATATGTAATTTTATTTATTTTCAATGATTAAAAAACAGCAAAATCTTTAAGTCACTCTTCTGTACAATTTGTCACTTGTTAGTTATTCAGTTTCGGCTGCATGGCGACCATATATACATATCCCTTCTCCGCTCCTTCTTTCCCTCCGCATGTTCAAAATATTTATTCTCAACATTATTTTTGTTTTACATTATTCAGTTCCTTATAATATAAGTCTAATGCAGGGTTACTAACAAATATTACGATTTGATGGGGGGATCCAATCTGACCTAATCTTACTGTCTCCTTGACAAACGTCAGGTTTGTAAAATTAAAACTGGCCCAGGCCTGCTAAATTCCTCAGGGTAGCCCTGGTCACTCTGCGGTATGAGATTTATAATCAATTAGACCACGTAATGTTGGTGCAGGTAAGCTGCATGCAGCAACTTATGAACATTTTCAGTAATAAACCACATTGTAGGAATTAGATTAACAATAGGATTGAAATTTAATATAATACAACACTCTAAATATTATATTTAAAATAGGTCAGAGAAGACTCTCTTTGAATGTTAAAATTTCATTACCAATCCTTTATAAATCTGTATTTTTATAATTTGTTTAACAGTACAGTAAGTCCTCTACATTTTTTCCTAGAGCTCGTTCACGATTCCAACATCATCACTGATCATGCTCTTAACATCCAACATCATGCAGTTAAAATAAATTCCACAGTAATTGAATAAATACAACTACACCGAAGAGCCCGCACACATGTTAAAAAAGACCGCACGCGACTACTGTAAACATTACTAAAAGCGTGGGTCATGCATGCCACCAAGCAACAGAGATTCAAATTGACCCTATGCATTGCCGCCAATTTTAATTCTGATACAATTTTGCACTTGTTTAAACAATTGGACACGGATGTTTGTATCTTTGAAAGTTTGCAAGTTGAAGATTTGCATGTAGAGATGACTTACTGTTCATAGTTAATTAGAAGAGCATTGTTCAAAGTTGATAAAGACCATCATATTTTAAAATTATATTTCTTAGATACATCTTTAGTAAAAATATATACTAAGAAAATACAAATTAAATTAATCAACTAGATAGATATACAGAATATAACAGACCTAGTCCAAAATGTTTTATGAGTGGATACCTGACAAAATTACGAGTCGAAAATGTTCAAGGAATATGTGCAAATTCTGCACTGTTATGGAAAATATTATTGTTTGAAATTTTTACAAAATCGTGTTAAGCTTGAAATCTACATACTTTGAAATAAATATTTACGAAATTGTTCATTTATTAATCTATAACTTTGCTTCAGGCCCTAAGTCATTTAGCAAAAAATAGTCTAACCGCTCGCAATTCGATGACCTTCAATTTTTTGTAATCAATAAAATAAAATTTATCGAAATAATTGCATAATCACAATTTTTTTTTTGAAATACTTATATCTCTGACATGGTTGAGATTAGGCACATATCCCTTGAACATTTTCGACTCGTAATTTAGTCAGGTATCGACCCGTAAAGTATTGCGGACTAGGTTTGTTACATTTTGTATAAAAAAATCTGTTTATCGGGATGTAATTATATACTAAAATATTTTTTCGATATATAGATTTTTATGTATAACTTTCTAGTTGATTAATTTAATTTGTGTTAAAAATACAACAAAACTTAACACAATTACATCACATCTAAAATGTGTTCTTCTTAAAAATATCTAAGAAATATAAATTTTTAGACCCATCCTATTGCCAGAGCCACTTTCTGATTCTCATAGATCTTTTATCTAAGAAAACTCCAAAATCTTTCAAGTTCTAGACAAATAAAGCTATTGCCATGTCAAAAATTCATTAATTTTTATGTGACCTGTTGATAAAATATTTGTCATTGTTTTTTAAATCTCTGTACAATCTTTCAGGTCGATTACGAAAATTCTTGGCGAGTGGTGGGCCAATCTTGACAAGGATGAAAAGGCGTGCTATACTGGTCTTGCTAAACAGGTAATCAATCCATTTTATATTTATTGTAATGTTAATAAGTATAACAAAATATTAGGCTGTTCCGATCAAAATGGCCGGTTCTAACCTTTAAATTCAATTTAACATAACTTTAGAATAAATATACTCTTAAAATCAAAGTAAGATCCATTTGATTCTATGCATTTTCGCCAACGATCAAGCTATGGCTGCTTAAAAGACTCCAAGAATTCTCTGTTATTGAATTTATTTTGTTGTAAATAGTTATTAGGGTAAATATGAATTTAATATATTAATTATAAAGATATACATATAAAATCAATTTTATATGTATATCTTTATAATTAATATATTTAATTCATATTTAAAATATCACAGACCTATGTTCCGAATAATTACAACTTCACAATAAGAATGTGTTCTCCTAAAAAGTTATTAGGGTATTCGAAAAGATTGAAGTTTGTTATGAACAAGACAGATCCACTTCAATTAATGTTTGTCGCCTGTTTTCCATTGCTGTGCCGCACTATTCGTTCAGAAGTGAGTCCTACACCTCCTGCTTGGTTAACATCGTACGCTGTTTGAGTTACTTAATACCCATGTTTAAATTTGAGATAAAAGTTATATATAATTCATCTATTTTCAATCCATTTTCTGAAGGTTTAAAGTGACTCAATAAATAAATGTAGCAGACTGTTAACTGTGATGTAAGATTAAAATCGGCCATTATTTTCAGAACAACCTAATATATTAGAATTTTGTTTTAGATTTTAAGAGAATGTGTGTCAAATTCTTTCAATGTTAACCTGATAGGTATGAAAAATTTATGATGACAATAGTCATTTATCATCAGTTTCCCTGAAAACATCAGGAAGATTAATGATTATAAAGAAATAATCAATGCTATCAAAAAACACTTTAAAGATAAACTTGTACCCCGGAAAGTATAATATTTTTATATCGTTATTGCTAATTAATAATTAATGTAAACATTAATTATTCATATGTAATCGTCTTCTCTGCACAAGTATAAGTATAAAATATTGTATTGTATCATTGTACTTATAACAGATTAATAAATAAATAATAATTCTGGCATCTGCTATCGGTTTACTCAAAGGTATTTGAGATTACGTAAAAACAAAGTAGATGACTTTCAAATAATGGATGTATTAATTTGAAAAGTGTAACATATGGGTTCGAAAATTTGTCATCAGCATAGTTGGTAATGCACCTTCTCCGGATTGGAAAAGAGATCCAGGTTCGAATCCCGGTAGCGCAACAACAATATTTTTTGATAAAATTGATTTTATATGTATATCTTTCTAATTAATACATTTAATTAGTATTAAAAAAAAAAAACATTTGTATTTTCAATCATTCGTATGTCAACTGTATGGACACTCAGGAGCATGTCCTAAGACTGGTTAAGTGGCACCATCCAGAATTTTTAAATTATTATTTTTTTAATCTCTTATTTTACAAGGATATGTAAATCATTAATACTTTTCCTTTATTTTACAGTATAAAGATGCTTTCTTCACTGCCCATCCTAATTTCAAGTGGTACAAACTGCCCGCTCCGCCCCTTCGAACATTCGCCACTCGACCCGGCAACATCGGTGGCCCGACCACGGAACGAGAGATGTATATTGAAAATGAGTTGTGCGAGATAAAAGTTGAACAAACTAATAACAATCACCTAACCAAAGTTAACTACAACGCCCAACCTTCCACGTCCACATCTAAAGACTTCCACGACGGTAAAAAGCAGATGTTTACCCCAGGGAAACTTGCGGACGAAGCTCAAATGGGAGGTCTCAGCAGTTTGATAGTCTCGAACAATAAACATGGGGAAGAGGATTACACTAATGAAAGAAATTTCACCCCACAATCCCCTATCACGGGTGTTAATGTACCACATTTGGAAACCCCTAAATTTAAATCTTCTACATCTAATATGACACCAAATCCCCCGAAAAAACGACCTTTTTCGGAATCAGGTGACACAACCGACAGAAACAACTTCTACAGAAATGAGGATGTTTCCCCGCCATCCAGAAATTTGTCGAGCGCCGAAGAATCTAAAATTCAAAAGCTGCAGGATGCTCTGTCCGAAACATCCCGAATGTTGGAACTGTCTTTTGACTCTTCGTACGAAAGTGAAAAGTGCGATGAAAAATCCACTATGAATATTCCAGATTGTTCTAAAAATACTTCTCAACACAAAGAATCTGAATTCTCTCAGAATATCGGTACTCCTGGATTTCGTGATTTGGCTTTTAAGCATAGAGGAAGCATGTCTTCAGATGAATCTCAAGACAAAGAATGCCAGCAACTGGATGATTTACATTTGTTTGACAAAAGCAAGGGTACTTGGAATAGTTACATCGAACACGCGCAGTCCAAAGTATCCGGGCGAGCATGTAAAGGGAAACGTTATCAAGAGTTTATGGCATTCGGTGGCCTTATTGTAAACAAACGTCAGAAAAAAGAACACATGGAAAGAAAATCTTCTCACGCAGATGGTCAAAATAAGCTTTCGTACGAAGTGAACAGTCCTACTTGTAGTTGGAAAATATATGAGAACTATCCGAAGGACATTGTGAGCAGAACAGAAGTAAATGAGAATGAGTCTGATGTAACGTACTGTGAGCGAGTGGATCTAAGCGAAAGTGCCTATAAATTAAAAGATACAGATGATACCGGTCAGAATATGTATCATTATAGTGAGAATACTGCGGAAGCTGCAGATGGTCAAGGAAACAAGATGTTTACCGCCGACGACTTTGATTTGGATGCCAAAATAATGGCTCTGCCTTCTCTCAGCCTCGAAAAATTCCAGCAAAGGAAGAAGGAAAACAAAAAACGCAAAAAGAACTTGTCATCTTCTAAAAGTAAAGATGCTAGACCTCGAATGCCGAGTACCGTTCAACATTATCTGCCAGAGAGTGCTGTCGGGACATCCTCCAGCCGTCCTGCAGGGTCTAACACTTTGTTTAGTAAACAGCCCGTGCTCTTGGACAAAGATGCTCAATCCAAACGAGATATACACCAAAATATAGGTATCGACGAAAGAATGTTTTTAGCCGAGCAGAGGAAGTCCGCTATTATTGGAAGTAAGAAAAGGAAACCGAGGAAGTTTAGCATTACTAGATTAGATGTCAATAATTCTTCTACATGTAAAGATAAGATGGAACCAGCCAAAAATACTTGTACAAACATTTATAATCCAGATTTGAAACCTACCTCAACGAATTGTTTAATGCCAGACCAAAACACTAATGAAAATGTGGATTTGTGCGGTTTAGCCACTCTGGCCGAAGTCGCTGCCAACACTTCGAAAATTAATGAACACATATGAACCAAGTATATTGCTCCTAAAAGTGCACCTTTTTACTACATAGATTATATTATATAGTTATTTAAACTAAAATCCAAAAAATTGTTACGTTAAGATATCACTTTACAGACAGTCCTGAGATGGGAGCCTTCGAATTGCACTCCAATTAGTGCGGGAACCGTATCCAATTTGCATAATCAGGGGACAGCACTCCAATTTGTTTGTAAGAAACTAAAACATCAATATTTAGAGGAAACGCGTCAGCGTTGCAGAAGATATTTATAAGTAAACATATCTGACTATACAATTTAGGAGAGAGCTTTTTCTACTTTTTTTATCATAAAATGTCATATTGACAATACTGACCATACTGAAACTACAAAAATATGTTGCGAGCTTAGAATTTTTCTACTTGATGCAAAAATATAACCAGTCCATATCTCTGGGACTGCCTGTATATATATACTAAATAATTTATCATTGAGCATGATTTGGCTCGCGTTAGTCATATAGTCATTGTACATAATATAACACTTATTTCGGTATGTTTATAATTATTATGTCGTAAACTATTATTTATAGTTTTGTATGTGGGTCTTTGCAAATATTATTTTAAAACAAATTACATGAATCACTTTTCGAGTCTGCTGTGTGATCAGTGGTAAATTTTAACTATAATTAAAAATGTTGCTTTAGTAAAAAAAATTGCGAAAACAGGTTGTTTAATCGTTGGTAAAAAATATCTATTTATCAATAGTACATTCAATGGTAAACTTATTTTACTCTTTAATATCGGTTGGTAAAAACTGTAAATCGATAATTAAAAATGGCAGACTATTCACAGCTATTTCAAATGATACTTTGAAAGTTGCAGTATTCAACAATGAATCATTCAATGTCCCGCTATTTTAGTGATGAGAGTTCATCCGATGATGATCTCACTGTTGAATTTACATCAGTACATAGACCGAAAATTTTACGCCAGCAAAGTGACAGATTTCAAACGCAGTTATGAATAAAGCCATAGTAAGGGAATAAAATTGTATGTATTGCCAATGGTAAATATTTAAAATTAATCATTTTTGGTATTTGATGATTGTTTGTTCACCTTGCCACACAATTAGGCGGTGTTTACTTTGACAGTTGTAAACTCGATCTTCAAACAACCTGTAAACGTTTTTTACTATGGGCAATGGTAAAAAGTTACTAAAAATTTACTATGGTAAAATTTTACTACTGATCAAATAACCAGCTCTTAGAAAGATATACAGAAAAAATCTATCGATCAAAAAAAAATGTCACTCTGCGACTCGAACCCGGAACTTTATATTGCTGGTATACAGCTTTAACCAATTATAACACTATAAAATGTCCTTAGGTGGCACCGGGACTTTGCCGACATTAGACAGTTCGGGGTTTGAATCCCGATGGTGACTAAATTTTTTCAGTGTATCTTCCAAGTGATTCATCTCATTTGTTTTAATTATCAAAAAAACTATGTTTTGAAAAATCGTAACTTCTCAAATATAATGTGATTTCATTAAAATGAATTCTTTTTTGTTTTTATAATATAAAAATTACTAATTGTTATATTACCAGAGCTGCGGAGACATCTGAAGCAAAGAATTGTTTATTACGTTCCGTCTTTCTTTCAGATGTTATTAAATTTCCGTGGAATTAACTTAAAATGTTTTATCATGGAATGTAAAATATATATACAACAATAATTATGTTTCAAGAATATATATATTTTTTGTACACAAATTCTTAGACTAAGCATTATTTTGGTTCATATAAATTTATTTCGGACTTCGCTTCAATACTGCTGTCTGTATCCAACACAATTTCTGACGCATTTCATAAGAAATGTGCATTGCGTACAACTCTAAGCGAAGCTGGAAAAGCAGGAAATTTCCTGGATTACTATAGCGAGCTGATACCTTTGAATACAGAATAGCAGAGTGGCACACCCAAGCTGAAGATTGGTTTCATTTATAAAGATTCTGTGAGTTTACAGAATATTCCTCTCTTATGATAATTGCTGTAGTTTTATGAAATCACCGACCAAGTCTTGTATGAATGTGTAGTCTGTATTTTAGCTTCTAATGACCAAAAAAATATGTAATTAAAATATATCTTGCACCTAATATTTTTATACTAACGCTAAAACTTTTAAGAATGAAATTTTAAATACATTTTGCATGTCGGATTGAAAGGAATTAACATGGGCTCCAAAACGTAGTCCAATCTATGAAATAACTGATATAATAGGTTTAATGTATCATCTCATTATTCCCATCCATGAAAACTAACTATAGATGTGTTACATGTCATGTAGTCTGTAGAATTATATTTTAATACATATATTTCACATAGGCCTCTTCAATTGATACAATTTAGATTTTAAACAAATATTTGTATTTATACATGTCGATTAGATGTTATGAACAAAGTAGAAATTTCAACAAAACATTGGTGTGTGTCGCAAACTAACAAAATTTGTATAATTATTTTTTTTCATAATAATTTGAGTACATTTTGGTGGATAGACAATATATTTTTCTCATATACAATATTTTTGTGAAACTACATAGGCTTATTATTTGTAAAAGAGATAATTCTAAAAGAGTCAATAATGAAAAGTTTTAAAAACATGCCTTTCCCAATTGTAATGATGCCTTGTATCTTATTAATAGTAAGCAATACTCGGAAATAATTTTTTATATTTCCCAAATGCTTTGGTGACTTTGCGCTAATGTTCTGATCCATCGTGGAATAAACTATCCAACGCTGTCTGTTCTCATATTGATTGTCATCAGTTTTCTAACAAGCTATCACAGAGCGCGGAGCAGTTCTTTGACCTGTGAACTATTATACAAACACTGTTGTACATCTTGTCAAATTTCCTTTAAGTTACTTACACAGATTAATAATATGGAATGAAAGTGCACAAATATTGTATTCAATCCAAAGAGTCCTTGCAAGGTACGTGCCCTTTCATTTTACATGACAGAACGCATATAATTATATATATATCAAATGGCAACTTGTAGCTTTATTATGACGTGTGCAGAATTTTCTGCGGCAACATTTATATGAGGAGACTTATTTTCCAGCATTTATACAACAAAATACACAATCACTTGGTCAAGCATTTGAACAATGGTACACTTTATATGATAATATGTATGCTGTAAACTTTATAGAAAATTCCCTGTTTTTTTAAAACAATAAGATGATGCATTTAATGAAAGGTTGAGTTTTTTTTTAACACTCTTTATTATTCTTTAAGTTGGTAGAACCAAAATCACAAATGTATAAAATTAGATTTCTGAAGTGTTTTAGTTAAATTTTTTCAAAATTCTTTACTTTGCCCCTGGTTTAATTATCCTTATTTTGGGTCTAGTTTATAAGTATAGTTGTAAAAATAATAAAATTATATTTGGTACCTGAGGCTGTTATAATTCAGTCTTTATGCTATTTTTAGTGATCAGATTTTTTCCCACTTATTTATTTGTAATTTGGAATCATGGAAATTTGTCAATGTTGATGTCAATGGAAATGTCAAATCCAAGCCTACCCCTGCATTTAAGTCAATTCAGCCAAACTCGCATTATTAACTTTTGCTCCACTACGACAATATGATATTCTAAATTTACTATTGTATATAGTATACCATTGTACCAATGCACTTGACATATAAATATTCACTTGTATAAATATTTTAATATATAAATCCTGGCACGTAAGTCTCCGTCATATGAGTGGTTGGCGTGGGTAGAAAATTAGAATCATATTACAAGACTATTGTCCTATACAAAATTAAATGTCTTTTTTTTACTACATAAATAAAAACCCCAGATGTTTTGTACAGCAAATAATCATTTTTCTTTATAACTGTTAACATTATTGAATAATAGATTTAATAGTTGAAATAATAGAAGTAGAAGTGAATGGGGCATATTCAATATTAATCAGGAATTGATACTTATGTAATGGAATTTTAGTGTGATAATGTGTTTTTATTATGTTTCAATATTTTATACATCATCAGGGCAAATATTACAAATCACCGCTTGAAAATGTTATTTTAAATAATTACATAATATCCATCATTTATTGATAAAACTTGCATCATCATCATCATCGTCATCATTCTTTGTTGTAAGTTTTTTTTTTTTAAAACAAATAAATAATGTTTAAATCATTTTTGCCATGAATGAAACTAATCCATCCAGAAGAAATTATGACAGTGAACGTTTCAACAGGTCTTCTAAGTATTTTATCATCTTTGTGGTGAACCTAAAAATGATTTCTCTTTCAATGGGTTATGTGATTCAGTCCTTTGTTAGGATTCTTAAAATGTGTTTTTTTCTGCATTATTTTTACTTATCGCAGCTGTTAAACTTTTTCAGATTCGTCAAGCTGCATCTGTACATATCTTTAAAAGCATGTATGGTGCAGATGCCGTTTAAATTTTCTAATAAATGGGATTGGAGTATAAATGTTTCTTAAAAAAATATTAAATAACATTATATTCATTGAATTATTTAAAATTTCAAACACTTCAATTAAAAATCAATGACTCGGTGCCCGCAAGACTAATCTCATGTTTTTAAAATTAATGTTGTTCAACGTTTTCATTTTATATTGCTTGATTTTGTTGTGACAAAGGAGTCTTGATTTATTTCTGCATAGTAAATCAATAGTTTAAAATACAGGGGTGTATTCACTTTTTGAAAGGCCGTGTACTGTGTAATAAATAAAGCCTTATAAATGTAAAATAAAAATTTATTAAACCACATTTTAATATACACATATTGATAAAATTTACATAAATATTTGTTGTGTAGAGGCGTGTAAGATTGTAAGATGGATTGAAAGAAGGGTTCAGGGTATATCTTCCATAGCTGTGTATAAATAGAATTGTGTTTTATATTTTTCTACACAAATTTAGGTAGCAGGAAAAAATATATGTTTTGATATTATAGGCACAAATATAATATCTTGAGTTTAAATCATGAAAATATAATAAGTATTTGAATCGAAACTCGCGAGTGTTTTTAAAGTTTGGCAACATTTAAAAAATATGTTTATTAACCATAACCACAATGTTGTGTATTTATTTATTTGTTTTATTTTATCTAAATAAATATTACTGCTTTAAATTTTCTTGCAATAATTGTTTCATTTGTAAAATGCAAGATCATTTAATAAATATGACAATTGTTCTAATAAATATATTTGTAAATGTTTTTACATTTGTCTTTTATTTATCTTTCTCTCCCCGTACTCATTTGCACATAAAATCTGATATTATTTATTTCTGCATGCTATAAAGTAAGTATTCAGAACAAGTCAATATTGAAATATGCATAAGAAATGTCAGCCAGAGAAGTCGAAGAGACTCGACAGAATAGTCAAGAAAAGTGTAAAGATGATTCTGAACAGCCATGAAAACCTGAGAGCATTATTATTCGTTCTAGTTTTTTTTCAAAATTTTCTGTGAAAAATTCATCTCTTGAAAGTGTTTAATTTGCATCATTGTTGGGAATTGAATGCTGTATCCTTCCAACAGCTTTATTTTATAAATATATAACAATTTTAAATGACAAGCATATTTGTGAGGTAAGTGGAATAAAATCTATCAAATCTGAAGGGTGGGGAAGATAGATTGATATACAGGTATAACGGACCTAGTCCACAATTTTTATGAGTGACTAAATTACGAGTAGGAAATTTCAAATTCTGTACCATTATGGAAAATATTTTTACTAAATGTTATATGTTATATTGAAATAAATATTTGCAAAATTAACCCAATATTATTCTATGTCTTTGCTTTAGTACCTAAATCATCTAACAAGAAATATTCTGGCCGCTCAAGTTTGTATTTTTAATTTTTGTGTTTAATATATAATTTGGAATCAATAAAATATTTCAATTAATCAAAATAGTCGCATAGCTACAACTTTTTAAAATTCTCATGTTTCTGGAATGGTTAATATTAGACACATACCGCTTGAACATCTTTAGTATGTATCTATCCATAAAAAATTATACACTATGTGTGTTATACCCAGTTTAGCAGTGATTGTGAACCTTTTTCCACAAAAGAAATCTTTATCAGATAAATAAAATTAAAATCAAAAATAGTAATAGATTTATTAAGGAGAACACATTCTTATTGTGAAGTTGTAATTATTCAGAACATAGGTCTTTAATATTTTAAATTAAGAATGTGTTCTCCTTAATAATATATAAGTAGTATCAATGTGTCCAAAAATTAATTGTTAATTCTGGCGTTTGCTATCAGTTTACTCAAAGGTATTTGAGATTTCGTAAAAACAATGTAGATGACTTTCAAAAAATGGAATAATAGATGTAGTAATTGGAAAAGAGATCCAGGTTCGAATCCCGGAAACGCAACAGCAATATTTTTCGATAAAATTGATCTTATATGTATATCTTTCTATTTAATTCATTTTAATTAGTATTTAAATTCGTTTTCAATTCTAAATGACGTATTACATTAAAGATACATGTGTCACAATACTATCATAATGCAAAACGTACTATTATTTTTTTTGATCACTATTTACAAAACCATATGGATAAAGATATATCAATAATAATTATTTAAATTACATTGTTTCATTTGTTTGGACGCCAACAATGCTAGTCACACGTTTCATATCCTGACACCACCTCTACCTCATCACAATATATTCAATATACACTGCACTATACTTAAATGTTCATAGTTTATGCATATTGTATTATACATTAAATATTTATTCATTCAGTTGCAGCAACTAGAGGTCCACGACACTCGGCCCGTAGGCAGAACAACAAAAAGTGATTTTATTTTTATTTTAAACAATTCTACTCAATTTAAATATGTTTAAATTTGAACTTTACTCACATCTTATAAATTCACTATCTTTGGTATGTATAGTAATATTACTTAAAAAAGTTCAGCTTATTTGGACTTATCACACTATTGGGTATGCCATATTATGACCCTACTTCCTTGTTCCAGACTGTCACAATTCCGCTGATACCCACCACCTCCTAAACCTTTGACATCATTTATAGAAGCCGTTTTTGTATGATGTTAAAATTTGTAACCTCACACCAAACCTGTTGTTCAAATAAAACGTCAAATTATTTAGACAACAGTGATAGCATATTTCATGTTCAAAATCTCTGTTTAATTTGACACATTCAATTCTGTTATCCAAAATCTATAAAAATAATTTTAATTTATTACAACTTGCATGGAGTGAAAGTTTCGAAATAAATATAATAATGACTAAGTGAAAGAAATGTATGGTATGAAAAAAAATTAAAGAAACACGCAGACAATAAAAAATAGTATGACAAATGCTATATTATAATATGAATACAAAAAGAAATAATCATAATTATTTATCACAAGAAGATATACAATGAATAGAAAATAATAAAATTCATTTATGAATAATATTATAGAGTTATGTACATCATTGGGAAAATGTATCTTTTCAATTTATGTATAATATACATAAATTGAATATTATTCTTATTTTAAACTTAAAATTACGATTTTGTGCTACCTAGTCGTCTGTTTTATTTAACACTACACTGCCCATTATAGATGATCTGATACATACCAACAAAAAGTTTATCACTCGGTGCCCAGTGTATTACATCGTCTACATAATAGCTTTCATTATTTAGTTCCGTAAATGGCCACCAAAGGAAATTTGTCAAAGTAAATCTGAATCAAATGTTGATATGTTATTAATATGCCATCTCTCAGAGTATAGTTCAGCTGATGTTTGATTAGTAATTTCTGCAGTCTTTTTAAGAATTATTAACTTAAATAATTATTGTGTTGTGTATTTGACATTACTATTTGTCTTAATAAACTTTATAGAGCGTAAAAGTTAATTATATGGTATTATTTTTGATAATTCGGTGTGTAGCAGATCCGCTACAGCGGGCATTGATGATAATACTGAAATATGGCAAACTGTGAATATACCGATCAACAAATTCCAATTTGCTATCAAATCGGAATGAAAGTGAAGACGATTAGATAATTCTGAAGAAAATGAAGATTTTACCGATGAAGAATTTGATATTTTAACTTTACCTATGGATATTTTGGTAGAAGATTCTCGTTCATGTCAAATCATTAAGGATTCTCAATGTATTAAAATCATTATGGATTCTAAATTAGATACAATTGACGAGGATAAGAATATTATTAAAGACTTACCAGAAAATTTACAACAATTCAGGCAAAATGTCAATAATAAAAATTCGATAAATACACCGACTACCATTAAAATGCCCCAATTTAAAAACTTTACATTTGTAAAATGCACGAAATGTGCTGTTCATTTATGTTTGAATAAAAATAATAATTGTTTTTGCAGTTTTTTCATCATTAAAACATGTAATTGTATTAAAAGCTGAATAGTTTTTGTAGTCTTCTTTCCGAACCATTGATGCCCATACTGAAAAGTAAAAATAAATCTGAAATGTAACTTTTTCATTTTTTTTATATTTTTCCTATAATCTACACCAAAAAACAATAATGAAAATATATTTTAATTTAGAAAAGAAAAATTGGGCACTGTATGGTTAAAATATACCATAACATAGGTTTTATTCATTGGATCCTTCAGTAAAATTTGCCACAAGAACAGCATTACTTAATTTCATAATCTTCTGTATGCTCTCACATATACATTGTGTTATATTTACGCCTTTTTCGGCACTTGGGTCGATACTTCAATTCAAAAAGTTTTTGAGACGCTAACTATCGACCCCTGTTCCTCTCATATGTTAAGTCAGTACTTTTACCTATTACCCTAGTAGATTGTGATGCCAAATTGTCATATAAGATTTTTTTGTACTATCTTAACGTAGCTACTCCCCTAATGGACTTTGGCACCAAATTGTCATAAAAGTTTTCAAATATAGTGCTAATTTTTTTGTGTTAGAATTTAATACAATGATTTATATACATTTTATTGTTTATACATCCTTAACGTCAAATTTGAATACTAGTATTTAATTTTATTTAAAAAATAATTACCTCTTTAATTCATTCTAACACACAGTATTAATAAAGGGTTTAAGATATTAGTAAACTGTTATTTTCATATCTTGCTTGATTCTTTAGCAGTGTAGTAGTAAGTAGAATCCCAGCCTCCTATTATGCCGGAGACCGATTCGGAATCGTGATATACCATAGATAAGAGAGTAGGTATACCATACATACCGGCAAGGATTCGATTCCAAGGCAGGGAGGTTTTTAAGAGAATTAATAAAAGAAAATTCAAACTGGAAAAATATACTCTACTCAAAAGTGGTATACACATTTTTAAGATAAATAATGTATTTTTTATGTTTATTAAGCAATCCTATATTAAAGTTATTGTGCAATTTCGAAGTGATTTAAAAATAGCAAATTAGCAACATTATTAGCACTTCCAAAGTTTAACATTTACTGTAGCGATAGTGCACATTCCTTAGCTGGACTGTCATGATTAAAATACCATGTGATGTCAATGTTTATTTCTCGAAATAAAACCGAGATTTTTGGAGTTACGATTATTAAATTGTTACATATATTATTGCTTAAGAAAATTTATTTCCAATGATAATGGACAAATGACATAACTGTATATTAAAACATGTGTGGTTTTCATACGGTACTCGTTTATTATAAAACAAAATTGATATACCGCGTATATAAAAACGTTTTAAAAGTTTTCCGTTATTTAAATTTATCGAACATTTGAAGAAAAATTATTAAATGGTAACATTTGGTATATTTAAGATTTCAAATGTCACATTTATGTGTCATTATGGTAGATTTGTCACCGGTTTTCGTCATCTATGATCATATAACATAGAACAAGTGCAGTTGCTATAGATGATCGCCACCGTAAAACTATTTTCGTATTTGTTTTAGGTTGGAACTTTTGCCCGTATGTTTTAGTGCATCTTTTAAAAAGTTTTTCATTTATTTTTACGCTACAAATATTACAATGAAGTACAAATCAGAAGATTACGAAGAAAAGCGGAAAGTGCATCCGACACTGAAGTTTATCCTTGCAAAAGATGTTCAGTTGACAAGATCTCTTCTATCTATGACAAGAAATATCACAGTGTTTCGGTCTCTGAAAGTGCACCAGAAACTTCTTGAATATTCCTGTCACGGCATTATCTGGCTTGTTGCCGTCATAGGTTCTATTTGGCTGCTAGGAAATGAACATCTTTATCAACTGCAGATGAATTTACTTGTGGCTCTCATCCTTGACATTATTGTAGTCGCCCTATTGAAGGCTACGACAAGACGACGAAGGCCGTCTCCGACAAATGACATCGGCCCTGACAAGTTTTCCTTCCCCTCAGGGCATGCCAGCAGAGCAGCTATGATTGTCTACATATTTTTATACCCGTATCCTCTTCCTATTATATTCATTCCACCTCTATTTGCTTGGTTAGTAACAGTTGCGGTTTCAAGGGTCGTGGCAGAGAAACACTTTATACTCGATGTTTGCTCTGGAATTGGTTTGGGCTTAATTGAAGGACTATTCATGAGCCTCTTATGGTTAAGCAAAGATTCTTGTTTATATTTAATTTCTTGGTTGTCAGATGAAAAATTGTCAGGTGGAGAGTATCATGTCTAGATATCGAATGAAAGCACATAATTTTTTTGGTGTGCCATATCTCTGATCAAACAATAGAATTCACAAGTGTGACATGACTAAGACATACCAATTTAATTTGGCAATGCTTGTGTATAATAATTACTGACAGAGTCACCTATGGACATTAAGTCTTACGTATCTACATTCTAAAATTAACCAATTAGATCTATATTATTACATTTTCAATATACCTATTATTATTTTCATTGGTGAGGTTTTTTTTCTAATCTTTTCCATTCTATAGTTACTATATATCCCAAAAACTACTAACCTTACTTATTTTAGTAAATATTTATTGTTTTGTAACATTTGGCATTCATACATAATTTATTTTTATTTAGCAATCAAATATTTTTTCACCTAAAATACATATGAAACCCATTTTTGATGTTACGCATTACAATTTGTATGATTAGCGTGTGTGATAATTTTTAATCTGTTATTTATAATAACTTTTCATCTTTAAATATATATACAAAATTGTTAAAATATTCATTGTTTCATTTATATCTTCAAATATCATGCCCCTTCCTTCCTCTTACCTTACCACCACCACATCCCATAGTTGCTAACACCATTATGGTCAGTCTCACAATTTTAATAAGTGAGAATCTGTTGGCAAAAAATGTTGGGAGTAGATACAATGGCAACATGAGAGAAACGGGTTCTAGTAATCACATTGTGATACCGTAGAACCCTGATTATCTGTGGTTATGTGAACCAAGCGTATCTCGGATAATCAAATACTTGGACAGCCACAGCTGTTAGATACTGGTTATTTTTGATGTAATTAAAAATAATTATATTAAATAGTATGCCTATTTACATAAAGAAAAAAGTTCCTTATATTTTTTATTTCATACTTGTTTTCATTTCATTTTCGCAACCACTCCAACATCGAAATCTCAGCAGGTGTGGTGTTTTATAGTTTATACCAGGTTTCACCGCAATTATAAACTTAAGTGTTCATCTTCAATGATATTTTTCTGATTTTGCAATAAATGCTGTCACCTCGTTCATGCTAACTGACAAAAACTCACCAGTAATACACAACCGCCCCCCATATCTTTTTTCCAGGTATCAACCAACACTGACTTGTCAATTCTTCTTCTCGTCATTAAAATGGATAAAAAATAACTAAAAAGTGGTTGGAAAATATATTTGGCTCGGATAATTGAGGTTCTACTATACATATTTGCCTGTAACCATTTACACCTATGTTTTGATAGGGCAGATAAGGCTTTTGCTTTCTCTAAAGATACATATTTAGATTACATAACTGTTTTTCAACATACCTATTTCAACTACTTATGGGATACATTTATATAGCATAGAATATGTTAATGTGCAAGAAATGTAATTGTTATAAAAATTATACTATTTTTTAAAACAGCAGTACATATATATATGTAGCGACCATAATTCAAATCTACCGCCAACTCAGTCGGCATCGACGCTGGCGACAGAGCTGCCGCCTGCTGCCACAAGTCTGGCTGAATTCACCGCCAGACAGTCTCTCCAGTTTCAGCGTTTCACTATGACGGTCTTGCCGGCTCGCGCTTGCCGAGCAAGACTGCCAATTCAATTCATTTCATAATTTCCTACATCTTCATTCACTATTCATTTCTATCTGTCTTCATTGTTTTTATCATTTGTCATAATAAACCTCAACACGCGCAAATAACATATATTTCATTTAACCACCGTCCTAACCCCCAAATATATATAAAATTTAGAAATGGTAACATTAAGTGTTACCAGTCCTAGAAACTAACTATTTTTTAATAATTTTACAACCAAACCATCAGTACTAAGGAAGCCGTTGGTCACTGACAATATATGTATGTATATATTTTATGGATGCTGACCACTGACCATCAGTCCCTAAGTTGACTGAGAGAACACAAAATAAAAATTACTATCTTTTACCTAAAACTAAAGCCACCAACTAGTAAATTGTAACCTAATTAATAATTATAATTATAGTTATAATCTCCACAGCATAATATTTAAACACAATTAAGATCTTCTGTAAATAGACAGTAAATAAACAGATTGTATCCTTCCCATCATCAAGAATATATGTGGAGCAGCACACTTGCAAGAAGAAAAAGAGGATGATTGGTGATCTTAAGTAATAACATTATTTCTTTAATATTGTGCAGTAAACAAAGAGTGGAAGGTGATAAATTGATAAGGAAGCAATATTTACATTATGATAGTACATACTTATTGTTTACATTATTATACTAAGATATGTATATAGTTCTATATATAGGTAGAGCAGATACTGAGAGTAAAATGTTGTTTATATTATTTTTTTATTAATATTAAAAATATAATACAATTTCAATAATCAGTGGATATATATATTTTAACATTTGTTTCTTCTCTATGAGAGTAAGACTCGTGTATAGAGAAGGAGTATATTCGAGTTAATTTATGTTTCAGTTAGTCTGTGTACATATTTTTTTAACTTCAGTTACAAATTTATGATAGTCCGTAATTTTTCTAATTGTGATGGGAAGATTGTTAAAAAATTTGATACCTTGATAAATATACTGATTTTGAGTTGCGGTATATTTTAGTTTTGGGATATCAATTTGATCTCTATATCTTGTAGATCGGAATTCGCTTCTAAAATTTAATTGATTTTTAATTTTGAAAATTTGAATTATTGATTTTTTTTTGTATATGTCTACTATAACTGCATTGTATATGATTCTTATAACTGCATTGTGTGTACTCTTATACTGCATTATAATTTTTAATATATGTTCACTAAGCTTTACCGTATACATATGTGCTTACGTTTTATTTATACATATTGTACTGAACATTAATACTTTTATTCTCCGATTTTATATATTTTCTCTTTTGTACTGTCATTTTATATTTAAATTGTGTTCTGCCTAATATTCAATGAGTTCTATTGGTTTGTGAAATATGATTTGTTTGCCAATTTGCCCTAAAACAGGCCTCCCTAGTTGGATAATGCATTTTAAAAATCTGTTTTAAAAAATCTATATGTAACAAACTGTTTTTTTAGCTATACAATATATTATGTGTCTAACAAATAAATGTATATAGACTTTTTTTTTTCAGGAAGAATTGTATAAAACTCTTTTGATGTTACTGTGCAAATATTTTAATTCTCAGATTAGGTCCAAGCATCCGGTGTTATAAAAATATTACCAATTTATGGCTCAGCCTCTGGATTTAGAAGAAAAATTTTACCAAGCCTAATGTTTTCATGAATGTCAAATATAAGCGTATATGTTACAATGCTTTATTGTATATAAAATAATGCTGTAAGTTTTTTTGTTAAAAAAATGTAAATATATATTTTTATTTAAAATAGTCACTAAAGAAAAAAGAAAATAGAAAACTTAAAAATATAAGAAAAAATTTGTAAGTTTTATATAAAATCCCAAGTTTTATTCAGTTCTCATTCGACAAATCATCTTGAAACGATGTAAAAGTGTGCAGTTCTCACTTCTTTAATTAAATTTTCTTAAAATTATTTAAGGCATTTATATCGTAATTACATAAAATTGAAACGCCCAACATTTATACTTGATTTTCACGAACACTTGACAAATTGATAGTTTCAATATCTCCCAATATAAAATTTCATTTTGTATGTATTTATGTTTTGACCAAATACCACAGATATAATATGATGAGATCTTCATGAAATTATACTTATTTTAAAATTTCAATGGAATTTAGAAACAATCAATTTTGTATGGAGTTTTTTGTCACGTTTTTCATTTGCTTAAATCTTCAAATAAACCAAAGAGTAAGTGAAAGGGGGGCTTACTGAAATACAATACCCGGGACCAAGGATAAACAGAATAGATACACTGGTATTGGTAATTAATTATAATCAGTGCATTTGTTATACAACGCGGTGTAATAGCTTTCCGGCACCTTTTTTTTACAGTATTTTAATGTTTCAAAAACAATTAGATGAAATAATGTTCGCGTGTACATAATTACAATCCGTATTTATATAGTTCGCACAAATGATAAAATATGTTTTAAAGAACTTTTTTTTATTTTTTAAATAGCACTGATTATAATGATTAAAAACAGTCACAGTTTTCAGCATGAATGAAATGGTAATTTTATAAATTTAGCCAATAACGTAAACCACTATGAAGAAGCATTAACTTGTTAATTAATTTAATCATGAAGCCATGAAGAGGGATGGTGTAAACAGTCTATTTGTTTGAATGAACGTGATGTGCACAGACGTGGCGGTCGTCGTGCAATGAACATAACGGGTGGCGATGGTCACTGAAGAGATAAATTAATTAACGCAAGCTATACATATCTATATAAACGGTGTTTTTTAGAGGTTTGTTTTTTGAATTGGTAACATTTTTCCAGTGACAACTAATTTGATAGCTGACTGCTGATTTGTGCTGTTTTTTTTGCCATTTCACCATGAATAGACTTACGCCAGAACAAGACTAGAAAATTTATTTCGAAAATCATAGTATATTTCTAGAAACTTACCGTGCGCTACGTCCATTTTACGGTCGACATAATCGTCCATCCGAACAAGTAATTCGAATAACCATGGATCGTTTTCGCACCACGCATACTCTCTAATTGATAATACGCATCCGCAGAGATAGAGTACGGTGCACCGAAGAAACTGTTATTGCTCTGAATGAATCGATTTGCCATCGTGCACAGCAATTGGAGCTGTGTCCATCCACTTTATGGTTTACGAGCTTACAAGATCCAGCTCGTGCAAGAATTGTAGCCGCTTGACCATTGTGTGCGTCATACGTTCGGTGAATGGGCCGAAAACGAGATTGCTCTTGATCCTCATTTTCAAAACAAAATTTTGTTCAGCGATGAAGCTCATTTTTGGTTGAATGGCTCCGTCAATAAACAAAATTGCCGTATTTAGAGTGAATAACAGTCTACGCAGTTTGAGCCGCCCATCCAGCTCCAAGCAGCCAGACACCAAGTCGGCTCAAAAAGCAGCTGCCCAGCCAATTCCATGCAGCCATGAGCAGCCAGATGCCAAATCAGCTCGACAGCCAGTAGTCGGACCAGCCTGAAAACCAATCGCCGAGTCAACCTTGAATCTGTTTTCTTTTTATTTATAAATTATCGGACAGCAATATTCCAGTCCTAGGCATCTCATACATAAATAAGATTTCATACATCTCATATATTTTATCTATGTCTCTTATCTATGCCTAAGGTGGCGGTTATCTATGGTGGCAGTATAAAATTAACCTAAAATTTATCTGTCTTTCACGTCCAAAATGGCGCTTAACTTAGTTGTGAAGGTGCACCCCATAGTATTATTTCAAATTGTAGATGCATACGAGCGTCGAAATGCAGACTCTCACAGAGTTATAGGAACATTGTTAGGTAACGAAACATTTATTGCTGTACAAATTAGTGAAGTACTTTTATCATTCAGCTCAGTGACATGTGGCAGGATCGGCTGTCAAATTCGCAATCCATAAGGTTGTTGTGACTTGCCAACAAATTGTTGTAATCGGAAGTGATCGATCATTTAGCTCTTCATGACATATTTATTGGTATTAAATATATCAATTTGTTTCCACAGGTTCAGTGGATAAAGGAGTCGCGGAAGTGACGAATTGTTTTTGTGTTCCTCACAAAGAACATGCCGACCAGGTCGAGGCTGAGCTCAACTACGCCATGGATGTGTATGAACTTAATCGTCGCGTCAACTCCACCGAGAATATTATCGGTAAGATATCAAATATAGCTTTAGTATTATCTTATATAAACTAAAATTTTATTTGCAAGTAATACATTATAGAAACCATTTGATTGTTTTGAAAATTATCAGGGCTTGGTTACTTAAGATTTGTTTTATCATGCTACTATCTCAAATAATCGTTTAAAATCTTTTTTTTTGTCACAACATCAATGTTGCATCCCATTGCAAAATATAACTTCAAGGATATGTAAACAAATGCAAGACTTGCTTTAAAAATATGCGATGCCATTTTTAAAATAGACTAGTCTAGATAATAGTCCTCCAAATTATATTCAGTTAAACTAAGCAGACATTTAATGTTGTCAATAGTAATGTATTAACACAGAACATCTTGCATATCCATACGAGCATATATGCCATATGCACATCATACCTTGCATCACAATAATATTACAGCACCGCTCTGTTAGTATTTTGCCTCAGCACATCACGTCTAGCCAGTATTTACATTCTGTGATGGTTTATATATTATACCAGTGTACACAGATAGCAAGCATTATCGCTGCAAGTATTTTTTTCATATTTAAAAAAAAAGCAAATTTTGTAAATCTAGTTAAGTGTATTTTAGTGTGACTTGTAAAAAATTATATATAGTATAATGTAACTTAATAGTACTCTTTTTCTGTTGCGTTGACTGATTCATTGTTTTCATAAAAAAAATGACGTTCTTCAACCATGATTTCCCTTGATTCATACATGTTTGTACATACTACCATCTAGCAACTATTTAAAAAGTGTATTATTCTTTTTAAAACTCATAAATTAACAATATTTTTGTGCATGGCGCAGATGCAAACACATTTTTAAATAAATGCAATTTATTATAATTCCACAAAATCATGGCAGTCCTTTCCATTCCATTGCCGCCCTCTTTCCAAGTACCACATAATGCACAGAGCATACAAGCTGACAGCTGATAGACATGACAAATATTTATAATTTCTTCACTCATTTCAAAGTCTTGAAATACAAATGCAGTCACTCCTTGACTTACGACGGGGTTCCGTTCCGAAACTTCAGACGTAAGTCGAATATACAATACAAAAAATAATAAACATTTATAGTAATTTTAATTCGTAGGTTTAATTCTAATTAATGTTAACAAACATATAATTAAATGGATAAATAATAATTGATAATTTTTGATTTTATTGTATAAATAATTTTAAACAATGTTATAACTCTACGTGAGTTTATTAGCACTACTCGAGTTTCGAGAGAAACAGTAACTCTCATAGACAGGTGAAGTATTATACTAACTACATACAAATATAGGAGATAAGGTTTAGGTGGTAGACATTCAAGTAATTTGGTACTGACAGATGGCGGGGGAGGTTGTAACGGGAATATTGAGAGGAGAGGAGATAAGTTAGAAAATGTAATATTTAACAAATTAATACCCGAATTAAAATTTGTAAACTTTCAAAATTATTCATTTTATTACCTTTACGCAAAATGGGATGGAGAAGTTTAATGGTGCACGAATGAAAGGAATGCTTATTATCCATGATGTGGTTCGTAATTTCGGAAAAGTTGTTATTAATTAAACAATGACGATGCTTTTTTTATCTAATGTTGAGATTTCTAGAGGTTTGTCCGATATATTTACTATTAAAAATACTAATTAAATGTATTAATTAGAAAGATATACATTTAATTAGTATTTAAAATATCACAGACCTATGTTCTGAATAATTACAACTTCATGATAAGAATGTGTTCTCCGTAATAATATTTACTACTGCAATCTCCACATGAAATTTTGTTTTTTGTGATGATCTCTTTATTGCTTCACAAATTCGTTCTTTGTTTTTTTATAATAGTAGAAACGGTTGAATGGGACAATTCATATTCACGTAACTAGTCTGACACTGTTTTGCTGCACTCATGTTGTTTTATTAATTTTATTTTCATGTCTAAGTCTATTGTGTTTCTTTTTCTTTCCACACTTTTACTAGCTATTTTGGAATTAAAATGTTACAAATTAATGTAAAATAAAGTAGAATTCCAAATTGAACACTACGCAAACAAACCACCGTACCCGATCCTACACGAAGTTTAACTAACTGCATATTATTATTAAAACTAGAGATGACGCAAACGATTGTGCCATCTTCAATTTACGCTAAGGGTGTATGAGAGGAATATGAGTAAATACTTATATGATAAAAAAAAATATATGATTTTTTATTTTTTTCCATTGCAAGTGCGAATGGTCATAAGTCGAGAGTGACTGTAATTGCTATAATTAAAAAACAGATTTATAAAATGTCCATGCACATTCAAGAAATGTGGGCATCGAGTTCATGCATTATTAGGTCACCTTTTAGTCAATCAACAGATATGCCAGATATGCCCAAGAGATTTTATTAATCTATAATATAATGTCAATAGTAATGTCTAAAAGACAATAGACAGGTGATGCAATAGTACCATCAATTACGCAAAATGAAAAATATATTAGAACATTGCAAATTCTTATAATTTATGAAAATATGAACCTAATTCAACCATCCTACATGTAGGACGATGGGCATATATGGGTTAAATCAATATTTCATTGAAAGTTTTTTTTATTAAGGAGAACACATTCTTATTGTGAAGTTGTAATTATTTAGAACATAGATCTGTGATATAACAAATTTTCGAACCCGTATGTTACACTTTTCAAATTAATACATCTATCATTCCATTAATTGAAAGTTTTTTTTTAATATAACTAACTGGTTCCAAATAATAATGCGTTCACGACAATATATTAATTATTTCAATCTGTTCTACTATACCTACTGTTATCGTTCAAAAATAGAAATAGAGTTTTGAATACATATGATGCTGATCATTTTACTTGTTCACCGTATCGCAGGTTGGTGGGCCACTGGCAATGAGGTGACGAACCATTCATCGGTGATCCACGAGTACTATGCCCGCGAGTGCAATAACCCCGTCCACTTGACTCTGGATACTGGACTCCAGGGGGCTCGCATGGGTCTCCGCGCCTATGTGTGCGTGGCCCTCGGAGTGCCCAAGGGGAAATCTGGCTGCATGTTCACACCCATCAATGTGGAAGTCACTACCTATGAACCTGAAGTGAGTTTTAATTTTTACCACATTTTGACAAAATTTTAATATACAGTAATAAATTAGTATCTAAGTTATTTTTCTTGCCTTTGATTTATTTCAGAATTTGTTTATAACATGTTCTGTATATGTAAGCATTTTCCAACACTAAGAGGCGGTTGTGTGATCAGTAGTAACTTTTTACTATAGTAAAATAATTCGATTTTCTCTGGTGATCTCTTGAGGTTCGAGATATCCATGTTCTACTGTATATCCAATGTAAAACAACCTACTGAGTTTTTATTAACGGAGTGCATTCTGAAATCTTAATATACCTTCACGCATTTCTCTATAATCAGTATTAGTTTGATAAAATATTATGAAGATTGAAAAACCAACATCTGAGAAATAATAAGAAAACGAGGAAATACAATTATATTATTAATAGAATCGGCGTTAACTTTGTAGAGTTTCATCATAATGGCTGGATATAAATGATACAATGTTATTACTCTACTTGAGTTTATTAGCACTACTCGAGTTTCGAGAATCGGTAACTCTCATCAACAGGTGAAGTATTAAAATAGTATTAACTCGAGTAGTACTAACAAACTCAAGTAGAGTAATAACATTGTTTCATTTATATCCATCCAGGAAATACAATCATTATTCCGTATGTAATAAGAGGTTTAAGTCATAGAAAGCAATTGAGTAAATATTCCTGGGGATGCTCAGAATAACTTCCTCTTCGACATGCCACATCAAACACCGGTCACTCATGATGTACACAAATTCTTCCAAGTCTATCAGAGTGACTTCCAAAAGAGAGCTATAAATATGTAGCAAAGTTGTGTTGGCTATAATTTATTTTAATCCATTTTCAGTTGGTTGGACTGCAGCTGTGTCAGAAAACAATGGGTCCCAACAGGGAAGGCCGCACCCGACAAGTTCAGCCTATGATGGACCTTACGCAGGTGGCTGAAGCCTCCGCCAAGTTGAGCACGCTGTTGGAGACGGTAATACTATTTATTTACCCATTATTTGAAATTTGACAATCTGTCAATTAAATTTTTTGAATTTTCAAATATTTATGATACCTAATATAACAGTGTTGTGGTCTAACAATGTGCTACAATTATTTTTCATATTAATTAATTTAATACAGTGGAATCTTGACTTTCGAGCATAATTTTTTTCGTAAACGTGCCCGTATGTCAAAGCAAATTTCCCCATATTAAATAAAGGGAACTCAATTAATTTGTTCCAAGATCTAAAAATATTCACATCAAAATAATTAAGAGAGTGAGATGGTCCTTCGTGGGTTGTGACCAATACGCAATTACGCAATACGTTTTTTTGCTCATATATCGTAACATTGCTCGTATGTCGAGTCAAATTTAAAAAAAAAAATTCCTCTTATCTCGAAATATTCGTAAGTCGAGGTTCCACTGTTTTAAGATGGAATAATTATTGTAAATCCTATTGATTGATTTATAAAATTGTATACTTTATTTAGCTCTAGAATTCTTTAGGAAGGATATTACAGTACTCGGTTAAAATTTTAACGTATTAAAGATTGTTAACTATTAATTACAGGTGCTGGCCTATGTAGAAGATGTCCTAGCTGATAAGCAGCCTGCCGATAATGCTGTCGGGCGATCCCTCCTCGATCTGATCAACTCCGTTCCGAATATGTCTAATGAGACTTTCACGAATATGTTCAACACCAATGTCAAGGATCTCCTCATGGTCATCACACTGTCGCAGCTCATCAAGATTCAACTTCAACTCAACGAGAAACTGACACTCCTAACTTCCGTGTAAAATTGCGTAGAGTCGCATTCTAGAAAGTTATTCCGCCAATCAGGATCAAAGTGAAAGTTGAAGACAGTGTATTTTTTATCAGAATAAAATTCAGTGTTGATTTTATTTAACAGATTGGTGAAAAGTGGAAATAAAAAACTTTTATTTCAAGTATTGTTTTTATTTAATAGTTTCAAGATGACAGAACCTAAACTCTTCATTAAGGAACTGATTGAGCTGATTCTTTATCTACGTCTACAGATTGATGATTGACTTTAACGTAATATACTATATTCCATAGAGATATAAATACTTTTCATTTTTGAATAGCTTGTTGGTTTAGTGGTTAAGATGCTGGCCTAGTGATCTAGTGGTCGGGTGTTCGTGCTTCGTTCCAGGACACTGGCAAGTTAGTCCTATTTTCATAATACAAGCGTTTAGCTTAGTTTGAAAATAGCAAGTGTAAAGTTCCTTGCACCGATTGTTTCGGCTGCAAAGGATAATATCTTCTTGTACTTCGATGTAACAAGAATGCACTTTATTACAGGTCTGACAATTATAAGAATAATATATTAGATGTGTTCTGATCTACGATTCCGGGGAGAGAGAGCGCTCTTTTATCTCTTCCATGCTGCCATTCTTGCCAGCATGCGCTCGTCACACATTCACTACATCATGATACATTATAGTACGGATATTTGATGTGATACGTATTCCGTGTACGCATATCTATTTTTATAAAATAAACAAAAATTCAAATAATAATGAATATTGGTTGCGGAACGAGGAAGATTCTACACACATTATTTGTGGAAACATAAATCTGATAGTTTATGCCACAGAAAAAGTATTTACTCTTTGAAAATTAAATCTTCATGTAAACAAGACATATTTATTACATTAATGCATATTATATTGTCAGCATTTAAATTTCCGTTCCAATCGTACCATATATTTAAAAAAAGTCACGGAGCTTTTTGATTGCGTAAGTGGTACCAAAGTGATCACGTGGGTGACACCAAATTGAAAATATTGAAACAAGGAATTTGCGTTAGTTCATGTGTATATATTTAGTAGTCTGTGATCTTGTCGATTATTATTGAAGCTTTTAATAAGTCCTCTCCAATATCTGGTCTAACAGATTGTGCTAGATCTTAGGCAGACATCCTCTGTTCCTGTTGCCTTCAACACTCATCTCATATATTTTCATTATCACCTTTTCTTCATTCACAAGTTCTACACGTCCAAACCATCTTAGCAACCCTTTACTAATACTATCCCTATCAATTATGCTACAAACAAATCTACATTTGCACCTGAGTGACAAATATATTTTAAATATGAATTAAATATATTAATTATAAAGATACACATATAAAATCAATTTTATCGAAAAATATTGTTGTTGCGCTACCGGGATTCGAACCTGGATCTCTTCCCTAACCGGGGGAGGTGCTTTATCCAACTAAGCTACAGCGGCATTATTTTTAGCGACAATTTTTCGACCTTATATGTTACCTTTTTTGAAATCAATACATTTAATCGTTCCATCATTTGATAGAGCCATCTACCTTATTTTTACAGAATCTCAAATACAATGTGTCCAAAATTTAATAAAAATGAATTGATAATTCTGGCGTCTACTATCAGATTTACTTAAAGGTATTTGAGATTCTGTAAAAATAAGGTAGATGGCTCTATCAAATGATGGAACGATTAAATGTATTGATTTCAAAAAAGGTAACATATAAGGTCGAAAAATTGTCGCTAAAAATAATGCCGCTGTAGCTTAGTTGGATAAAGCACCTCCCCCGGTTAGGGAAGAGATCCAGGTTCGAATCCCGGTAGCGCAACAACAATATTTTTCGATAAAATTGATTTTATATGTGTATCTTTATAATTAATATATTTAATTCATATTTAAAATATCACAGACCTATGTTCTGAATAATTACAACTTCACAATAAGAATGTGTTCTCCTAAAAAACAAATATATTTACTAGTTAGGCTGGTGAACCTCTGCTCTGCTGTGCCTTGATGCTTACCTTTCGATAGAAGTTCAAATTTTCGCATTTATTACGAAAATGTGGGTTTTTATTATTAATTTATATCAAAAGTTATTCACTAGATTTGACCCTTTTTTAAACTATTAGATAGGACCTTCACACTCACTTAAAACTTACTTGTCATAATTAAGACAACACAAGCATTATAAGAAAGACTGCGACCATTCAATAAATTTTCCGCAAAATTGCTTTAATATGGAAAATTTTTGCATATACGAAAAGTATTTTCTTATAATCTTGAAGCCAAGATTACGGAGACAAATCTGAGTGGAGACAAATTAACCAAATGTTAAAAATTAATAGAATTATAAACCATTCAATTTATAGAACAGATTAGAATAATTAATATATTGTATACACTCGCATGCTTTGAGGCTTCAGCTACTATTTAAAACCAAATTTTATATCAAAAACACAATTAATTTTTAAATACGTAATATATTTTTAGTCTTTCAAAAGACGATTACATATTTTAATGATCCTTCGAAGTTCAATATGCCACTTATCTGGCTATGACGGACATGTAATCTGTTGGTTTCTTAATTTTTGATTAAATATGTCAATAAGATGTATTTTCATGCATATTTTAGCTAAAATATGAACTAAAATTGTGTTTATTCACAAAATAAGTTGCAAATTAGATACATTAGACTATTTTCAATATTTAATTAAACCAAAATACAATGGACAAATCTCAAAAACTTGCCATCGCCAGGACTTGAACTCGGAACCTTTTTATTACCATGGAACCATATGTTCATAAGAATTGCAATTTATTATTTAATTATTAAATTTATTTATCATCACCAATTACTTAATTTGTCACATAGCGTTAATACATACCTAGAAATAACATTTTGTAAATGTTACGTATTAGAGATTATTTTACCTACGCACCAAGTGTTGCCATCCTGTACTCTCGTAATGTGTATTTATTTGAAAACTGCAAATATTGTGTATAACTAAGTCTAATGAGGTCCTGAAATCAAGAATTAAACTCAATCGGTAGACAAATTTACATGGCAATTTTTACATTAGACCATTTTATATGTATGGTGTTGAAATACCATCAGAAATTAATAGAAAATTTCTTCAATTCACTATTGGATAAAATTGAGAATCTGTACAAATGTAATTCAAAACAATATTTTTATTTTTCGATATGTAATTTATCGACCGTTAGCGATCATTATTTTATTTACAGTCTTAATATAGATAAAATCTATGTATTTACAAAATAAATAATTTAATCTCTAAAGTTGAATAAGTGGTTGTGAAATTTTTGATTTGAATAATGTAAATTTAATTTGCATATAAAATCATAGTTTTAATTTTTCACATTTAAATATATTATTCACAAAAGATTTTTGTGTGTAAATATATTTAGTTCTCTCTATTTTAATTTTACATAACTGCACAATTGTTTTTATTACGATCCTTCCAGGTAGACGAAATAAACTTAATACGAGTTGAAAGTGACCGCTCGTGCTGTTATAGTTATAAATCCTCATTGTAACTTTCAAAAATGTGTATGCAAAAAATAAAACCTTACAATTTGTGACCTAGTGCTTTTAACAGATTTAAGCATATGTGCTGTCAACCATCGATATACAATTATTATAGTTATCAGGCAGAATTAAAATTGATGGTGTAAAATTAGGAAATACAGTAATAAAAAATAAAATGAGGAAGGGGTGCGCCAGATACCCTAGCTACACCTCTGAATGAATCCTTTGATTTACAGTAAAACACCACAAGTACTTTTATTGACATTTGCTACTATAGTCGAATTTAATTAATAGTAATTTTATCACAGATCCCATTAATTTTAGTATATATTTTTTTGAAAAACATTTTTAACATCTAATTTATTACTGCAATCAAAACCAGTTTAAAATGTCAGGGTCGGCCTGAGGGGGGGCGAGCTCGGGCCCCGCCCGAGGGTGCAAAGGGAGGGAACAAAAAACGATAAAAGGATAAAGAGCTACAGTTTGAACAAAATAAAAAGTATATGAGCATTACATAATACAAGAAAAGCAAGACGAACGTCATATAGATCCAGAAGATCCATCTGCTTCTTCAAATATCATCACAAGCGTCTCTACTGTAGTGTTGTCCTGGAGAATGGCAGCTAATTCTCCAGTATCACAATAATTACAGTTTATGGGGTGCCGTTATAAAAGGCTCACCTCAACAGACTCATCTCAGCTATAATCGTAATAATATTAACTGGGAAATGAGCTAGAAATCAATGAAGATTCGGAAACTGGAATATTTTACCCGTGTGAAGCAAAACTTGAGAGATATATGTAATACAACACTCCACCTTATCATCAGCGCAAGATTGAATCATGAAAAAGAGGGCCTGGTCGCAGGATGATGTTATAGCTACGGAATCTGAGAGTCTGAGAGAATAGTTTAATAGATCAACCCTTTTTTTAAATCAGGGATGTGAGCGCCCAAAAAAATTTCATCCGAGGGCGCCACAGAGGCTAGGGCCAGCACTGTTTAACCATAGCGTGCTGAATGCATAATTGTATAGATATACAAATGCAAATCAGAAACAATACATTTTGATTTTAAATAAAGAAGTCTTAAATTGTCACTTCTCATTTTTTTATGTTCTAGTGAATTTTGCTTTTTCTCGTTTTTGTTGATTCGACATTTTGAATTCGGATTCAAATTAACACAAAATTTTAATAAATTATAACCTATTTTTCAAAACCATCTCGCTGGTGATGGTGTATATATTTTCATAATTGACATCTTAGGTAGTGACCAGCGACCACTATGCCTCATTAAAGGTATTGCTAAATATTTAGTTTCTGATGATGAGTACATCGCTGGTACTGGCGAATAAGTTGCTGAGTGAATTGCTTGAGGTGTTTGTCGGATGTAATGCGGGCTCCAATTTGGGTACCGTGAAGTCTGATGTAGATACTGCGGAACCTGTCGTGCGTATCGTGGAGCATGCTGCAGACTCTGTTGTAAGTATTGCGGAAAATATTGCAGAGCCTGTCGCGAATATTGCTGAGTTCGTTGAAAGTATTGCGGGAACACAGCATAAGGTGATGAAGGTGCCATCGGTAGCCCTCCATAGTTGTGATCCATGGCATAAAAAGACCTCTTCATAACTTTGGATGCCGCATCAATTGAAGACATCGCTGTAAGAGTACAGAATATTATCTGTTGAAAAAAATAAATTGTTAGTAGTATCAACATAATATGTTTGTATAATCCTTTTGCATAATATCGCAACATATGAATCAGAAAATTAACGTAGCAAAATTGCGAACACATAATATTACGTGGTTGATTTATTATTGATTATTTTAATTGTTTATTCTCATGTTTTATAAACCTAATTTTGTATTTTCGTGTCACATAACTTTATGCGCTAGTTTTATGTGATTTTTTTTATCCGGATCTTTCTAGAATTTTTTTCCCTATCATCCCGGATAAGTGAAATCTACTCTGTATTCTTATTATGTATTAGCTTGAATATTTTTGTAATATAATATATTTTTTTATGTTGTTTTATACATAGTTATACACTAAATTAATACACAAAATTATTTCGTTCGATAAAGTGTGCGTGCGGCTTACAAGGGGGCCTTTCAATACTAATTAATCTTTTCGCGTTTTTTTACTTAAATTTGGATCTCATTTTTATCAAACGTTATACACCAAATTAATTAAAACTTTGTACTAATATAAAACATTAGTTATTAAATCTGAATATTATTTATAAGAATTAAGACAATAATATAGGCATTAATTGAAAGATCGCGACCATTGAATTCGTTTTCAGTGTGCCAGAAAAATTTCATGTTTCGTGAAATTCATTAATTTACAGAATATGTTTTCTTATGGGTCCAATGTGTTTTTTATTTTAAATTAACAAAATGTTTAAAATTAATAGAGTTATAAATTGTTTATTTTGAATGACATTATTTTATTTTTTGATGGTTTTAAAATACTACGTATTCATATAAAAAAAAACGATTTTAATATATACAGGGTGGCCCAAAAAAAGTGAGAACATCTCGTAACGCATGTTATTTCAAAAACACAATATAATCAATTATAATTCTTAATGTAATTTTTTTTGCACAATATTTAACTAATCAGAAATCATCAAAACACCCCATATTGCATAATCTACTAGGATTAAATCTGGGCTGTTCAGTGGCCACATGTCCGGCTCGATAAAATTAACATTCTCACAACAAAGAAAGGTGATTGTATTTCTGGCTGTGTGAGATGGAGCTCCGTCCTGCTGTAATTTCCAGTTATGCTGTAATGTCTAGCTATACTCCAGGCTTTGTTTTGAAACTTTTTGATCATTTTCCTAGCACCCCAACGTTTTACAATTCGCAAATTTTTGATCAGAATACGGTGGTCTGCAGTGATTTTTGTCATTCTGGTTAACAATTTGAAAAAACCAAATATACACAATGGGAAAATTAATAATCAAAGATAGGTAAATCGGTAAGTAAGTAAATTAGTAAACTATTTAAGCTATTGTTGATATAATTAAACTAATTTTGATGCAATTATGTCACATTTTACGAAATATTCTCACTTTTTTTGGGCTACCCTGTATATTATATTTATTCACTCGCTTTAGGACTTAAATTACAATATATAATCAAGTTTTGTATCAAAAACACATTAATTTATTTTTAAATAATATTAACGGTCTTATTAACGGTGTATTATTTAGTGTTTTTATGTTTGGGTTATATCGCCGACTCGAATTGACAAAAGTCATTAAAGGTACACGTTTGATCGAATTTTCAGTACAAAAATAATTGGTTTCACTGAAGACGTTCGCGGTTACCACTTATCGTCTCATGGCTACGTATCTAACGCTGAATACCTTTGCTTTCTCAAGCAGGAATTTTCATCACAGCCGTCTAACTTCACAGGTAGTCCTACAGTCGTGGATGCCAAGCTTTCTTGGAGCTTTGAAGGTCACGTCCCTTGGGATTTCTGTTATCTTCTGCGTAATCGAACAATCTTTAGTGTAGCCAAGATATTTGATTCGTTGTATAAAATTTGGACATCTATTTCTCCACCGCTGATTTTCTCCTAAACAATTTTCATCTTCCAAATATTTAGCACGTTAGCATTTCTTCTGCCATGTTTTGCTTCCACATAATACGACTGACCTGAGAATAGTTTATTTATTATTTTTTTTATTAATTAATGTTAACTTTGGACAACATTCACATTTTTATTTTTAAATATTTTGTTTAGAGCACACAGAAATTTAAACCGCCGAAAAAAGTTGCCAGAACGCCGTTGCGTCAAAAAAAAAACAAAACCAACGATTAAAAGTGTGACCGACGTACAAACGGCGAGAATTATTTGTATTGCTATGATTTATGAACCAACATTAGCGTCTCATCAATGCAGTATATATTCCACTCAAATCAAATCATTGAATAACAAATTTAAAATGCGCGCTAATGACAGAAAGAAGCACAAAATTTACATAATTCTAATAGATATTATGTAATTAAATACATTTTGTTTTCACTCTCTCGCAAGACGCGCGTATTTATTAACGACATTTGTTTTTGAAAGCACTTTTTAAAGTAAACAAATTAATTCAAATGTGGTGAACTAACCAAAGCTGTCATGATAGATTATTGGACGGTTCCAATCGAGCGAAGTTTCGCACTGACATGCTAATTCTATAATTCTTATATATACCTGTTAATTACAGGTAATAGAAATCGTTCAACGAATAATGCCCGTTCAATGATACATAATATAATCATTGCTCTCGTCACCTAGGCGGGGAAGACTAATGAAGAGGCTCAATGCAATATTTCTTCAATATTATACCATTTACAACGAATTACAGCTCGCTCCGCGCTCAACTGCCGTACTGTCCGTACGCTAAGTGTCTTCTGGATTAACCACATTACAAATTAGTTATCAAGTGGTCACTGGTACGACCACTATTTTCACGGCACAAGCGTTTAACCCTTCCCAAACCATGCAGTAACACCGGTCTACCGCTCTAATTAATCCTGTAATATTTCGGTGAATACACGCAAGATGCAATTCATATTTTTTAAATACTAATTAATACATTAAATTAGTATTTTAAAAAACATCACAGACCGTCTGTTCTGAATAATTACAACTTCACAATAAGAATGTGTTCTCCTTAATAATTCATATTTTAGTTAAAATGAAAATATTTACGCTTAGAAATGACTAGTGAAAAATCAAGTATGTAGGGCAAATCCTACAAAAATAATTATCTTTCAATTCAATCCGTTGCATAATTAATACATTGACAAAAATACCATTTGTATCAAGACCGAAAGAAATCACATATTAATTTCACAGTGAAAATAATAACAAACATACGAATATCTTCTCACTAATTAATATACATAAAACATAAAAGTATAGGAAAACTTCTCATAAATTCAAAAGACAGAAATGATTTAATTATTCCGGTGTTTATAAACTTAAAGCTGTAAAGATTGTACTGCTTTCTATATTTTAACAAAAGAGCATTTAAAATGGTTTTTCAGAATTTTCCAATCATTTATTAGAAAATGATCATGCTATTGATAAAAATTTGGGATTGTCCGTTTTATATATAAACAATGTTGGATTTAAATTGAATAATTTAGAATCGTTAGAAATAAGTAAAGCGTGCAAATAACCGAATAAACTTAACCACAAGTCCTATCCTAAAAAAAATTCTAATACTTTTGGATCATTAAGTCGATTTCCACATCTTCCATCATCGTAACAATTTAAGTCAGGTATGTACTAGATTTATTTTTTAAAATTGAATTTGATAACGTAAAAATAATTTGACATGGTTTTAGTTAGTTGTTTTGGTCATGTTGATGAAGAAAAATGTATTTTCCGAAACCGGATGGTGAATATAATTAACTCGGTGGTTTAAAAACAAAAATGAATTTAAAGTATTGCGTTCCAATAAGTTACAGCGCTAAACGAAACAGCGTTAAACGAGGCAATCTTAACACGTAAATAATGAGGATAAGTGAAACAGAACAGAAAATAAGTTACTTTATTAGTTTTTCTTGTAACGTTTATTGGTAAATACTTTTTATTACATATCTACTGATATCTATTTATTTTAAAAAAAGGTTCCGAGTAAAGAAGTTATGTTAGCGATAAGGAAGGTTCTTTTTCATTTGACTTTAAAGTTTTTTTATGAAGAAGTTGATATAAAGAGGTCTAAGTGCCTTCGTCCTGATCGCCAACCGTCCGATGGCTGCCGGTTCTTCAGCTGACTCCCCGGCTCACTCTCTTCGCTGAATTTTTTCCAACTGATTGAATCTAAGTGACCGATTCTAAGTCATTTTAACTCCTGTCTGATCCTAAGTGATCTTAACTGATCCTCAGTAAAAAAGTTTTTTTTTCTGAGTCTAAGTGCTGAATGATCTCTTCATCGCTGCGTCCGGCTTTTTAAGTACCTTAGGGCGTGTCCTCAACACGTCCCTCGGTCCATCCCTTAAACGGTGATTGGGTGCTCTCTTTTACTCAATTACAGAAGCATTTTACGGCTTTGTACCCGGATTAGCTGGGAAATTCCTTGTGTTAATAAATATTTGGGATCTCCCGTACGAGATCCGAGACCCTCTTTCGGCTGGCTAATTGCGGTCGTCGTAAATGAATATTTTCCCGGCCATACATTATTATTCAAAAGGTAAGTCGCCGACAGTGTACATTTAAGATGAAATGCATTTCTCGGGGATGGACCGTCATAAAATGTTCCCTAAATCCCCCAAGAAAGCGGCACGTTCACTTAATTTTATTTGTTTACACGGCCCAATTATCCTCACAAATCCCTTGAAGAAATGCACCGCATTCGGACTAGCCGTCAAGTGTTCTATCCTTTATTAATAATATGGGGAAATTCACGTCACATTAATCGCCGGGCACATTAAAGTCATCTAACTTCGTTTGTCTTTTCCTGTTTCGTTCAGCGAGCAATTGTCGATAACGAGACTTCACACCGATGACACTTCGTTTGATTGATTGATTATATATAATTGATCCATAATTTCCGTTATAGTGGCTAAACTAAAAAATTTCTCGCTTTTTCCATTATAATTGATCGACTTGATGACATATTGCGTTCAACTTCATCATCAATCCAGGCGGAAAGTCGTTTTTCCATTTCCTCAATAACGTTGCTTCTGGAACGGATAATTTTGGTTGCTGAAATCCTTACGGATGTAGTTGCTGATTTTTTCTTTATTTTTTAGAATTGTTCGTATTGTCGAAGCAGACAAATTTAATGCAGCACGTATATCAGATTGCCGTTCATCTGCATCTAATCGTCTGAGCGCTTGCATTTTAGTTTCCAGCGAAATGCTTTTTCTTGTCGCTTTACTTTCTTTTTTTTTGCAATCACCCATTTTAGGAACTAAAAATGGACATATTTAACGTTGGTGACCGAAAATAAATTAACTATGACGTAGCAAGCGAGCGTTCGTATTGAAGCGCCCCGCGAGACTGCACGCGGGTGTCAAAGCAACGAAATCGTGCGCAATTTCGGGGAATACCAATTTTACCGCGTAATTTTTTTTTATCAATATTAAAAATATAATACAATTTCAATAATCATATATATTTTTTAACATTTGTTTCTTCTCTATGAGAGTAAGACTCGTGTATAAAGAAGGTCAGTCTGTGTACATATTTTTTTAACTTCAGTTACAAATTTATGATAGTCCGTAATTTTTCTAATTGTGATGGGGAGATTGTTAAAAAAATTAATATCTTTATAAATATATTGATTTAATACTGGAACAGCGTTAAGCGGAGCCTTACTGCACTTGTAATGACAATTATCTATAGTCATATTACACTATAATACGCTAATGCACACGGTGTACACTCTGTAACGCCTATCTGTTGCGTCGCACTGCAGCCGTTGAAAACGTGTGACTCGTGTCACCCTCGGAATGTTACATTACGGATTCAATTACGTTATTAAATACATTTTTAAATCTTTTTTAGAATACGTTTGATTGGGCAAGGTGTTTATAAATGGTTCAGTTATAATGTGATGTGGTTATATTAAGTTTTGTTAACAGTTATTGCGGTCGCAGCCGATTGCTTTCTCTTCATCTTTTAAACAGATGATTGATTGATTGTCTGCAGAATTTTGATCAGTTTTAATGAGAAAATTAGTATTGTTATGTCTCTGAGCCTTAGTACGCCGCCGCTAGGAGTGCACGCGAACAACATGGCGCGTGACAACACTTTGGCGCAATTATTGAACGCGTCGTGATATTTCACGATCGAAGAACATCATTTCCATAGATAAGGTCGTTTCATGCGAACAACATAATGAAATCCGACTTTGTTTACACAACATTGTTAATAGACAACAGACCACGTTGTATCGCGTGCGCAAACCGTTTAACGACATTCAGAAGAACTGCAACGTTTAGTTTTATGCGTTGTATTGTGTAATTAACCTTTACCGTACCGTGATATAAAATACCCAAATGCAGCCGTGCTGTCAACTCGTGTTACCGTAAGAAATTTTTAACATTTGAATTGCGAAGAGAGCTTTTATTAGTTTAAATGGCAATCAAAATATTAATCCTATAAACTTACTCTAAATATTGAGAATTAATTACGAAAATGGGATTAATACCCTAATACAATTCGGAGCATTCATCAAGTCTTATACAATACTACATTTTTTCTTATCTCTCTTCATTAAATTAGTAAGAAAGAGAGATCATATATTTGTATTTTTGTTATTATTTTTATTGTCTTACTACAAATGGTATATTTCCCAGCATATTAATTTTACAACTGACTGAATTGAAAAATAATTATCTTTGTATGATTCACTTTACACAACTGGTTTTTCACAAGTCAGTTCTGAACATAAATATTTTTCTTAGAATCAACTAAGATATGAATTTTATGTTGCGTATATTAACCGAAATATTACAGTTTTAATTGGTGCGGTAGGCCGCATGGTTTTGGAAGGGTTAATTAATTGGCACATGATAACAATATTTCCAATCATAAATTCCATATCTGCTGTATAAAGCCGGCCATACACGCAACGATATATACCTGACAGGTACACCACGTCAATATTGTAACACGTGTATCAATTTGAAAGTGCAACACGTAAGTTCGAAAATTTGTCGTTGACGTGGTGTGAAAGTGTACCTGTCTTCGGCTGGCCAAAGTGATCACTTTATATAAATATAACGTTCACCATTCTCACCCATATGAAAGCTGTATATATGTTGATATGTGGATTCACTTCGAGCGCCACTACACTATCGTCATCTCTGAACTAAATTTGATAATTAATTTCCCTGAAACAGCATACATGTCGCAATGAGAATCTAATTATTTTTTTGAAAATTATTAAAGCAACATTCTTTATCTGTAATTTTTTTTCATTTTATATTTTTTCTTAATTTAACCAGTAATTGTGTGTTCTCGGACATATTCAAATATTGCTAGAAATCAAATTGTTGAAATATTATTTCAAATTATCGCATTCACGATCGATTTATTTAAAATGTTTAAATATGAAAAGAAAGAGATATTTGTTTATTTACTAAGACAATTTTCTGTTACGGATTGTGCGCCGAAAGTAGGAAACAGCAACGGTAATAAAATTGTACATAAAAAAGCAGGAAATTACATTTTATACATTTCTTGTCAGTAACGGACAATACTTGAATGTCTTTCCTGGTACCTCATTTAAACCGACAAACTTGTTCGGCTGCACGACTTTTTCTCGGAGTGCACTCAAAACAATGACATCACATGCACCCAAGTTTCTGATACGTTTAAAATGTATTATAATGCCAGCAAATCGGTCATAGAGGCGTTCAAATATGGAAAAGGGCCAGTAATATTCCTCCCGTTTGGGACGAAATTGAGCGTTCAAAATAAGGTCAACTACCTTGGCCATATATTCAGTGAAGATGGACAAGACGATGATGATATAGAACGGTAGAGGAGACAGTTGAGCGTTCGTGCAAATATGCTGTCACGCCGTTTCTACCGATACAGTAAGGAGGTGAAGAGCGTCCTGTTTAAATCGTTCTTCACCAGCATGTATAACAGCGAGCTCTGGTCGAAATACAAGGAAGTGACGTATAACCGTCTCCGAAATCAGTAAAACAACTCATACAGAATACTGTTCGGATTGGCGCGTTATTGCAGCGCATCTACAATGTTTACCGAAGGCCGTATACATGGATTCGTTCCGCTTCTGGGACATCGAGTTTCTGGCGTAAAGCTGCGGCTGGAGCTCAGCACCAACTCTCTGGTGCAAGCGGCGCTTTCATGGAAAGCTGGTTCCCTGACCAGAAAATGGCAGCGCCTACAAATAGCTACATATACAACAATGGCCGTGACTGAAGTAGTTATATATGTAATATTTATATTTTGTGTGTATACATGTGTGAACTTTTTTTTTTATTAACTTTTTAATTTTTTATTTTTATTTATTAATATTTTCCTTGGTTTTATTTTTCATAGCATTATATTTATTTCATAACCTTTAATGTATAACATAATATGTATCATCTCTATGGCGAATCGGGTTAAAAATAAACCTGATGACGCTGGAATAAACACATTATTATTATTATTATTATTATATATTATATTTTCAATTAACATAAGTTACAGCTTGCAAACGGAGAGAAGGTGATTTAATTAGAGGATATTAGATTAGGCGACGAGTCTAAAGTGATATGTAGTCGAGAAGGAGGAAAGCAAGACACCGTGCTAAATACTTGTAGGTAATGAATGTTTGGAACAAGTAGATGAGTTTGTGTATTTGGGAAGTATGTTCGATAGAAATGGAAAGGCTGAGAATGATATCGAAAGGAAGGTGACTGCAGGGAATAAAGTGAACGGCTCTTTGAATGGAATTATAGATAATGGGAAAATAGACTGAATGCAGTGGAAATGAGATCACTTAGGCGTATATGTGGTAGATCCATTTACGACAGAGTAAAAAATAAGGAAAGAATGTAAACCTGATCTTAGTACAGTGAGTAAGATTAAGAAAGGATCACTTAGGTGGTTGGTACGTCCGCGGAATACTTGGCACGACCAGGTAAACTGTAGGATGGTCCTGTCAGAAGCCTCAACAATCGTCGAGCTTGTATGAGAAGATGTATGAATGTGGATGAGGCGAGATTTGTGTGTCTGGACAGATGAATGTGGCGCTCTATCCTCTCTGCCTACCCCCTCGGGGAAACGGTGTGATGGTAAGTAAGTGAGTATATAAAAAACACTCTTTATAAGCAATCTTTTTGCGTGCGGCCAGCGTTCTCTAATGTGTAAACGTAATTTTGATAAAATAGTGAATATTTAGCATTCAGATTAAGGTTTCAGCGCTTCTGTTAGATTATGTAATAGGTAATTGGTAGGTAGGTGAACTAGGCACCTAATCTTCTAGTATACATTTCACACAAGACGTTTCTCGCTCTTGCCCATGCGTTAAATTGGCTGAAAATCAAAAATTTATTGAAAAAATAATGAAATATTTTTGGTAAACTACTTGTCCAGCATACCATCATGCCATTTCATGCAGGGATAGACAAGAGGAAAGAACGCCACACTCTTCAATCCTGACATGCCACTCTCGCCTCGTTCACTTTCGTATAGTATCTTACCGCTAAACCAACAAGCACGTCATGTTAAAAAAATGAATAACCATTTTTAAATGCAACGTTTTTATTACACCTGCTAGGTGGCTCCACGACTTACGGTCTTTTTTATAATTTATGATGGCGACCGGAAATTGTCGAAATAAAACGTAATATAAGTAAGTAAATTAGTAAACTAATTATATCACATTTTACGCGATGTTCCCACTTTTTTGGGCCACCCTGTATATCTGTGGTAAATGAACAAACTAAAAAGATATTTACTGTTTCCGAAGTAAGTTTGTAGAACTTCATAATTACATATATGAAAATAAAACACTTGTTTTTTTATTCTTCCCATTTAATTTACTTGTGACGCGTTTCGCCTTGCAAGACCACTATCAATCTAACAATTTAACTGAACAACTTGTATATATAACAGAATTTTAATGAATAATGTTGTCCCTTTTCACCTCATTAAATAAAATTGTATAGCTGTCTCCACGGGCACCGCGTATTGCATTCAATCCAAATTATTTTCTCCGGTAGAAATATTATTCGGCGACCCATAAAAATATTTTTATGTATAAACCGTGTGATATTCCATTGTGTACATTGGCGTGCTTCGAAACACACCACATTGACAAAGAGTTTTAGGTAAACATCACATTAAACACAATAATATTAATGTAAATAAAATGTTTTAGGTAAAGATCAAAATAAATATAACAATAGTAGTTTAATACGAATTAAATGTATCAACTAGAGAGGTATAGGCAATGTCAACTCAGTTTACATCATCGGAGAAGAAAGATTAAACGAGTAAAATAAAAAAACAAGTGTTTTATTTTCACATATGTGTAGCGATCATAATTCATATCTACCGCCATCTCAGTCGGCATCGACGCTAGCGACAGCGCTGCCGTCTGCCGCTACAAGTCGGGCTCAAGCATTCATCGCCAGGCAGTCTCCCCGGTTTCATCGTTTCACAACGGCGGTCTTGCCGGCTCGCGTCCGCCGAGCAAGACCGCCAATTCATTTCATTTCATAAGACACATATACTTTCTACATCTTCATTCATTCTTCAACACGCCAAACAACATTTATTTCATTTAGCCACCGTCCTAACCCCCAAATATGTAACTAGAAAGACATACGGATTTGAAGAAAACCACGAAGAAGAAGTGTTAAAAAATTTGCGACAAATTTATGGGTGCGGGGATGTTGATGAGCAATCGCTACGTGATTGGCTTAACGCAGATGACAGTGAGGCTGGTCATGAAGTATTAAATGACGAAGACATTTTACAACGTGCGACGAATGGTACTGTGCAACCTGATAGTGACGAAGAGGAAAATGAGTTGATTGCATCAGAAAAAATCAAGCATGGTGTAGGTTTAAATCGCGCGGAGTCGCTTCTTAAATATCTTGAGCGGCAGGGTGACAGCACACTCGCTGAAAAAATGATGTTGAGAAATATTCGAAGTAGAATTCGTCAAAAAACAATCGTCTATATTTTCTTATTTCTCTAAATGATTCCATATTTTATTTACTCATCTTATTTTTAAAATTATTATTATTGTGTTAAATTTTATGGCCGACATAGACTTGAATTTAATTAAATTTCTTGGTGATGAATAGACTTTTAATTTAAAAATAATTGTGTAAAATAATGCATATAATAGAAGTTATTTAACAACCCTACAATAATATCTCCTTTGCGCTGTTCATAAATGCACACGTGTGCGCCATTTTTTGGTAAGTTCATACACACAAACGCGTCAATAGATGCGCGGAGTGCGTGATTTTTGTATATTGTAGAACATTTTTTTACGTTTTTGGATTAACCGGGAATTAGATTATGCGGGATTTTTTTTTACCATCCATCCCGGATAATCGAGAGTCTACTGTGTATAGGTTTTGGTTTACTCCAAATTCATGGGCCTGGAGGCGACTACCATGTCTGCTTTTCCATGGATTTTTTCAGGCCCTGGGCTATAGCCCCTTTAAGCCTGTATACCTACGCAATGCAGTTGTTCAAAAGAAATAAACCATACCTAATAAAATCATTGCGTAATATAATGAATTTATTAAACTTTATTGAATACTCTTGCAAACATATCAACCATGTTTTGCACCTGTTGGTTTAACAGTAATAATTACAGTGCAAAATTTACATACGATATGAAAGCTAGCGATCGGTGACGCCCCAAGGGTTGTATATTAAAGTAATTTTTCTGTGCTGTTCATCGACCAGAACTCTCGTATAAACTGACACCTTTACATTTCAGTTTAGATACTAATTGTTTATCAAAAGACTTTAACAGAATAAAGTTTTATAACCATAACAAGTTAATATCACAGATTCAACTATGAAATTATTGAAAAAAAATTTCGATTTGATTTAAAAAGTGAATCAAAATATAGACTTTCAAATGGAAAAATATAAACTCTCAAATATTAAATTATAATAATAAAAAAATATCTGACACATTATAGTTTTTAGTCTTGCATTCAGTTTACGTATCGCGTAAAGATCTTTATAAATTTTAGCGACTAAACAGGTAGTATAGTTTACACAGGGTGTGACAGACCTTGTCCACGATACTTTATGGGTGGATACCTGAATTAATTACAAGTCGAAAATGTTCAAGGGATATGTGCCTAATCTCAACCATGTCAGAGATATAAGCGTTTCAAAAAAATTGTGAAATATTTTATTGATTCCAAATTATACATTGAATACAAAAAAAATTATATCAATTTCGAGGAGCTAGACTATTTTTTGTTATATGATTTAGGGTCTGAAGCAAAGATATAGATTAATAATTAAACAACTTCGTAAATATTTATTTTTAAATACGCAGACTTCAATCTTAATACGATTTTGTGAAAATTTCATACAATAATATTTTCCGTAACAGTGTAGATTTTGCACATATTCTTTGAACATTTTCGACGCCAATTTAATGTTTCCGGTGAATTATAACAAAACGTCCCAATAACATCTCAATGGCTGTATTGAAAGATTTGTGCTATTTTCAAAAAAGTATTAAATTTTATAAAAATCCGATAAACGAATTAATATTTGTGGTAATGATAATTTTTTCCCACTTTCAACTTTGCCCCTGGAGCAACCTGCTCTAGTTACGCGGCAGTTACGCCACTGCCTACATAAGTATGAAACAGTACAATGAAACCTGATCTTGTTGTATAATGTAGTGTATGTAATAGAATGACGTGATGTAATAAGGAAGTGAGTAAGAGATCATATACGTGTACTATCAAATGACGCGCATGTAATCCCTGATTACTATTAAAAACACTAAAATTTATAAATATTATTACGTTTTATGTTTTTTATATTATTACGTTTCGAATGTTCATGATAGCAGTTACGACAGAGCAGCATCCATCACTTGAGTTCTGTTGTGGTCGAGAACAGTGGATGATGACGATCGGGACACAGTCCTGAACGCACCGCCGGAGCAGTATCGACCACCTCTGGGGGGCGTCAGCCACACGCCAATCGAGTCACAATCAAAATCATTCTTGCATTTATTTATTGCACATATTTAAAGAGTACAATGTCCTAGATATAAGACAAATCTTTATGTTGAGACTCGTTCAATATTTCCATGCTAATACCAACTCACCCCATGGAATAAATCATGGACACAACACAAGACAAACAACGAACATCTACACACCAGTTCCGAGAGCAACAACGACATTTTATCAAAGATTCTACACGTTCTTAGCTCCGAAACTGTACAACACACTCAATACCAACTAGAAATCGTTTAATTCCAATAAGATTACTCAAATATGGACCCAATATATGATCCAATTGGGTAGAGATGAATCAGAAGCATGGCTATCCAACAGTCTAACATAATTTATACAATACCTACAGTAACACTACAACACTCAAACTACATTTTTTTTAAATTTCTCTTTTTATTCCTGTCGATGATTTAAATAACACCACAACAACACGAAAAAAAAAACTGGCTACTTTAACACAGACTTCAGTCTGGACATCGCTGGTTCAGCCAGGACATCGCTGTATATATCAGAGATGAAGTCTACTCCATCCCACACAATAAACTACGAGTATTACTTGTGTCTTATGTTTAATATGTTATAATATATTCACCTCTGTTAGAACAAAAATATGTATGTCATCTAATAAATAAATAAATAATTCTAATTGTGGAAGTTCGTTTATAGGTCTCTTCAAATCTGTTTGGCTGATGAATTAAGGCCCGGTTGTGTGATCATTAGTAACTTTTTACTAACGCCTGTGGTTAAAATCGTTTGCGGGTTGTTCGAACGTCAAATTTACTATTGTCAAAGCACGGATGAAGATGTCTATAGGCGCGACAAATAATCATGAAATATGCTTTATTTTATGCATTATCTTTGAATTTTTTCGCCTAGGCGTTCTATACCTGTCACTTTGGTGGTGGCATTTTTTCGTATTATGTGCAATAATATATATTAAACAACGAGATCATCAACGGACAAACTCTCATCACTAAAATATCGGAATATTTAATAATTTACTGTCGTATACTGCAACTTTCAAAGTGTCAATGTGTCAGATGACTTTTGGAACAGCTGTGAAAAGTCCGCCATATTTAACTATCGATTCTCGTTTTTACTATCGGACATAGGAGAGTAAAATGAGCTTACTGCGGAATGCACTTTCGAGAAGTAGATATTTTTTTACCGACGATCAAACAAAAAAAATACTTTAGTAATTTTTTTAACTATAGTAAACAGTTACTACGGATCACACAAGCCCTTACGTATCTTGCGTATGAAGGTCGTAAAAATAAATTCTATTCAACTGGCTCAAAAATACTACGGACACACTAATAAGAAAAGAGGGCGTAGAGCAGTATATAATATCAAAGCGAAAATAAACAATACATAGTATTGAGCCATGTCCTGTCTCCCGTGTCAGCGTGTCTCTAACACTATGCTAATAAATAAAATTAATAAAACGGTAAATAACTAGTCAAATGAAGTTATGCAAAAGTTTTTGACATATTGACTCGGAATACAAGTAAGCTAAGTCCAAAAAAAAATTTTTTTGTTTATATTCAGGCCTATTCTCAAAATTGCAATATTGAAATGATGGTGATTGTTACACCAACCCTCAAAAATAGTGTTATATTTGAATGAGAGAGAGGGAGAGAGAGAGATAAACGTACCATAATCTGTCAAAACTATCTGTCTATTTTTGAGGGTTGGTGTAACAATCACCTTCATTTCAATATTGCAATTTTGAGAATAGGCCTGAGAGACGTGCATGGAATACATCATCGCACATCAATATTTTTACAATTTTCAAACTGAGCTACGCGCTTATGCTATTAAAATAGGTCTAACTTGGGTCTCCTGCGAACTCTCGATCATTTGCTCATTAGACTATCAAACTTATCGTTGTATTATTCTACATACTTGTGTATATATTATGTATCAATCAAAAAATAACTAATAATTATTTACTTCTTCAATATTAGCAAAATTACTTGGTGGCCTCATTTTATATAAATAATTAGACAAAATGCTTTGATTTACATGTTTCGATACCTATGGCACCTTTTTCAGGAAACAGTGTGTACTGAAATTAAAAATACAAGCGTAGATAAAAACAAAACTATAAAATGGTGAATAAGTAAGGGATTTACAGTTAGATAAATTTGAAATTTTAGAAATATTAAAAAGTGTTAATAGCAAGCTAAATATTATAAATAACCAAATCCTATATGCAAAACCTTTTAAATTTGTTTTCATATTAATTCACCACTATATAGTTTTATTTTTATCTATGCTTGCATTTTTAATTTCAGCCTACATTGTTTCTTAAAAAAGATACCATAGATATCGAAACATGTAAAATAATCAATAGATAGTGATTTAAACAAAGTATTTTGTCTAATTATTTAAATAATTATTTATATTAATATATGATTATGCTACGTCAATGTGATATGGAAAATAGTGTTCTCACTAGTGATGAGACAAACTGTGATTGAGTCATCGGTGTTAGATTGTAACACTGATTGGTTGTAAGCCGAATAACGTACAATCACAGAACTATGTGATTGTGATCGATAATTTTTTTTGACTTGGTTATTTATTATGCTGAATCCTGTTAGATAAGTCTTGCACCAAACGCACGACGCAGACTGCAGTGCGGCCGGACAGATAAGGTTAAATCCCAAGTACCGCCAGCACAACGTGTGTCACTTCATTGCAATTGACGTAATATCCGCGGATTAGCTTCCATCACAGTCTCGACCAAACGTGTACACGCTCGTGAGCGGTACTTTTTAAATAGTTAACAGTAAAGTTAGTGGTGCCTGTCTGACGAATACAGCGTGTTCAAATAAAATGTTATTAATTACATTAGGTATACTCCTTTTCATTAAGAAACTACCATACGTAATATGCACACAGTAAAAGTGTATTGATGCCGCTTAGCGTTTCTAATTGGCCAACGAACGAGCGAGATTGTCGTTTAAAATTATAATAGTTATAAATACGTTATCCACAAAAAAAAACATGTATGAAATGTTGGAATTTTGTAAATTAAGAAAGTTTATATTTATGTTTATATATGTTAATTTTTTAATGTATTACCTACTTATTATTATTACAAATGGTTTCGTATAAAGCACCAACTCAAACGGGACAACATGAAGTGTTCTTTGTAGGTACACATTGAAATAATTATGCTGTTAACTCGCCAACATCGCGGATGCATCGGCTTGGTAACAAGTTGAATTTCGTTCGACATTTTTCATTGCAGGAGCATACCTGAATTGTAGAAATATTTGTACGTAAATTGTGCTTAGTTTTTTTTTTTATGTTATATTAAAAATGTACTGTTATATTTAAATTAAATAAATTTGTATTCTTATGTTAAATCCCATAAGGGCGTTGATGGAAAAAAAATAACTACGTACTTTATAAAAGCCATATATTAAAAATAAATATTCCTAAAAATGTTTATGTTCCAATAAACCATTTTTTCTCTGTACATAAATGTACTTAATCCCATATATACGGCGATGGAAAACATATAAAATATGTGATATATCGCAAAAAAAAAGCTCTGTATCTGTTGTATTTATTTAATAATAAACAAGTATTACATCTTTTGAAAAGAGCTGTTACACACACTAATACAATTGTTCTTTCTAAATGAAAAATACAGGGTGATGTTGTTTTTGAATAATTAGGAAATGAAACACATCTTTGAATTTGCTATAATTTATCGATTATTTGGTTTATTACAATTATGTATGGAATATGACATCGACCAAGTGGCCGCCTCTGGCAGCGGCATAAAAGCGCCTCTGGCAGCGGCATAAAACCATATTTTTCATAACATTCGTGTATTATTTCAGCAATTTCATTTCGAATATTGTCCTGCAGCATCGGAATTATTGTCGGCTTATTGGCGTAAACATTTCCTTTCAAGTAACCCCGCAGAAAATAGTCGGGAGCCGTCAAATCAGGTGATCGAGGAGGCCAGTTTTTCACCACTTTTTCACATTATGCGGCCGGGAAAAATTTCTCGCAAAATTTCAAGCGCGGCTCGGGCTGTGTGTGAGGTGGCACCGTTTTGTTGAAACCACGCGTGTTGCAGACCCAATTGACCCAATTCGCTCACCAAGAAGCAATCACCATTAATGCTTACAACATTATTTAGATAAAATGTTTTAATGACTTGTTGAAGCGTTAAATGTTACATAATAAATTGTAATCAAATACTCACTACGACAACGAAATGTGAACTGACAAATGTCTGCCAAACAAAATGACGCTGGAACATAATATTCACCATGTAGTTTACTACGTATTCATATTTAACTGTTTTCTCAAGTTGAGTCAAGTTCTCTAGTGCCGTTTAAAGTTCTATAGTATCTAATTACCGTACTATCGCACCGTTTTTCCGCAGGTGGCGGCAGAGAGAATAGAACGCCACGTTCTCCAGTCCTGGCGTACTACTCAGTAACCCACAAGACATGGCAAATAATGGCAAAGTATTCCGAGTGACAGAATCATTAGCAGGCCATTCAGCAGTGGATTGAGATTAAGACTTTCGAGAACATTCCTGGTAACACTAGAAAACGATGCAAAATAATAATCTTCAGTTAAGCCCTTTTTACGTGTCAAACCTGTAGGTAGGCACTTGTAACAATGAACTATCTCAACATAATCTATTATGCATTGAATCATTCTCAAGGTATTAAAATAAATATTTATTTTTTATTTGAGAAATCGTTGCACGACCGACCACAGCACAATGTAAGAAATGTGTTAGTAAATATTGTAAAATTACTTTTCTATGATAAAATGGTTTCACAATATTGATATTGCATATTGATACAATCCGTACAACAATGTCGATACCGCACTATTTCGCTTACGCCTCTTACTTTGGATTTATCTGCAAGGCTGGCCAAGGTATTCAAGCACACCTGTTCACTTGGTGGTGGTGACTCACTTGAACAAACCTGTTCTAGTCCTTTAGCATCTCATCTTCATTTTATTTGAATACTCAGCGGTGCGGTGCTAAATAAACAAGTGCCGTCGTGCTACTACATTTTATTTTATTTGCATTTCTTAAAACCAACCCTAATTTGCTGGTTGCTGATTGCTGATTGCTGATTGCTAGTTGCTGGTTGCTGGTTGCTGGTTGCTGATTGCTGGTTGCTGGTTGCTGATTGCTGATTGCTACCTGATTGCTGATTGCTGATTGCTGGTTGCTGGTTGCTGATTGCTAGTTGCTGATTGCTGATTGCTAGTTGCTGATTGCTAGTTGCTGGTTGCTGATTGCTGGTTGCTGGTTGCTGGTTGCTGGTTGCTGGTTGCTGGTTGCTGATTGCTGGTTGCTGGTTGCTGGTTGCTGATTGCTGGTTGCTGGTTGCTGATTGCTAGTTGCTGATTGCTGATTGCTAGTTGCTGGTTGCTGGTTGCTGATTACTGGTTGCTGGTTGCTGGTTGCTGGTTGCTGGTTGCTGGTTGCTGGTTGCTGGTTGCTGGTTGCTGGTTGGTGGTTGCTGGTTATTATTATGGTTTTTATCTTTTTTTTAAATTACAATTTTACTACATTGTAACAATGTATTGTTATTGTTTATGCTGTTTGTGTAATAATAAACTTAATAAAGAATATGTATACTTTAATTACATATTTACTATTGCCAGTATTCGTAAAGAGCATAAGATATCTGCGGTACAGTGATTAGCATCCTCGCATCTGTCACTCATGAGACCGGGTTTCGGTTCTCCGACAGGGAACTTTTTATTGTCTATCTATTTGACTGATTTTATTAATCAAATGAAGTTACGCAGAAAATGTTCAATTGGACCTGATTTTCATTGACAATTTCACCGAATGAAGGGCGGCCGTCAAATTATACTGCTATGTATATCTTTTTTTATTTATTTATGGTTAACAGTTAACGGCCCGACATAAATAACCACTTATCATATTCGACCCGCGGGGCTTGGCTTGCGCAACAAAGATAGAAACTCGCTCGCAACTGTGAACTGCTAACGAATTTGATTGTTAAAATAAAGTATCTAGACTAGATATAATCTAATACGACACAAAGTGTCACTTTACATGTGATGTATATTTAGTTATGTTATGTAAAATATGTTAAATATAATTTATTTTAAAAATAATCATGTTATGTAGATATTATAGATTAATTTATTTACTACGCCCTTACAACATACGCAGGTTATGCAAAACAAAATATTTTAAATACAACACAGTAGAACTACAAAAAGTGAAAATAAAAAAATAACTAAATTAACAAATAAAATAATTTAAAATGAATTAAATATATTAATTAGAAAGCTATACATATAAAATCAATTTTATCGAAAAATATTGCTGTTGCGCCACCGGGATTCGGACAATATTTTTAGCGACAATTTTCGAACCTATATGTGTTACCTTTTTGATATTAATACATTTAATCGTTCCATAATTTGAAAGAGCCATCTACCTTATTTGCTTTGGAACGATTAAATGTATTAATATCAAAAAGGTAACTTATAGGTTCGAAAATTGTCGCTGAAAGTATTGTCACTGTAGCATAGTTGGATAATGCACCTTCCCCGGTTAGGAAAGAAATCCAGGTTCGAATCCCGGTGGCGCAACAACAATATTTTTCGATAAAATTGATTTTATATCTATATCTTTCTAATTCATATTTAAAATATCACAGACCTATGTTTTGAATAATTACAACTTCACAATAAGAATGTGTTCTCCTAAAAATAATTTATGTTAACCACAGAAAAGCTTGAATATCTTGTTCAATTATACTCTAGTCTCAATACAATCAAAAAATTACTGGTATATTTACGAATTTCCATCTTATTATGGAATACCAGAAGAATATTATATATGCTGGCCTGCCGAATTCGATTGCATCTGTGATTAGTCGTAATTTTGCGAGCAATTATCATAATTGTACAATTGTACAATTATGATAATTGTACAATTGTACAATTGCAATTATCATAATTGTACAATTGTACAATTGCAATTATCATAATTACAATTGAATATCAATCATACAATCACACATATGCAGAATCCTGTAAATTGTCAAAATTAGGAATGGAGTCTTAAGACATATTTATTTAAAGCTTTAGGACGTGCTTTTTTTATTTTAATTATAACCATTCAATTTGCAGTATATATGTACAGTACTATGTGCTGCTAATTGAATTGTTTATAACTCGATTAATTTATAACATTTTGCTAATTTAGTTCAATGCAGATTTGTCTCCGTAATGTTGGCTTCAATGCAAGAATTCACTAAATTCAATGGTCGCGGTCTTTCTTATAATGCTTGTATTTTCTTAATTATGGCAAATAACATTTAATTTATTAGTTTTAAATTAGTGTGAAGATTTTATCTATGTAATAATTTTAAAAAAGTCTAATCTATTGTATAACTTATGAATACATATGAATAAATAATAAAAACACACATTAAACCCGAAAATATTAATTATTTTTGAAAGGGAAGCCTAGCAATAAAATAATCTTACAGAGACGAAGCTATGATTGTTTTACATGAGAAGTATGATCACTTTACACAATGTAACGTTCACCTATTTACCCACGCCACCACATAATAGCTTCGTCTCTGTGAGACATCTTAATCTTGATGACAATCCCCCGGGGGATGAAACCCAGTAATTAATTCCTACAAAGATTTGGACATACTCAAAATATTGTTAAATAATCTTAGGTGATCTCAAGATTTATATTATGTTGTTTTTTTAATAATTAGATCCGTACAAAAAAACTTATATGCATTTTATCGTCGATTCTTTAAAGGCATGGTTCACCGTTTTGTCATTACCTGGGGCAGCGCTCCACATGCACGATATTCGGAAAATGAAGTACTTGTTTTCTGTCGTATTGCCCACTACATGAGGTAACGATTGTAATACCGAGCCGGGTGCAGGGCCGGCTCACGATGTCACTCGATACTGTAACATTATAATAGCCTTTCAAAATTATTCATTTAAAAAATAAATAATGCATAAAAAGATTAAGATGAGTTTACTATTACACACTTTATAACTATTCTATAGCCCGTCCTAGGACGGTTGTTTAAGCTTATAATAAATGTGAGAGGGAGCTGCGGAAAGCAATAAAGATGAGAACTTATTCGACAACGGACGCAGATCGACAGAAGAAGGTTCAAATGCAAGGTGCTGTTTACTAAATAATTTATCTGTCTAATCATCATGTTTTGTAAATTTAGAGCCAAAGCTCAAGAAACGGAAGACGCGTTGGTTAGGTGATGGACCCTGCAATGTAAATACACTACAAACCTGAAATTCATGGCCAACGTTGCACTGAATTTAGATTTAGTTATAATTTAAAATAGAGGATTAATGGGGGGAGGGTTTTGCGCAGCATTTAAGGAATTATGATATAAACTAAATATGGTTTAAGCAGTGGAAAGGTGAGATGTCTGAAGGGGTGTAGTGATTCTTTTTTCCTCAGTATCCGAGAGTAAAACTGATCAATATTATACCAATTTACATCGAGCGGAGAGGTTGAGGTCACCAGAGAGAAAAAGTAGGATACCTATGTTTTGCGTAGGGTCCTAAAGAGTAACATTGCAAAATTTGGTTTAGGTTGGTTAAAGGGTCAAAATTATTTAGACACGCATACGTACATACTTGTACATTCAATTTTGTATACATATAAGTACAAATTAGATTCATAACTATTAATATATTGTATTAAAATTGTGTAAATGGGATCCGGAGTCCGGTCCTACAGCCGGCCCTGTTCCAATATATGAAGTAACAGAATCGGGTTGAGATAAAACAATAAATATTGTGCAGAATCCGCGTGGAAGGGCTACGCCTCATGTCTCTCCTGGCACTGGTGGCCAACCAGCTTTACCTCATCCTATTAGTCTACGTTCAAGTTACATTTTAGTCAACATATCGTTTGTTTAAATTTGTTACAATTGAGTATTTAAAACAAGTTTAACAAAAAGTTAATTGAAAAGTTACTTAATTAAGAACACATGGAATTTAGAATTAATTTGAAATTTTAGAACATATAGAACACATGTGGTATTTTAATGCAAATTAAATGAATGAACTAGAAAGATATACAGAAAAAAATTATTTATCGATAAAATAATTAGTTGCTACCGAAATAAAATTAGATAAAATTGGAATAGTAGATGTATCAATTGGAAATATTACAGAACATAAGTTCAAAATTTGTCAAAAAAGTATTCAATTGCTATAGTGAAAGTAGAAAATGTACTTCCTCGGATAGGAAGAGGTCCAGGTTCGTATCCCGGTAGCAACTAAATATTTTTTCAAATGCAAATTAAATGTATTTTATGGAAAAAATATTGTTGCTACCGGGATTCGAACCTGGTAATGGAATGAAAATGAAAAGTGTAACATATAGGTTCGAAAATTTGTCGTCAATCAACCGTGTTGGTATAGCATAATCGGAAAATGCATTGGATTGGAAGTAATTCAGGTTCAAATCCCGGTAGCAACAACAATATTTTTTAAATAAAATTGATTTTATATGTATATCTTTCTAATTAATACATTTAATTCGTATTTAAAATATCACAGACCTATGTTCTGAATAATTATAAATTCACAATTAGACTGTGTTCTTTTTAGATTTTTTCTGTATATTTCTAGTTGATTCATTTAATTTGTATGAAAAGTTACTTAACTAATGAATTAAAATATATTCATGTCAGCATCTGTCTACCTTTTTTATTTAAATTAATCAATTAAAATAATTAGTTTTTAAATAACGTTTAAAAAAAAACTTTTTTTGAAAAAAATATGGTTGTATGAATATAAAATGTTGATATTGTATTAGAATTTACTGATATTAATAATATTTTTGATATACTTTATAATTTATTTATTTATTGGTAACTACAATACAAATGTTAAAATATGTTTGGACTGTGCCTGTTTCACTAAGTTAGTATTAAGTAGCAGACCGAATTAACATTCTTACTTTACAACCTTACAACCTTACACATTCTTATATCTACATACATTATACATTCTTAACATCAAATTCAATACATTCATAATAAGAATTTGTTAATAACATTTAGAAATATTACTTAAAATTGTAAATTTTTTCATTCCAATTCTTTTCCGATACATTATTTTCTGTACCAGAAAATTAAACTGGCGAAATTGATGATATGTAACGGAAAACAATATTGACGAAATCGCGAATACGATATCGACCACAAATCTCGGTCGATGACGTGTTCGCAAAACATTATTCAGTTTATACTTTTGATGCAAGCAAACGGTCGCATCACGTCACATTGGCTGTATATAAGACAACTGTTTACCAGAGCAATCTTAAAACTATTTAAAAAAAAAAAAAAACTTTACTTCCACGATCCGATTCAAAGGAAACTAGAAAAAAAGCCTTGGGATGCTTTCAGTGCCAAAATTTAATACCAAATTCGCTCAACGAACTTTCTTATTTTGCGCTCCGCGAATATTTAACAAGTTGCCACTAGACCTTAAAGGGTCTAAAGTGATTAACGACTTCAAACCAAAAATAACAAAGTGGTTGCTTGATGTGGGTAGAAAGCAAAATGCTAACCTAACTACCTACACACTTTTGTCTCCAACTATTGTATATTACAGATAATAATATTTTTATAATTTTTTTTTATAACTTATTTAACATTATACTTACTTACCTCAAAACAATTACAACTTTTAAAAACTGTACAGGTAATTGCTTTAGAACAGACCACGTTTTATATCATCAATTTCGTATTTTCGTATCACATTGTGAAAAAAACTGTAAGCCCGCAGATACTACATAACCTAAAATTACTATTTCATTGATCACTTGGTGCTACGGCTTCTTTTAATAAAGAAGAATTACAATGATGAAACAATGTATAGACTAGTCTCGCGTGGAAGAAACATATTGTAACTAACATTTCTTAATATCCCTAGCAAGTATGGATCGAGGACTCTGCATGTAATTGTTCCCATTTAACTTCAAACTTTGAGGTGGAAATAAAGAATTGGTTTAAAATTAATAATATGGCTTACTTGCAAATATTAAATTGAACGTTGAATTATAAAAATTCTGTAAAATTTTTATGTACGTTAAGTGAAAATATGAACCTGTAGACAAACGTTAGAAAGATGCTTTGTGTGTCTAGTTTTTAAGAATATGTTAAAAATGTAGTAATATTAAAATAAATAAAAACACAACTAGTTTATATATATAAATGTTCTTAGGTTTCAGAAACGTCAGATATACACGACAGATTACCCCAGAAAACTATACAGAGTAGTTTATATATATATATATATTCGTTTTTATTTAATCAACATTATTCTCTTCAATATATTTCCCTACTACTCCAGATAATCCAGTGTCTACTGCGCTCACCTTTAGCTTACTTTAATTATTATCATTATTAGTAATTGTTCCTTGAATTTAGTGAACTATCTTTAATAGTTTTCAATTAAATTATCGTACTCATTTTTAAAATATGAAAAAATGTATGTATGCTTTAAATAAGATCTCATTTGAGTGTGTAGTATCTATAGTATAGAATGCATTTCATATAGGCAACCAAAATAACCAATAATAATAATAATAAATATTCTGGAGGAGCTGGGATTTGAACCCAGGACTTTCAGCATGCGAAGCAGACACTCTACCACTGAGTTACACCCCCGATGAGCGGTCCCGCCAAATATACTATCGAAAGCAATATAATCTAATATAATAAAGATTTAAGTATTGTAAATGTCTTCTGAGGTTAATTTTAAAAGGTTTAATAAAAAAATATCAAGCACTTCGCTCGAGAAAACCGTTATTTTAATTAATTTATAATTAATAGTCATAAATAATGTTATATTTGCGATTATTAATACATATAATAAACACTCGGATATGTCCCGAACGCTATGAACTTTGGCCGAATTAAAATCAAATATTTCACAATCTCGAAAATCAATCCCGATAGCAAACTAATTTTTTTTCCGATATATATATATATTTTTCTGTATATCTTTGTAACTGATTCATTTAATTTGTATTATAAACAGATGTCACTCCGATAGTGCATCACTGTCGATAATAATTTAGATAGTTCTGATTTCTAATAATGACGCACGTCGCATTATTTAACACTTGCAAATAAAATGAGGCGCGCGTTTATAATAATCAAATTATAAAATTGAAATATTTTACATTTATACATACATCCTGGATGGGAGTGTTACAGAACGTTTTATTATATTCCGCTGATTATCGACGGACCGTATTATTTTGTTTAAAAAAGTGATATGATTTGTTTTTTTAACACTGAAACCGTGCATGACACAGATTAGTCATACAGTAATTCATTCTGAATTATTCCAACGAGTGTTGGATTTGGACTTTTTCTGTTATCTGTCAGCCGCCATGTTATCTATCGACACAGTTGACACTTATCTTTTGTTTTCGTTTTAATACGGATGACTCATTATTTGTACACTCTCTCCCGGATTCAGTAGTCCATCTGTTAAGGTTAGGTTAATATAATTTTATTCATATATTTCAAAATGGAATAAAAGTGTATTTGTTATCTAAAATTTTGTATACCAATCAGAACCCAGAAAATAGTTGCGGGCAGTTAACAGGAAAAGATCCTCGAATTCAGACGTAGCCGACGTTTCGTGACGTACGTCGGTGATCTTTGTCAAAGCCGAGCAGTTTTAAATAAGGATCGCATAAGCGACTACGAAACGCGTTTCGCCTTGTAAGAGCATTATCAATCAATCAACGCAAAACCCATCTTAAGTCAATTAAACGAGTAGAATCAAAAAGCAAGTGTTTCATTTTCTCATATCTGAACAAGGATACCAACAATAACAATAGACACAGATGCAATACCGAGTAGGTGCAATATTAGAATAGATTGATAACCACATACTTTCACGGGATTGAATTGACAACAGATCTTGAATACGGATAGACGGAAATAAGGAAATTAGGTATTATACTGACTAACTATCCCGTTTCCTAGCAGGTAAACAAACAGGATAGAACGCTACACTCTTCTGCCCTGATGTGCCACTCTTGCCTCGTACACTTTCGTATATGCTAATCAATTGTTGAATCATTCAACAGGGCCATCTTCTAATATCTCTTTTACCTGATCGTACCAGAACTTTCGTGTATGTCCTCTGTTGCCTCCAATACTCGCTTTATATTATTTCTTCAGCATCCCCAAACTAGGTGGGTAATTAAATTAAGGGCGTATAAAATATATGCGATTGAAACCATCTCTGGAAAAAATTATTTCATAAGAGACCTTTCCGTTTCAAAATATGGTCTGGTCTCCAAAAGGTTCGCCGCCCCCTGGCGGTTTCCCTGCAAGTACGAAGGGTGTGGTCGTACGCGATATTTTCTAGATCTGCAGAATTAAAGCTGGTATATAAAGGCCTGGCTTCCTATCATAGGCCAAGTCGCTCTCTCAGTGCAGTTCAGTGCTCCATACTCGGTTTAATCACAACTAAACAAAACCCAAACTCAAAAATGAAATTCTTCGTAAGTAAACAATTTATACATATACGTTTAAACAAAATACAATATCAGCATTAAAATAATTATTCGCCGTCTGTACGTCGTTCGCACTTTTAATAACGTAAGCCATGCGCGTGCATATTTCGAATAAAATATTTATATATTGTCATGTGATGACGCTTGTGTAAAGAACCTGGTCTCTATACGTTCCATTTTTAAATGTGCATCCAAAATATTGTAGGTAGTACCTACATCCCATGTATTTAATATAATTTAATTCCATATCACATATGTTTTTCCCCGTCATTATTGACGAGCTTTCGCAAATTTAATCGATTTTTATGTTACCTATGGTAAGAAATACAGAATTGACTTCACAAAATATTGTTACTTAAATAAAATGTTTCCCCTCATCATCATTAGCCTGTTTCTCCTGCTGGACCCAGACCTCCTTTAATGATCGTCAATTCTCTCTGTTTTTTATTCATCTCATATATCTCTTGCCCAACTAGTGATAGTAAACCATTACGTGGCTGTGATTGTGTCGATGATTGGTATCTGAGATTTAACGATGATTGGTAACTAAGATTTAGTTAAATTGACAGTTGTCGAAGGCTTACTTTCTAGTGTACCAGTCATTGCTCGAAGAATTGCGTTAATCAGTTTTCAATCACCGTTACAATCAATCACAATCACAATCACTGTTTAAATAACGATTTTACCAGCGCTGCCCAACACTCTTTTGATGTCGTCACACTTCTACCAGTGTCAGTCCTCCACTCCAGGATCTTTCTTCCACACCATCCATCACCTCTTCGATAGATACATCCAGCACATTGCCACTTGAGAATGTAGATTTTGTTCTGTTACGAGCACCTTGATTCTCTGGTTAAGTACTCAAACTCTTAGAGATATTCCCAGCGAAGCACTTTCCATTGCTCTTTGAACATCTTTTAATTTGAGTATGACTTTGATGATGGTGAGGGTCCATGTTTCAGCTTCGTAGGTAAGCACTGGAAGCACGCACTGGTTGTAACCTTTAATCTTCAGAGAATGTGGTATTTTGGCTGGTCATGCTCTATCTATCCAAATGCTGTATTCTTTATTATCTATACTGTTGCAGTAAATCCTCCCTTTATTCATAATGTACACAACACAGTATTTATCAATAACGCAAATTTATCTCAACAATAATAATTATCGCCGCTAGGGCGACGGGATTCGGAATTATAACATGTCGCCAGGTGGCACGTGTATCGCGAGAATTTTAAGTTACGCAAATAAGAATATATCTAATTGGATATTTGTTTGCTTATACTGTGGTAGAAAACTTCCGTTTTTTTTTTAAGGGTAAGTTGGGGTGAGTACATACACGGGGGAAGTGTATCTAAGTCTCCAACTTACTTTAAAAATTATATTCCAGTGCCGCAATCTATTAAGAAATATTATAAATCAATATTTGTAGTGACAGTTCAGATATGGTGCAAATCCAAACATTAATTTGCTTATGTTACCATTTCAAATTAGGGCAACTGTTTGCTTTCTTTCTAGTAAACTTATTAACGTTTCAAGATAATGTATGTAAATATGAAAATATTTTGAGACTTGTTCAAGATCTTTTATTTACGTCATTGCGGTCATTTTTATTACGTGCAATGCTAGTCAAACTAGGCTTGTTGCCGTAATTACCTTCGATAGCTAGTCCTGGATTTTCTAATTGGTTTGTTGAATATAGTTATTCAACCTGTATAAATGAAAAGACACCAACCTTTGCGAAACTGGGCTTTTAGTCGCCGATTCTTCTACCGATGGTCGCACTCCTTGCATTGAATCTTCTCAAACTCGGCTGGTCAGCCTCCGAAACTTTACACAACCTATAACCGAAAAACTACAATACTCAAAATGTTAATATATGACCGACTCCGAAACCGTATCTGAACAGAAGCAGTTTCGTTTTTGCTCCTGTTTTAAATTTACATAAATGGAATGCACATATTCAAATTATAATGCCAGGTCTATCCATCGAAGTATAAAACGCGTAAACAAGCCCACATGCCTACTTTGACTAGTAATAGTCAAAGTTTTATATTAATGTATATAATTAAGATAATATAATACACATATAGATACCATATTATTATCACCAATACTTAATAGTTTTGCGCTGTTCTTTTTACCTTGTCTAGTTGTCTGCACAATAAAGCAAGAATCTAAATATTTATCAACCAAACAGAATTGACGATCGATTCGTTTGATATTCGATACTGACTCGCCTTTCATTTATTGCGACACGATCAAAAGATTCAAATTTCATAGCTCGCAAGTACCGAGAATAAATTACTTTACATTGATTTATTTCATCTGAAAATATATTTGTCAACTGTAATAATTAAGACATCAAAATTATGTGCTGTTTTGGAAAGATTTTAGGTGTCATATCTATTTCTAAAATATTTTGTAAACTTGGTTGGCGCAATGATTATTAGCATTCGTTTAATCGCAAATTTCTCTCCATTGAATCGAATTAAATTTAGAATTGAGCCTTAAAAAAGACTCGTCGTGTAGTTTGAATGTAAATTAATATTATAATGTTATTTCTTCAACCATGGGGTGGGTTAGATCGTGGCAAATTTTTGGTGGTGGTAGAATAAACCAGAATGAAAACAATACCACTCGAAGGCCGTAAATATCTTCATCTATCATTTTTTATTGTAGATTATAATTTTTATTATTTGGAAATTTAGCGGAACTCTTTTTCATTTAAAATATGAATTAAATATATTAATTAGAAAGATATACATATAAAATCAATTTTATCGAAAAACATTGTTGTTGCGCCACCGGGATTTGAACCTGGATCTCTTTCCTAACCGGGAAAGGTGCATTATCCAACTATGCTACAGTGACAATATTTTTAGCGAGAATTTTAGAACCTATAAGTTACCTTTTTGATATATTTAATCGTTCCATTATTTAACAGAGCCGTCTACCTTATTTTTACAGAATCTCAAATACCTTTGAGTAAACTGATAGCAGACGCCAGAATTATCAATTCATTTTTATTACATTTTGGACACATTGATACAACTTTATTATTAGGAGAACACATTCTTATTGTGAAGTTGTAATTATTCAGAACATAGGTCTGTGATATTTTAAATATATTAATTAGAAAGATAAACATATAAAATCAATTTTATCTTATCGAAAAATATTGTTGTTGCGCCACCGGGACTTGAACCTGGATCTCTTTCCTAACCGGGGAAGGTGCATTATCCAACTATGCTACAGCGACAATATTTTTAGCGACAATTTTCGAACCTATATGTTACCTTTTTGATATATTTAATCGTTCATTTTCATTTATTTATCACGCGCATAAATCAGACGACGCAAGGTACGGTATAAAGTTATATGTCCAGACTTGACACAATATGGAAAGACTGCGATATATCCAAAACAATGAAGGTCTTGCTTTTTTTTTGAAACGCTATTTAGATTCGTCAATATTACTTTTTTTTTATTACACTCAGTTAGTAACATCTTAATACCATCATAGGTTGGCTCCGGTATCATCATACCAGAGCCATACCTGTACAATTTGACGTGAGACTCGTTATTACATTAAATTCAGAGGGCTGCCAGAGAGAAGCTATAGAAATCATGCACCCCCAAACGGGGAAGGTAGACGTCACATTAATGTGTTGCAGTCGCAGAACTCGATCGCAGTTTGGAGGAAATTCACCCTGTCAGGGGCGAGGGAGAGCCAGTAGAATGCTCTAGCCAATGCTCGTCCATAGTGTTACGGTGCCTTTGGGCCCTATAGAATAGGAAACCATAGACCGCCACCGATCTAGCTCATTCTGAATCCTTAAATGTGTGTGTGTGTGTGCTCTGGTGTCGCCTGCTATCTCGGATGGGATGATAATTGATTCAAAGGCACGTAAAATGTTCTTGAACTGTCTTGTCTATTAAAATGAACCAACTAGAGAAAAATAAGATAGCATTTGGTTTTGAAGTGTATACACTGGACTCTCTTTTTAAACGGTGGATACGTTCCATACGATACCGTGTAAAAAAAGTAAACTAAAATAAAAAATAATGGTGAATAGGTATCCTTGTATAAAAATCAATTCGGGATATTAAAAAATATAATACATTATTGTTCATTGAAGCTTAATTTGATTTTTAAAAATTACTAAAAAAATCGTAACAAATATTATTCACTATCACTATCAGACAATAGACAAACCCGTTTACGCGCATTTGGTACGACATCGCTTTTATCACTTAAGATATCCATAGCCTGTGTAATATTTCTTTCAAAATTTTCGGGTTTACTGGGTTTAAACTAAAATTATCTATATTATAGTTATTATAGACTGTTTTTTTTATGAGTTTCTTGTATGACTCTTGGTAGGCAAGCGGTCAAATAACGTTGAAATTGTGGTGATTATTTGCTATAAAATAGTTTCCAAGTTTGTTTACTGCTATTGGGCCTCCTTCGTCATCGTCACCGCTCTTCCTCGTCGAGAGCTTCATCAATAGTCGATTCAGCGACGTTTTCAATCGCAAGCTCTTCAAACCCTTCTCGACCGATTGCACGTGGTACAATTATGATATCTGAATGCAGATCAGTTGTGTTCGGGTTAATATGGTTTGTTTTAACACATTCTGGTCAAATTGGTTGCCCCGCTTTACCCTGGCCCCCTTCTGCATACCTCTCTGCGCATAGTACTGCGTAGTACGTACACGTAAGGGATGTAGCACCGTGTAAAAAGAAAGTCCAGTGTACTTGTAATTCTCGATTGATTTGAAATTCTCTTCATGATATCAGTAAAAAATCTTTGGCCTCTTATTCCAGGTGTGCATCTTCGTCCTCGTGGCTGTCTGCTCCGCTAAAGAGGAGAAAAAGACCGAAAAACGCGGAGTCCTCGGCCTCGGATACCCTTACAGCGGCGTCCCTGTGGCTAGCGCCTACCATGGCTACGATCTGCCCTACTCCAGTCCCTTGGGGTACTCTCACGGACTGGGGTACTCCCACGGATTGGGGCTTCCTTACGCCGCCCCTGCTATTCACGCCCCTGCCTTCATCCCCAAGGTGGCTGCTCCCCTGGCTTACTCAGCTCCTCTGGGATACGCCGCTCCGTACCACGCCCCGATCATCTCTAAAACCATCGCTCCTGTTTCTCACTTCGGCTACTCTTCACCCTACCTAGGACTCGGTCATGGTGTATCTCTGCTGCATTAAGCACGGTCACCATTACCACACCATGGGAGACTTCCATGTTTATTTTATCGACAGTATTATCATTTCAATCAACGGTGCTCTCAACTTTCTTATGTATGTGGTGTTGAATAAAAAAATTCTTCGAGTGTAGCAAATGACTTCAGATATAGGAGAGTATTAGTTAGATTTTCATTCATTTTCGTAAATTTCATTTATCTTAGATAAAGTTTATTTAAAAAAAAAAACAATATTGTTTATTCAAAATAAATCCTTCAATCAAATAATGTTTTTGAGTTTTTTTTTATTAACATTTCTGAACATTTAAACATAACCTAACCTAACCAAACCTTACCCGTGGACAGTATGTGCCCACAATTTTAATTTATTTTAATAATTCATACATAAATAATAAAAATAAAGAACAATGGAAATGTCGACACTTAAACACAAATCTATTTTTTATTTATCGAGATGTTGAGATTTATCATATGCGGACACGGGCCAATAGGACGGATAAAAACATAGCTGCCGATGCTTCCTATTTCATTACGTCTAGGAGACACGATGAGATAATCTCACGTACGCATGTTGATATTTTGATCTGGATATACACTCAGAGATTGGTAGAAAGAGACATAAACTCAAACCAGTGAACACGACGTTCAATCTCACGGCGAGATTTGACAAGTCCACACAAACGTAACTTAAAACCATTATCCATTCTGACAAGTTAGCATGTCATTAAACATTAACAATAATTTATTCGCAATATTTGAGTATGTCCAAAAACACACAATTACTGGATTTTTACCTACAAAGAGGCACTATTATTAAACACATATCAGATATCTCATAGAGACAAAGCTATTTTTTTATTATATGTAATGGAAAATATATGGAAGTATGGGTAATTACAGGGATTACGACCTGTCTTCGGCTGGCTTAAGTGATCACTTATATATATATAACGTTCACCAATTCTAACTCCTCAATCTCCACATTTATCAATTTTTTGAAAGTTGTATATATGTTCACAAACTCTCATAGTGATGACATATATGCTGTTTAAAAAAAACAAAAATGAATTATCAAATTTGGTCCATAGATGACGACGGTGTAGTGGTACTCGAAGCGAGTCCATATACTAACATATATACAACATGAGATTGAGGGCGATTTATATATAAAGTGATCACTTAAGCCCCATAATGTAATGTAATTACCCCATACTTCGATATATTTTCCATTAAATATAATTTATTCAGTTTTACCTGCCGCCGGGAAGATTCAAAACCACTCAACTGATCTCTATCGACACGGTGTGTGCACGGGGACTGGAAAAGTTGAGAGTTGTCTCGGAAGAATCTCGTCGGAGCAAAATCTCTTCCGTAGATACGGCCCGTGATGGATTGAGATATGTTTAGACTATTTCGCAACGTTTTATCCATGTCTACGTACAATCTGCACACATTTCTAAGAAACTCTTCAATGTGCACACATTTTTAAGAAACTCTTCAACGTTATTACATTATCGATTAATCATAACATAATTTTTATGACAACGTCTTGCGAAACAAAACCTTATACCGTTATTTCATTTACTTAATCACTTTGGCTCGATGTTATTTAAAAAGTTACGTTGAAAAACGTCCGGATTTGCCAAGCGAAATGGTTGCGCCACAATCGCCGGAGCGGAAACTGCAATATGACGTGACGTAATGTCAAGTGGGACAAGTTCAATACAATAATAATTCTAATTTAATATTTAGCCAGTTCACTTTGCGGTTTCACATTTTCGGTTTTATATTTATTTTCGCTTTGATCGGTGTTCTCTATGAGCTGTAGTATGCATGCCCACCTGCCCAACTAGGATTAGATCCATCCGTATCCATATAAAAAAGTAGTGGTTCGGTACCTAATAATTTTTTTATTTTTTTTTATTATTAATAAGCTTAAAACCATCCTCCAAAATATTTAATTCATTTACGAGCGCAGTTTACAAAATTTTCCACACATTCTGATTTACGACACTTCAAAGAAATGATTATCTTTACCTAGGACCATAAACATAATATTCACATCACTGTGTGTTTGGGATATTATTAAAAAAAAAAATCGGTTCGGTACCTAATAAGTTCTATTGCTTTTTTTTTTTTATCAAAACATTAAATTCCATTAGACTTGCAGCGCTGCAGGCGGATGTCAGATATCACGTGTACAGCGAGGCGAACAAATGTCTCTATACTCCGAAACAGTTTGATCACGTGCAAGAAATGGACCCTTGCACACTTTGGGCGTGATTAAATTACTGGCACATAAATTATTTCATTTGACGCTATATCGGTATACTTTCACGTAGAATTGTTTTTTTTTTTTGTATATTTTTGTTTATTTTTTTTTTGTATATTTGAGATGATTTAAGGCCTAAAGCAAAAGTATAAAACAATAATGTACAGAATTTGTACATGTGTATTTCTTTTCGACTCGTAATTTAGTCAGACATTCACTTAAATTCAAATAATAAAATATTATGAACTAGGTATTCGTAAGCATTCGCAGTCTGCAAGATAAATAAAAAACGCAGTATAATATTTCAGTAACAACTTTAATCTGTAAAATAAATTACATGACATAATAACGACATCTTCCGACCACCGATGAAACATTTTAAATAAAATCACAGATAGCTATTTTGTTAATTCAATCTGAAACCAGTGTAAAATCACAACACAGCAAGAATCCCGCCAATTAGCTTATTAAATACATTATTATTTTTTTGTTATGTAATAATTACAACACTTCCTATTTATGTACAGTATAAGTTTTAAATAATCATAACTAATTTTATTTATCTAGTAAAAGCATATAACTCAATTCCCTCAAAAATATTCATTTTAAAGGTACGCTTCTTGATTTTTCGAAGGTCTCCTCTTTCGTTGTCTTTGACTATGGTTCACGTGGAACGCTTGATTGATCGGTCTTCCAGATAGCGGGTGAGATGGCAGGGTCTGGGGCAGCTGTGGCTCGTGTTGAGGATTGGCAGCCGCCTGCTGCTGAGCACTTATGAACTGTTGCTGGCCCTCAGAAAATTGTTGATAAGAATGCTGTTGTAACTCTGCTTCCTGGTTTTGTGACTGCAGTTGTTGGTTTTCTGTATCTCGTTCCTGTTGTTGATTGTAATACTGCTGCTGTTGTTCCTGTAAGTACTGCTGGTGTGCTTGCTGTTGTTGTTGTTGTTGTTGTTGAGACTCGTCCTGATTGCCGATTTCTTGCTGCTGGTGTTCTGGCTCTTGCTGTTGCTGACTGAAGAACTGTTGCGCCTTCAAAAATTGTTGCTGAGCTTGTTCGTGTAAGTTGTCTTCTATTCCCTCTCCATCTTGGAAAGCCTGATTATATTTTCCCCGTTGGTACACATAACCTTGATTTTGGTCATTCGGTAATTCAGAGGGATTTATATCTTGCGGCTGTTCCTGCGGTATTTCACCTTGTGGATTAAATTGTGAAGGATATTGGTTTGTGGGATAAGCGTTTTCAGGAGTGGGATTGACCATGGGCATCCAGGGGTTATTATTTACAACATTAGGATTTTGGGATGGATGCGCAATACCTGGATTTTGATCTTGAGATCCGGGAATAAAGGCTGGCCCGAAACCTTGCGGGGGGAAATTTTCATCGGGTCTTGGCAAAAATAAGGGAGGTTGACCGGGGCTCAATGGAGCTTGCGTACTTCCTGGCGGTGCAAAAGGTTGAGTTGGGATAAATTCACCTGGTGTTTGACCGGTACTCAACGGAGTTTGTCCCGTACCTTCAGGCGCAAAAGCTTGTGGTGGGAAATTTTCTCCGGGTCTTTGCGCAAACAATGGCGGTTGACCGGTGCCTAGTGGAGACTGTCCATCGGCTGCAGGTACAAAAAATTGTGGTGGGAACAGTTCACCGGGTCGTTGTGAAAATAAGGGGGTTTGAGCGGTACTTATCGGAGTGTGTGCTAGGCCTCCAGGTAGGAAAGCTTGAGGGGGGAACTGCTCACCGGGTCGTAAGAACAGGGGAGGTTGGGCCGTACCTTGCGTTGGAAAAATTCCTGCCCCAGCAGTGTGACCGAAATTCAATGGAATGTTTCCAATGTTGACAGGAAAATTTATCGGTCCTGGTATTTGGTTCAATACAACCGGAGGACGAGCAATCGGAAGTCGACCGACGTTTACTGGAAAATGTGCGACATTTACCGGAATACGACCCACATGCGCGATTCCAGCAGGGGCAATATGGCTTCCAACAACAGGAATATGCGAACTTAAAGCTGGAAGCGAATTGACGAAGGGGTATCGAGGATATGTAGCAAAATAAGAAGTGTGTAGCGAATTTCCAGGTCTGATTATAGCTGGTGCCAGTGGAGCGGGGATTGGGGCAACAGCAGGATGGAACACTGGGGCAGCAGCAGGATGGAACACTGGGGCAGGGGCAGGGTGGAACACTGGGGTAGGAGCAGGATGAAACACCGGGGCAGGAGCAGGATGGAACACTGGGACAGGGCCAGGATGGAATACTGGAGCAGGTGAAGCTGGGACAAAGTGAGAGGAAGCGGGTACTATCGGAGTGAACGGAACCGGTCCAAATATAGGTGGATGAATTGGTAAAAGAGGTCTTATAAAGGGTAATGGAGGTCTTGGAAGCGGCAATACAGGCGTCAGTGCAGGAGTTGGGACAATATTGACGGGTACATTTACAGAAGAAGTTGGGACAACTGGAGTAGTTGGCACTTGGAACACTGCTGGCTGCACAGCCTGGCCGTGACCGCAACTATGAGGCCAACCTGGCTTAACTGAAAAATGTGGGTGATTTCCACTGCTTTGGTGCAAAGGAATTTTAGTAGCAGAAAGAATAGGATACTTTATGTGTATTAATCCTGGATTCCTCAATGGGATTTTTACTCCAATGGGGATTGACTGCACAGGATAATTCACGATGAACGGTTTCAGGATGGAATGTCTGATAGTCGGTATGTCATGTCCATGTGAGTATGATGGAACTGGTCCCAAGAAGCCTCTTTTATGCTGGGTCTTTGCCTTGTGATGTCCAAACTGCGCAGCGAGGTCTAGGATTCCCCTCTTGTGCTGAGACTTGGTGTCATGGTTTTCCGCTTGAGCTGCTGGCTCCAGGGCCGCATCAGATCTAGTGGGCTTTAGCTCAGTGGACTCGTCGGCCCACACCATCAGCGCCAAGCATCCCACTGTGGCCTGACAAGAAAATACACGTTCAGAAAGTGCACCAAAGGCAACAACAAATTCTATAAGGGAAAAAAATAATGAGTGGATGAGAGAGCCGCAGAACTAGAGTTTCATTGAATGTGCAAAATATTGAAATCACAATTTAGTATTCAGATACAAGTTTTATATTGCGTAAGGCATTTATTTTATTTCCCTGAGGACTGAAATACATATTCGCTCTAAAAAACATTTCTCAAAAATTGAGCTATAATTTTATCATTTTCTTCTCTTATATACATTTATTAAAGAAAGTATGAATAACACTGTCTAGGGTGGTCAGGCTGCACGGCATGTCCACCAGAATTGTGAGTTTAAAACATTAGAACTGAAAATATATCTGGCTGTACAAATTTGTAGTACTTTAAAGACGTACTTTTGAATTAGCAAATAGAATCAAAAGAAATTGATTATTTCAATGGCCCTGCCCCGCATAAATTGCACCTTATTTCCACACAACGTATATTGTATATTCAGTATATATTATAAAACGCATTTGTTTTGAAAATATACGTTTTTAAATATTATTAAAAAATTTGTTCTTATTATATCGACCCCTCCTGACAAAAGTGTTGATTGAATTTCAACATATATCCATGTATTTTTTTTTTGAGTACCCAAATATGATTAGTTTTAAGGTCTTAACTTATTTTCAGTATTATCAATGACCACTGTGAAATGGACAAAATTAAAAATAAATAAAAAACATTGTAAATTAACAATAATGATCTATAAATTGAAATAAATAACTGATGCAGTTGGAACTTTCAGCTCTTTCGCTAAATAGAGTTGGTGTGTATGGAAGAAATAAAGAATAATGCATTTGAAACCCTTTTCACACAATAACTCAAATTAGTTGGAACCTTGTTATTCTAAGGGGTCGATATCACAATTTTGTTTTTCAAAAGATCAACGAAAAATTGAAAAAATTGTAGTCCTATCGGTAGAGAAAAAAATTCGAAATCACTACATAACACGGGAATAGTTAAATCTTTCAACCATCTGTTAATCCTTTAATTTCACTTTAACGATTGAAATATAATTTAATTCCATTAAATTTATATTCGTGTTGCACATTTTTTTAATTTCACCAGTAAACACTATAATTTTATTTAATAAACATTGAAACTGATGAATTGCACTCACAATCAATAGTAACCACTTCATTTTTCCACCTGTTGACAATGATTTAACACGGTGACATCCAAATAGCAGAACTCGGCGTATGTGACATCAGATAATCGATCGACTTTTATTTATAACAGAGCCCCGCGCATATATTAATCCATTCAATTTCTCCTTTTCATTCCTTTGCGAACCGGAACATACGAAACTGTTGGTCAATAGTAAAACTAAGAGTCGATTTGAAATTTGAACGCGTTCTTAATTTGAATCAGGGATGCGTTCAGTGTCGCCATTACGTCCATAGATTATGGCGCGAAGCGTGCTCGCGATCGCTCGGGAATGCGCGCGGATTTAAATTCGGCTAAGATTTTTACACACTAAATCGAGAACATTCGACGAAAATGTTTATATAACGTATTGTGTAATAATCTAGTTGCGTATCAAAAGAAATAATGTATAGAAATGCTGAATTATATTATTTTATTTATTTCTTTTTCTTCTTCTTTCAAACAGGCAATCCACCCGTCAAGAGTGATTTGTGCCATTAAACAAGTTTAAACATTATTTCATAGAAAGCAGTACAACAATATTATAGAATATATTGCGTTACAAGTTAATACCATTGACGTTCAAGAAATTTGCTATTATATAGCTTAAATGTGGCGAGTTGAGGGAAAGAAGATGACACAAGTTAACCGGGAGTTGGAAATTACCATTGACAAAGATTATTGTAAAAAAAACCTGTGATCCGCAATGGACAGGCAAAAAAGACATGGTCAAGGGTTTCCTCCTCGGCACCACATTTCACACATTGGGGAGTCTATTATGTTCATTCTGAACAAATGTGAGGCCACCTGGCAATGCCCAATTCTCATTCTAGAGATATTTGCTACTGTTCTTTTAGAGACTTTCCTGTTGGAGAACTAAGGGGAGCAGGGAATAGATCTTTGGATTATTTTAAGACGATTACCCTTGTGATTGTTTGGATCCATCCATTGTGCAGACCAGATAGAATTCGTATGTTTTTTTACCATATTAAGTCTGTCATACATCGGGATATGGAATTGATGGGGAAAAACTCCGGAAAGAGTAGCCTTCTTGGCCAGTTTATCAGCACATTCATTTCCCTGAATTCCCTTATGTGCAGAAATCCAAACGTATGACACCCGTTTATTGTTGCTGTACAAATCAAATAAGCATCTTCTGATGGATCATTTTATTTATTTATTTATGTATAATTGATTATGTGATGTCATGTCGTCTACTGTATTAATATGTTTTTAACATTTTAATCATAAAAATTATCAATTGTAACATTTCTAATGAGAAAGCAGTTTTTTTTTTTTTGTTTTAAAGTCTGTTCGGATCCTAACCTAATTCTACATTTACAATATGATGTGGTGCACGAGTGCAATAATGTGACTAGTGTTGTCGAACCTGGCGCACTAGAAACTGAACCTCCAACAGTTAAATCTCAGTTACCAATTAACGTTACAATGGCGATTTACCATCACTTGTACCTGGAGCCTCACAGAAAAGCATGAAATCTATCTACGTATTCAATAACAACATTAAGAAAACTTGGATTAGTTAAAGATCACACAAATGGTGAGCTTGTCGAGGACTTCCATCAACCAAATATCTCAGCTATATTAAAGTCGAGAAGGTTAAGATGGGCAGGATATATTGTCAGATGTGGCAACTCTGTAAAGTCTATTAGGGAACGCCAACAGCTCAAGAAAGAGAAGCCTGGACTTTTGTGCGGTCGACAATAGACTTGAAAGGCCTTTAGAACCATCTATAATAATTATAATGACATTTATCTAACTATTTTACTTTATATATCTTCTACTATTTGTTACACTACGTATACAGTTGAACCTTGGATTGCGAGTAACTTTGTCTGCGAATGTTTTGCAAGACGAGCAAATATTCACAACTTAGTCGATGGTTCTTCTCTCTCTCTCACTGCTGCGGGATTGTGGGTGATAGTCTCCCATGCTCGGTCTCAGTCGGCGTGAAAGAGAAAATTAGCTGTTTCAAGTGGCCAAAGACAGACGTCAATATGAACAAATGGTCGATGTGATCCTGCAATTAGATGGGCGAAACTAAATATTATTTTATCGCCCTCTCGAGTTTGTCATATTTTTATTAACTAAAAAATATTAAAAGGTTTTACTAGATATTAATTATTGTATGCATTTATAGAAAAAATAAAATATATTTAAAATGAACATGATTGTGTTTCGGCCTCAAATTGCGAGGTGCCAATGACTTGTTTACAAAATAAGAAATGTTGGCAACATTTGTGAATTTCAAATCTTCAAGTCAAATTCAGGGGTAGGTAATCAAGTGATGTTGATAAAATTAAGTTTTTTTTTTTTAATTGATCCTCGAGTATTGTGATTTCAGATGAGCATAAAAGGCTTCTCCTTCGAAGGTTTGCCACCAAGTTGCAGTATACTAATGTATTGATTCCCGGTATTTTGAACACTTTCTGAGGTTACACAGTCAAGAGAACTTCTTTCTACCTACACTTCTGCTGCCTTGAATCTTCTCCTATATTACGAGTCGTAAGATATGATTTTTCTCATTGCAAATATGTCCGAAGCCCTTTGAGCTACGCGATCATCCAGCTCATAAAATGTTGTCTTGCACTGTACAGAATTTTCCGTGTAATGTTCTGACAAAGTAAATACGTCCATATATTTTCCATTAAATATAATAAAAAATAGCCTTGTCTCTATGAGATATCTAATATTTGTCTAATAACAGTGCCTTTGTAGGTAAAAATCCATAAATTGTATATTCTTGGACATATTCTAATATTGCTAATATAATATACTGGTCAAAATAAGAAAATATATAAAGAAAATTGATTGATTTTTCAGGCGTATTCTAGTATAATATGTTAAAAAACATTTTCATATAAAGAATATTGCTTTAAATTTATTTCACAAAATCAGATTCTCATAGTGATGACATATATGCTGTTTTAAAAAACAAAAATGAATTATCAATTTTGGTCCATAGATGACGATGGTGTAGTGGTACTTGAAGCGAGTCCATATATTAACATATATATAACATTAAAAAATTTGCTAAATGTGGAGATGGACGGGTGAGAATTGGTGAACGTTATATTTATGTAAAGTGATCACTTAAGCCACAGGTCGTAAGCCCTGTAATTACCCCATGCTTCCATATATTTTCCATTAAATATAATAAAAAACAGTTTTGTCTCTATGAGATATCTGATATTTTTTTAAATAAATAAACATTTAAATCCCAATTTTCTCCGAAAGTTTTATAACACTACACAAAAAGTGAACGAATTATTCAAATAAATTAAATACGAGTATCAGACGTTCATGTTTGGTTGTGTGATTTCAAATATTTCAAGGGTTCGGTACCTAAAAATATCAATTGTTTATTAAATTGAAAATCACCCCCAAGTAAATCGGATCGTTTTAGATATTCAAGGCTATATAAAATGTTGTTTTTTTCAGTGCCGATAAATCAGCGTTTATTTTCAAAACAACATACCTTTAAAGTATGCATCAATATAAAAATCCTTAAAGTAACCAATACACCAGCAAGTACAAGTATTAATAACATGCGAGCCTGTCGGCTCATCAAGTAAAAAAAATAAAAGTTCGAAGTGTGCAGCTTTCCTTCGTTTGATTCTTGTTGGTACTTATAGGCAATAAAAATAATGCATTTTATTTTGTAGATTTGTGTCAAGCTAAGATTAACGGTGCATAATATAATAGCTATATGCAAATCATCAGTATTTTAATGCGACTCTGCCAATGCGAGACATCATTTGCTACTCGATAGAAAGTAAAATTAAAATGTAGCGATCATTGCTGGTGAATAAAAAATTTAATTGCTTTGACATCCTTTATACTGTACCGACTTTTATCGGTAGTCAGGTGTTTATTATTTTCTTTTCATAGAAATGCCTAACTTGGACAGTGCAAATACGTCAAATTTTCAATGGTAAAATTAAAATAGACAAAATTCACAAAGGAATTATAGTATCTTGTACTGTACTGCATCCAGTCTTCCTGCTCCAATATTTGCATTCAGCCAAATCTACCCTACTTGTGTACTAGGGTGAAATACTTCCTCATGACGATAAAACTATCAATCCATGACCCTAAAATGAAATAACCCGTCGGGGGTGATGAATGATATGAATAAAGAGTTGGAAATGAACAGACAAAAAACTAAATTTCTAGTTATTAAAAATCGCTGGTTTCACTGAAAATAAGAGTAGAAAATATTGAATATTTCCGCCGATATAAATATCTGGTGTAGTGGTTAATAGTTTACTAATTTACTTACTCACCTATTTACCTATATTACGTTTTATTTCGACAATTTCCGGTCGCCATCTTTGATTGTTAATTTTCCCATTGTCTATATTTGGTTTTATCAAATTGTTGCCCAGAATGACAAAAATCACTGCAGAAGACCGTATTGTGATCAAAAATTTGCAAATTTAAAAACGTTGGGGTGCTAGGAAAATGATCAGAGTTTCAAAACAAAGCCTGGAGTATAGCTAGACATTACAGCATAACTGGACATTACAGCAGGACGGAGTTCTATCTCACACAGCCAGAAATACAATCAACTTTCTTTGTTATGAGAATGTTAATTTTATCGAGCCAGGCATGTGCCAGATAGATGATAGATAGATTTGATGATTTCTGATTAGCTAAATATTGTGCAAAAAACATTGCATTAAGAATTATAATCAACTATATTGTGTTTTAAAATAACTCATATGTTATGAAATGTTGGCACAAAATCAACGACAGATGTATTAATTTGAAAAAGTGTAACAAATTGGTTCGAACATTTGTCGTCAAAAATACTGACTTAATGCACCTTCCCCGGATTGGAAAAAGAGATCCAGGTTCGAATTCCGGTAGAGCAACGTCAATATTTTTCGATCAAATTGATTTTATATCATTTTAATTTTATAATTAATACATTTAATTAGTATTTAAAACATCACAGACCTATGTTCTGAATAATTACAAGGTCGCAATAAGAATGTGTTCTCCTTAATAATGAAATATATTCCGTTGCCGCTGGGAAGATCTAATTATTATCTACTATTCCATTTTTAAAAGCAATCAATTTTATAATACGGTGAATCTCAAATACCTCAAGTAAAACCCGATAGAAAACGCCAGAATTAAAGGATTTTTATGATTCTTGAGATGTAGCGATTCTTCGTATTTCAAAATTTCGGAAATATTCCTAGGTGTATAATAAAATATTCGGAATACCAAAATGCCTTTTTCAAGTTTCTGTCGTGAATGCAAATAATATTATACCAATCTACTTTTAGTGCAAGCTTCGAAATAATTGTCGTTCTGCTCCGATACTTACAAGTAATTACAATGCGTAAAGTTGAGTAGCAGAAAATATGTGCACGTTTCTTAACAAATAACACCATAAACAAAACTGCAATACTAAAAATTTCATTTAGCACAAAAAATGGAGGCCAATTATTTTCAAATAAATTCTGCGCGTATATTTTAGTCGATGTTTTATTGCCAAAAAGTAATATTATTTAATCAACAGATAATGGACAAACTTAATATATTGTTTTTTTCTTCTGTGTAAATATTTTTTGTTTAGGTTTTGATTTTGTTTGATTTCTTTCATTTTAATTTAATTTATCATCCGCCTAATAAGTTTATTAGTTTTAAAGAGAACACATTATTATTGTGAAGCTATAATTTTTTTCAGAATATAGTTCTGTGATATTTTAATTAAATAAAATTCAAAAATCTCTGGTGTCTCCTAGCGTGTAAACGGAATAATAGCTGCAACATATGAATTGATATGAACGATAGATGTATTCATTTGAAAAAGTGTAACATGAGTTCGAAAATTTGTCGTCAAAAGTACTGTCGCTGTAGCATAGTTGGATAATGTACCCTCCCCGGTTTGGAAAGAGATTCAGGTTCGAATCCCGGTAGCGCAACAACAATATTTTTCGATAAAATTTATTTTTTATGTATATCTTTCTAATTAATACATTTAATTAGTATTTTAAATATAGTTCTGAATAATTACAACTTCACAATAAGAATGTGTTCTATTTAATAACATTTATTCTGTTGTTACTCCGCTGCTGTGGAGATTCAAAATCACTCACCTGACGAACGGAACATCATTTGGATGACATCATGAACTAATATTTAACGTTTGATGTATGACAAGCGTTAAGTAAGGTGCGAGACAACGAATCTCTGAAACGCAGTGTGGACTATGAAAGTCGAGAGTTGTAATAATCTGTCTCAGATTGTCTCGAGTCAAAAAATAAATAAATAATCCGTATAAACTTTATTCGCTATTGTACACATTAACATACAGTCATGATCAAATTAATTTCTTTCACGTTATGCACGCAGAGACATAATTAAAAAAGTACATATTTATTATTAACGTATTACATACCCAAAAAGATATATATTATCTCTACTGCCGCAGATTTGTGACACCTACAAACCGCTAGTAATAGTTTATTTTGAATTTAAATTGTCCTACTGTTAACAAACATGTTGGCTTTGTATTCAAGACACGTGACCCCTGACAACATTGCCCTTAAAACAATAATTATAAAGGTATTTTATTTATCTTTTATTTTAATTATGTCAATGTTTTAATACGTGACTGCATTCTCACATTCGAAGTGTTTTTCTTATTAAGGAGAACACATTCTTAATTAATTAATCAGAACAGACGCTCTGTGATATTTTAAATATGAATTAAATATATTAATTAGAAAGATATACATATAAAATCAACTTTATCGAAAAATATTGTTGTTGCGCCACCGGGATTCGAACCTGGATCTCTTTCCTAACCGGGGAAGGTGCATTATCCAACTGTGCTACAGCGACAATGAAAACTAGAACTTGTGAATAAGAAAAATGTCGTAATACATAATAATAATAAGTTAAAGTTATAAAAATTATTAATTCTCAAATGAGTTTCCTTCATTTTTGACGGATTATTTCTATCTATTTATTAATATATCATCACAATAATCTTGAGAATTATTATTAGTATTGTATTATTGGTGAAGAATAATTATTGGTTTTGTCATCAGTGACTATGTCTAGCGTCTATTGTCCAAGTATGTTGTGATGATATCAGCGAAACAACTCCTTATGACTTATGAGACGTTATGGCATTGCTAACCTTCTTTGGAGAGAAAGAAAGCATAACCTTGCCATAGAAAATACGCGCGTGCTTCGTATGTTGAGTTGTACCTCACAGAACAGTCAGTCGTCGTCTTACAACTTTCCGGTTATACCTCACACATCGTTAACTGGTAGTTAAGATAGGTATGTCCAGTGCTGTAGTCGAGGTGTCGAGGGTGTATGTACGTCGAATACCATCTGCGATACTCACAGAAATATCGTACCTATATCCTCTGGTTAAATCAAAATATTCTACCATCAGACACAAATTTAAATAATTCTAATCTTCATACATCATTTTCATTTAATATCATTTTCCCTTTTCTAATCCACTGTACGGTAAAGTACAATACGGGAATAATATGTTACTAACAGATAAGCAGTCGGCTATTGCCGATTCAATAGAATCTATATTTTAATGATAAAGCTCTCCCCAAAACAAACCACACGTAAATAAAATCTCGATGTACTCCACCTGTAAGTTAGCTGTCAAAATGACTATTCTATGGAATACCATAGACAGTATAGATAAGAAAATATGATAGATGTATTTTTTTTTCATTAGTAATAAAGACAATGCACACTTAATTTCAAATTCAATATATATTTACGTACTGTTATTGAATATATAAAAGGGGAAACGTTCAAGTAGTCTTAACCTAGAGATATTAAAAACACACAGACCTGACCATTTAAGCAAGCACTTTACAGTCGCAAATGACAATACCGAAGCCGCCACAGCCGCTACATCCAGAAAGTGATAGATATGATGGATGAGAAAGCTCAATATAATTATATAAAGTGATCACTTAAGCCAGCCGAAGACAGTTAGTAAGCCCTGTAATTACCCATACTTTCATATATTTTCCATTAAATATTAGAAATAGCTTCGTCTCTATGAGATATCCATTATTTGTTTAATAACAGTGCCATTGTAGGTAGATAAATCCAGTAATTGTGTGTTCTTTGACATATTCAAATATTGCTAATAATATACTGGTCAAAATAAGTAAATATGTAAAAATGAAAAAATATTGATTTTTCAGCCGTATTCTAGAATGATGTGTTAAAAACATTTTACAGGTAAGAATATTGTTTTAATTTTTTTTTTTTGTGACATACGTGCATATTAACATATACACAACTTTCAAAAATTTGATAGATATGGAGATTGATAGGTGAGAATGGTGAACGTTATATTTATTTAAAAGTGATCGCTTATGCCAGCCGAAGACAGGTCGTAACCCCTGTAATTACCCTTACTTTCATATATTTTCCATTAAATATAAAAAATAACTTCGTATCTATGAGATATCTATTATTTGTTCAATATTATTATTGTTAGAGTTTAATTTATACCGTATAAATATAAATATGGGTTTAAATGTAAGGTATACGATATCACACAAATAGTGCGTTAACGTATACCCTCTGTGATGTTTACCATTACAGTATATGGGTATATCAGAATAATATTATTATATATTTTAGAGAGGTTAATTATATACATTGTTGAAGAGTTATCGGATGACATTTGGAAACTGAAAAAAAAAATGGATCCTAATATTAATTTATTTACAATTTAAGAGTAAAATTTATTTGTAGAATTATTAAACCTTGTGTTTTAACTATACTCGGATGTTATTTAGAACAATCCAAAAAATGAGACGGGACATGCTCATTTAAATATTTAAAAATAATACATCTAATTCTCAAACGAAAACAATATACCTACCTAAACTAATGCTCGTTATTTTTGCAGTAAGAAGAATAGAGGTATATATTATTTTTAATTGAATAATTTCTATATTTTATAAACTGTGTAATGCCACACGTTAGTATTCATTTAACGTAAATCAATTTTAATATTTAACGATCTATTATTAATATTATAGTTATAAGATACAGTTACCGTAGTTTTACTAGGAAAGTAATAAAAATGCATATAAAAATAGTTATTTTTCAATAAATAAATCTTAAGTGTCTATTAAGTTACGAGTATATACACTACCCGTAAATATTTATTATTTTAAAATTAGTAATACTTTTTCACAGATATTCCATAATATTATATTATAATATAAAAGGGTGCCTTTTTTAGAGAGTTGTTTTTCGAATTGGCAACACTTTTTCCAGCGACAGCCAATTTTACAGCTGACAGCTGATTTGTGCTCAGTTTGGTTTGCCTTTTCACCATGAATAGACTTACGCCAGAACAAGACTAGAAAATTGTGAAAATTTATTTCGAAAATTATTTATTAATTTATCGCGAAACTTACCGTACGCTACGTCCATTTTACGGTCGACATAATTGTTAATCTGAGCAAGTAATTCTTATAACCATGGATCGTTTTCGCACCACGCATACTCTAATTGATAATACGCATCCGGAGAGACGTCGTACAGTGCGCACCGAAAAAGCTGTCGCTTCTTCAAAAATGATGCTGGCCAGAACGTTACAGGCAATGGAGAGCGCTATAGATCCATGATTATTGACTTTTTCGTTCCCTAATTGAATGGCATTAATGTAGAAGAGCTGTGGTTTTAACAAGACGGCGCAACATGCCGCACAGCACGCGCCAAATCAATTTATTGAAGGAAACATTCTATGAGCGCATAATTTTGCGTAATGGACCTGTGAATTGGCCTCCAAGATCGTGTGACACCTTTGGATTATTTTCTGTGGGGATATTGTGAAGTCGTTAGTCTATGCCAATAAACCAGAGGCAATGGACGACTTAGAAGCCAACATTCTTAGCATTATTGCCGATACACGGCCCTGGCTCCTTCAAAAAGGGGTCGTAAATTGGACTTCCAGATTGCGCTTTTTTCAAGCCAGTCGCAACGCCCATATACTCGAAATCATATTTAAACACTTTACATCTTTCCAATAAAGCCAATATCATGGACATTACTACGATTTTTATGTTTTATTTCATTCTAAAGTTCTATATCTCTAAAAAAATATGTATAATAAGGCATTAATTTACCAACGTTTATTCAGTTTTAACTTGTGCTGAGGAGATTCAAAATCACTAAAACGAACAATGACATTTCACGTTTCAAGCTGAGAGTCGCCTCAACGATTGTCTCGAGTCGAAAATCTATTAAAAATCTCATTCGGCTATAGCACCTACAATTTTCGTGTTAAAACATTTACAAATAATAATATCAATACCTGACGTTTGTCACGTACATATTTCTAGACGCCAAAAGCATTATTATAAAAAAAACATTAAAAGCGTAAAACAATTGTCTGCAAATCAATTGGAAATGTACCGATCAAAATGGATGCAAGTATTTAAAGAAGCAAAAACAGAATTGTCTCCGGAAGCCAGGGGGGAAAAGAAAGGAGTGATTCACAATAGCTGACTTGAAATCACCGTGAACCGACTCGAGAATTTTATTTTCTGGTTCTTGGTATCTACTCGTACATAAAATCGTCTGATTTTAAATTAAATACAAACTCAGTTTTAGACGTTTTTTAGATAGTTTCCAATCAATAGATGTTTGATTGGACAATTGCATCTTGTAAATGTTGCGACTTGTAATTTTGAAAGATTATTTTTTACTACTTTTTTCATGTTTAAAGAACTGCATTTCTGTTGGTACAATGCTATTTTGCACACCATCCAGAAGTTAGATGTCTGTATTCGCCTTACTCATTATTTTAATGGACTTACTTTTATCTAGGCATTCCTCTCTGTCTTCTTCCGTCAATATTATACTTCTCGTCCTCAATTATATTTCTAAAGTGTTGATCTATTAACGTCATTAATCATATCAATTTTTGTAAGTATAAAATGTTATCACTTTCAGATAAATAATACAAAAATTGAATGGGAAAATGATATGTTTCATTGAAGTAAAGTGTCATATTGATTTGAAATATTGATGTATGCCCTTTTAAATACTAAATAAATGTATTAATTAGAAATATATACATATAAAATCAATTTTATCGAAAAATATTGTTTTAGAACACATTCTTACTGTGAAGTTGTAATTATTCAGAACATAGATCTGTGATATTTTAAATATGAATTAAATATATTAATTAGAAAGATATACATATAAAATCAATTTTATCGAAAAACATTGTTGTTGCGCCACCGAGATTCTAACCTGGATCTCTTTCCTAACCGGGGAAGGTGCATTATCCAACTATGCTACAGCGACAGTACTTTCGACGACAAATTTTCGAACCCATACGTCACACTTTTCAAATTAATACATCTATCGTTGCATTATTAAAGTATTGTCGCTGTAAGCATTGTTGGTAATGCACCTTCCCCGGATTGGAAAAGAGATCCTGGTTCAAATTCCGATAGCGCAACAACAATATTTTTGCGACAGGTTCAAAAATTTGTCATCAATTCACTGTGGTGCTATAGCATAATTGGTTAATGCACGTTTCCAGAATTGGAAGAGATCCATGTTCGAATCCCAGTAGCAACAACAATATTTTTCGATAAAATTTATTTTATATGTATATCTTTCTAAATAATACATTTAATTCATATTTTTGATTTTATATATACATCTTTCTAATTAATACATTTAATTAGTATTTAAAATATCACAGACCTATATTCTGAATAATTACAACTTCATAATAAGAATGTGTTCTACTTAATAATATGCCCTTTTGTTCTGAAAATACATTTTTTCAAAATAGTAAACTAAGAAATCTATCGTCAGAAATTAGAATATTGAACATTGCGATACTGCTATACTGCAGGTGATTTAAATCAATAAAAAGTAATAATTTATGTAAGTAGGTAATAATTTATTTCATATTGATCGGTTTTTTAAATTAATGCGTCAAACTATTTTTCAAAACGTTTCATAAGACGTTAATTGTTAAAGTGTTTAGTTTGTTGTGTATCATTAATATGGAAGACAATCAAGTTCTAAAAACGTAACACTTAGAGAAATATAGTAAAAATGCGTAGTTTAACAAACAATATATTTTAAATAGACTTCGTAGGAAAAATGTTCATACAATGTTAAATAGTCGCGCGCAAGAATCAAATGCAAAACTTTGAAACACGATTTTGGTGATTAAAAAGTGTATATGGTGTTTTGATTTTTAATTAATACGAAAGAAGATCCTACGGAAAACATCCTAGGATGAGTTTTAAACACACTGTCAAAGTTATTAGGATTCACGACTGAGGTGGACTGGTCACGTCCAGCGCACGGATTTGGACCGACCAGCGAAGAAAGTGCCCGATACAAAATCCATTGGCTGGGGAACCATCGGTTAGAACACTGCACACAAGACAACAGCACACACGACCTCGCAAAATTTCATATTTTAAGTTACATACACAAATACGCTCAAAATTAATTGTTTTGTTTTGGTTTAATTTAATGTGATGGATGCATTAAATATGTAACTAAAATACTTTTACCGACATAAACATCACATCAGCAAATAACGCACCCTCACTTAACAAGGACACGGGCTAACCGTCACTATCTCGTGCCAAAATTAAACAAAACTTTTGAATAAAGGTTTCATTTATTTCTAGCACCAAAAATATACAACAGTCTAAATTCAGACGTGAAAAATTGCAACCATAGTCTTACATATTTTTCAAGGAAAGTGCAGTTCTGGCTCCCCAAATTGGGGAGAAATTACGCCCAAGAACTTTTAAAAGTCCAAACTTGAGATTAAAAGCGCTACAACAGTACCAATATATTGAATATTGCATTTTCTACTTTTCTCTGTAGTTGTGTTAGTATATTATTTAAGTGAACTTTTTTCAATCTTTTTATATTGAACATAACAACTTTGTGTAAGTTTACTTCATATTTGTATATTATTTACTTATTTTACACACTCTTACTTCATATTTGTATATCATTTACTCTTACTTTACTTACTCTTTTTTTATTTATGATACATTAAACATGACATTTACTTTAAGTTTTACGTTGTATTTATATGTTATCTAATTACATTGAATATTACTACTATACCGCAAAAGCACTGTCTGCTATAATACAGTAAAATACTAGTGTAGCAGGCAGGGTACCCAAATATATGTCTTACTTTGCTGCAATGTTATCCGATTATAACACGCTGTTCTGTGAATCAAAACAATAAAATAAATTATTATTATTAATTATTATGATGTTAATTCTCTTCTTCTTCTTCGACTGTACTAAATTCCAGAGTGGGATTGACCTCCTCGACAAGTGCTCTCCACCGACTCCTATCCTTGGCCATTTTTGTCCAATTCCCGGACCCTTCCATCCTGCTCCAGTCCTCTTCCACACAGTCAGCCCTCCTCTTCCGTGCCTGTTAATACATTCTTTTTTTAAATAAATATATATATTTTTTTAAATAATGTTGTCATCTTTTCAATTATATCTACATTTGATCACTTTGCAGATGGGCCACTCTGCCGCTGTGCGACTCGATAATTTAAAAAAAATTATCAACTTTTTAAAACACGAAACTTCCCGAAATTTTTTAATACTATTATATACGAAAAAACAGTTCTCACACATGTATCGTGTCCCGCCGATAATATTATTAGCGTGTTGAAGTTCACAGTTTGGGCAAAAAAGTTATGAATCAATTGAAGAACGCGCGCACGGGCCGTGAATTCGAGATGAGCCCCGCGTTGTGAAATGGCGGCCGTCCTACACAACTTTCTTCCCCGCGCTATCTAGTATTCACTTTCGATCACGCCGAAATCGAACCCAAAACCACGCAGCGTTTCGTTGCGCAACACGTGATTTCACTCCGCTACTGTGCATACGTTCAAACTGTCAATAGGATATTTTCTTTAATTCAATTTTAATTCAAATCATTACGAAAATGGTTCATAACCAAAGAGAAGTGTAACACGGAAATCTTTTTTCATGATCATTGATTTAGCTCCTTAGTGCTTAGAAAATTGCCCAGAAGGACAGACTGCAAAAGTTACGATACTGTTGTATGTATTTTTATTATACTTTTACAAGACCGTTGTCAATTTAGAGTGCGTATAGTCAATAAATACATTTATGCTGGTATTTATTACGTCAAAAAATTTTATTTTAAATTATATTTCATTTATTTTTATATAAATTTAGAATATGAAACTTAATTGATTCCCGATTTCCGTCACATAATTTATTTATTTATTTCCATCAACGCCCTTGTGGGCTTTTACATAAGAATAATAATTATTTTTACAGATAAAGAATATTGCTTTAAAATAATTTCAAAAAAATCTGATTCTCATAGTGATGGTATATATGCTGTTTACAAAAGGGAAAAATTAATTATCAAATTTGGTCCATAGATGACAATGTTGTAGTGGTACTCGAAGCGAGTCCACACACTAACATATACACAACTGTCAAAAATTTGATAAATGTGGAGATTGAGGGGTGAGAATTGGTAAATGTTATATTTATATATATATATAGCCATATACATATAGCCAGCCGAAAACAGGCCGTAAGCCCTGTAATTACCCCATATTTTTATATATTTTCCAGCTTTGTCTCTGAGATATCTGATATTTGTTTGATTAAATTTAAATTATATAACTCATACATTTTATTTATATCTAAATCAACAGTTATTTAATAAACTATAACTTTATTTTATTATCTTCTAAATTACTAAGAAATTTTACAGGTTTGTAATATAGTATAGAAAATAGATAAATTTTCACCAAATTGTAAGATGATACCTTTTTGTTCCAAGGTCACAAATCGGCAGAAGCAGCTCAGTGTCGAGACCGGTGAAGGTTTTGAAGAAGCCAAGTGTTGTTGAGTCGAGAACGATGATGTTAAAAATGAATCATTTATTACAATGTATATATTATTATTAATTTTCATTTTAATTCGACATCGAGGAGACTGGGCGGACGTGAGAAGTGACAACTGTAGGACTACAAATGCGCCTACATGAGGATCCCGGCTGGAACAAGACACTAGGGGATGAATGCCAAAGAATGAAGAGAGATGCACTTTTTAAACTGGGGTGATTTGACTCGAGTCAGAAATACCTGGAGAATATTAGTGCAATCGACCTTGAACCTGGATGGCCCGTATCGATGATGAATTTTAGAAACACAGAAATTTGTTGAACATTAAAACCCTAATTTATGACTAACTGTCTTCAGAACCTGGAGCCGAACCCTTAGCACCTTAGCATATTTTATTCAGTAACTATAAACGTCAAACTTGCGTAGTGATTCACATGTTTCACATTTTTTAGAAATTCACATGTTCGAAAATTAAAATAAGTGATTTCAGTACCTACACGGTAGGTACCTACCGATAAAATTTAAACTAAATAAATAATTATATATCTAGTAGCTACATAACAATTAAAATGCCATAATTTTTAAATATCATTCCTTATTTCCCAGCGAATTGTGCATATAACGTGTAATCATGAATATACTAATTGCACGAGCTCGATTTTTTTTAAATCAGTGAAATTTTTAATACATTTCTCTTTTTATTTGTCCGCAGGCAAGCTTAAAACAAATCCGATCAATGTACGTACACATAATGATATGTCTCTTGGAATCTATTATTATTCTATGGACATAATTTTTAAGAAATGTGACGTGTGTTCCTACAACACGATATTGCGCAGCGAACCTGTTTATTTAAAAAAAGGTATTCGTACAAATTCTATATCGCCCTACATCAAAACTTCAGAACGTGCTTTGCGGCAAAAAATCTTGCTGTAATAATATTGTTAATCAAATATTTGCATATTTTTAACTGAACGATTCAGTTAAAAATATGCAAATATAAAATTATTATTAGACGTTATTTTTTATACCCTCACTCAATTGTTTTATTTTCTTTATAATTTATTTTGGTAAGTACCCACGTACATTTATTTAGCACATGTAAAAAAGTTAATTCACATTTACCTTTTATAATGTATTCAATCTGTCAAAGGGAAATACAGGGGTTTTTTAAAATATATATAAACAGTTTTATGAAATAAATTAAGCCGTAATATTTTGATTTAGTTCGATATTTAAGAACTTACTTATTACACATGCTTATGTTAATAGAACGTGAATAAAATTAGACATGTCACAGCATAACAGTGTTTAAAACCCAATAATATTAATCAAATTAATATTAATTAGACACCGACCGACAAACGATCGTTATGAACAGAAGTGTTTTTTTTTTTTTTAAATCTTAGAAGAAAATCACGTAAGTATTAATTAAGTAATAATTATCTGCCAATACAATTTTTTTATCAGAAATATTACCGTTACAATTTAATTTTTCAATTTTTGACAATACAAATAGATTTAATCCTATCCACATTTCAAAGGAAATTCTTTACTACAATTAAATATATAAATTTATCTACGTGTATATATGATAGACATTGTGATTTTATATATGAGCTATAATTATGAAAAATAGTAGGTTAAGACGGCATCAAGTGATTTTTCAGCATAATAATGTCCGTCTGCATATTGCTAATATTATGAAAGCAGCTATTCAAGATATCGATTGGGAGGTTATTTCATATCCGTCTCATTCTCCTGATCTTGTCCCAGCAAAATTTCATATTATTCGCTCTTTGTTCAACAATCTCCAAGGAATCACTTTATTTACGAAAATTTTCGCCTCTTCACTCCAAACCACTGGATTTTTTTTAAATATTAGAAAATATAATACATTTTTAGAATAATCAGTAAGATCAGCAAGTCGTAGAGAGTAATTGATGACAATTCATTACGAAGCATCTAACGCTTCAATAACGAGCTAAAATGATAAAAACATTTTATCTAATTAATTATCATTTTAAAAAATTATCATAAGCGACGAAGTTCTTTTCGACGGGTTTTGTTAAAAAACAAAACAGCCATTATTGATAAAAAAAATAACATTGGCTTGGAACATTATATTCACTCTGTATTTACACAAAATGGTTAATTCTTTCACATTTACACGCATTATTGTAGATAGCCGTTTCACTCATTACACCGTACATGTTACGCATTAAAAAATTTACGTTCGTAATAATATTTCGGTCATTTCTGATAAGACGTTTTTTGTCAGCGTGACTCAACAGCTGAACTATCAGCTGAATAATAAAACTCAGCCTGTATTCTCGTATTTATGGCAATCGGAAATATGTGCAATTCAATTTCCATTTTTTTAAGCGCACGTTTTTAGCCAACGTGCTATGTGCATCGATCAGAATTCTGAATTAGCGGCAAACTTTTTACCGATTTCGATTTCATTGGCTTAATATTCAAATTCAGAACGGCCGTGTCACTGACATTTGGTTCAAATGTTACCACACAAAATGCTGGTTTTGCAACGAAAATTTGATGTAACCATTGCTTAGATTTATATTCTGTCTGCATTGCCCGCGTTAGAAAATATCTCATTTCATTTATTTATTTACTGGCAGAAGGCAATCGGCCAACGCCTCGGTCCTACGGATGACTACGGCGTACCTGTGCTTCGTGGCCATAGACAATGTTTCTGAGAATGATAAAACACGAAAATGAACAGTTTTATCCCTCGTGCAAAGTCCAGTGAAAAATTAATAATAAAGTAAAACAAAATAAGCTTTAAATTAAACATTTACGAGATCCTGTTGGACCAGCTCAGCTAATTACAACACCCAGAGAGGCTGCTGCGATGCGTTTTATGAATTTAATTAAACCTATCTTTCAATGTTGAAAAGATAATTGAAGACATAAAGAATGAAGGTGTTATGTTACAAATATTACGTAATAAATCGACTTTCAAGTTATCAAAAGCGATAAATTTCAGTTAGGTAATAATAAAATAATAAAATGTTAAAATAACAATGTAACAGGTACCTACTTACATTTTTAAATTAATCCTTTTGGTGATATATAAAGCAGTGATGGTTCTTTACTGATCGAAAGTATTTGGTGAAACGCAGCCTTAGTGTAAAAACTCATTAAAAATTAAGCTTCGCTAATCGAGAATTGTTTTAAATAATTTACATACCATGCTGTCAACTCGTGTTTCTGCAAGAAATTTGAGTTTTGGGAAAAAAATGGTTTTACAAGCTTAAATGATTTTAAAATAGTTAATGTTACAGTTACTGTAAATATAATAAGAAATAATTAATATAATAATTGAATACGTCCATTTTATTCTCAAACATTATCTCAAACTCAAACCCATCTAACATGATCTTCATCTTCATCTCTCTTCATTTAAATTAACGTGTGAACTTTTTCACGTGCTACAAGTGGTATTTTTAACGCAAATAGTATGCAACGCATCAATTTTATATAGCATTAAATTCAAAAATTATTATTATTAATCGCTTTACATAATTGGTTTTGCACTAGTCATTTCTAAGCGCAAATGATTTTTTAGGACTACGAAAAATGTAAATTTTACATTGTGCATATTTATAGAAACACGATTTAATTGGCTCGGTAGACCTACGTTACTGCGTGGCCAGGGAAGGGTTAATGTGTTTTCTTATAGACACAGATCATATTTATTAGAATCAGAGAAATGGCTTTGAAGACACTGTCGCTCTAGCCTTGGTCCACGCATGGAAGTAATGGTAGTTAAATTATTTATTATTATTACATTTTACTCTACTGCACGGTCATATAACATTAGATCATTTTTGTACCTGGCTCTATATTTTTTTTTTCACAATTACATATTTATAATCTAAAAAAAACTAGACCCATAAATTCATTATTATTACGATCAAATACTGAGTTGATACAAATGGTTTAGTGTAAAGTAACAACTCAAACGACACAATGTAAAGTGTTTTCTGTAGGTACACATAGAAATAGTTATGCTGTTAACTCGCCAATATCGCGGATGCATCGGCTTGGTAACAAGTTGAATTTCATTGACATTTTTCTGAATAAAATATTTATACGTAAATTATAACAAGTTTTTATGTTATATTTAAACAGCTATATTGTAATGTTAATTAAAAATGTACTGTTATATTAAAAATTGTATTCTTATGTAAAAGCCCACGAGTGCATTGATGGAAACAAAATAAAATAAAATTATAATAAAAATAAATAACATTCAATTAATTAATACAACATTAAGAGAACAAAAGCAAACAACTACTATGAAAGTAAAAATTAACACAACATTTCTAATATACAATATTTAAATATACACAAAACAAAACTTTTCTACAGGTATATGCGTATATTTAATTGTCAAGCAATAAATAAAAATAATACGTAATATTAAAAAGTTAAATTTTAAAAGTTACTACTAATCGCACAACCGGCCCTAAGACAAAAAACTTAATCAGTGTCTTAATATTACATTCAATTTAATAATCACTTGATTCCAGGTGCGTAAGCCATATTACTTGATAAAAGCCCCTTCTTTATTTCCGGCTTAAAGTTTAGAGTCCAGTCTTACCAGTGCGTAAGTATTCTCATAATTTATTGTTCAGCGTATATTCCAGAGTCCCCGATTTATCCATACCATTGTTTTTGGTTTTAGGAATTATTTATCCCAGATTAGCAGAACGTCGCCTGTTTCCACCGTGTGAAACTACTATATTTTAATGTTAAACAATTTAATTGAATTTTAAAATTTAAAATCATGTTCACAAAATGCAATACAATTTGATATAATATGTAAACAGAAAATTTGATATAATATGTAGAAAGATGTACATATAAAATCAATTTTGTCGAAAAATATTGTTGTTGTTAACGGGATTCGAACCTGGATCTCTTCCAATCCGGGTAACGTGCATTAACCGATTATCCTATAGCAAGACAATGGATTGACGACAAATTTTCGAACCTGTATGTTACACTTTTCTTTACATTTTTTTAGAATCTCAAATACCTTTAAGATGCCAGAATAAACGATTTATTTTTTATTAGATTTATTCTACCGTGGATTGGATTTCGCTTCTTGCATTATTTTTCAAGAATAACGTCTTGATGCAATATATCTAATCAAAATCAGAATTAATTTAAGCCTCGTTTTATGTAAAATCGCGTAGCTTTCGCAACATATCCTTCGATTATCCACGTCCTTCTACTTAGTAATGCTTTTTTAAACTAAATAAATTTCTCAACTTACCCACCCGACGACCTTGTAATAGGCAAAGCCTTTGTACCGTGTACGTGTATTATTCTCACCTGACCAGAGCCGCATTTACGAGTATTATGACAATAAGCGATTCCGACCAGTGGCCAGAGCCGTTTCTAGGTGTTTTGCCGCCCACTCCCCTTGTCATCCAGGATAGAAAAAATAATGCTTTAAATATGAAAGAAGTCGTATTCAAAATTAAATAAATAAAAGACATCAAACATGAAATAACTAAATAAAAACTGTTCATGATATTTTATTTCGTTTTATAATTTCTCTCTTCTAACTTCGATGGTGTTTTGGATTCTTCCGTTTAATCCAATTGTACTTTCCTCGCCTTTATTTGAGCAAAGTCTTTATTAAGATCACTTATGTCACGCTGGTAAGCCATGTTCTTTTTTACTAACATTGTGGCGAGTCTCTCTTGACTCATTGAACTGCGTAGATAGATTATTATTAATTAGAGTTTTGAGAAACTCCTCTCCGCACTTGCCACTGATGTCGATAAAGTCAAAAGGATACGCAGTAGTGATGAGCTCAAAATTACGAACCGTGAGTCAATCACTGATATATTTGAGTCACACTCACTATCAGTGATTGAATATGAGGGAACATCGTGATTGATTCTATTTATATTTGGTTGTGAATGAATGACGTTATAATTCGTGATAAGCGCCATCTAGTAGATTCTGCCAAAACGTTTTTGACCCGAAAAATAAACTCACATTTTTTTAGTGGTTTTCATTATTTTTGTGATGATATTAAATTAAATATATATTAATTATATATGCTAGAATATGTTTTTTACGAAAATAAAGTTTTAAATTAAGTAAATACGCTCAAAATTATGTTTTTTATTTATTTCGTGTATTGTGATATCGTGCAGCGTACGCGTATTAGTAATGAAACTATGATCACAGTCACAGCTTTCAATCACTGATATTATCGAATATCAATCACACCAGTGAGTCAAGAGTAGCATTTGTTTCTCATCACTAATACGAAGAGCTACGAACAAATAAGTAAAACCATTTTCTAACTCGTTTTTACACAGATAGCACATATTCCGGTTTGGCATTTTTTTGTATTTGATGACTTATTCCTGAAAGTTCAGAGCAGAAAGATGCCGCGTCAATGTCCTTTAGAAAAGATAGGGTTTCTTGAGGGCTATACTGCGTCAGAGTTGTTTCCAATTTGAAGCACAAATCCACGATTCCTTTGGAAGATTTCATCTTAAAGTCACTTAAGTTGTTCCGAATGCTTTTGCTTACTCTTCTATTTCATTTTTTTCTCTTAATTTGTTCAATTTTATCGCTGTTTGATTTTAAAAAATTTTCTCCATTTAGGCGCCTCTAAAATTTTGCCGCCCCAGGCGTCCGCCTAGTCTTGGTAGAAACGGCCTTACCAGTGGCGCATTTCGTAATGACAGTGGCGATTTAGATCGAAATAAATATAAAAACTCAGGCTCCTGTAATTTCTGATCAAAGAGTTATTAATAATTAATAAAGTTCATCACCATCAGGTACCTACTTGTTGCCCAATCAAGACAGGAATTCGAAAGATGTATCCAAACCATTTTAATGAGATATTTCTCTATGTAGAAGCAGGGACTCCAAACCGAGGGTCTCCGTTGCTTTAATATTTCCCAGTCGGTCCCATAACGAGTTGATTTATGTTATTCCGCCAAAACAATTCATTTCAAGCAGCCGGACCATATATATATTTTTTAGCATAAAATAATACATTTGAAATAAAGGTAATTAGTTTACTAGACGTGGTATGTTCTAAAGCAATTACCTGTTATATGCGTTGTGTATTGTTAAGGTACAATCAGAAGTTATAAAAAAGATGTCTATAATATAGTTGGAGACAAAATGTGTAGGCAGTTAAATTAGCTCAAATGACAAATTAGTTTCATTTTACTTTCTACCCACATCAAACAACCACTTTGTTATTTCTTGTTTAAAATCGTTAATCACTTTAGACCCTTTAAGGTCTAGTGGCAATTTATTAAATATACGCGGTGCACAAAACAAAAAAGTTCATTGACCAAATTTGGTATCCATTTATGGCAAGTATTAAAGTTAATAGTTTTAAAAACAGTAATTTCAGTTCAATAATTCATTCAAAATTATAATTAATTTCTTCAATAAGATGTTTTATTTAACGTTGAACGCTGAATCTTCTTGCTTGAAATTATAATCCCTGCCGATTATATTTGTATCAGTGGCGTAACTATGGGCACTGCTCTGGGCCCGAAAGGTCCGCGGCCTACAATACATTTGCGAGTATTGTATCGATATTACACGATAATGTTTACATTTTTCCCAGCGCTAATATGGACTAATATGTTTCAAGTGACACGTGAAAATATTATCAATCAAGGACCAAGCTGTTACCGCAAACAAAAGTCAACTTAAAACGAAGCAAGATTTTTTCAGTTGTGAGAGCATATACACTTTTTTCTCGTGTCAAATGTGAGTAGTATAGAATACAATAGACTAATTTGTAATGGGCTATATCGCGTACAATATACCGGTATTGTGACTGTGATTGGTATTCGATTGTAATGACGATTGGTAACTGAGATTTGACTGTTGGTGGTTTGGTTTCTAGTGATGATCTAAATTACCAATCATCGAACACAATCACAGATAAAAATAACGGTTTAGCTCGTCACTACAAAATTCGTTAAAGGGGGGCCCTTCTATTTTGCATTGGGGCCCAATGATTTTTAGCTACGCCACTGATTTGAATGCTCAGTTTTAACGTTTAAATGTGATTGGATAAGATATGTAAATTAACCCATTAAACAGGTACATAGGTCAATAGACAGCTAATAAAAGTAGACTAAGTGAATGTCTCTTTGGACCTCTCGAGAAATAAAACAAAACAAGATAAATATTAATTTAAAAAGTCGTCAGGTTGCGTCGATAACAACTATTATGCCGACGCGACAAAGTTACGTAGCTAATCGAAAAGCAATCGAAAGCAAATCAAACCACACGAATTAATTAAAACATGTCCTATCGGCCAGCATGTGGCGTCCACCTCGTTACTGTCCAATCGGTCTACATTGTTATACTTTGTCCATTCCCCGAATAATGTTAGTGCGTGAATTTATTACTTGCCGTTCATTGACAAAACGACTGCACAATGCATGGCTGGCGGCCGTTACAATATTAATACCGACAATGTCAAACAAATTTGAAGCTTAGCGCACAAAGCATAGGAAACACTTTCTTTCATCACGTCGGAACCAATCAACCGAAAACCTTTCAGCCAGTAATGGCACTTTTTGTGCGCAAAATTATCGTGTCACCTTATGCAACTATCCAGTTTCTCGTTCATTTCTTCACGGCGAATTATCGGCGAGTAAAACTGTCGGGACATTATACAAAATGACTTATTGCGGTTCAGCTCCTCGGCCCGGAGACATGTTTAGTGACAAGTAACCATATTTTGTACCGCGCTAAATAATGCAGACATTAGGAAGTGAACCATGAAAGCTTTTTACTTATTGTGTGTTCTGGTGTGCGTCGGGTTGGCCGGGACCGAGGACTTACCGGACAGTGGTGAAGTGAGTGTGCACGATGAGGACGCTCCCGACGACGGGGCTGTCGTGAGGCACAAGAGGACCTTCGGGGACGTCGTATTCCGAGGGCTGGCCGACGCTCTGGGGTACCAAGTCGCCAGGAGGCCCGCTATAGTTCTGCAGCTAACCGCCACGGCCGCCGCGCCTCCCGTGCCCGCCCCTGCCGCACCGGGCGCTGCGCCCGCCGCTGCGGCTCCGGCGCCCCCGGCCCAGGCTCTGCCGCCCGCCCCGCCTCCGCCGGCCGGCGGTAAGCCCCCGGCTGCCGCCCCGGCACCGGCCGTCGGCATCCCGACCGTCCCGGCGATTCCGAGGGAAACCGTCGTTACCAATTTTTCTTTAAACTTCAATTGGAACAAGAATATTCCTTCACCCGCTGCCCCCGCTGTTGCGGCTCCACAACCAGCACAACCGGCTCCTCAAGCTAGCGGTCCACCAGCACCCCAAGCTCCTCAAGCGGGCAGCAGCTTGCCGCCACCGCCGCCTCCGCCGCCACCGCCTCCGCCGCCACCGCCGCCGCCACCGCCGCCGCCGCCGCCGCCTAAGGCTCCTCAAGCTAATGGTCCGCCACCTCCACCACCTTCTCAACCCCTACCGCCTTCACAACCTCCACCGCCCCCTCCCCCACCGAGGAGTCGCGGGATTGCTAAATCACAACTTCCGAAGATCTACATCGACGCATTTTACGACCACGGAGGTGGAGTGACTCAAAGACTCGCCGCTGCTGATGCCGACGATTATAGCCGCGGAGGCTACGCACCAGCGGACTACGACTACAACAACAGGGAACCACAACAAGCGGATTATGAAAGTCAGTCTCTTAGACCTCCTCCTCCGCAACCGCAAAACGTTCCGGAATACGAAGAATATGATGATGAAAGAAGCAGAAGGCAACCGGAATATGACGACGAAGAAGATCCTAAAGTTCGCCGAAAGCATTCCGACTCAGAACCTGACAGAAGCAAGAATGTCGTTTTGAACGCGGAGTTTGGCGAGGCAATAAATACATTTTGGAAAAACTCGCAAAACGCGAAAAATTCTCTACAAAACGTACAAAATCCTCCGCAATACACTACCATCATTACACACCCTCCGACGCCGTTCACGGGATACAATCGCGGACCACCCGCCCACCTCGGCTTGAATCCAGAAAGCAAGTACAACGATTACAGGAGCAGGCAACCGGAGAATCCCATTCAATACAATCCGCACCCTCGCGAGCAGAGATCCCAAAGTCTATCTCTCGATAATTCGCCAGACTTGCACAGAAACAAAATACCCGCGTCTGACAGACGCCGCTACAACGACGCCGAAAGATTTGATCACCACATAAGCGAATTGGGCAACCGAAAACCGTCAGCGGAAAAAACGACGACAACTGATGATCCAAACAAGCGCCTCGTGCCGAGAATACTGCCTCCGACTGAAAACAACCCCGGGAACATCGATACTGTGACTGTAGTAGTACCTCCCATATTCAGGGTACAAAAACCGCACAGGATTCACCAACAAGCCGAGGAGCACAGACAACTGAAGCGATGGCAACCTGCTCCCTTCACCTACGCCGAGGGAGAGGGTCCAAGACGCGGGAGAGGAGCTTCAAAACAGATCAGAGATGTTTCCTCGTATCTGGTTGACGAATACGGAGAGAAAATTGCGGACAGACAATCGAGTAAGAAAAAAAAATCTTCCAGGCAGAGGGCTAAGTCCGTAGACAAGAACTATCACTATGATATTGGAAATCCAGAAGATGACGCCACGTACGACTTTTACAGCGGTCAACGTGGTAAATCAGAAGTTGAACAGGAGTACGCCCTGTCTACTCCGGCACCGACGCCTTACGCGGACACCGAGCGTCTGGAAAGTCCCGACAAGTGGATAGAAGAAGATGAATTGAACAGTAAAAGCGCCAAAATAAGAACAAATGAATACAAAAACAATTTCGCAACAGTACGAAGTGTGCAGGTCGAAAACCCTAATTACGACGGGAAAGCGGAAGATCACACAGAGGAGGTGCGAGAAGTAAAGCAAAGAAATCCGAAAACAAGGATCAGACAGTAAATCATTTTCACACGTGACCTTACTGATGGCCACGGATCGTATTATTGTTCGTTAAGTTTCGTTTTGCTCATTGTAATTTATTCGACCACCCACTTGTACATTTGATTAATAAATTATAAACTTTTTCACTAATGCAATTCTTCATTTTCCCCAGAATCTAAAGTGGTCAGTCAGCGATGGAGAATGAGCCGAGTCATAGTTGAGTAACTGAGTCTATCAGTGTTGTCATAGCGAAAGACGTGAATAAATCAATTAAGTACGCTCTGTAACGATCCAATTAACTATAAATTAGACCGGGACTAATTTCCACACAATGTTTTCTATCTTCTGAGTAAAGAATTTGTTAAAGTTATATTTGGATGTTGCAACAGTGTGTTGTTTAGCCACAATCGACTCGAACTGAAATACTTGACGTTAAGGTTTGTCCCATAAATGAGGTACGTCCTTCACTATACAGTGTTGTACAATTGAGATAAAAAAAAATTAATAATGCTACATACTAATACATTGAAAAACACATTTATCTTAATTTGTAACTAATTATGTTCTACATGCTAACTTATTGTGATTTATCTGCAAAAGTCTTTTCATTAAAGAATTTGACTCTTTTAACATTTCAATTTTTGATATGTTCTGCAACATTGTTGCAGCCACTATCCATTTTACAACATTATAAGTAAATAATAATAATAATGTTAGGAGAACACATTCTTATTGTGAAGTTGTAATTATTCAGAACATAGGTGTGTGATATTTTAAATATGAATTAAATATATTAATTAGAAAGATATACATATAAAATCAATTTTATCGAAAAACATTGTTGTTGCGCCACCGGGATTCGAACCTGGATCTCTTTCCTAACCGGAGAAGGTGCATTATCCAACTATGCTACATAGTTGGATAATGCAATGCTACATAGTTCGGTGGCGCAACAACAATATTTTTCGATAAAATTGATTTTATATGTATATCTTTCTAATTAATATATTTAATAATAATGTTCTCAGGTAAATAAAAATAAGATTTTCACGGTCGTTCAGAATCTTCCGTATTGAGTTTTCTGAGCTATTCTGCCGGCGTTTCGGCAACTTATGACGGACTTGCAGAAAGTCAGAGACACGCAGCAGAATATCTCAGAAAACTCAACACAGAAATGTATTAGTTTTTAATATTTCATTGTTGGTAAATTACCATTGTTGCAGAGGGTTTTTTTATTTTATTAAGGGATTTGAAAACATATTGAAATAATCATAATAATTATTTAACGTGCGGAACTAATTAAGAAAATCCACAAAAAATAATTGGATACAAAGTATGTTTAGATAAAAGAAGGAGAAGGGCGGGGAGGTTGCAACTAACGTTGCGGTAAAGGGAGAGCAACATGAGTGTTTATAGGTATAATGAATGGTCAAAGTTTATTTAGTTATTTGTTTAGTTTAAGTTAAGCTTTTGAGTAGAATATTTCGATCGGTGTCGCATCTGCTATAAAATATTTCCTACTCTTTATGGTAATTATTTCCCATTATGGTATTTATTACATACATATTTTTGTTACAACAGAGGTGAATATATTATAATATAATATTGTAATATGTTTATTGTGTGGGATGGAGTAGACCCCACCTCTGATTTATACAGCGTTGTCCTGGCTACTTTGCTAGACTGAATTCTGTGTTAAAGTAGCCAGTTTTTTCCGTGCTGTTATTTAAGATTCGACAGGAATAAAAATAGAGATAAATATATATATATATACAGGGTGGCGCAAAATTAATCATCCAATTTTGTTTTCTAATAACTTTTGAGTGATGGAAATCTTTACTTGGACCTTTAAAATTTGTGTGGCTGCCGCCAGAGCTCTTTTCCACTTAACAGAAAAAAATTTAAAGGTCCAAATAAAGATTTCCGTCACTCAAAATATTTTTTTTTTTTAGTAAAAAAGTTATTCAAAATAATTGGATGATTAATTTTGCGCCACCCGGTATATAGAATAAAAGAAAATGAAGTGGGAGTGTTGTAGAATTAGTGTAGGCACTGTATAATGGTTATGTTAGAATGTTGAATAGCCATGCTGCGGTATATTATGAGAAAAAATATACCATAACGAAAAATGTAAAAATTAGAATAAAAATAGTAACTCCTTTACCAAGTTTGTAGTTTTACAAAGTTTTGAACAACATAGCATCATTTTTATTTTTATTTTCGCTTTGTACTACACATACACAATTTTTTTAAGTTGTTAGGAATAATAATAATAATATATAATAATAATTTCCTAGAAACAATAAAGCCACTTCCACCCTTATGTGGCCCACCGCCCCAATAGCCAACTGTATTCCATTTTAGTTCAATTAACACCTGTAGATGGAAGGACTGCTCTTGCTGAAACTAGTCGTGATACCTACAACTCAAAAAATTGTGTGTGTGTGTGTGTGTAGTACAAAGTGAAAATATATTTTTTAATTAGTATGTTTCATCACGAAGTAACTGCCAAATCAATCAATCATATTATGTAAGGCTATGTTAAGGGTTTTCAGGTTAAAATTAAAACTGTTATATTTTATGTTTGGTACTTTAGTACTTGTTTTTAAACAAGTGAAATTTTTGTGCAAAAGATTCATTTGTTTTCGACACATAAGATAGTGAGACAAGACATGAAGGCTGTGCCTTTGTCAAGTAAGAGTGTGTTATTAGCTGGTGGTATTGTTTGTGACGACATTCGTTGAAGAGTTGATTAGAAGGATATCGGAATGACTTCTTATGAACAACTCGACAAACGAAATATTTTCATTTTAAAATGTCCCGTGACCGCGGAATAAGGCACGATGAAAGATGATTTAGTTATGTTAAATCTGAGTACCGTGCACACGTGTTGAAATTTTGAGACAAACTCAAAGATCAGATAGGAAATTCAAATTCATACAACTGATGAACGGAACATCGAGGTCAATGGTCCAATGGACTGACATTAATTTGACGTGCAAGCGCGAAGCGAGGCACGAGATGGCGAATCTCCGAGACGTGGTGGACTACGAAAGCCGGGAGTTGTCTCCAAAGAATCTCATGAGATCATGCCTGTCTCAGAGGTTATCTCTAGATAAAAACCTCTTCCATAGACGCGAACTATAAAATAATGTTAAAAAATCGTTAAGATATTGCTTCGTCGGCTACCTATTCGTGTTTTCGTAAAATGATATTCAGGCCTATTCTCAAAATTGCAATATTGAAATGAAGGTGATTGTTACACCAACCCTCAAAAATAGTGTTATATTTGAATGATAGAGAGGGAGAGAAAGTGAGGGAGTGAGGGAGATAAACGTACCATAATCTGTCAAAACTATCCGTCTATTTTTGAGGGTTGGTGTAACAATCACCTTCATTTCAATATTGCAATTTTGAGAATAGGCCTGATAGTCGGCCAACTTTTACCTTCGCCAATGAATTTTTAGAATATTTGACAGCTTTCGATGAATCTTAGTCTGCGAGTACGACCACCTCTCGGGGTTTTCCGCCTCTCCGAGCTTCGGGTTGCGCTAATTTTGTAACAAAATCTAAAATTAACCTAACCGTAAGTCGGTTACATCAATCCGTCAATTAAATCCGAAAATAAAATACGCAAGTCTCGCTCACTGATATACGAGAATAGACGATAATAATAATTTCGATCGGCGCGAATTATTAACTAAATCAGTGTTTCCCAAAATTAAGCTAGAAAATAAAAATAAAAAACAGCAGTAAGATTCTCGCTATACTCCTGAACCAAAAAAAGGCGTGCGCGAGTACGATCGTCAAAAATTAAGCTAATAAAAATATACAAAGAGTCTGATACCATAATAATCGATTAATTGAGAATTAAACCTAATCATGTTTTACGCATACAGAAGTGTGCAGTAGATATAGACTTAGGTTATGCTGTTACCATGACATTATAATAATATACTTTTGGGGGTTAGGACGGTGGTTAAATGAATGAAATGTTGTTTGCGTGTTGAGGTGTTCATTGTGACGGATATGACAATGAAGATAGATGAGAATGAGTAATAATGGACGAGTGAAGATGTAGAAGGTGTGCGAGGATTTCGAAGTGAAGCCAGTCGGCGGTCTCGCTCGGCGCGCGTGGGCCGGCAAGACCGCCGTTGCGAAATGATGAAACTGGAGAGACTGCTTGGCGGCGAATTAATGAGCCAGACTTGTAGCGTCGATGCCGGCTGAGATGGCGGTGCATATAAATTCTGATTGCTACATACTATATGCTACATTGTACATTGATTTATGAACTTTTGTTTAACTGACATTTTTAGCCAAAATGAATCCATCATAATAAAAATGCATTATCTTCGAACGCAAAGAATGAATCATGAAAACAACATATTTAGTAAGGTAATAAAATTTGCGAGTCAGTAAATGAGGAAGTAGATCAGCTCTAAGCCAAGTTCAAAACCTTTCAAATGTCATCCTGTTAGGAAACAGCATAAGGACTCCGTACAACATGGATCAGCTGATCCGTTTCTGACTCTGCCGAGTGGAATTTTCAATTCAGTACGTACCAATTGTATGGCTTGAATATAAACGATAGATTAAAATAATGGCTAGCAATTGTAGTAGCACTAAATGAATAATAATCCAGTCGCGCGGTAGCATCCAGAACTACGCAACTAATGATTCTACTGATACGCTGTGGGTGCTCGCGTAATTATAACATAGTATGGATTATTTCATTTATATTTGTTTCCCAGAATTTTTAGTAATGCACAGCATTTTGGCTCGTATGCACTGCACGCCCCTGGGTGCATGTATTTATGGGATATGAAAGTGGACGAACGGTACGCGAGAGATCGGGGTTCGATTCTCCGCTGAGGGTTTTTTTTATTTTTAATTACAATTATTTAATTGAATTAATGAATATTTTTTCGAACCAGGAAAACATATTCTATACAGGGGTGGGTACATATATCAGTAATAATTCACAGAAAATGTTAAAAAATATATTTTATTTTATAAAATATTACAACATTTTTTTGCAACAATTCAACTTTTTAAAAGCCCATAAAAAAAATTATAAAAATATACTTATAAAAATACATTGTGCCCAGAAAAAAAACAACCCACCTATACTTACAATATGGCTTTTTAAAAACAAGAATCAATAGTTAAATATGGCGGACTTTTCACAGCTGTTACAAAAGTCATTGAACAAGTCATTGATACATTGAAAGTTGCACTATATACTATTTTAGTGATGAGAGTTCATCCGACAATTTCACCACCAAAGTGACAGATTTTGAACGCAAAGGCGAAAACATCCATAGATGAAGCATAAAATAAATCATATTTCATGATTAATTGTCACGCCTATAGACATCTCATCTATGCTTTCACAATAGTAATTTTGACATTCAAACAACCCACAAACGATTTTAACCATGGACGTTAGTAAAAAGTTACTGAAGTAAAGAGTTACCATAGTAAAAAGTTACTACTGATCACACAACCGGCACTGAGTGTAAAACTGCACAAACATTTTTTTATAAATAATCAATTTAAACAATAAAAATTTAAATTAACTATAAATAGGAATATACATCAAGCAAAATAGTTGCGATACAATTTGTGACAGTAAACCGTTATGTGATTCTGATTGGTAACTGAGATTTAACAATGATTGGTAATTAAGATTTAACTGTTGGAGGTTAACTTTTTAGTGTACCAGCGATTGCTCGAAGAATTACGAATAATCAGTTATCACTCATTGTTACAATCAAACACAATAACTATTTAACCATCACTAGATTCAATGATCGCGACCAAAGTTATTATATAATCCAAACATTTTCAGTTTACAAATTCAGTACACACATTTAATTAATAATGAATTATGTAAACTATATTTACTGTAGTGTTATAAAACGAAAAGTTCAAAAACTTTATTGCCTCCAAAAAAAAAAATGTTTTTTATCTAAAAGTTATTTTTATTATTTATATTAACATTTTTAAAATGCTTGGTAATATTAAATTAAGGCATCTTCCACTCCTATAGAATTGAATAATATTGTAAAACAAAAATATATGATAAAGACCAACAAAGAATAAAAGTGAGACAAAACAACCTATATAATATTTAACGTTGGACTCCAAAATCTGTCACTTATATAGCGGGCCTTAATGCAACCTACCATATGATATTATTTTATTGAAAAATATTGTTGTTGCTACCCGGATCTCTTTCCAATCTGGGGAAGGTGCATTAACCGACTATGCTACAGCAGACAGTACTTTTGATGACAAATTTTCGAACCTATATATTACACTTTTCAAATTAATACATCAACGACAATATGTTTTGATAAAATTGATTTTATATGTATATCTTTCTAATTAATACATTTAATTAGTATTTAAAATATCACAGACCTATGTTCTGAATAATTACAACTTCACAATAAGAATGTGTTCTCCTTAATAATATATAAGTTGTATCAATGTTAATAAAAATGAATGGTTAATTCTGGCATCTCCTATCGGACTACTCAAATGTATTTGAGATTTTGTAACATATAGGTTCGAAAATTTGTCATCAATCCACTGTATTGGTATAGCATAATCAGATAATGCACATTTCCCGGATTGGAAGAGATCCAGTTTCGAATCCCGGTAGCAACAACAATATTTTTCGATAAAATTGATTTTATTTGTATATCTTTCTAATGAATACATTTAATTAGGATTTATATTATATAGAATGCTAATCCAATACACAATACTATGCATAATATTAGACATAATTGGTCAGATCCTTCAGTTTATGTAAACGAAAATGCTGGTATAGGAATGTCAAAATAATGATATATATATATAGAAAGAAGATCATAAAATACTTATTTTATTACTTATAACTCATTCATTGCAAAAAATATATGTTATCTCAACATGTTTAATATAAAATAAATTAACTAAACTGAACATTTTTTAACTTTAAATAAAAACCTTTTTTTAAATTTAATTCTTACAAGGTCTATAGATGATGAGTGATAAAAAACAATTTAATGAAGTTTAGAAAGAACGTTACCAATATTTTGATGCCAGAAATTTCAATTACATACTGTAAGGAAAATAAGTCCATTTTACTAGAAAGAGAGACAACAGGTTGTAAAAATCATGCTCTTAGTGATATACATACAACATTAATATATTGACCTTATGAGAAAAAATGTTAAATGCTCTATCGGGGCATGTAAATGGATGAAACCTTGATTTCTCGGTAAAGATCAGTATATATCAGTTGTATCATTCTAGTCTGCTTACATTCTGCATAACTTCAATAGGCTTCAATCATCATATCTCGCATCACGCTCAACTCTGTTCACTGACTCACCGCCATGCTGGTCAACTGTACAGTAATATAAGTAAATGAAAATGACTATAAAATGCCCAAAACCTGAACCACCTTTTGAAGAAAGCACCACATGCGGAATGTGTTAATAGAATCAAGGTTCATAGTTTATATTGAAAATTTCTTAGCATATTTTAGACATTAATTATTAAGTTTTTAACATAAAGATTTATATGTAACATATGTAATATAAAGACAGTAAACAAAGAAATCAATAATTTTTAGAGGAACATGAAGGATATTTTATTAACTATATGATATTAGAGAAAAATTTATTGCAACTGAAACACAATATGATATACTTTGACCGTTGCAGAAATTGAAATATCAACATAACATAACATATAAATGAAGCAGTGTTATGACTCTACTTGAGTTTATTAGCACTACTTGAGTTTCCAGAGAAACTGTAACTCTCATCGACAGGTGAAGTATTAAACTAACTACACACAAATATTGAAGACAAGACTTAGGTGGTAGACATACAAGTAATTAGGTACTGACAGATGGAGGGGGAGGGGACGGAGTTACTGGTGGACGACGGAGGGGTGGTTATAACGGGAATATTGAGAGGAGAGGAGATGAGTTAGAAAATGTGATATTGTTTAACAAATTAATACCCGAATTCAAATTCCTTTTTATTTCTAAACATTAAAAATTATTCATTTTATTACCTTTACGCATGGCGGGATGGAAAAGTTTAATAGTACACAAATGAAAGGAATGATTATAATCCATGATGTGGTTCGCGAATTCGGAAAATTTGTTACTAGTTAGACAACGACGATGCTATTTTAATCTAATGTTGAGACTTCTAGAGGTTTGTTCGATATATTTACTATTGCAATCTCCGCATGAAATTTTGTAAGAGTAAGAGTAGAGTGGAGTAAAAACGTTATTTTATTTATATCCATCCATTATGATGAAACTCTACAAAGTTAACGCCAAATCTATCAATAATATGAAATATCAACGTTTGATATTATTAATAATTATAAATTAATTAATCAATTGAGAAATACATTTACCGTGAGCACTCGCAAATGAATATGAAATAAAAAAATATATAAGAATAGGGCTGGGACATGGTTCCCTCCTGTCTCGCTTCATTATGATACAGGTACACCAATATATTGTAATAAAATAAATATTATTGCTTCGAGCTAATTATTGTTAATATAGGTATATACAAAATATAATCATTTGTTCTATGTATCTAATAACAGCAATAACATGACTTTTTCTATTATATTCTAGTCAATAATTTTAGTTTTCACACTATATACTCGTATGGTATAATGATAATTTAATTTGATATGAATATTTAATTTCTTCTTTATCAGTCTATTACTTTAGAAATTAATAATAAAGGCAAAATATATTCTTTATATGTGAGATCCAGAATCAAAAGCAAACATGTTAACTTTACCCGTTTTCGAAAATGCAAAAAAAAACATTGTACCACAACTGTCACATTTGGGATCATATTGAACATGACCAGTAACCACAGGTCACATGACCAAATACTGTTGTCTTATTGGCTGAAAACATATTTGCTGGGTTTGCAGTCAATCAAAGAATTGAGGTAGTGTAATGAAATATTAAGATAATTTATCTAATATAACACTATGTATGTAAGTGCTTGAGTATACACAAAGTTATTTTATATCAATTATTAAAATATTTAACTACATACAAAGTTACTGCTTCTAATATTAAGATATTATTACTACCTGATAATATTAGATACATATAATCTGAATAACTTTTGTAAGACTGAACACTTACTCAAAGAAATAATTAAAATTTATACAAAAATACCATCCATTATATAATGTGAAGCATGTACCTAATTTAATAAATTTGTATATGGTAATAATTTTAATAACTTTTGAAAAACTGAAGATTCACCCAAAGTACTTAATAAAATGTATATAAAAATACTATACATTACATAATATGAAGTATGTATACACTAAACTTCCTTTTATCTGACACCATTGGGAATTTTGTATTCCGGCAAGCCATCCGCACCCTCAAAACTCATTAAAACTCTATACACCTGCTGCTAATGAACAAATAAAAGTTTAATTAAAGTAAAGGACAAGTTTTATTAATCCAATATATAAAATATAAACTATATATGTTATGAACAAAATGTGAACAATGTATGGATATAAAATATGTTAGCTTAAACTACATATTCTTAATTATGGTCACAACAAGACAAGTAGCGTTTGAGAATGGTGCAGTATTGAAAAACAATGTATATAATTTGAAATTGGGTGTGGCACCGTACATTTGCCCAGTAAACAACAAATCCTATGGATTTCACCCCTCACGAAAATGTTAAAAGACCACAGATGAATACGTGGAGTCTAATTTAACGGTTAACATGCAAAAAAAAAATGTAACTAAGGAAAAATAACTTTACAGCGTGTATCACACATAAGAAAATTTTAAAAGAAACTGACACATTACATTGGTGTGAAATGTCAATTTTTGTTCTTAAGGTACATTTTAGGTACACATATAAAACTAACATGTTTATTTAATTGTCAGAAATTTTAAAATTGAAACGTTGTAATGTTACCGTCCTGTAAGTAGGTAATAATTTAGAGTATTACTTATTTTCATCTTTCGCATCCATCTTAAATATTTTAATATAAAAGTTAAAAAGAGACAAATGCATTTGAAATACAACAGTATTTGTTCTATGCTTCAATCTAAGTGTCGCATTTGACCTTTGGTAATACAATTATTTGTTGAATTAATAAATGTTTAATACTTAAGTTCTACCCATATCCATATATACAAAATCTGAATATAAATGCCATATCTATGTAATATATATAAAAATCAAATATAAATGCCATAACTGTGTATATTAAATCTGAATATAAACGTGCTAAAATATAAAATTTGAAAAAAATTGAAGATTGCTAAATAATGCTCAGTAAAGACACTGAAAATTGAGAAAACAAAAACATAATACAGTACAGTGAACTCTTGATTTTTAGAATTGATGACAGGGATTTATTTCATTATCTGTTGAAACTGAATGTACCTATGTATGTAAACAAACATTTTGATAAATAACGAATCAACGTTTTTAGTGAAAACGTTGCAAAATTGAATATTAACTGAGAAAATATGTAGTAACTCTCACTTTAAACAATAAAAAAATATTTAAATATTCATTTGTATCTTTAAAAATCTTAAAATTATACACCCAACCCAACACCTTTATTCAGTAAATCCTTCAATGATTGCTCAACAATAACAAATAAAATATACAATTCGAAACATATTAAAACATTTAGAAAAACAATAAAATCAGAAGACGCAAGCTTGGCGGAATGTTAGTTGAACTTCTCCTCCAAGAATTTATAAGCATATTCATAAACGACCAGCATAATGGCCCCACCAGGTCCCAGCCTCAACACCTTGGGTAGAAGTCCCTTATATAATGCGGCAAAACTGCGGGAATTAATTAATTAATTAAACAAATTATAAATATCTCATGTAACGTTCACCATTCCACCCATAATCAACCTCCATGTCTATCAAATTTTAGGAAGTTGTATTTATGTTGATTTCTAAAAATAAGATTCTATGCTGTTTCAGGGATATGAATATCAAATTTCAGACCATAGATGGTGACAGCAAAGTTGTAGTTACATAGTAACATATATACAACTTCCAAAAATTTGATAGATATAGAGGTTGATTATGGGTGGAATGGTGAACGTTACATTGTGTAAAGTGATCACTTAAGTCAGCCGAAGACAGATCATAAGCCCTGAAATTCCCATACTTCCATACTTTTCATATAATTTAATATAAATAGCTTCGCCTCCATGAGTTATCTATAATTTGTTAAATAACAATACCTTTGGAGGTAAATATCCAGTAATTGTGTGTTCTTTGACATACTCAAATATTGTCAATTAATTAATCAATTACATAACAGTAGTAAGATAGACGATCATATACATATTCGTTAGTTATTTAAAACAGATTAAATTAGTTATCGCAGTGTATTTTTTTGAGTGTGTGAGCAAACTTGCTTAAGGACCCAAAAGTTGACAGTCGCCATGCACCACAAGTCAAGAATGGAAGCAACTTGGTCAAGTTTCAAAATAATAATTAATTAAAAGTGTGACAATTAACATTTTAAAATATGAATTTTTAGTATTTGAAAAGGCAATTATGGTAACATCTATAATCTCGGTAATTTATTTTTTGAAAAATATTGAATAATGATAGTGAATTAAAAATGCATACATCGGGCAAGTAAATAGTCAAATGAGAAGATATTACCTGAGAGAATATTCATAAGAACTGTCGACTAACAATTCACAGGTATGTGTATATGGCGGACCTTAATTAAATCAACAGTGACTTACCCTTCCTCCTTATAAACGATGCCAATGGACCTCAAAGTTCCACGATACTTTATTTGCCCGGCAATTGGCTGCGGCCCCTGGATGCGGCTTTTGGCAACGTCGAAGGGAATGTTGAAGATTGAGGCCAGGGTACCGGACACAAAACCTATTGTTACCTTGCGGAAGAATTCTTTCACATGATCCTAAAATAAATTAATAGCAGTATGTTATTCCACGATTTCGTTCATCTGCAACCGCATATAGCAATATGAAATTATACAACAATAATATTTCAATAAATAATTTTAAACAAAAGCAGACTTCAAATCTATCACAATAATTTTTAATGTGGAATATCGGTTATCGACACAATAAATGATTAGGTACTTGCAAACTTTTTAAAAATCAAGATTCATAGATGCAAAAAAAATTGATATTGATAAACAGTAATATGATTATTATAACTCGTGATGGTAAAATCGTTATTTTAACAATGATTGTGTTAGATTGTAACGATGATAGATAATTAATTAATCTAATTCTTCAGGCAATGACTGGTAAACAAAAAAGTAAACCTCCAACAGTTAAATCTTAGTTACCAATCATCGTTAAATCTCAGTTACCAATCAGTGGCACAATCACAGTCACGTAATTGTTTACCATCACTAATTATAACATCAATTTAACTATAGAAATTATTTTAATATTGTATTTTTGTTGATTTTTAACATTAATTAAGGCTCATCTATTAAATTTCGGCCATTATTGACGAATCACATCTAGTGATACTATAATAAGCAAATTATGGTGTCACTAGGTCTAAAGGTTAAGGGCAAGCGTTCATTTTTCCAGTTTGAAATTCGAGAAATTATACACGAATTAGATATGCTTTCAAGACGAGGTTAATAGTTAAATTCGTATGAGTATCAGAGAATTAATTAGTGACGTTATTTGTTACAAAAATCATGCGATAGAGGAAGGTTTGAATAGAAAGAGACAATAATAAAATTGTTGATCTTCTCGCATTTGAATGTCAAACATAACTCGTGTCTAGAGGCTTATCCATAACTTATCCAAGTTTTTCATATTAATATTATGGAATGAGTGTTGTCATTTGAATTAATCTATTGAAAATTAAACAATTTTTCGGAGTATCTACATACATATATGAATATGTTTTGAAATCAGACAAAGTACCTACATATATTTAGATGATCGCTTAAATCAATGTTCTAAATTTAAAATTATTATGACATTATTATTTTGTTTATTATTATTGATTTAAAACACCAAGGTTATATGAAAATATATTCCGTTAATGCAATAATTTACCAAAATTAAGATAATTTTGTAGCACGTGGTAAATGTATCTAATGGTCGCGGTCTTTCTTATAATGTTTGTATTGTCTTAATTATGGCAAATAACATTCAGTTTATTAATTTTAAATTAGTATAAAGGTCCTATCTAAGAAATAGTTTTAAAAAAGTCAAATCTAGTGTATAACTTCTGATATAAATGAATAATAAAAATTCACATTTTCGTAAAAAATGAAAAAATTGAATAATTACTTAAAATGCACCTTTTTTATTGAAAGTTGTTTTTAGATTTTCACAACCATTCTTTGAGAAACTATTTATACAAACTGACAATTATCTTCTAGATAATTACGTATGTTTGGTGGTTTGACTGATAATGAACACTGCATCAAAACCATAAATGATATGAATCATACATGGTGGTTTTTGAACACTTTTTAATATAGGTAATTTTCAAAAACTTTATATCGATAAACAAAGTCACACAAAGCGCATACTAGCATCACTTGCATCATAAATAATCAATTTATGACCTGACTGAATACATTAAAAACGTGAAAATAAAAAACTTTATGAAATATTTATCAAAAAAATACATTTATAATGAGATATCGGAGTTAAAAATAATTTTGGAAGACACATTATCATTGTTTGCACTTACTTCATATTCTGGAAGATATCCCTTAACACTGTGATAGAATCCAAAATAAATCATGTTGAACGATCCATTTCTGGCAATAGTCGCTGTGATACCCTTGTTCAGGCCCTGAAATCCCAGGCCTTGAGTCTTGACAATCTCTTTAGTCACAGCCCACGTGCTGGGCATCTTTGCAGCTAAAGTTTTGTTGGACTGAAGGGTTACTTTCACAACTTCAAATGGATTCACAAATACGGCTTCCGTGACTCCGGCACCCAGACCGGCTAGCGAAAATGTCTGAAGAAAATATTGATTCAGCATATAAATACATTTCAAACGTAATTAATAAAGACATTTATCAACATACAATAGTTATTATTGACGGGGAAGCGTAATAGTATTATTGATTAATAGATAGGCCCCGTGGTCTGGAAATAAAACATTTTCTAAGATTTAATGATGAGTCCTCACAGGTTAAACTCTGAGCTCTCGTCTCGGAGATTAAGTCAATCTACTCTGTGTCAAAAATATAAATGACAACTCAATCCGTATTTTATATATTAAATAGAGATACGTACCATGTTAATATTCTTTCTATTTTCAAGCTAAGTTAAATGCCTATGCTATGAAAATAGGATTAACTTGATTAACCTCCTGGAATGAGACTCAAATCCTCGACCACTAAATCACTAAGATCTTAACCACTAGACCAACAAGTATGGCTAACTTAACTCTGTACTGTCCTTTACGCGACTTTCAAGCGAGTCTCCGAGATAAATCTCATAAGTGTGCACGCGCCATAAGGGTACTTACAAAAATTGCCAAAGGATACAAAATTATTATTTTTTTAATTATTGCCTCCAACCTGGGTGATTCGATGAGTATGAAAAAGACTTACATAAATCTCTTCCCAGCTGTGGCGAGTTCCTTGTAAAATAAATAAAAAAAATTATGAAGTATATAATAGCAAACAAATCTTCAGTATTATTAAAAAATACTTTTTAATTTGTAAATTAGAATGAATTTGTCTGTACAAGGAGTCCAGACTCTAAATACACTTAAAAATGCTCTGACTAAATGGGCGCGACACCTGCAACAAAGGGCACACGAATTCCAAAATGGATTCTCTATGGAAATTCAGGGAGGAAAATACTGATTGGGCAGACAATGTGAAGAAGATTGCTGCTGGTGTATAATTGGAAATGGGCAGCAGGAGACCAAGTGGAGGACAAGAATCAATTTGAACTACAGCACCATTAGAAAAGAAATAGAATAAATTTAAGTGGCTATCTTGTTTTAAGCAAAGGGCAAATTACATAAAATATTAGGTTTTGGTCAGGAAATTAATAGGGTTTAACATGAAATGTAGAGGAAGTACTCAAATTAAATCTTACCAATGGTGTGGGAGTGGGGGATCCAAACATAAACATTTTTTTATACTGCTCAAAGCAGACAAACTTCACCGCCCTTTTTGGTGTTTCCGCTAGGATCGGAGGTATGATGCCTTTCCAAAATGAGAAAAGACCTTCATGTTTATACATCTTCTTCATGCAGTCCACAATACCGGAATAATGGTGAGAGTCCAATTGACTCCCAGCTTTGATGGTTTGGATTTGCAACCTAGTTTTTATCAGATCGAGCGGATGCATTATGCACACTTCGACGAAACCTGCACTACCGCCTGCACCAATTTGCATGGCGGCCTGCTTTAAAAATTGCTGCATGTCAGACATTTTCTAGAAAATAAAAAATTATATTTATTATTATTTTTTATGAAAAAAATACTCTGCTACTGGAACATACAAAAAATTAATTTTATTAGCGCTCTCAATACCTACCAAACTAAGCTGAGCAACTAAAGTAATCATTTCACATTTTGAACATGTGTTTTTGAATAATTACTGACTAAATAAATAAATTTAATAGGAACACAAATAAAAAACAAAATTATATAACTTTTTAAATAATATTAGTAACCAGGTACTTTCTTAAGTGACTAGAACTTTTTTTTTTATTCAGAACTCAAATGAAATTATTTTCCCTTATGTCATATGTTACCTCTTTATAGAGAAATAGCATTCATGATAATATATTTTTTTTAAACTTTATATATAAAAATATTGATAATATAACTTAATATATATGAAGATAGTCAGAAGAAAGGTAGTCAGTAATAAACATTGACGTAATATTAAGGAAAAAATAAATGATATAAATTATTAATGTCATATTTTTTATTAGATACCTATGATCAAAAAGAGGGGAAAAATAAGTGTATTATGTAGGATATCTTTAGAAATATTGTCTTATTTACCATTGGAATTTAATGTCAAAATTGAGGGTTAGGTATTCAGTAAAAAAGTGATTTTTTTTACACTGCATGTGACTCAGCGAATGATAAAAAATGTTAAGATATATGTATATTAATATTATTATCTACATTGGCACAAAACTTTAATCAAATGCAATGTATAAGAAATATTATTCAAATCATATTCAAAAAAAAAAGTTTAATATTATACATTCCTAAAAACAATTTATACACGAATGTTTTTTTTAATAAGTGAGAAAAACGTACCGGTTTTAATTGGCGCTATTCACTAGAAATAAAACACGAAACTTGATTACAATTTAACGATGCCACGATGCCACTGACTAAATAAGTACACGCGAAGAGTTTACAACTTGTTAATCTGATAAGGAAAATAATAATTTATTTCAACAAAAACACGAAGTTCGATCGAGTCCGATTGAGGTGTCTACAATTTTAGCTTTAGGCATCTCTCTTTTTAGTCAGACGTCAAAACGTACTAGCAATGTCACGCAAGAATTAAATTAAATAGCCTTGACATCACGAGATTGGGTTAATATGGAAAAGAATCACGCACACTTCGTTTTAATGACATATCTAGTTACAATTTTTCAAATCGCGCACGGCAATAATTTAAATTTAGCTCTCACAAAATCCAATCATTCACCTCGAATTAAATTTAGTGTAAATAAAATAATTTATTTCAAATTTCAAAGTAAACGTAAAACATTATCTCATTCTGTCATAATGAAATGCAAAATAAATTTAAATCGTTTTACGCATTCAAATGAAAAGAAAAGCGTGGGAAAGTGAAGAAAATCTTACAGTAACCTGTCGATAATGGAGATTTTCATAGTTCGCAATTTTACCGCAAAACCTTTGCAGTGAAAGTAGAGAAAAGTCAGAAAATATGCCAGGATCTTTCCGAATTGGATGACAATTGTTTACTATTTACTATCTCGCGAAATAGGTCAACATGTCATAACAAATATAAAATTACGAAATGCTATGTTGTTTAATGTAATTCAAATGTATTACCGTCGAACGATGGAAGTGTCGACAGGGCGGGTCAGACGTTTTACTATCTTGAGAGTGTAGTTATGAATCGTACGCCAGCTGTGTTGTGAATTATCTCAGTTTCCAAAATGGCAGCAACGGCACAGTTCGCGGAGTGCTGGGGCCTGGAACGGTTATTGTGAAAAAGCATTGAGATAATTTTCAGAGAATTCGGAATGTGTGGAAAGAAGTGTCGCCGTAGGATTATTTGAATGTACACTTAACGATCAGAATGGGTTCCCAAACCTTAGAAATCCTTAGGCAGGGAGTTTGGGCCTCTGTCACAGGAGGTTGGTTCTTTGATCCTCACCAAAACCTTTTCTGCAACACTGTCCACCTTTACTTATGGCTGTTCCTTTTATGTTTGCCGTTCACAGTTTACTTGGTAAGTTTTAAAACTATTAACAATTGTTTCTTGAGACAGTGACTCAAAAAGTTAGGTTATGGATTATGGTGATGTCATGACATTTCATTGCAATTCAGGTCAAAGTACCTTTATTTCGTATTAACAGTGCTCTCCCTGGATTATTGCTTCATCTATTTGTTTCAATTGTCATTAGCAGTATAATATAAAATAATGAATTGTATTCGTCAAATAATTTTGGGCAAAATGCACCTCAGAAAGTAAACAATTTCTTCATGAGGAAAATGTTTCAGTAATTTATAATGATTAGATTCCGATTATTTTATTAAATTTGTAATGATACAGATAAAGTCCACAGCATAAACTGATAAATACTGATTATTGACAACAAGATTGATGTCGTATAGTATTGTGTTAACTATTTACTGATTTTGTCTTGTTTCATTATCTGCTATTGATTAATTCCTTTATTTTTATTTGTATTGTTGCATTATAAAATTGAGATGGGCTAAACATTATCTAATATTTTACTTTGAATTTATTTCCGTATGATAACATACTTAATATCTGAAGCAAGTTCAGATTCAACTTCATTTATTTATTTATAATTTTTTTACTCTGACAATTTATGTCGGCCCTTCTCAAACTTAACAAAGACAAACACGGTCAAAACTGCGAAAGATGGATACATCACATTTTTTCATTAAAATAAATCATTTACACCCATTGGGAATTTAACCCTTGGATCAATTAGCCCACATTTTGCCTCTGGACTAGGGAATTCAATCCCGGGATCCTGACCAAATTTATGATTTTTATGAATCTCAAGATTAATACATGTAATCGCAAAATTTATGGGATTAATATTTAGAATTACTTTTGGGATACTGAAATTAGATCAAGACTAAATAAATTATGAAATGCATGAGTGTTTTGAAGATTTGTTATTGCTTCGGACATATTATTAATAATAATAAAATTGTTTTATATTAAAATTATTATTTTCTCTCGCATTTTTATTTACATTGTTTTTGTTCAGATCGCCTTACTTAAATAATTGTGTTTGTTCTTTCTATCCTTTCTTTATAAATGTGACATTAATGACCAAATGACATTGTTTTAATCCCCAGACTGACCCCGGGTTTATCAAAATCCAAGGAATACAATTTTAGCTCAGGATTGGATTCACTACTCTAGGTTATTTGTGTTTACAAGTCTTGTGTTCTTTTTTCAGTATTTCCCGCCTTCAATAGCAGGATGGTGTGTCTACTGCAGCCTGGTTTCAATTTTGTTTGGTTTCGTAAAGCTTTTGAACTACTCCCTTCATCACATGTATGATACTTCAGAGTGCATAATCGTGCCACCAGATAATACGGCGCCACCTGAGAAACGACGAATGCAAAAGAAACATAAGTAATAATTTAAAAAAATTAACTTCTTTTATTTTTTAATATCTTTTTAGTAATCATAAATTTATATCTAATTGTTTTATTAGTAATTTTAATTTATTTTCGTGTGAAAACAGTGCAATCTGAAATAACAAATATTCTTATGATTAATGATACCATCTGACTTTCTAGGGATGATGAAGATTTTGAGCTTCAGATGATAAGAGAGGCTACGACACTGCAGAGTGACAATGATTCTGTTACATCAAGAGAATTTCGCAAGCCTAACACTAGCACTATAGGTAAATCCTCTTCTTTATTAAAATAATTATATTTTCACGCAAATCTATATATAGTGCAGTCAGTCCAGCTTTCGTAATGTAATTGAAAACCTGGTTTGATAAAAATAATCAAAATATTGTTTTGTTTTTGTATATTTTCATATTCCCATCTTTATTTATTTATTAAATTAATTTAAATATTTCTTGCATTACTACATAGATGTCTTATCTTTGCAGATCTCAAAGTGGATGTCCATCGCAAGAACAGTTCCGAATCCAGCACAGAAGAGGTTGGTGGAGCAGGGGGAACCGACAGCGCGCGTGGAGGGGGACGGGGCAGAGGAGCCCGACCACACGCCCGTCGCCGCTGGGCCAAGCACCGCACCACCCACCCGCAGGAGGCCCTGCGCATGGAGATCTGCTCCAAAACAGAGGATGCCGTGGCTGTGAATATAGATCAAGACACAGAAGAGGTTGAAATCCGCCCCCCACGGTCCGCACCTGCAAAAACTGATTTTCCTAATGCTGAGCAATATCTTTCAAAATTTGCCCGACAGCTCAGCTCCGATTCCAGAGATAACTCAGAACTAAACATTTCCGGGTACCAAGTCCAAGGCGCCAGGAGATACTTCAACGTGTACCCTGTGGAGAGCTGTACCAAGTCTGCCATAGCGCTAACCCAACCATCCCAAAGCGGACACACTTCGGGTATGCGCAGAAATTCTAACTCCACCATGTCAACTATCCAGTTACCCCTAGTCAGCTCCACAGCCCAGCTGGTAGCTCATGTCCGCCGGCACTCCAACGCCGACAACACCAGCCTGGGTTTCTTGCCAACCGGCAGTGTTGAGCTGGGAGCCTACATGATGGAGAAAGGAAACAGCGATATGGCCGGAGGGAAAAGCAATTCCAACACTGAATCTAGAACCCCGGGCGTGAGGAGAATAAAAAGTGCCGCCCTGGAGATCGGCTGCCCGCCTCCCAGTGTGTCTAATCTCTCCCCGCACCCCAACAGTGTGGAGACGATCGGAGGGCAAGTGCTCAAGAATCCTAAAAGTGCAATCATACCCCCTCCTAGTAAGAGCTTGATTAGAAATCCTCACCTTAATCTCTGGCCTAAGAATTCGACAAATTCGGTTGAAGGGAACGGTTTGCCCTACATGAACTACGGGTCCGAAATTGTCTATCCGATTGCAGAAATTTCTGATGAAATGCAAACGTCTCAATGCCAAGAGAGTGACTTGGAATCCTTGAGTAGTCAGTGTGACACGGACTACGAGGACGATAATGGCATCAGCATCAAACATCAACTTCGAGGATTTGATTCGGATTTTAATAGGCCAACAGAGATGAACTCTTCTGACACGGAATATGAAAATAATGGTTCAAGATCGCCGTTACTGGATAGAAATGACTGCCTTAACGATGTTAAAATTGTGAAAATTAAACCGGACAAGTCTGAGTTGGAGCATAAAAAGCAATCGGGCGGTAATGCCAAGGGGCTCCTTAAAAACAATTCCTTTTCAGTGGAAACTAAACACAGTGATAAGCTCAAATGTGATAGAAACAATAGATTGTTGAAAAATAATTCGTTTAATGCTACTTCTTTGGTGGTCACCGAAGAGGACGCGACTACACCTAGGAACACTAGTGATGACGTAGATATTAAGCAATACGACTGTAGAGTTATCGAAAGTTGTGAAAAATCTCCTGTCAAAATTTGTAAACAGAAAAGTAATAAATCAAAAACCTTCGATCCCGGTGACTATTTTGATAAAACCAGTGCGAGTTCCAAAGACTTTCTTCTAGAGAAATCGAGTTTAGATTCCAACGAGTGCTTATTAGAACATTTTGATAGACATAAACAAAAGTTAGAACTCGAAACAGAAGAAGTGAAAAAGCCGCCTGATATAGAAACTTCTAATTCTAGCGGTAGTTTAGAAATGCAAGACGCTAGGCAGGAAGTGGCCACAGAAACTAGTGATATAAGTGATCAGAAGACATTATCAGACACTCAGTCTAAAGACATTTCTCCCCCTCTCGTTAAGGAGGAAGCGGAACCAAAACTACAAAGTGACGAAAATAGTTTATACGGTATTACCTGGCTGTTTGACGAGTCCAACCACTGTCAGGAAGAGGTGCAACACAATTTAGAGGGTGACGAAGCCGCTACTTCTCTAGAAGGCTCTTCTAAAACATCAAAACCTTCGTGTTCCAGTGCAGACTCCAATACTAGTAGTCAACGGAACCTCGGAGCTATCCCCAAACAAATAAAAAACTTAACAAGAACACGAGCTTCCTCATTAAAAGAAAATAAGAAAAAAGATAAACATAAAGACAAAGAGCGAGATGCTGACGGGCCCACCCAAGAGGAGCTAGACACGGTGGAAGCTCATTCCGCATTAGTTCAAGGATTAGAATGCCTGTTTGCAGCCACCAATGCCAATACTGTGGTGATGCCACCTCTCAATAGGGAGGAGAGACCTAGGAGTCATCGCCAGCAAGTGGAACAGCACCGCCGAGATAGTCAAAAACAGAGAAAGAGATCCATCGAAGAAATGGCGCAAACGTCTACCAACACAATTCTTCCCACTTCCATGCCTCTGTTGGCCGCATTTCTAAACTCTAGAGTAGATTACCCGCACGTGCCAATCTATTTACCCGGAGAAGCGGATCCTTGTTGTTCCGAAAATCGAACAGCTACAGATGGAACTTATTACGAACTTCAAAGAACGAGGCCCCTCATGGATCGTAACCATCGAAATAGGATGAGGAAGATTAAAAGGTCCACTAGACAGAGGAACAATGAACCCAGTCAAGCCGCTGGAGATAAAGCAAAAGAAGAAAACAAAACTGAGCCTAGCAATCCTGCCAATACCTCCTCCAGCAATGTGCATTTTGCAACTTCCTTTGAAGATACCACAGATGGTGCTATACATTGTTTCATAGATGAATACGGAAATTGGATGTCATATACATTTGACAAAAATAGCTCCGGTCACGCTAAAGAGGCAGCTAAAAGCAACCAAACAAAACCACCTGAAAATATAGAAAATCCTTCTGAACCTTTGGCACTAGATGGCAGCTGTGTTTCTATAACATCAGATAATACAGGGGATTTAGAAATCTCTAATAAATCTAAACAGGGTGATGCGGAGCAAGGAGCGACCAATGAAAGCATTTATAATTCCTCATCCAATCAAGGCAGCAACAATCCACTCTTGTCGAGCAATAATAACTCCACCTCCATGTTGCCTGTTGCACAAGCTAATGGTAACAATAGAAATAAAACAATATATGTAATGGAGCCTGCCGTCCAGCCTGTCCAACTCAGATCCCCTATAGACGAGAGAGCAGAGTTATTGGAGCGAATTCTCTTACCTAATATGCGATTAAATTTTCTTTTAAATTCTTCCATACCAAATGAAAATAACACCACAAATGTACTCCATTTGTCTATACCTACTTCCAATTCGATCGGAGACAACAGCTTGGATACGGATGTAGCTAGAAAAAGATTCAGATTAATAGACTCCATGGAAGGGTCCTTCGCCAATCCACGTGTAGCTTATTACAAGTTTAAAATATTTAATTGTTGGAAACTTAAAGTGACCATGGACAGACTGAAGCTGATGGCTCTCTTCGACAGAAATCTCACATTAAAAGAAGCGTTGCTTTCAATTTTTCTCGGTGTAATGGTGTCTGTTTTGGGGGCGTTGATTCTTCACACTGGATTCTACAAAGACATCTACGCATTCTGGTTTTGCTTTGTGATAGCGGGCAGCCAATATTCTCTTTTCAAAAGTGTTCAACCGGACGCGGCTTCTCCCGTCCACGGATTCAACAGAATGGTTGCATTCTCTAGACCTGTGTATTTCTGTTTGTGCGCCACCATACTGTGTATAGTGCATTACAATTTAGAACAATATGATGTACCAAACGAAAGTCATCATGGAAAAAGAAGCGTAGACGAAGTTGGTGACAAATTGACTTTGTACGGAATGCATGTGAAATCTAAAGAAGTCTTACAGCTAACGGAAGAAGTTATATCAAAACTTCTGTTATTTTTTCCACTGGCGTTTAGCTTAGGGTTATTTCCTCAAGTCAACACATTTACGATGTATTTATTTGAACAAATCGACATGCACATATTTGGAGGAAACGCCACGGCTAGTCTCAGTGCATCTGTTTATTGTGTGTTTCGATCTCTATTGGCTATTGGAGTTCTTTATGGATTCGCATTTGGCGGACTAACAGAATCCAAAGGTTCCCAACATATTCTCTTTTCGATGTTCTGCGGCTTAGTCATACCAATATCTTATCATTTAAGCAGGTGTGCTAGTGATTACACAATGGTTTGGAATCTAATTAAAAACCACTTGATTCCTGCCGACCTGTACAACATTCACAGTGCTGAAAACTCTCACGTAGAAAATGAAAAGCAAACGACTGAAGTGCAAATTGACAAGACCCCGAAAAACCAACATAATTCAGAAAGTAATATCTCGAAACAACAATCTATGGGTAGTTCCGTATCAAAGATCAACTTTAGTTCTGAAACTAATATTTCTAAAACGCAAAAAAGTCCTCAGAATAGTGTAACTTCCAGCGCTTTGAATGTAAGTGGCTGGAAAAAATCTCTGGCTGAGGGAGACTTGGTCGAAGATGAAATGGAAGACCCGCTACCGAAAAAACTTCAAGAAACTGTAAATTCCAGATTCAAAAATGATATCATCATCTGTACTTTTATGGCTCTCTTCATATTTGGCATTCACAGCACAACTGTCTTCTCCACATTGCAACCGGAATTGAATCCTGTAAGTAACATAATGAATGTAAATATATTAATTCTCATAAATATCCATTGTTCAAAAATGCCCATGTGGCAGTTGAAAATCGATCCTTGTTTTCATTTGCAATTTGAAAAAGAAATGGAAGACATATGTGAAAATAAAACACTTGTAAAAAATTCTATTTGTTCAATTTACTTGAGACGTGTTTCACCTTCCGCCATTTTGTTACCATTCAGTTTCAACACTAATAATATTTTGATGTCATGGGTAATTTGTAGAAAAGGACAGCTATATAATTTTACAATCAAAGAGGACAATACGGCAAAATGTATGGAATTCTTCAATAATGTTGTTCGTTTTCATCTCATGCAACTGTATAGCTGACCCCCATTATAGTTATAAATACAAATTGTTGAATTAAATTGTTAGATTGATAATGCCCTACAAGGCGAAATGCGTCTCAAGTAAATTAAACAAATAGAATCAAAAAACAAATGTTTTATTTTCACATAAGTGATTATGGAGTTCTGCAAACATACCTCGGAAACAGTAAATAAGAAATGGAATGATTGAAAATTATCAATTTGTTTGTATTTCAGGTGGTCTGGTCCATATCAGCTTTGCTCGGATGGATCCTGCACTACCTGACCCCGCAACTCCGCAAGCAGCTGCCCTGGCTGTGGCTTTCGGGACCTGCCCTGAAGGCGAGGGAACATGCTCAATTTGAAGTCAGGGAACCGGCCAAAGTCATGTGGTTCGAAAAGGTAATCAGTTTTGCATAAGAGACTAATGTTTTAAAAAGCGATGTTTTGTTGCCATACATGCCTGTTCCAAATTATTCCTATAATAATACAAATTGAAGCTATTCATTAATAAAGAGATAATATGTGATAGATAAAGTTCTAATCGAGTTTATAAATTGCAAGCTAACCACATTGAGTAATAGAGTATTTTTTGAAGTGAAGTGTTTTATCACTTACCACACATTTGCTTGCATAGTGTTTAGACATACATATACTATGCGATCTCCGGGTTGCACTTTCCGTGGAATAGATTGCAATGATTCTGGTTGTTAAGTCGGAATTACCACAAGGTGGGGAAGGAAATCAGTAGACAGATATAGGAAGAGATTGATGAGGGAAAAGGGATTTTTTCGAAGAACCAGCGATCTCGGGGACTGAGATTTAGAAGGACTGGTCGCTTTACCTTAAGAATGACGCCTCCAAAATCCCTGGTGGCACCGCCGAAATCACACTGCATGCATGAGAATAGTCAACGATCTCCGCTCCCGACTGAAGACAGTGATGTCACAGTTTACCCACGGCACACACAAAAAACAAACAATATGACCACAATACAAGATCACACAAAACAGTGCTCCACTGCACTGGAGGTAATTATTCACACCGCGAATTAAAACAAGACAATATTGATCAAGGTGGCGTCAGGCTTCCAATTCACACTGAGGGCAAACTGTAGGGTGGGTCAAGAGTAGGAATTTGGATGCGGATATGTGTCAATAACATTAGTTGCAGGCAATATTAAAACATGCGCCAAAAGTGTTTTATAAATACGGAACTTATTCATTTATACTGGTGTCAATGGAAGTATGTAATATCGTAGCATATTTATTATTCTGAATATTAGAATTGGTAAATAATGTTTTTTTAATGTTACACAGATTTTTTAATCGTATTAATATTATTTCAATTTTATTTATTGCGATTAATATGATTTTTGGTCTCTTGCAATAAAAATTAATTGTATAAAGTGAATTTCTCTTCAAATTTAATCAAAACTGAAATAAATTTTAGTTTTGTCAAAAAATAATTCAAAGATATATATATAGATGATGAATTAATTGTTTATGAGCCTGAGAAAATTTTAACATTTATTGTTGTGTAAGTGATAATTTTACTTCAATTAGTCAGATTAATTTGTAAGTGTTTGATCATGTCTTTATTTGAAGTCACGGTTCTGTAAAATTTATTTCAAATATCATTTTTGCTCTCTCAAAAATTACACTATCTGCAGTGTGGGAAAAATGAAAGAATGTGCAACTTGGAATAATTTAACATTTCCTAATGAAGCTGTTTGTTACAAATTCATATAAAGACCGACACATTGTTTGTACAGCCATGGGCATAATATTTTTAACCCATTCCCCACTATTTGTGTGTTCGACTTTACCCATCGTTTATTTCGTGACCTCGCGGAAAAATTATTGAAATGAAAAAATGGAAAATGATGACGGAAAGTTCACTAAAAATTAGTTCAATCTGTTCTCTCACTGATATTTTGCAGGAATCAATTGGTATTTGTTTATGTAAAACTGTTTATAACTGAATATGGAATGAAATATCATTCAGTGATCTGAATTTACCGCCGGGACACGGTTCACGGCCGCGTGTCTCCGTGATATATCCACTGTAATATTGAGACCCGTGCTTGGGTCCGGAATATCTCGGTTTCAGTTTCGCCAACTATTGAAAAAGTTATTTGTTATTTATTAACTTAACAATTTATTTAATATTTTAATTCAATTAAAACTATTTTGTTGATGTTCTTAGGCTGAATTTGTATTTTGTGATAAACAAATTTGTTTTCTGTCATACTTTATGTTTAACAAAAAACGGCCGCAGTCTTATTGATGCTTAACATTGGTGACCTCTGTTGTCAGTGTTGTTAACAATGATACTTGATGATTCCATGGAAGTGACGAGGAAAATACACTGAAAAACAGGCCAACCACTTATCAAACCAAAATGCCTTATCGACTGTAATAAATGATGATGTCAAGTAGTTTGAGTTGTTGCATACTAAAAATAATAAAGTGGTATAGTTAAAATAAAGTTTAAAGTTGCCTTTCACGGATAGAGTGGACTTAATGTTTATTGAACACTCCCATCTCAAGTGTTTAAAAAAATATCACATCACACCCTGACCAGCACCTCATACTCCTCTAATACTGTCTACCAGAGCATTAGCGGAACATATGCCAGAGCCAATACCGGAAACAGACAAATCTCAAAAACTTTGTACAGCCAATCTACGAATAATAAAAATTAATTATTAATTCTGGCATCAATTGGATTACTCAAAGGTATTTGAGATTCCGTAAAAATAAAGAAGATAGCTTTCAAATAATAGAATGATAGATGTATTAATTTGTAAAGTGTAGCATATAGGTTCAAAAATTTGTCATAATATTTTTCGATAAAATTTATTTTATATGTATATCTTTCTAATTAATATATTTAATTCATATTTTTGATTTTATATGTTTATCTTTCTAATTAATACATTTAATTTGTATTAAAAACATCACAGACCGTCTATTCTGAATGATTACAACTTCACAATAAGAATGTGTTCCCTTAATAAGTTATATTTTAATATTTATTTTCAATGTTTACATAAATATTGACAAAACACGTGTAATATTGAAGACCAAAGCAGTTCTCCCAGGTTCATCGTCATGGGTGAGTAATATGAGTAATGCCTGTCGTGTTAGTAAGCTGCACGTGACAATTGATCATATTTCTTTGTTAACAATATTTTAGAAACATTTTGCATTTAATTGTTTATTTATCGATGTATACCAAAACACTTTGTGAGAATCATAGAACATGAACATGAGAACTTTAAGATGAGTAATAAACATGCCGCAGTGAAGCGGAGATTAGTTTAATAAACCTGTAGTAGTAGATTTTTACAATATATAATACATATCTATTAAGGAGTTACTTTCAATGATAATTCAAAGTTTCGCATTTTTTGACATAAATTTGGGTTTTTATTATTCATTTATGTGTGAAGTTATACACTAGATTTGACTTTTTTTAAAACTACTACTTAGATAGGACCTTTACACTCATTTAAAACTAATAAACTGGATGTTATTTACCATAATTAAGACAATACAAGCATTATAAGAAAGACCGCAACCATTAAATATATTTTCCGCGTGCCACAACATTATCTTAATATGGAAAATTCCTGCATAAACGAAATATATTTTCTTATCATCTTAAAGCCAAGATTACGGAGGCAAATCTACAATGAACCAAATTAGCAAAATATTAAAAATTAATAAAATTAATTCATTTACTTTGCAGAACATATTATCAATATTTGACATTTTTAAAATACTTTGTTTTAGTGAAAACATGGTTTTAAATAATATATTCTATTTACTCGCATGTTTTGAGGCTTCAGCTATTAAGTTTTATATAAAAAAAACACAATAATTAGCTTTTAAATAATATGTTTTCAGTCTTATAAAAGATGATCATTTTAATTGTTCATCGAACTTCAATATGCCGATCTATCCGACCATGACGGACGTCGAATCCGCACTGTCATTATTTTCATTAAAAAATGCCGAAAATATATGTTTTCACACATATTTTATCCACAATATGAAGTACTATTGAACTTATTCACAATACATATTAATATTTTGTTTATATATAACACTGTTGTCTTTTAAACACTAGATGTCTGTTTCATAAATAGTATATAATTATAAAACAGACATAGTACTAAACCGGCAACATGGTGTTTTAAATCGATAATATTAAACAAAAGAATAAATTCAAGCTGTCCTAATTTTTTTAAATTTAGTACGTTGATTTAAGCAATCATATAAATATATGTAGGTACTTTGTCTGATTTTAAAACATATTGGGTACTTTGAAAAATTATTTAATTTTCGATTGATTAATTCAAATGACAACACTCATTCAATAATATTAATCTGAAAAGACTCCAGATACAAGTTATTTTTGACACTCGTATTGAATGCCAGAAAATCAACAATTTTATTGTCGTCTCTTTCTATTCAAACCTTCCTCTCTCGCATGATTTATGTAACAAATAACATCATTAATTATTTCTCTAAAACTTATAAGAATTTAACTATTAACCTCATCTTGAAAGCATATGCAATTTGGGTAGAATTTCTCAAATTCAAACTGGAAAAAGAAAGCTCGCCCTTAAATTAAAATGTGCTAATCATTTCTTATTTTTATTTTTAGGCATATGTCTACTTGTGTTTTTTTGAGCGCAACATACTGTATCCAGTGGTTTTCATATCAGCTGTTACCCAAGATTCTCCCGGAGTTATTGTCAAATTTGGGCCTGGAGTTGGCTCACTTATTGTCTGTGTCTGCGCTCTCAAAGGTGACCCATTATTTTGTTAATTTATGAAGAATCCAAAATATAAAATCATTTGTTACATTATACATTACGTACCGCTGAAAGACTATACACCAAATATGCTATTCAGTTATTTAGAGTTATGCAAATTAGATACTATTCGAGATGTCAGTATATAATTTCCAATTCATTTTTTGTTTCAGGTATGAGGAACGCTTATTCCGATCCCGCCAGTCAGTATTTAATTCTGGTGTTTGCCGTTTTACTCTTCAGGCTGGATTATCACTGGGCTAGTGAGAGTTTCCTCGTGGATTATTTCATTATGGCAATTATATTCAACAAGATGTATGAATTTTTATTAAAGGTGGGTCATATTAATACTGCAATATGTATTTTATTTTGGGCACAATAGGTAATTAACTATCAAAAAATTTAATTAATAATCATATTAAACTATCATTTATCTATCCAGAGCAACAACGACATTTTATCAAAGATTCTACATGTTCTTAGCTCCAAAACTGTACAACACACTCAGCACCAATTGGAAATCGTTCACTTCCAACAAGATTTCACAAATATGGCCCCAATATACGATCCAATTAGGTAGAGATCAATCAGAAGCATCGCTATCCAATATTCTAGCATAATCATTATACAGTGTCTACACTAATATTTCACTAGTTCTACAACAATCTCACTACTTTTTTTTTCTCTATTTTTATTTTTATTCCTGTTGAATCCTCATCTTTCTTGAATTAAATAACAGCATGAAAAAAACTGGCTACTTTAGCACAGACGGCAGTCTAGCAAAGTAGCCAGGACAAAACTGCATATATCAGAGATGGAGTCTACTCCATCCCACACAATAAACTATGAATATATACTTAATTGCAATATAATTGTATCTTATATTTATCATGTTATATTATAATATATTCACCTCTGTGACAACAAAAACATGTATGGCAATAAAGTCTAATAAATAAAGTTTCGTAAACAAAAAAAAAGCAAAATTACCATCACAGGGAGGATAGAATGCCTTGCATTTCTGTCCTGGCACATCACTCTTGCCTGGTCCACTTTTATTTTAACTTGTTCACTTCTTTTTCAGATCCAGTTTGTTGTGACGTATATAGCGCCGTGGCAGATAACATGGGGCAGTGCATTCCATGCATTCGCCCAACCCTTCAGCGTGCCACACTCCGCTATGTTGTTTCTACAGGCTGCAATATCGGCAATATTATCCACACCCCTCAATCCGATCTTAGGTAAGACAACCTTTATTATGTTCAATAATCAAATCTATACGGATCTCACCCTTTTGACAATGAAAATTTAAACCATGACAGCATATCATAGGGATCACACATGTCATATCAATATTCTTACTATATTATTATTATTATTATTAATGGCAAATAATGAACAAGAATTACAAAGGCTAGTGAGTAGAATGTACAATGTATGCAAGGAAAGCAACCTTATTATGAATGTCAACAAGTTGAAAGTGATGATATACGAAGAGGAAAGCGAGACAACGTGCAAAATAGTTGTGGGTAATGAATGTTTGGAACAAGTAGATAAGTTTGTGTATTTGGGAAGTATGTTTGATAGAAAAATATCGAAAGGAGGGTGATTTGAATGGAATTATAGCTAATGGGAACTTGTCAACTGATAAGATTAGCGGTTCACAATGGAGTCCTGGTACTTACATCGATGTATGGAAGTTAGGCTTGAAGCTGGCAGAAAAGGAACGAAAGTAAACTAAATGGAGTGGAAATGAGATCACTTAGGCGTATATCTGGCAAATCCATTTATGACAAGAGTAAATAATGAAGAAATTAGAAAATAATGTAAAGTTGATCTTAGTATAGTGAGTAAGATTAAGAAAGAATCACTTAGGTGGTTTGGTCATATGGAACGTTTAAATGAGGAGAGAGTGGTATGAAAGATATATGATACAAGTGTTGATGACACCAGAAGTAGAGGACATCTGCGGAAGACTTGACACAACCAGGAAAACCAAATACTGGAAGATGGTCCTGTTAGAAGCTTCAATAATCGTTGAGCTTGTATAAGAAGATGTATGAATGTGGATGAGGCGATAATTGTGTCAGGACAGAAGAATGTAGCTTTCTATCCTCTTTGCCTACCCCTGCGGAGAAACAGCATAATGGTAAGTAAGTACTGTATTATAACTGAGCTATGAAAGTGCGACTATCTTTTTGATATCCCAGGACAAGTCTCGAAACCCCAACCATAATTGATCACCAGGTGAATGTTTTGCAGCTAGTTTAACAAGCACATTACTTTACTCTTCTTGCACGCAGTATCATGGCAGATGAAATAACATTTATATTTATTTATAAATAATTACATACTTGATAACAAACAAAAGTTTTGACAGATAAAAAACATAAAATTATATTTAAAAAAAAAAAATGTTTTTCTAAAATGCACTTCCGCAAGGAACAATATAATTTTTTTAAATAACTTTTAATCCTATATGTATTTTTTATTTAATTCTGTAAGCTTTTATGAGATTTTGTTATCTTTTTCCAGGCAGTGCAATATTCATGAGTTCCTACGTAAGGCCTGTGAAATTTTGGGAAAGGGATTACAACACCAAGAGGGTGGACCAGAGTAACACACGACTCTCATCGCAATTAGAGAGAAATCTCGGATCAGGTAATACTTAATCTCCTTCCCCTATTTTCATATTTTTAAGATTACAATAAAATAACATCATAAATATAACTTCCAATTTGATTTCATAACTTTATTCCATTTTTCAGATAATATATTAAATAAATACCAACTTGTTTCATGAGTTAATAATAACTTTGTAAATTGGATTTCAGAATAGTGTAAATCAATTATACTGTGTATATTATATTAATATTTTTTTATTGGTGTTTTTTTTTAAGATGATAATAATTTGAATTCAATATTCTACGAACACTTGACACGCTCTCTCCAGCATTACTTGTGCGGCGATCTTCTCTTGGGAAGATGGGGTCAGGTCCAGCAAGGAGACTGTTTTGGTAATAACCTCTAATATTATTAAGGACACATTCTTATTGTGAAGTTGTAATTATTCAGAACATAGATCTGTGATATTTTAAAGTACTGTCGCTGTGGCATAGTTGGTTAATGCACCTTCCCCGAATTGAAAATAGATCCGGGTTCAAATCCCGGTAGCAACAATAATATTCTTCGATAAAATTGATTTTATATGTATATCTTTCTAATTAATACATTTAATTAGTACCTCTAATATTATTACACTTAATGCTGAAAAGTTGCTTTTTTGGAGTTAGAAATTTTTTTAAGATTTTAAATCTTATCAACATCTTAAAACATGACTTCAATCTCTTATTGAATAGAATAAAAAATCTAATTTCATAATATTTTAATTATGTTAAAAATGTGATCTATCTGTTATTTAATTATTTCAGTTTGACTGTATGTCAGAAAATTGTATTCTTACTTAATTTTTCATTTTCAGTACTAGCCTCAGATTACCTGAACTGCTTGGTCCACATTGTGGAGATGGGCAATGGTTTGGTATCATTTCAACTTCGCGGCTTGGAGTTTCGCGGCACGTATTGCCAGCAGCGGGAAGTGGAAGCCATATCAGAAGGTCCTGAAGATAATGATGGTTTGTAAAACACTTGTTTTGAGTATATACATATATAACCAGATTTATTTACATAAAATAATTTTCTCAAGACGTAATAATAATATTAGTGTAGTAAAAATAATCATATTTAATAATAGAGTGTTCTTCCGCATTGTCTATTGTTTCATCATGATCTTGACAACTGTTATCCAGGATGCTGCTGTTGCGCAGTGGGTCATCTCCCACGCATGCTCTCTGTGAATGCCATGTTCTCTCTGCGGTGGCTGGCCTGGCAAGTGACTACAGCACGCTACGTTCTCGAAGGGTACTCCATATCGGACAACAGTGCTGTGTCAATGCTACAAGTGTTTGACTTCCGGAAGGTTCTCATTACCTACTATGTCAAGGTGAGCCTCATCTTTGCCTTCTTGACCTTGACATTTCTAAAATCTCCTGTTAACCTGTTTGTTGCCCAAAAAAATCCTAGGTGAAATAGCATCATACATATTGGCGCCAAAATTCTTAACAGGCTAGTTTTTTACAATGAAAAAACTGTGAAAACATTGGTGTAACTAAAAAAAAAACCTAAGAACGATTTTGCACAGAGAATGAAAAAAAAGGAAAAAATGTTTGTTGCCCAAAAAAATCCTAGGTGAAATAGCATCATACATATTGGCGCCAAAATTCTTAACAGGCTAGTTTTTTACAATGAAAAAACTGTGAAAACAAAAACTGTGTAACTAAAAAAAAACCTAAGTACGATTTTGCACAGAGATGAAAAAAAGGAAAAAATAAAAGTTTATAGTGTTGCCAGGCCATAACATTTAGGAACTTATTATTTATTTTTTATTTGTTGTTTGGAAGAGCAACTTCAGATTTTATTAACATTATTATTGTTATATTTAAATTGAATTTTACCAAGAACATTTTATTTACGCTAATAGTATTGTGTTTAATGTGATGCTTAAAATGGAATAAATGTTAGCACTCGCATCACAACTACGTACACATTATACGTATTGCACTAAAACGATGGCGCGGCAATGGCCAATGCAATCATTCTCGTATAAATCATTTATCTATGGTATAAAATAAATCTGACAACACAAAAGTGAGCGCCAATTTCAAGCTCAATTTCAGACGTAATTCGTGGTGTTCTTGAGTTGAATAATATTTCTATGGGTCACCGTGTGATATCACTACTGGGAAGAATTATTTTGTTTAAAATCCGATATGCGGAGCCCGTGATATCAACCGTTATTCACTGATGCCGCACGCTGTCATGTGGGTCTCGGCTATAGAATAAGTATAGCCAACATAACTTTCTGACGTTTGTCGCAGGAAATTATCTCAGCACTTTACCTCAATTTATTTTACATCTTTCAGTACAGTGCTTCTTGTCATATATATTCGCCTAATATTAATGAGTACTGTTTAAAAAATTCCAATTTCAATCTGAAAATGTTTTTCCAGAGTATAATATTTTACACAATACAGTCACCGAAGCTTGAAGAGTGGCTCTCATCGGTCAGTATTTTGGAAGCGCTAAAACCGACACTGGACAGAAATTTTATAGACTTGGATCCTATCTTCAATCTTAACTTGGACGAGGATTATGATTTCAGAGCTTCTGGCATCACGAGGTTAGATGAAATCATATTTGATAATTTTGCCTAATGAATATAATATTTTATAGTGTTCTATCAATTAAATAATAATGTTAATTTTGTATAATAAGAATAGAATTTATTTTATTACACAATTGCTCACCTAAAATGTCCATTATTGTGTTACTCCCACGACATTTGGATGTGTTGTTTGAGGTCCATTTTATCGGCATGCACAGTTTTTAAATGCGCTTGCTCATAAAAAAAATTGCAATATTTATTAATAATTCTAATATTTTAAAAATTCATTACATTTGTTTTATGAATCTGATACATAAAAATGATTATTATAAATGTTTAAACTTTATATAAAATTTGCATTGAATTTACAGAGCATCATTTTGTTCAGTGTATCATGAGTGGGTGTCCTACTGCGGTATGAGGCGTGAGGATCTGTACAAGCAAAAAGGCGACAAGCTGATAGCAAGGGACTCTGCTCTTGTGTCACTGTGCTTTGGATTGAGTCTGGTCGGAAGGAGGAGTTTGGGAGCTGCTAGTCACAACACTGTCTCGAGGTATTTTCCCACCCATTAAAATTCTAATATGTATCTTGTTTCATTTTCAAATATTTCTTGGAATGAAATGTATTTTTATTCCAAGAATCTCTTTGCGTAATAAGAAGTGAGACAAGTCCTAATGTCTCATTCAGCAAATCACAACTGTGCCAACTCCACCGTGCACTCTGGCAGAAAACAGTTGACTGCTATTATCTTCTGAAATATTTCTATTGAAAAATAACAAATATGTACATACGTATGTATAATATAATATTTTATTATTTTCAGTGTGGAATTTTTCCTCTACGGTCTGCATGCTCTCTTTAAGGGAGATTTTAGGATAACCTGCGTCAGAGATGAATGGGTCTTCTCTGACATGTCACTTCTCCATTCTGTCCTCGCTCCTGCCGTTAGGATGGCCCTGAAACTACATCAAGTGAGTTAATATTATTTTTTATATAACGCCAAAGCCAGCAATAATAACTCGTAATTTTCAATCAATTACTTACGTACTTCAAAATTCTTTGTTAAATTTGTAATAAATATCTTTCAGGATCATTTCATGTCGCCAGAAGAGTACTGCAGCTGCCCAGCTCTGTACTCCGCCATCCGCTGCCACACGGCCTGTCTGGTCATCTGCCATGAGGCTTCTCCTACATGGAGGAACAATGTGCTGAGGGGGGCGCCCCACCTCCTGGCTCTCAGGTATAATTTTAAACTATGCTATTACTAAAAAATTGTACAGTAAAACTCCTTTAATTTGTAACCCTATTTTTCATATTTTTGCGGAATTCACACTTTTTTCAAAAAAAATTGCCCCAAAAATAACATTTCATATTAATTTCTACCGATAATTTGTAAAATCTGATTATGTATTCGCAGTTTGTATGCGTTTTTGACACCCGAAATAAATAATTTGTTCACGTAATTCGCATATTTGCAAAGGTTTTTAAATCCCTAAACTCGCACAACTAGAAATTTGACCTTCATCCCTTCGTAAACATCTGCAACTAACCCCACCTACCAGCCAATCATAACGCTGCGCGCTGGCATGACAGGTGCCAAACTATGTACGTAATATGATACGTATATCAAATTCCATAGTACATTTTATAAGATTTGTTGTTAAAATAATTTTTTCATTGAATCACTTGATCTATGTTTATGAAACATTGCGATTTACATATGTAGGTACTAAAGAAACTACATAAATCTTTCATATTTAAATACGTTGACATATTCTTTTTTCACGTTTCGTTCTCTAAAATGGCACTTTCATCTTGTAATTCATATAAATCCTTGACCATTTGGATAAATGAAGCTTATTTTTAAAACCGACAAAAAATTGATATCAAAGATAAAATTGGCAGAAAAAAATCGAATCCTGAATATTTCTCTGGGTTCGAACTTGAAAAATCGCAGAAAAATAATAAGCTTCAACCAACAAGGCTAGCGAGACATGAAGATTTAAAAGTTTTTAATTATTTTTCACGTGCATTTTAAATATTCCAATTCGGATGGAAAAGGTGAGTTCGACCGTCAATCAAATTAATGTGCGTGATTTTGTTGCCTTGAGAAACTGCCGCATCACCACTCACCACACACCTTTCTAAACATTTCGACACATAAGAAGCTGAATTAATAGAGTCATGTTTCAGTATGAAAATCGCGATGTCACAGTAAACTAACACGTTTTTATAAAAATTTCTTTCTAATCTTGCTTTGTTCTCATTATCCGTACTTCGGATTTTTTTTTTAAATTTCGATCCCGTGAGTTACGAATTAACGGAGTTTTATTGTATTGCTTTCCTATTTATTCTTTAGTTCCATTAATCATGTTGATTTATTTATTTATATTTGTAACAACTTTACAATTCTTTTTGTTTTGTTAAATTTGGTCAAAGTATAATTTATGCAGAATAATCCAAAATCAATATAACATTCTCGACATTATTATTATCGTAATGTGGAAAATTTATTCTGCTGATAGGCATGTGATGGACGACGGCAGCGATGAGTATAAGATAATAATGCTGAACAAGCGGCAGCTGAGTTTCCGTGTGATCAAGCTGAATCGGGAGTGCGTACGAGGGCTGTGGGCGGGGCAGCAACAAGAGCTGGTGTACCTGAGAAATAGGAATCCAGAAAGAGGAAGCATTCAGAATGCAAAACAGGTATGTAGGATAAAAATACTAGTGAATTAAAACCAAACAATAAAAGTATTAAAAATGTTAATTTCTAGATATAACTTTTTAAAAAAAAAACTTATGTTATTATGTTCTACATACTTGTGATTATATTAGAGTAACTTTTCCCATTATCACAATTTTTAGGCCCTGCGTAACATAATTAATTCATCCTGTGACCAGCCGATTGGCTACCCTATCTACGTGTCCCCACTGACTACATCCTACGTAGAGACCAACCAGCAAGTATCTTCCCTGGTGGGGGGCTCTCTGACCCTTAGCACCATTAAGAAGCACGCATTGGGAATGTGGAGGAAGTAAGAAATATTAATATTACCGCTTTCAACCTAATATTTGAAGACTACAGTTAAACCTTGTAAATTCAAAATTCATGGGACCTAAAAATACATAATATACATATAAAATATCATTTGCTGTTTGTTGGTTTTTGGTGCTTTTTGCTTTGAATATGTTTTATTCTAGTATTAGTAATATAGCATACTTAAATAGTGACGCGTGTTTGGTCAATTGATGTTTAAAACTTAACCGTCCCCCTTGAGAAATATAAATGTGCATTTAAGGAATAACTACCACCATTTGGCTTAGTTTTATTGCATTAATAACGCATTCGAAAAAATGCTTTTAGAATGAGGAGACGGTGCGGTGAGGGCTGCTCTAGTGGCAGTGGCAGCAACGGACTAGAATGTGGCATCAGCAGCACAAACGCTCATCCTAACCAAATTCCGCACCACACCTTGGAGCTGTCCAGAACTTCTCTAGGTAACAGCCTCATATGTAAGACATTTTATCATATTACTAATATTTTTTGTAGTTTGCATGCGTTTTGTAAGTTAATACACAGACAGGCACCTAGTAGGCACCTACATGCTTTGTTATGCAGTTGGATGGAAGTTGAGATATGTATTTTTTTTAATAAACATTAACCCTGATTTTACATGCCCGGAATTCACGTTTTCCCTCCATTTGTATGTTATTTCTGCAGTCTCATGTAATTTTAGTACATTTAAAACCCTGTTTTACGTTTTTCTTTCCTGCAATTTACGTCTAAAATTTATTCAAATTCATCCGGCCAGTTTGCTATTCACCATAGAGCCAAGAGTGTGTTGGTCGTTTGCTTCTCGTTTATACGCAATTTTAACATTTCAGTTTTTTTTTTTTATTGTTTCCGTAAAGCTGGAATTGGCAAGAAAATATACACAACATTGATATCTGGGAAAGAATTTATGAAATAAACCTTGCAGACTTACTTAGACGTTGACTCCAACGTAATAACATCGGACGTAGTGGAAATTGATGAAATAGTGGACAGTCGTATAAACCAAAACTTGACAGGAGAAGAACCTTCCTATGAAGAAGAAGTGTCTGTTCATCTCATGAACCCAGTTCCTACAAAGGACGATGATGCCATGAAGCATATTGAAGACCTCAATGCATATTTTACTAGTATTAGTAATGTACAACCAGAAACCTTTAATTTGATTTAAAATATTGAAAGAACTACATATGTACTTAAAAACATGCAGCAAAAAACATTGTTTTGATTTTTTCAATAATAAAATTAATTTCATCCGTTTTTTAATACCCCCAATTTACATTTTCCCTCCGTTTACATTTTTTTTTTTTTTGTTGATCCCTTCAAAAACTTAAAATTGGAGCTCCACTGTATTTACAATCACATCGCCCAGATGACAGACTTCCACGTAGTTTTACAAACATTTTATATTTTCTATTTGAGAATTTTCATTGCTTAATCCCTGTTTATTAATTATATCAATACAATGGTTAAGGCTTCCCTTTTAATAATAATTCATATTTTCGCATTTTTTACGAAAATGTGGGTTTTTATATCAGAAGTTATACACTAGATTAGACTTTTTTTTAAACTATTACTTAGATAGGACCTTTACATTAATCATTAACTACGAAATCAGTTCCTGTACAGATCATGAATTGATCACCACAAATGACGCTAATCATCTATTTTGTGGATTTCAGTATTTACTTGGAACCTTTTTGATTTCTAATAAACAAATTGTAAATTTGGAGCAAAGTTTAGATATATTATAATGCCGCATATCAGGGATGTCGCACGTAATTATGAAAGCAATCGAAAAGTACACTCTTAAATTTATTTGTTGATTTTTAAAAATAAATTATTTATGTTTTGGGTTATTAGAATTAAAAATATGCTTATGGACCAGTTGTATGTAAAATAAAATATTTGTACAAATATTCCAGCTGGCACTCGTGGCAGTCTAGCCAGTGTTGGTAAACCAGGCAGCTCGACTCTAGCCTCCCTCGCAGGCCTCCTGGGCTCCAGGGAGCAACCTGCTCCAGTCGGCACCGACCTCCCCATCACCAGCGCAGCTAGGCTCTTCTTTGAGAGGCAAGAGTCAGAAACAGGTGTGGACACTATTATTGTTTTTATTATGGATACATTCTTTCTAGCAATCCTTTCATCTCTCACTAAATGTAGCCAAAACTTTGCTCTATTCATATATTTAGTTAGTCTGGTATTGCAATATTTCAATTATGAAAACCATCGACAATCGTCCCATTCAAGTGATAATTAACAGTAAATGTTGACTGGTGCATATTAAATAAAATGACTGAATGTGTACTGACAGCGACTGTGCACTATGTACACACTTTTTAAAGGAGCACAATTTATGGTTTTTATTTGTCCCTGCAAGTCCTTATGAAAATGGTATGTTTGTTACCAGGGTATACAACGATTCAAGAATTTGCTGAAACTAAGAGTGCGGGAAGCACTCAGAGAGATGATTCTCCACCAGACTCCTGGCTTCCTCCCTCGACTGCAGCCATCGTTGCAGCATGGAGGCGAGGTCCTGGAGGATTGAGAGAGAGAGACGATTATAGACAGGTGCAATATCTTACCTTGCATATTCATATCTTATTCTCATATTCAACTCGAGTATTCATTTATATCATTATGATTCTCCTGCTAAATTTCTTTTTTTTTTTATTCACTAGGCTCTGTCAATCCGTGACCGGGCGCGGGATGGAGCGCGTAGGTCCAAACGAGACCGCGAGAGAGATAGGATACGTCCATCCAGCTTCCGCTTCCTGAGTGCCACGGAGAGAGAGGGAGTTCGGGAGCCCCAGGACAGAGCAGGACACTCCAAGGAGCGGGAAAACAAAGCCCTGCGAAGAGGGGATTCTAGAACCAGTAGTACCAAGGTAGAGGAAATCAATATTTGATGACATATACTCTAGCAAAGCTTAATTTTGTCCATACATAGTCAATATCTGTTACAGAGTGTAGTCAATAAATTACCCCAGTGAATATTGTACATACAGTAAAATCCCGTTTATTCGAAGTTGAGGGGACCGAAAATCAAGAAAAAAGTTTGAATAACGATTTACAATAATGAAAATAATTAATCTAAATTTCGTTTTTTTTTTACATACTTACTTTTTTCATTACAACTCGAAGTAATTATATATACCTATATCCACACATTTTAAAATAACAAACAAGTTGCCAAAATACAGCGTACACAAATCACATTATTTTAACAAATCCAATTATAATGGATGTCTTGTTCTTTTTCACTCTCTGCTTCCGTACTCATTTTCCCTCCGTGACATTTCTCGCCTTTCAACGTTTAAGTTCTATCTGTCATCATGTTTAATATTGTTGACAACGTCATTAATGGGGTCGTGTAATCTTCTGTTAATTTTGTTTTGGATAATATTTTTTTGTTAATCTCTTGTTTTAAATAGATTTTTTTAGCAAACTGTTGGTATCCAATATGAGTTTCGCATTGGTGCTATTTTCAAGAATATAAAATTATCAGTCAAAATTATAAAAATGTTTTAATTTAAAATTAGTGAAATACAGAAAAGTCTAAGGAACGCAAAACACGCATTTGCGAATATCAAAATATCTAACACGGAAATATTAGAGATTATACAATAGATAATTGTCATTACATTTAAAACGATGGCAATAAAATAATTAACAAGATATGAGAAAATTTGAAAAATGTCAACCACACATTCTCCAAAATACCTTGATACTAAACTATATGTATGTATGTATGTATGTATATGTACAACAAAATATACAAACGCTACATGAACAAAAATAATCATGGTAATAATACGAACAGAAGATTGGCAAGCACTGACATTCACAGCCAGCAACTGGGGGAATCACGTTACCTATAAGGGTGCAAAGATAATATTTGCTATCTTTTTCTAATGTAAAGAAAACGAGCGAGAGAAAAAAGCATGCAAACTGAGTTAATACGTCGCGGTAAGGAAGATAAAGATTTAAAAATCGAAGACGCACAAGACATATTTGTCATCTTTTTTTAGCATACTGTAAATGAGTGAGAAAACAAATAATGTGAATTAACTTTGTGCGTCATGAATCGGTATATGAGTGGATACTACCCATTGGATGAACTTTGGCATTTGACAAGCACACGTGTATTTTCCAGATTACAGACATTTGACAAAAAAAATCGAATTGTGCGAAAAATAGATCGACAAATTCATCTGACAGGGTCCAAAAATAGCTTCGAATAACGATATTTGATTTATAAGTACAATTTAGTATGAACATTTTCCAGATAGACCACATTCTGCTCCAAAACATCGACTTGTGGTGAATTTTGAATAAACGGGATTTTACTGAATAATTAAAAAGGTTTAAAAGGAAAAAAATGTATATTTTATTCTGCTTTCAATGACGCTGGTAAATCAACCAATTTTTTAAATTTTGAAACTAATGATGTCATAATATAAAACAAATATAGTAGATCTCTGATATTACACTTCTCTATAATCGTAAACAGTTTTGTGATTTGAATAAATATTGTCATTATGTTTTATTACTGCAACTGCTTGAAACCCATTGAAAAACGATAACAAAATCAAAAAAATATATAACAGTCAAATCAGTATCATTTCAATAAGGTAAAACCTGGCTAATATGGTGGAATTTAAAATTATGTATTTATACTTAATTAAAAACGTAGTAGTTCAACATAATTTTGAAATAAATCAATATATTTTTACATTGGATAATTCAGAAATTTCAAGAAGCGATTAAAACGTTTAATCAAAATTTACCTTATCAACTTATTTCCTGTGCATGACCATGTTGCCCATTAATGAAAATGAACAAACAAAGATACACATCTGTGAATGGAGAACATTGCGCTACAACCTTATATAAATTCTAGTCGCTTCCAATCCATATTAATCCTCTCAATCCTCTTTCAGAATATATTTGTTTATCTTTATTATAAATAAATTAGTTTCTTCACCTTAATTATTCTTGCTGCATTTCTAATAGTACCTAATGAATTTTTAATAATTTGTGATTATTTAATTATTTTTTACTGTTGTGCACAATATATATTTATAACAAAATGTTGTTAATGATGTAGTAGTCGTGTGTTTGTTTGTCCCTAGTGGTGAGATGCTTTCCTATCCATTAGGTCAGGGTTTGTTTCGTAATTACGGGAGACCAGAAAATGAATCTTTATTTTCATAGCTATGTAGTGCACAGCTTAATTTTAAAATGATAATAACGTCGGTGTAACATATTTTCATGTACAGTACATATGCTTTTCTATTTTTTTAATCAGATGTCAACAGCAGCTAGCTTCCCCACTCCTGATAGTTCAACAGAAGATCTTTCATTCAACCCGGGTGGAGACAACTGTCAAATAATAGCCAATCGCAATGCCAACCTTAAGCTCTCAGGGCATTACGATCAACCAAAAGAATCTCATAAGAGAAGGAGTAGCGACTTTGCTGGCGCAAGTGGCAAAGAATTCATGGCGAAGCAACACACATCTGAGAAAAATATAGACAATTTAGCTACAAAAGATTTAACTCTTCGAAACATGGAGTCCAGCTCAGAACACAGCGTCCTGAAGCGGTCCAGCGAAAGTCCGAGAGAACTAGCCAAGGCGACTAAAGATTTGAGACACGAGCGGGAAAGCTATCGAGATCTTGCCGGAAAGTACAGTGAACTATCCATGAAGGAAACGGGGCTCAGAATAGCGGGTGATCCGAAAGATTCTACTCGAAAACCGATCGTTAAACGATCAGAGTCACTCAAGACTGAATTGAAGAATCACATAAGCATCGGGTGCAAGGTTGTGATCGTGGACCCATCGGGCGTGTACGATTGCATCAACCTAGGCAGAAGAATAGATGTGACCTGGCCTTCAGCTTATCAGAGGCAGAGAGGAGGGAGAAACCACTGGGGTACGTGGGCTCCCCAGCAGGGGATGGACGGACAGGTAATGTTTTATATTTCACTTTGTTTACGGAATGATACTACCGATTAATCAAAAGGGGTAACAACAATCATAAATACCCTAATTCAGAAAATGAGACCCCTGCTGCATATCGACTTTTACAAATGTTGATAGATAGACGGAGCGTCGGCCATCTTGGATTATATACAGTGTTGCAGATAGATCACTTAGAAATTGTATGTAATATTATTTTTATTTATTTTATATGGTTATATACAAGTAGTGATAAGAAAAAATGCTATTCTTGACGCACTGGTATGATTGTGATTGATATTCGATAATATCAGTTATTGGAAACTGACTGTGATCACAGTTTCATTACTCATACGCGTGCGCCGCACGATATCACAATACACAAAATAAATAAAAAAACATAATTTTGAGGGTATTTACTTATATTATTCAAACTTCATTTACTTAAAAAACATATTTTAGCAATGTATAATTAATATACATATATCTTATTTAATATCGTGACAAAAAGAATGAAAATCCTTAATAATAATAATCCGAGTTTATTTTTCGGGTCAAATTCTCAGCATTTCGGGTAAATCGTTTTGGCAGAATCTACTAGATGGCGCTTATAACGAATTATGTCATTCTTTCATGAATATTTTCTTTTCATTTGCACATGCGTTGAATCATAAATCAATAAATAAAATTAAAAAATTAGTCAAGAATCATAATATTCCCAGATATTCAATCACTGATAGTAAGTGTGATTGACTCATGGTTCGTGATTTTGAGCTCATTACTATATACAATGTTATGGCATTCATAACTCAGAAATGCCCAAAACCAATATACAGTGTTGCTGGAGTGATCTCGAATGCAGTTGTGAATTTCAATTTTGGAAAGAAAATACTTTCATTATATGCACATACAGGGTATAACAGACCTAGTCCACAATATTTTATGAGTGAATACCTGACTATTACGAGTCAAAAATGTCCAAGGAATATGTGCAAATTCTGCACTGTTATGTTGTTTGAAATTTTTACAAAATCGTGTTAAGCTTGAGGTCTACATACTTCGAAATAAATATTTACAAATTTGTTCAATTATTAATCTATATTTTTAATTCAAGCCCTAAATCATCTAACAACAAATAGTCTAGCTCCTCGAAATTGATATTAAATTTTTTGTATTCAATATATAATTTGGAATCAATGAAATATTTCAATTAATCGAAATAATCGTATAATTATGATTTTTTTTTGAAATGCTTATATCTCTGACACGGTCGAGATTATGCACATATCCCTTGAACATTTTCGGCTTGTGATTTAGTCAGATATTCACCCATAAAGTATTGTGTACTAGGTCTGTTACGCCCCGTATAATGATTGTTTTGCCTGACGCCCAAGAATTGCATCAAGTGTGGTTGTGTTTCTCATTTACAATCATTTTCAGGTAGTGCACAGATGGACCCCGAATCACCGAGATCCAAACCTGCGATCTCACGTTGACAAAACCATACTTCTTGTTCAGATTGGTGACCGATTTGTACCCATAGCGGAGAACTGTGTTCAGGACTTGGGGGACGAAGTTTGAACACGTGAAGTTCCCTGACTGGGGGTTTATTAATGTGATATTATTCTATATGTTGTAATTGAATGTCTCGAATGTAATTTCTTTAAGAATTTTCAATTTGTGCGACTGAAAATGATGTAATTAATTGTTTTAAATGGTTTTTACTGTCTTTGATTTTTTTTTTGTGTATTGATTCGCAGATACGACACATTTAAAAAACAAAAAATAAATTGCCATACTCTTAGGTTATGTGTAATAATTTTCTTAAGGGATTATTTTTAGTATGATTGCGCAGTTCTCGCATAAAATTTATGAATTTATAATATGTGGTACTGATGATGAAAATGCATCATTTCACGTCTTTAATTGACAGCTTCCTAAAAGTTCACCGGAAGAAAACTATTATCTGCCCTTTTTGTATTTGAGAGAATTGTATGTAAACACATTCTATAATGAATAATTTAGTATTTTAACTAGTGATGGGAACAAATAATCATTTGGATGTTATCATTTATTCATCCGGCAGTCAACTGGATGAAAATGTCAAGCTCAAGTATCGACGATCATTCAGACATTATTATTAAATCTGTACATCAAATTTTGTGAATTTTAAACGTTTTGCTCATATCAAAAATATGAAAAAAATGCTAATATTTTCACTCCCCACCGAAATTAGTTTATTTGAGAGATCAAATAATGGTCTCGATTCTTTGTCCTACCAAATGTTTGATTTAAAAGATTTATATTAATTTTAAGATATTTTTTCCACAATTCTATTTTGCATCTTTACAACAGAATAAAAATATCTTTTCGCTAATTCGTCCATCTTCAAAAGCTACAGATAATTTCATTTAAGCACTTTGGAGCTGTTATTAAATTGTACATTAAATGGCACACAAACTATTGAAATTGTCTGAAAAAATTAAAGTGTTCTCTTAGAATGCCATCTTGGTTGTGAAATGAAGTAAAATAATTATAAATGTGCTGACGACACTTCTTTTGCAGCTTATTGTTGTCAACTTTCTGATGCTATTATCCTTGTGTCGGTGTTGCCAAGGTTTAAATAAATAATAACATAAGCTCAATTAAAACATATTACAGAAATTGTGTACTTCCGTTTGTGGAATTTTTATATGAATATTGCTAAATTAAGTCAGCAAAAATATTTGGTGAATAGTGACTGTTCGGAGGAGTGTTGGTAATCCAAGCTAATCAATACAAACAATTAATATTTGGAGGTACGTAGATTTTATTTGATTATTTTTCCCAGTTTCCACCTAACAAGAGTATGTAAATATATCTAACAAGCAGGTATTTCATTTTAATTTTTAAAAACAATTTTCATCTTATCTGAACTTTGCTATTATAAAAAGTGCTGTAGAAAAATGCTATCATGTGAAATTAATTCAAACTAGTACATAATCAGATTAATTTGATTTGGATTATCGAGATTTCCATATATATTTTGAGTTTTGATCTAACTAACGTTTTAAAGAGATGAAGTTAACAATTTTTAATACTGGGTTACAGTAAAAATCATGAGATCAATTAAAAAAATTATAATATCAAAACCCCATTTATTAAAAATTTGTGAAAAAATCATATGCTTGAAAAATTTTGAATAGCGAAAACATGGTTAAATTCACATCGCAAAAATGCCTAGTTATATGTATTTAAAAAATTCCTATATTAAGCCATATATTAAAAACAGAGTTCCGTCAATTCTTCACAGCTAAATTAACTTACTTCCTTATGTAATTAAGAGTGCATTTTTTTTTTGCTAAACACATTTTATGCTTTTGGTTTCGGTGTTGTTTACTTTTGAAGTAAAATATATATAGATCTGCGAATTGACAAGTTAAAAATGTTCACACACTGTTCCTCGTTTCGAATGACACCCAGCTTTTCACCATACACCAAATGTACATGTCACATATACTGATTCACACATTCTAGTCTTTTGATCGGTTCTTGAAATTTTTAAATTAAGTTATGTAAAATTATATTGATTTAAGATAATTTTGATAGTGAAATATTTTACTAATTTTAAATTACGGGGGTTTGAATCAACTGGGCTTTACTGTAGTTTAATTCTGACACACGAGTATTGCATCTAAAACAAAATTCAGTGATTAAATATTAAAATTACAACTTTAGAATATGATAATTTTACTTTCATTCAACTTTGCAAATACGCAATGGAGAATTGGTGTTTTATTAAAATAATTTTGGTTCAATTCCAAAAGTCTTAAATAATATGAAAAGATGCTGAATATTTTTCCAATATTGTGTAGCGGAAGCCTACTACATATAGGACTATTCTATATATTATAGAACAGAATATTATGCCAAGGGTGTAGTGATCCCATAATTGTAGGACATTTTTCCAAATCATATATACCACTTCTTGGACATGATTGTTTGAGATCAATATTGCGTATTTCATCAAACGCAAAATGTATTTGATGAATTAATATGGCGAGTTTTAGGTCTTAGATCAACTGTTATCTCTCAAATATAATTCTCCATAGTGTAATATACTGTAACATGTCGGCTATTGTAAAAACCTTCACAATATTAATCTTCAATTTCTCATTGTAAAGATGTATAAATTTGATGTGATTGTAAAATTTAATGTGATTGTAAAATTTGATGTAAATTGTAATATAATACTCCCCTCCTGCATTTAGATACAAATACGATATTATAATTTGTACATATTAGGTTAGACATTTTTGTATTTTGTATGTATAATTTCGACATAGTCGATGAGTGTACGTACATTGATCGAATTTGGATTTTGCATAAAAGTTGACTGTTGTGTCACATCTACTTCCAATATTGCCTTGGTATAGATCTATACATATAAGATGCACTTTTTATATAACTTAAATACATATTATATAAAATACTTTGGAGTGTATTCAGTTTTTAATATTATCTCTGACTTGTAGCTACTCAATGTCGGAGCACGGATATCGCTGAAGGATACTTTTACTTGATTACATAAAAACTGTTTATTTAATGTAAAGATAGTAAGGATACTGCCATTATATCAATGATTTAGCCATGTACGCTGATTTATAAAATTGTTATAAAAATTTCCATGATTATAATAATTGATTTCAATTACGCTGTTATTTCGGCACTAATTATTATTTTCAATAGAAAAATATTGCTTTGTTAAGTATTTTACTAGTAGTGAAGAAACATATTTCAGTTTTTTTTTTTTTTTAAGACAATGATGCCACCGCCCTAACTTTGTTTCAAATAATGTGAATACAGAAGGTAGTTTTCATAATATTTGAACAATGTGTTATAGTGGGAGTTTGCTAATTTATTTTACATAGAAGTATTCCTCTAGATGACCCAAGATATAGAATTTAATGAGAATGAAAGCGTGTTGATGGCTAGTAATTTTTTCACACGACTCGAAATACATTTAGTGTTTCCTAAAATAATTTTTTCATTTGACTATTTTTTTACATTTTACTTTTAGTTAATTATTTTTTACTATCAACTTTTCATATATTTTTTAGTGCCAGTTTAAATAGTTATCAACTTTGCACTGTACAATTGTAGTATATTTTACTCAATGGTAATTGGATTTTTTTATTTCTAGCATTCCTTTTATTTTTTCTAATAATATTACTTTTTTCTTCACTATTATTATTTACATCGAGTCTAGTCAGACAGTTTAACTTTCTTGTAAAAACTATTACATAATGTTGATTATAGCTTACGATTTCATTTTGGATGGTATTGTATTGGCAAAAGTCTCCTTCGGAGAACGAATCAACCAAATATCGGACCATGTTTTCTTGTAGTATTTAATAATAACTTTTATCTTGCCTATATTGCATTTTAAGTTGATTCAATCATCAACTTCGCGAGGGTACATTATGAAATAGTCTTTATTTGCTAACAAGGAAAGTGAGAATTTTTGTCATTATCATCCATCTCATTAAAAATTTTACCAAAAATATGAACCATACCAATATTTATATTTATAATCCTCAAAGTTATCCGAGAATTCCCATATTATATTATCATTGTTGTCTCATAAAACAACATTGTCAATATCTACTGAAGTTCTTTTGATTCAGAAATTCATTTTACTCTGACAGCTCTAAAGACTATTTTGTGTGTAAAATTAATTTATAAATTCCCTTTTCAATGTAAAAAAATGTTTTGATGTTATCGCAACAAAAAGTGCCGGACAAGCACTTGTTAAAAACTTCTCAATCGTCGGGTAATATTTTAATGTCTATAAAGGAAATAAGTGATAAAAAATCTTTCTGAGAAAATTAAACTCTGAACGTATTTCAATATATTGTTTTGCCGCTTCCAACAGTATCAATAATCGTTAACTGTAAATAATCTTGAAATTCTGTGAATTTTGTACATATTCAAAGTTGTTTACTCTCGTTACTTGTTTTATTTTATTCTTAAGTCTATTTAAAATCATATAACTATATTTTCTACATCTCTATGATTAGCAAACTTGTTAAAAGTGTAAAAATATATATATTAATACCTCCGTGGGAAATACTATCACCATTAATATTAAGAGTATCGAATGGTGTATGCATGTTCAATGTCCATAATTACAATTATACGATCCTATTTTGATGAGTCCATTATTAACTTTAAAAAATGTACGAATCCACTTATGAAATTAAACCAAGTACCCCGGGATAGACAATATGTATTCTACTGTATAGAAGTTCACAATGGATTTTCAAAATGGGAGGGTGAACTCAACTTTGAAGTAACATATTATTGTTTCACGGCTATTACTGTAAATGATTCATTAAGAAATAATAACGGGTTGTGTCAATATGAGCAAGAAAATTCATTTATTTACATATTATATTATTACCTGTACAGACTACATTCCACAGAGAAATTATGATTTGCATTCATCAGAACCCTTTTCAGATGTTACCAGCGTACTATTTCATATTTTTGGCGATAACATCGCTTGATGACCGAATTAGAAATTTTCAAAGCTCAGTCTAGTTGGCCGTCAACATTTACATGATTTATTATTGGGGAGAAATTTGTAATTTAAAAATTATACATATTCTGCAACCCGTGTGAGTGGCCCGGTATGAAATACCGAGGCTCTTGTATATATGTACTGCTGCCAGCTAAATGAATAATATTGTTTCATATTGATCGATCTATAATTAAAAAGGAAGTTATGAAGAAAATGTAAAAGAACAACAATAAAATGAATTGAGTTAATGTTTACACTCTCCAGTTGCCTTAATACACATTAGACTGATTTTATATTGTAATGAATCATTTGATATTAAGACAGTTTCATTATTATTGTAATATTTGATAATTTAATCCAAAGAATATGTACTTATACGCACTTTAGAAGCCATTTTATCCTACTTGACAGGCCGCTCTGTAATTTGTGTCTTATTCATTTTAATTTGTGACGTGAGTATAATGACAAAGTAAAATCTTGGCATGTTTGGATCGGTTAACTAATTTCTGTGCACACAGTCATTCTGGTCTAAGAATAAATTGAATTATGACCGCAAGAAAAATGTACATTTTGGAAATTAATTGACATTCTATTTGCATTTAAAAAGAATTACACATGTATAATTCTTCCTGCTCTTTGAAGTTCCTCTCCACCCCGATGAGAGGTTAGAAATCAAGACTGCTATTTGAAAAATTTAGTGGCAGATGTTCTGAACAAAGACTAAGCTGCAATGGAACCAGTTATACAAGTTCTCTAAACAAGAAATTGTCCTCTTCCTCCACATTTTTCTTAAATCCCATACAGTAGGATTTGTATTAATTTCTCACCTCTCATAACATAGCCAGAGTTGACATACTTGAGTTTTATCTTCTTAATGTAGAGATCAGCGCTTCTTTATCATTTTTCATGCACTTCAATTTATCTTTCTCGACCAGGAGATTTTCAATACTCCACATTTTTGTATGTATCTTTTTAGTGATAGCTTGGTTTAATGTCTTTATTTTTCAACCCCATAAGTAGCAATATGACAATTTAAAATGCATATTCATACACATACATGATAGAAACAATTTTTATACAATCAAAATTGTGTTTATTTTCCTCGCTACTGGATTTAAACAAATAAAATAAATCTTGTTTTATAATCAATTTTCACTTTAAGTATTAAAAATACAAGCAATATTTGAATATGTCCGAGAACACACAGTTACTGTGTAATCATGGACATATTCAAATATTTTAATAAAATACTGGTCAAAATAAAAAAATATATAAAATTGAAAAATATTGATTTTTTCAGGCGTATTCGAGTATGTGTTAAAAAAAATTACAGATAAAGAATATTGCTTTAAATAAAAAAATAAGATTCTCATTGTGACATATGTTGTTTCAGGGAAATGAAATATCAAATTTAGTCCATAGATGGCGATAGTGTAGTGGTACTCGAAGCGAGTTCACGTGTTAACATATATACAACTTTCAAAAATTTGATAGATATGGAAATTGATTAATGGGTGAGAATGGTTAACGTTAAGACAGGTCGTAAGCCCCACACTTCCATATATTTTCATTAAATATATTTTTTTTAAATAGCTTCGTCTCTATGAGATATCTATTATTTATTTAAAAATACTATTTCCGCTTTTACTGTACTATTTGTTATCCTGGAAATAGATCTTTAAAATAATTCCAGTACTCCATAAAAAGGTTTTATTCTTTATTAATATTAATTTCACATAGTAAATCATTCCTCCTTAATGACTGTTAAATTTAGGATAAAATGGCCTCCCGACTTCTCTATGTAATGTTGAAATTATGCTCTTTATCTTCTACTACCCTATGTTATTATAATACATTGTAAGAGGAGATGAAAGGAACAATAAAATAAAAAGTGTTGTTTTATATTAAATGGTTGATTTCACATTTATTTCTACAATCCCCTAATGTCACAATTCTTCATTATCCCTGTTAAACCAATGTCATTTACCTGGCATTTAAATACACAATATAATTTTAAATGAAACAAGATACATTTGAATACACTACAGCAATAACAAAATAAATAAAATTAATCAACAATATTGGCCACATCGCGCACATTTTATTTTGTGACTTGTTGAAGATAATACAATTGTGCAGTTAACCTCGCTGCTTATTTAAATGTAATTATTCTTTCTCGCCGCTGACAATCTCTGCACTTAATAGCTTGCACCATTTTTCAGTTATATCCTTCATGAAGAAAAATGTAACAATAATATCATTTGTAGTGAAAATTCACATTCACTACATTTTTAAACAGACTTCCTTACCGATTAAATATTTTTACAACTAATAATAAATATTATTCAAATACATGAATCACTAAGGAAGTCAAATTTACATTTAATTGACATTTTTTAAATGGTTTCACAGTGAACTTTTTATAAAGGGTAAAAGTGATAAAAAATATTACGCGATTTACTCAGTACAGATGCCAGGATAATTAATATCTGATCATTTGATTACTCATTTTATAAATGGGATATTTTTTAAGGAAAATTGTCATGTTGACGAGCATAATTACTAAAATCTAAGTGTTATTTAGATCGTTACAAACTAAAGTAATATTACATGTCTCCAATAAGTGTGACGTATTGTAAGAATAAAACAATAAAGATTATTTTTCTATGTGCAGTATGCAGTATAGCATGGAAACAAAAATCAGCTGACACCACATATCTATAATAATGAATAAAATATATTATCTCATTGTAGCATTGATTTATTATCAAAATTCATTAAGACACGCCTATTCAATACTACTAGATCCAGGGAGTGAGTTTTGGTCAAGTTTTATCCTATGAAAATAATGCAGATTAAAAATATTTCAAAAAGGCAAGAACTTTTCACATTTATTTTTCAAAATACTTTTTAATACCCTGATCTATCGAGAAAATAACAATTACCATTTTTATAAATGTTTAAAAGGATTTGTCAGTTTTACAAGTGAGTCTAACATTACTAGTTCCCTGTGATATGGTATCAATTTTAGTAATGTATTCTACGGGGTAATTTTTTATTTTACCCGCTCTTATAAAAACAAACATTAGAGACTTTACAAATTTGTGAAGACAGGCATGCTTGAGTGAATGGTTCAATACAAATTAATATTACTGCGTTGGACAATACAGTAATAATGAAAGATTTTTTTTGGACGTAATATTTTTTCCTAGGTTGCACTTCGAACGGGAAAACGTCGCAACATCTCAATAAATAAGACTATGTTTATTAAGAAACTTTTATTTTTATTACAGAACAACAAATTTCATCATATCTAAATGATGTGTGCAAATGTTAAAATTTTTATTACTATTTTCCAACTAGGTTGAAATTCTCAACTATTAAGTCTATATGCGGCTACTCAAATATTATTATCAATATTTAAATTTTATTTTTTAGTTATTATCAATTTTGAACCAACAAACATAGTTTCTCTAAAGATTTGCTAAATTAAGATGATGAATGATTTTTGCCTTTCAAACAGTAAAATGACGTATTATTATAATGGACATGATTCATCGCACAAACAAAACCAATTTTAATATTATTTACATTCATTAGATACCATCCCATGAGATTGTAGAAAAATTAATTGATCTGTATTTTAAAAACTGCAGATTAAAAATTTACTGCCCAAGTTACATGCGTATATTTATTTGTTAATATATAGATATTACTTTTTTTTTTATTGTGAATATGTATAACATTCTTTAAAAAAATCATGTCTTTCGTAAAATTCTTTTTATTTACAGACAAATATTTTCATTTTCGCTTGGTAAATAGTAATAAAAAAATCTCATGTAATTCATTTACAGAATATTCCCACTTGGGATTTTTTTTCAACAAATTATCAACTTTTATTTGAACTTTTTTTCACATTAAATGTAAATGAACTCATTTCAATCTGCATTAGAAAACAATTCTAACAAATATTTAGCTATTCTTTGGACCCTAAATGAAGGAGACAACTTATTAATAATTTTAGTCACCTGCCCATGTCTCCCGCAAAGGAGATCAACAATAGAGTAATATATCATGTTTTTTGTTATTTACAATAAATTATCAACGAGCATACGAAGTATGTAAAGTGCACATAGAATAAATAGCATTCCGTGTAATGACACGAGTGCGTAAAGAAATGGTCACAAAAATGTTTCCATTTATCTAAATTATCTATTTAAAGATGGAAGTGGCGTGTTAGTCTTAATTAGGTAAGTCTAAACATAATCCCTTAACTCTAGGTTTTCATAGTAAAATTTTAGAAATGCCTGTCATTATTATTAATCGGGCTTGAAATATGAAAGCTAGTGTAGATATCATTTACAGAGTTGTAAGATTGTTTTTAGTTTTGAAAGTGTTTGAACTATTTTTATAGTATTACTAGTAATTTTGCATGCCAAAAAATGACTACTCTTTTTTTACTCTTGATAGTGAAATTGGAAATTTGCAACAAATTTGTGCTGCAACATTTTAAGCACATAGAGAAGCTTCAATTATCTAAACATGCTTTTTTAATGATTGAATGAAACCATTTTTGTAGATTCAAAGAAATACATTAAAAAATTAAATGTATTTCTTTTCGAGTAATTGCAAATAGGATTACGCGCGTTTGTTCCTGCCAAACGGCGATACCTTCGAGGTTGCAAGTAATTATTTACTTTGTAATAAAAATAAATTTCTATATATTTGTGCTAATTAATATTTCCCAGACAGAGGAAAATAGGAAATTGAAATGTTACCATTAAATTACACAACTGTGGTATGAAGCATAACTGTGCGGACGATAAACACTGGAACTTAAGTGCTGTCATTATCATTTCCAGGCTCGCGCAACTACAGCCATCAGTTGGTGTCAAAAATGCCGTAGTTCTGAAAGAAATGTTATTCATCATAACATGCGTAAAACGAAATGAATAATCTGATGCAGACGTGAATACCGTCCGCACAGCAATATTTGTAGTACATACTTCAACACATGTCAAATAAAATAAGGTATGTATATTGATATAACAATAATTTATTTAAAATCTACTAATTATCTTACAAATTATCATTACCTATTCATAATGAACAATGTTTATATTCCAAAACATATCCTGCGTGGAACGTTTCCAAACAGAATCTTACAGCAGCATGAAAAGAAAGCTCCAAACGTAACATTTAACATTTCTAAATATTACACTTTAATTGAGGAACAACAAATATAATAATATATAAGTGATAAACGAATAAAACACACCGAATAGGTAAAACAAATCAGACTTTTCAATATACATACGTTTAAAGCAAATTTGGTCATCTAAAAATAAATATTTATTACATGTCATCATTTTATTTTTGAAAATATAGGTACGAGTTGTGATTTCCAAAATATTTAGACATGTTGAGTTCCAATTACAATAAATTCTTCTCTCTCTCGAGCCCGAGACTAAAATCAACTGTAATAATGGCACCGATAGTATACAATGTGTTGTAAATATATCCCATACATGGATTCTGATAGATATTTAATACATATTATAATACAACCAAGTAAGGCACCGACAAAGAACTTCACAAAGAAACCTATTTTTGCTGCCAGTTAGATACTAGATTTTTAAATAAAATAGACACTAAAGAGAATGAAAAGACTATAAAGAGTTAAAAATCTTATACATATATACAAAACAGACATTCCAAAATTATATTTTCAACATGAAATATAAAATGAATTGTTATTAGATTGAGGGGTACAAATTTCAAATAATTATTATTTCATAAAAAAAAACTTTCAGATTATTAAAATTAACTTCCAAAAAAATATTGAAGGTATAAACAACGAAGAATAACTAAAATTATGTTAATTTAATTTATTTTAGTTACGTACTTGTAAGTATCATGTTAGAAAAAAACTTTACCCTTTCAATTTACGTATTCATATAAATTACTTATGTTTATAATAATAATAAGTAGAGTGGTTAGTAAAAGTGTCAACGCGACTAGCACTGATGCACTCGTAGCAGTAGAATAGGCGGTCTAGCCGCACGTAGAGTACTTAGAGTACGTAGTACGTAGACTCTTAAGGAATTGGGAAATTGCGGTAATTGGCATCTTTGTCACATTATTTATTTTTGAGTAAAATAAATACATAGGTGATGCAAATTATATAATTATCTGTGATCAATAATTTAAACACACATTTTTTTATACGACACATATTCTCGTGTATAAAGAAAAGGGTGATTATGACAATTATTATTCACCACAATAAATAAAATTACGCCAAATTACTTGAAATTCTACCCCTCTGACATAATTAAATAAACATTCTATAAAATCTTACTAACCCTCTCGGTATCACTTAACAGTGTGTCGGTCTTTGGTTTCTGGAACAAAAATATCAATTAGTAATCATAGTATAACTAAATGTTTCAAATAAACTATTTCATTCTTTACATATCACTTTCTAAATTATAATGTCATATTTATATGACTTCCATGCCGTATCAGTGGTTCTTAATCATTTCTTTACTACAGATTTCCTTTAAATATCCTTGGTTATTGCAGACCCCTAAGATTTGAAACCATATAATCTGTCAAATATTTATTTAGAGTTGCTCATCTGGTGAGAAATGAATAAATCTTTATTTAATATTTTAATTGGAGTGATTCTATTCAAATAAATAAAATACCACTGAACCCTGAGCTAACATTAAATGTTAATGAGAAGGCTGGTGCTACATTTCACTTACAAGTCTTGTTATATCAGACTTAATAGCTACTAAGTTGTATTCAGAGTTCTGACTACACTTTTCAAACTTCCTGTGAGAACATTACGGACCCAAAATCGCTGCTATATACGTAGAAAACTGTACACAATTCTAAATGTAAAATTGTAATGAAATACAATTTCCCAATTTTACGTTTTTTAAACCAAACTAAATAATCAATTACAATTCATGTAAATAATTTTATTCAAAAGGTTAACGTTGAATTGAACAGGCATCTAAGAACACTAAAACAATGGCAGTTGTCTTTATGTACTCCATGGGAGTATCCGGTTGTGTTTAAATATGATTGATAAAATAATCTATGTGTTTATTTCTATTTGTTTTATTTTTTTTGTCCAATATGAGCAGTAGATGAACCCAAATGCCTCATTAAACAGATAGTATCCATAGTTTAGATTTATTACAACTTCAAAAATGTATATTTCTCGAGAAAGTATAATCAGATATGATCAAAAAACGTAATATTGCAACAATCAACTCGAAACCGACGTCGTTTCCCACATCCCAAAATTCTAATGGCTACATTTTACATATCTTTAAAGTTTAAGAGTTTTAAATTTAGACATAACTCTCCAACTGTGTGCCCGCAACGAATAATGCAGTTTTTTGGACACATTTCACAATTGAGTGAAAGCCTAGAAGGGCTTATTGTATTTGGAAGAACCCCAGGATCTAGATCCAAGCTGGACCAACTGAAGATGAATCATCTCTGCATGATCAGATCTAGGTTACTGAGGACAGATCTAGACGGGGGCAGATTTACTTACATTTCAAACAACTTTTTTATATTATTAAGGAGAATACATTCTCATTGTGAAGTTCTAATTATTCAGAACTTAGATCTGTGATGTTTTTAATACAAATTAAATGTATTAATTAGAAAGATATACATATAAAATCCATTTTATCAAAAAATATTGTGTTTGCTACCGGGATTCGAACCTGGATCTCTTCTAATCCGGGGAACGTGCATTGAACGATTATGCTATAGTACCACAGTGCATTGACGACAAATTTTTGAATTTATATGTTACACTTTTCAAAACATCACAGACCTATGTTCTGAATAATTACAACTTCACAATAAGAATGTGTTCTCCTTAATAATATATAAGCTGGATCAATGTGTCCAAAAATTTAATTTAATTGTTAATTCTGGCGTCTCCTATCGGATTACTCAAAAGTATTTGAGATTCCGTAAAAATGAAGAAGATGTCTTTCAAATAATGGAACGATAGATGTATTAATTTGAAAAGTGTAACATATAGGTTCGAAAATTTGTCATCAATGCACTGTGGTGCTATAGCATAATCGGTTAATTCATGTTCCCTGGATTGGAAGAGATCCAGGTTCCAATCCCAGTAGCAACAACAATATTTTTTGATAAAATTAGTCTTATATGTATATCTTCCTAATTAATACATTTAATTTGTATTAAAAACTTGCTTATAAAACTGGTTCACTAAAAGGCTCAGTATTATATATGAAAAATTATATCATGTCACCTTTTTTTCCATCTGCTTTATTGTCCCACCCATCTTTTTAATGAGGTTTTCTATCATGTAGGCATCTACCAGTCCGATGAATTTGTCCACCACGAGACCGTCCCTGACGGCAATGACGGCTGGCACAGCCTTCACCTCAAACGTGACCACGAGCTCTGCATGATCCTCGACATCAACAATAGCAAGATCCAAATTTTCCAATGGTCCAATCAGCTCTTTAAGCTTCGGCGTGAGGATCTGGCATGGTTCACACCACTCTGCGTGAAAGTTGACTATCACAGGTCGATCACTGTTCATCACCTTTAATATATAAAAAAATTTGGATGTCATTAAAATATTTATTTATGGTGAATTCTAAATGACACAATATGAAATAGAATTTGTGATTTGTACTAATTTACTTTTTGATCTGTTAATATAAAAATAATAATTTTAAATATAATTAATAAGCCTCGATGACAATTCTGTGATTTAAATAAATAAATCATACATTTTAGTAACAGGTACACTTTTATTTGATTACAGTTAAAACTGTTTGATAACAATGAAGTTATATTATTTTATGGAAGCTCATGACTTTTAATAGTAATTATTATTGATATTTTGTTTTGATAGGAAATCAGCGCAAACTATTTATTGACTCAACACTAATGAACATCATTATTCATATCAGAAAATTTCTACAAAATGTAATATTAGCTAATCCTTGTACATATCATTGTCATTTTAAAACAACAATAATTAGTTTATATTAGTTGTGTATGCAAGACCTGATCCTATCATATAAAAAATTACAATGTGTATTTAACTTACAAAATAATACATGATTTGTTTGTATGATTTAAACGTTCTAAAAAATACATAAAACATAATTATTATAAGATTATTGGAAGATTAATAAATCTACAGTGAAGGCGGCATTGATTCATTTTTCCATTGGATTTGTGAAAATATCTTTAAATAAATATATATATTATTAGGAAAACACATTCTTATTGTGAAGTTATAATTATTCAGAACATAGGTCTGTGATATTTTAAATACTAATTAAATGTATTAATTAGAAAGATATATGTACATGTAAAATCAATTTTATCAAAAAATATTGTTGTTGCGAAGGTGCATTATTTAACTATGCTACGGCGACACTATTTTTGAACCTATATGTTACGCTTATTCATTTTAATACATCTATATCACAGACCTATGTTCTTAATAATTACAACTTCACAATAAGAATGTGTTCCCTTAATAATATATAAGTTGTATCAATGTGTCCAAAAATTTAATAAAAATTCATTCTGGAGTCTGCTATTGGTTTATTCAAAAGTATTTAGGATTAAGTAAAAACAAAGTAGATAGCTTTCAAATAATGGAACGATAAATGTATTCATTTGAAAAATATAGGTTCGAAAATTTGTCATCAAAAATAGTGTCACTGTAGCATAGTTGGATAATGCACCTTCCCCAGTTTGGAAAGAGATCCAGGTTCGAATCCCGGTGGCGCAATTACAGAGTAAAGAATGAAGAAATAAGGAAAGAATGTAAACCTGATGTTAGTAGTGAGTAATATTAAGAAAGGATTACTTAGGTGGTTTGGTCATATGGAACGGATGAATGAAGAGAGAATGGTAAGAAAGATATATGACGCAAGTGTTGATGACACCAGAAATAGAGGACGTCCGCGGAAGACTTGGCACGACCAGGTAAACCAGATAATGGAGGATGGTTCTGTTAGAAGCCTCAACAATCGGCGAGCTTGTATGAGAAGATGTATGAATGTGGATGAGGCGAGAATTGTGTGTCAGGACAGAAGAGTGTGGCGCTGTATCCTCTCTGCCTAACCCCGCGGAAAACGGCGTGATGGTAAGTAAGTAAGTAACTAGAAAGATATACAGAAAAAATATTATATAAAAAAATATATGGAAAAAATTAATTAAATAAATAGATTTTTTCTGTATATCTTTCTAGTTGATACATTTAATTTGTATTAAAATACCGCAGAACTATGTTCTGAAAAAATTGCAAGTCCACAATAATAATGTGTTCTTAAAAATATAAATTTAGTAACATGAATATTTCTTCAAAATTTCACTTAATAATATTGGTTCTCTACGAGGTAGTTTTGGCTACTGACCAAAATAAATAAGCATAATATTGTGGATGGATTATCATAAACATGTATGTACTATTAATACCTCTACCAAGGTCAGTCAGATGTGTACATTGCTCCAGCAGAACTTGAGTATGTACCCAACATAAAAAATCGGTAAATGACTTATTATAGTGTAGGTACATAGGTATATTTGTTATGTTTAATGACTCATTGTATAATTGCATTAAATATATTATTTTTATTTTCCATAAATGATTGACTATAATTTGTAGTTTTTAAATCACAACCATGCTAGAGTTGTTTGTTGTTGACCTCAATTTGTATCGATAATGACCTTAATATCAATACACCTACCTACAGAAAGGAAAAGTGATCATGTGCCACTTATATAATTTAGACTTGTTAATTTGCTTACTCGCAAAAATGTTGATTCATTTAAAAAGATAATGATTACATTTTTGATAAAAATCATATTATACATATAAAAGTCTCAATGTTGCAAACTTTTTTAAAATCAATCACTGTCGCAAAAATGCCTGTTATCTCATTTATTCTACGTTTGTCAAATTTATACAAATAATAAGAAATAAAAAAATTCAAAAAAATATTATTATTTATGTTTGAGACAGTACGTATATTTTTCTTGTTCTTTAAATGCGCAGAAAAGAACTTAAGTAAAAGAAGAAAAGAAAAATGTGCCAGACTTGTTTGGACATTGGTTGTAAAAGTCATGGATTCAATTTAATGCCAAATTAATACAACTTTGGAATTGGATAATGTTTTATTTGTCACATCTTTATTAACTCATGATCACTAGCAAGAAATTTGCAGATATAACAAGCCTGGCTCTTGCAACCGTCAGTGATAAAAAACAGAAATGTTTAACCTAACAAACTTTATATAAAGATGAACATATTGGCCATTACGACTGCCAAAATCTTTAAAAAAAATTGGGACTGAGGCCAAATATGATGCAGTTACTCAAATAATATACATCAAGCAATATTTAAGACACTACTTACTCATCTTTTTGTATTTTTTATGAAAAAAAAATGCATTTTTGTTATTTATTTATTTCAGAAGACATCTGTTAGTCTTTTTAAAAACACAAACTAATTACATACACCTTTGTACTGCTATAACACTGATAAACCTAATAAAATTTATGATAATTAAAACAAGGTCAGGAATTTTTTTTAAAACGGTGACCATTAAATTTTGTCAGTGTGCCAAAAAATACCCTAACAATAAACAATTATAACAATTAAAGAATATGTATATTCAATGCGAACATAAAACAGAAAACTAAAGCAATTAAAATATTCAATAAGAGTATTTTTTTTTTACTTAGAGATGCATACACGGAATATGTATCACATCAATATTTTTACTATAAATTAATCAACTAGTAAGATATACAGAAAAAAATATTTAATTGCTACCGTGATAATTTAATAATTATATAATTTGTATTAAATACCACAGAACTATGTTCTGAAAATGCAACTTCAGAACAAAAATGTGTTGTCCTTAATATTCTTATTATTTTCAAACAAAACAAACATTGAATTCAAATTGTTAAATTTGTACTAAATTATTTGATGATTTTAAAATAGTTCATATTGGTATAAATAGCAGATTTTAATGAATAAATTAGACTTACTCACACACATATTTTATACCTAAAACAATAATTTGTTACTAAATAATATTTTTATTAATACTAATAAGAATGTGTTCTCCTTAATAATATAAGTTGTATCAATGTGTCCAAAATTTAATAAAAATAAATTGATAATTCTGGCATCTGCAGTCAGTTTACTCAAAGGTATTTGTGATTCTGTAAAAATAATGTAGATGGCTTTCAAAAATAATGAAACGACAGATGTATTAATTTAAAAAAGTGTAACATATAGGTTTGAAAATTTGTCATGAAAAATACTGGCGTTATAACACAATTGGTAGCGTACTTCCCCGGATTGGAAATAGAGATCCAGGTTCGTATCCCGGTAACGCAAAAACAATATTTTTTGACAAAATTGATTTTATATGTATATATTTATAATTAATACATTAAATTAGTATTTAATACTATAATTGTGTATTTCAGCTTTAGTAAGCCATCTCGCGGCCACAATTGGATGTGAGATCTGTTGCTTTATTATTTTTTAGAGAAAAATTTTCATAAATATATTTTCATGCATATTAGCGATAATACAAATTAATTATATATTTAATTCAATTTGGATATCACATCAAGACAATTGTTAGACAATCGGGAATGAGAAACATAGTACATAAGTAGTTTCAAATTATGTATTGAGCTAAACGAAGTAGGGTCATTGTTTGAGGTATTATTCTTTAAATGTTACAGGCAGCGAAACAGAACACCACAAGGTCGGTGTATAATAAAAATGATAGTCAATTAATTTGCCCAAATTGAACTTTAGCTAGTGGGCTAGGATCCATTGTCATTGGTAAGATATCAATAGAACTTTGAACAATAATAATCTAATATGAATCACGCAAAATTATTAAAGCAATAGACCAATTGTGGTTACATTTTTCACAACAAAATAATTACAATGTAATTGTTTCTTTCGCATAAACATAATCATCTATTTAATAAAGCGCCACCGCGCCGTTTCCTCGCAGGGATAGGCAGAGAGGATAGAGCGCACACTCCTTTGTCCTGACACACAATTCTCGCCTCATCCACATTCATACATCTTCTCATACAAGCTCGCCGATTGTTGAGACTTCTAACAGAACCATACTCCATTATCTGGTTGTGCCAAGTCTTCTGCAAACATCCTCTATTCCTGGTGCTATCAACACTTGAATCATATATCTTTCTTACCATTCTCTCCTTATTCATCCGTTCCATACAACCAAACCACCTAAGTGATCCTTTCTTAATCTTACTCACTATATTAATCAGCTTTACATTCTTTCCTTATTTCTTCATTCTTTACTCTGTCATAAATAAATTTGCCACATATACGCCTAAGTGATCCCATTTCCACTTCATTCAGTCTACTTTTGTTCCTCTTCTGCCAGCTCCAGGCCTCACTTCACTGATATAATTGCATTCAAAGCGCCATTCACTTGATTCCCTGCAGTCACCCTCCTTTCGATATCATTCTCAGCCTTTCCGTTTCTATCAAACATACTTTCTAAATACACAAACTCATCAACTTGTTCCAAACATTCATTACCTACAAGTATTTTACACTGTGTGTTGCTTTCTTCCTTCTCGAATACTATCACTTTCGACTTGTTGACATTCATAATAAGGTCGCATTCCTTGCATACATCGTACATTCTACTCACCAAACTCTAGTTCTTGTTCATTAACACATTGCAAATACAAATAATAGTAGGTAAACTACTATATGTAGGTATCCATATAGTAGTTTATAAGTAGTCATCCATGCAGACTGACTTTACATTTAAGATCGCAGAATTATGGAAACAAAAATAAAAGATCTACCTATGAATATGAATATGTTTTGATGATGAAGCTGTAGCACAAATGGGCATGCGATGATGTCCGGGCGACTATTGAAAACGGTGAACGAATAAAATACGAAAAATCTTCTAAAAAATAAAAATTTTATTTTAAAATTGTCATGTTTGGAGTTTAACATTTAGAATTTTATTAAAGTGAGCAAAAAATAATCAAGAAGATGGATAAAAAAAAAATATTTTCATGTGTATAGTTTTGTGATCTTAAATATAAAGTCAGTTGTGTATGGATGTAATGTACAAATAGCCTGCACCTATTATTATTCATATTTACAATGTGCAGTGATTTTTTATTTTTAATAATAATACTGGATAATTTATGTATCATCACTTTCCTAAAAATTTCACCTCTCAGGCGCTTTCCACAAATACAAAAATCCTTTACTAGTATTTAAAAAATTTAAAAATTATGCAATCTTATGGATATGATTTTCCGAAAATGTGCATTTATAATAATTTTTTTTAAATAAAGTCTCCGATACACTGTTCCTTATTACGGAGGGCCAAGAATTTTACACTTTTGGGCCAGCCACCATAAATACCTGTTCACTGAATTTAATTTTCTGGCAATGACTGATCACTTCTACAACCCTTCTTGCAGCAAATAGAAGTTGACCTAACCATTTTACCGTTCCAGTTGTCTGGGATGCAGAGCTCTTGAAGATACAGAAGCGTCATTTTATGTGTCACCTTATACATCAACTGATGCAATTTAAATTCTGCTCTTGCAAAAAAATTCACTTTAATTCAACGTGCTTGTGGTCTAGTATGTTTTTGGCTTTTCACTCCCGTTCAGAATCTTCTGTAATCCCATTCCAGGCCCATCCCATTAGCCCCAGAAAACTGTACACACAAGATTGTGGTTACGATACTCGCCTAGTGATCGAGGCCATCAAGTCCTATTTTCACAACACAAGCGTTTTAGCTTATTTTGAAAATAGAAACAATATTAATGTGACACGTATTGACAAAAAAAAAAATTCACGCAAAAAGGCCATCGTATGCGAGAATTTTAACGTTCCGTATATTATCCATGCTGCTGTATTCAGGATAGATTGTAATGAATTGCAATATTTATCCTCCATTTAAACATGCGTACCAAAATAAATTTTAAAGCATGAAGTTGCTTTAAAATTAGAGTTATATAATAAATTGTAAAATGTCATATAACTCAACACTGAGACTGAGAAGGGTTTCAGTACATTCATTACACAATAGCAGAGTGATAAATCTGGACATAACCAGATATTAGTAATGCGCACACGACGGATAATCAATTTGGTAATAATTGTTTGCCTAAATTTGGAGTGGTGTAGTACTTTTATTTATTTACTTTTATACAAACCAATCACAAAAATGTACTATTATTGACTTTGGAATGTATCAATTAAATATCTGATAAATATTACACGACATTCCACGGTGACCAAGTTTACAAAATTATCTGTTAGCTTACATACATATTAGTGATAATTAATGGTTGTGTTGAAATGCACTAAACATGTATCACATTGTTTCCTGTAGGTAGATACATACATAAAACAGACGGAGATAATGTTGTCTACTTTGGGAATGAATTCGGAAAATGAGTCATAATAACTAAAAATTGTACAAACAATCTCAATGTGTGTGTAATATAAAATACATACATACACTCGGGTCTCTTTTAATGCGGTTCAAGAAGCATTTTTTTTTTAAATAACTATTTTAGACCAATTTGACATGTTGAAATGGTCAAAAATTTGGAGAATTTTGTCTGTATATGCAAACACAGTCTGCGCCAGTTGATTACTTGAGGATAATGTCATGAATGACAATGATATCATTGGTATAACTCTTGATACCGTCGAAGAAAAAAAAACGAAAATAAATCTGAAGAAAATGAAAATGTCAGATGACTTTTGGAACATCTGTGAAAAGTTTGCCATATTTAACCATCGATTCTTATTTTTACTATCGTATATCGCAGAATAAAATGAGTTTACTACTTGATGTACTTTCAAGAAGTCAATTTTTTTACCAACGACCAAACAACCCGCTTTCGCAAAAAAGTTACCACTGATCACACAATGTCTTGGATAGTCAATCTTGGCATGTTTTTGATTTTTAACATAATAGTTTTATCATAAATTATTTTGCATACATTATTTTTATAAATTCAACAAGAAGCAAACCAAACCAAAACAAAAGTATGTACATATATTTGAATAATAAAAAATGAGGGTGGCATTATTTTTGATAAGGATTTGTGGTGAATAGCTTTCTGAGAATGTAATATTAGGACTGTCAGTCAACGTTCATCATTATATTCATTAATCTGCATTTTTATTTATGGATATTGTAAACAGGGATTGGATAATGAATGCCATAAAAAAACTAATTACATTAAAACTACTTATAAGAAAAGTTTCCAAGAAATTTTAATGGTGATAATTACCGCATCTACTCGAGTATAAGTCGAAGTTAATTGAAGGGTTTGCTAGATAAAGATATCATATGACATTTTTTTATTGTCACAGAATAAGAAAATATAAAGTGGATTAAAAATTATGTATGTAACAGACATGAGTAATTTCTTTAGTAGATAAAAAAAAAAAAAAATTCTAGAAGAATAACTTAAACTTCAATTTACTACAACCTTCGTATTTGTAATATAAAAATGCCTATAATTTTTTAAGGGTTTCAAAGTATCAGAAATTGACAGCGCGAGTTTAAGTCAAAGCTAAAATAAATAAAACAGGTAAATACTTTTTTGAAAATGATATTTAAATAATGATACGATTCCACAGCGAGATCGTTTTGTTTTTGACATTTCCGATAATGACAGCTTCATCTTTCGCCAGTCATGAAAAAAAAATTGTTGACATTGAACTCCCGCATTAGAATTTCTGTGAATCTCTGCATATTCCACTATTTTTAAATTGGATTTAAATTTGGCTTTGTAAGATATTTGTTTAATTTTTAGTTCACCCATTATGGTATTAAAATATTATTTTAATAAAATTTTGGTAAATCATGAAAAGATAATTTTGCAGCTCTACTATGTCAAATATATATATGTGTGTGTGTGGTTCGTTCATCCTATTAACCTTCACATAAAAAATACACAATAACATATCAATTAGGGTGGAAGATGAAAATGGAGGCCATCGTCTGTCATTTCATCATTATCCACGTCAATAAACATGTCACTCATCCGTTTAACAGGTTGTTCACCTTGTTGGTACGGTTTATTATTTTCAAATCAACATTTAAAATAATATGAATGCATTTTGGGTAAAGGTGTCTTAAGAGTATGCACACGTGATTTTACGCAGTTGATAGCACTGAACCTAAAATTTTAACGCACTTTCCACAGCAGTTCATCGATAACTTGAAGCGGCACTACTTAAATTTTGTAATTTTGTATTTGAAATATTGGTAAAATAGTATTTTAAATATGAATTAAATGTATTAATTAGAAAGATATACATATAAAATCAATTTTATAGAAAAATATTGTTGCGCCACCGGGATTCAAACCTGGATCTCTTTCCAAACCGGGGGAGGTGCATTATTCAACTATGCTACAGCAACATTATTTTTAATGACAAATTTTCAAACCTATATGTTACCTTTTTCATATTAATACATTCATCATTCCATTATTTGAAAGAGCCATCTGCCTTATTGTTACGGAATCTCAAATATCTTTGAGTAATCCGATAGCAGATGCCAGAATTATCAATTCATTTTTATTAAATTTTGGACACATTGATACAACTTATATATTATTAGGAGAACACATTCTTATTGTGAAGTTGTAATTATTCAGAACATAGGTCTGTGTTATTTTAAATATCTTTCTAATTAAAACATTTAATTCATATTTAAAATATCACAGACTGTCTGTTCTGAATAATTACAACTTCACAATAAGAATTTGTTCTCCTAATAATATAGTATTTTTTTCATCCTAGCAAAATATTCAATTCACCTTCCATAGTGCTTATAACCAAAATATTTAATATTATGACAACATTTTGTTTTAGAACTTAATATTTGTTTGAAATGTCAGCAATGAAAAATGTGTTCTTGCAACATGGCGGGTAAGAGAGAAGATATTAATATTCATATTGTTCACTGTTCCACATGCCAATGTCCTGACAAAAGTTGTGGATTCAATAGCATTCCCCCACAAATCCCAGCAAAATTTCACAACATTGGTGTAATTCCCTAAAAGTGCGACGAAGTTACATATCCTTTACCAATGGTTGGTACAGAAGGAAAAAACAAAACAGAAAATCGCCAAAATCTGATATTTTAACATCCACTCAAACAAAAAATATTGTAAAGTAAAAAAAAAATAATCAGAAGAAAAAGCTAAAGAGTGTACAAAAATATTAAGACAAAAAAATTGTACAAAACCAATTCACCTCAAAAAGTCCGTTGATAAAACAAAACGATGGAATGTCAACCTGAAACCTTTCACTCCTGACTAATGGTAAAAAAAATTATTTGGACGGGTTATGGAGACAAAATTGTGGAGGTTTATTGCTTCCAATCATCATTACCGCCAACGCCCCTGAACGCACCTCACATTTACCAGTGTGTAAACCAGTGCTCCTGACAACTACAAAAACACACCCGGTACCGGCGCAATAATCATGTGCCAATAACAATAACCATGCACCTGCAACCAAGGAAGGCCCACTCGTGAGCTTCACTCTACTCGCCGTCATCTTCCCGACAACAAGTTCTGAGAACCGCTCCCGTTAACTACTCGCGCGTAACTTTATTGTACAGTCTAATTTCTCCGCAACTCTGTGTAACTGAGCTCAATAAACTTACGTCAACTGTAAATAGCGTCTTGCTTCATAACTTGCACCGGCCACATTTTGACATATACATGAAGATGATTGAGTACAGCGTAGAATATGCTTCAATTGGTTCATTTAAAAAAAATAATTTATAAATGCAATCTGCCATTTTTTCTGATAAATTACAAAAGAAATTTGATTTCACTGCACAAACCATGAGATAACATGTGGAAAATCATCTATTCTATGATACCTGATAAATAAATAAGATAATTACCTTATCGACGAAATCATCATTATTTCTGACGTAAATAATTTCATTACGCGGTAGGGTCGTAGATATCTCCTTGGCACGCTGACTCAAGTTGATTATTTTACGCAAGGGTGAACGCAGTCCCCTTGAAAGTGTACCAGACATCTTGGTCCTGAAAATAAAAGAATTTTAATGATACAGTACCATTTAACCTGATTCTGATCTCTCGCCTCTGGTAAAATAATAGTGAGAAACTGGTGCTAAAATTCAATGAAAAAGTATTCTAATTTTTAAATACCATTATGGTGTCAAAATAAAAACTTGATCCGGAAGCTAGCTTCATTGGATTGTACAATTTACACAGGTCCTATAGGTTATAGGTTTCAGGTTTATGTAAAAATATAATCGTACTTTTTTTTGTAAAAATCATTAATATGAATTGATTGCAAAATACATACATATTTTTTTAACAGAAATAATATATTGGTCATCGTTAGACTATAATTTTTGAACCTCGTATACTATTACGAAGTCAAATTTTTTTCATTGAAATTTTAACGAATGTCTCTGAAACATCAAAATTGATAGAAAAAAAAACTGAGTATTGTGTATTTCAACACATAATTTAATTCAAATTAAATTATATATACATGAAAATCTACGGGAAAAATAAATAAATAAACAATTAAATTATGTTGCGGATAGTTATTTAGCAATTATTCGACAGAATTAGTGAACCAAATATTAAAGATAATAATAGAATTTTTCATAAATGATTGGTTGTCAATATTTATAATTTTATGAAAATCATAGTATATTCGTTGGCTCCAATATGAGAAATTTATAGATACATTTTCTAAGACCATGTCTTAAATACGTTATATATGTTAAAACTCTTAAAAATATATATATATATGTAACGGTTAAAGTAATAAATATGGTTATTATTAATAATAATCGGTAATTATTTATAATAATTGTGTAATTTAGACAATGTGATAAACATTGCATTATTATTTAATAACCCATTATTATTAATAATTTCTCATTGGGCCTGGTTAACAATAAAATATATTTTATGTGTTATTTATTTCAATATACTTTTGTATGATTTATCAATAAAATATGAATTCTTACTAAAATATAACAAACATTTCGAAATCTCTAGAAATTATGAATTTTTTTTTTGTATTTTAAAACAGATCCTTACAAGAGCATCTCCCTACCCCCTCATGAGTCTCAAACACAATATAACCTATCTACATAATAAAATTAAATGAAAAATAGAAAAGAATTAGTTACACACGGAAAGACATTAAATACCAAATCACCAAATTTATTTTTTAATATTGAAGATTTGAAATAATTTGCCTTATTAACTCATACGTTGTTAGTAATGGACAACCTTATAAAAGTATTATGTATTATGTACCTACCCACTTTGTGCGAGTGATATTGATTATTGCTGTGCCAAATTAATTATTGTAGGTAATAACCAAATATCGATATTAAGTATAAATAAACATTACTTAATGATTTATTATTTAACTTGACTATCTGGATAATAGAATAAAAATTCTTCCAAAAAATGTTGAATTAATTAAATTTACCATCGAAAGGTGTGGATTATTAATAACAACCTGTTAATGTAATTAAGAAGGTAATTTTATCAATTTAACCTCATTATTTGGTTATTATTAATACTAGCTAATTAATCACTTTAAGCGTATCATATGCATATATTGTCACAACTTCTTCACTTTGGTAAAGAAAATGGAAGACAATCAGAATACGGACATTTTAAAATTATGTTTGTGTTATAAAACAACTAATGGCGTGTTAGAATATGATAAAAAGTATGATTCCTATATTATTATTTGTACTATAACCTAAAATATTTATTCATTTATTAGTTTACGCCATTATGGGCTTTAAAACATTGGTTAGGTATAAAAAAACATGAGCAGCTAGCTAGCTACATATATAAAAATTGAAGTATACATATATTGGTAGAGTATACAGCTTTAAAAAAAAAGAAATTAACAAATAAGCAAAACAGACTTAAAAATTTAAGGTTCAAGACAGAAAATCAACTGTATCTTTGACTCAGAACAGCATCAAAAACATCACTCTTATATTTAAACATTGAATATCGGAATATATCTACAAGACCAAAATCGTTCCCAAGCCTGTGAAGTCTTTGTATGGGTGCATTTCTATAAAAATTAGTAAATTAGTGCATTCACATGGAACAGCACCGACGACCTGGTACTCCGCGCAGGAACGTGGTATACAATCAGTTCAGTTAAATTAGGGGTGTCCAGTATGCCATTTACTATTTTAATTAAAAATAATTAAAATTCTTTTACATGACTAGTTGATATATAATGTGGAAGAATAATCAGACCAGCAATTTGACTTCAATTAACACAATCAAATCACGCTCAGGCTACACAGACTAACCTTAAATATGTATATAATAATAAATAAATATATTTCCGTACACGGAATACTATTTTCAAACTAAGTTAAACACTTATGTTATGCAAGTAAGAATAGCTTGCTGGTTTCCTGGAACGCTCGAACTCCTGACCGCTAGATAAAAATTTTCATTTTGGTCAATTTGGGGTCCAATATATTAATAAAAAATAAACAAAATGTTAGTAATTCCAACGTGACACTAGTAACCAACTATAAAAAATACCGGAAAAGTCCAATGCCTATACGTAACATATATTGAATTCTACCATTCTCCTTTTGTTAGTTTCAGATTTAATAAATCAACATTGGTACCAAAATTCTATACCTATATAATTTTCTTATGTCCATCTAAGTCGCTTAGCAGCATAAAACAAACAAGATCTACTCTCAGATGTAACTCGTGAAAGTGTGCAGTTATTATATCAAAGTAAATTATTTTGCTATTGTACTATATTATAATAAAAGCCCTGATGATATGAGGAACCCAAAAATATTCAAATAGATATTTCAGAGAGTAATTATTAAACCCAAATATATTTTAACATGAAAATATCATTTAAAAATCGAGCAATAGAGGATGTAGTGTGTCCTGCAAGATTAATGGAATTTGGAATATTTTTCCAAGATGCACATAACATGCTAAATAAACGACCAGCTGAAAAATCAATATTTTAATAATTAATACAATAAAACATGTATTTTGATTAAATTAATATGTTGTGTCTGTCATTGGGTTTAGATGTTAAGAAATTAAAAAATATTCACATAATAATCTATGCCACCAAAACGGGTAACAATAAAATAGGATATTCTAAAAATGATTAATAGTAACAAAACAATACACCGAAAATAAACTGAGCCGTTTTAAATTGAAAAATATACAAACACTGATCATTTAAGGAAGGGGAGAGACTCAATAAATGATAAAAAAATAAAGATTTTAAAATATTTAGACCACATTTTTAAAAAAATTAGAGAACAGTGTTGCCATAGCTTGTGTATTTTAGGTGCATTATGCAAATCAGAAAACACATCCCACCTACCTCAAAACAGATACAATTTTATTGAATCCAATGTCGTAGCTTTTTAGTTTCAACCGGTGTCATGCAGTGATAAACGATAAAGGCGCCAAAACCACCCAACAGACAAATGAGAATGAATACTAACAAACAATATCTCAACACAAATAGTGGATCATACACCTCCTCAGAATTAGAAGAATGAATGTCAAATTCCCGGGGAATTAGTATTAGTGTTAAAGTTATTAATAATGAGATAATAAATGCAATTGCACCAATAAGCTGTCCAGTGCGAACAGATATTATGCACAAGACCAAAGTTATCAACCAAATGGTTGATAATATATAAACTCCCGAACCAACTGACTGAATTTCTGAAGACATAACCCTACAAATTTAAATTCACTTTATTTGGTGAAAGTTCTTAATTACACTATAATCATGTTAAAAACATGAAACCAATGTTAGAGCATTACATGATTGACAATATCCTATTATAATCCACTGTATCCACGTATGCTGCAAGTCCAATCGCAAAAATTAAGACACTTTCCAAATCAGAATACATGCATTCGTTAAAAATCCTTGGTTTTATTTTTACGCAACAACATAAAACGATTCACGATATTTTAATTCTTTGAAACACAGTTGTCAATATACTAACCTAACCTAAAAGATGCACTTATTTTTGGCCTATTGATAACAAATGTAAGTAAACATAAATTGGAACAGTTATTATGTGGGATGGCCAACTTTTAAATAAAATTAACATCAATGGAAACACCCCATGAACGAGTCAAGCACTAAATAAAACGATTTAAACTGAGAGGCGCTCCGGACCTTCAATCACAGCGAATAGATCATTTGTGACGCTACCAACATAATGTATTTTAATAAAGTGACGTCATTATTTGAGGTATTTCACCAGTTCTAAGCGCGATGCGTAATTATATATTTTTTATAATGTTTTTTTGGTGGGACTTTAGTACAGTGCGTGACAATAAAACAATTCAGTGTTTTTTTCACTGATGTTGGCCGATCCATCGGTGTCTTTCGTGTAGCAAAATAAATAGTAAACTAGGATAGATAAAATGTTTTTATAACTGAGACAGAATAAAAGTATTCGGGCACATCATCCTCCTGAGGTAGCTCGTTTACTTATAAATGCATTTTCGGTGTCACGTGTGGACTACTATAATATTATTTATGCTAACTTGCCAATATTTCAGCTGGATAGATTACAATCTATTCTAAATGCGGCAGAAGGGATAATGTATGAAGCTTCTAAATTCATTCCCACAACATCCCTTTTGCGTGAACTACGTTTTAGTAAACAGAAATTTGCGGTGGCAGTGCCAAAAGCGTGGAACTCTTTGCCCTCCGTCATAAGGAACAGTTCATCAGAGACTAAAAACGCACCTTTTACAAAGTAATATAAATAAGTTCAAAAAATTATTTTAAATTTTAAATTCAAAATAAGTGTAAAATTAAACAGTTCATGTGTAAAGCGCCCGTGACGTAAAATTTTTTACGAAAATGCACTATAAAAATTATCTAATGTTATTATTAGTTTTATAGTTTACATATATACCAAAAAATAATGAATTTCTGTTATAACAATACATTGACCATGATCTTTTTAATTTTAATTATACTGATTAGTCCAATGATTATTTAGGAAAAACATAATACCGTCATACACATTAAAATTTTGTTAAAAATATATTTTACCACTGAAATAACTTTCGTAAATTTGTATTTATTGTTGCAAAAACAAGATTATAATCAAGAGAGACAGCTTGGTAAATGTGGAGTTAAGATTATTATAAAAATGTCTTTTCACTAATTTTACCAGAACCGTATTAAAAGATAAAGAAAACGTGAGATTAAAATTTTTTAAGGTATTACTGGCGAATGAACTAAAATACAATACGTAATACTACTATATTTAAAATATTTTTCTCTTATAAATATAAAACACGGATGGCAAGTATTTATAATTCATAAATGCAAAATTGGTTGAACTAATATTTTTTCTTTAGCGGTTCCTCGTTATGAGGATGGCGTTTGATTTAGTTTGGGTTGGCCATGACAGAGATCTGTATGTGGAATTGTTTAATGTATACGTGATATCGCATAGAACTACCAATACGCACTCTTAGAATAATGGAAAATAAAGTCAAATGACAAGAGTGGTCCGAGACGACTGGAGCTCTCCGTTATTTTGTAGCCTTTTCCATATATGCACAGAGCTTTGTACAAACATAAAATAGTTACCTATAAAAATTTAATATTATTTACAAATATCTAAAGAACATTCTTTAAACCGTCCTAACTTTCGCAATGAATTATTTTTACTGAAAACCTCACTATACTAAATTACTACTACCATCCATTTGTATTAAATTAAGGTCCATTGTAAATATCTTTCATTTAATATTGACAGTCAGTGTGATCTTAGAAAAAAAAATGCCACTTTTAGTTAACGAAAATTAATAATAATACTATTCAGGAACAATTTTAAAGAATTAAGAAATAAAGAAAGTGATTATTTTTCTATAATGCATGATGCGTTCACAGAATACGTGTTACATTATTATGTGCACAGAATTCACGTCACATTAATACTTACACAGAATACAAGTTACCATGAGTAGTGATATAGTGGTCAGGGATTTGCGACCCGTTCCAGACTAGCATGTTAGTCCTATTTTCATAGTACAAGCGATTAGCTTAGATTGAAAATAGTGATAATATTGATGTGACACGTATTACATGTACGCATCTCTATTTAAAAAATATATATTTCAAAATAATTGTTAAGCTACCATCTGTGCTGTGAAAAAAGTGAACTAACTCAGTAGTCTCTCGGAACGAGCACGTCAACTTTTAATTCCGTGAATATTTTTTTTATTTCCTTAATTTGGGATCTTGTGTATAAATAATGAGTTTCAATTCAAGCAGAAAAATGCAATTTAGTAACAATTATTACCAACGATTATTTAAATATTTATGTGTGTGACCAAGATCCAAAATATTGTTAGAATTTTGCAGAAATTGTATTTTATAAAAATACAAAATGTTTAGAATTTAAGCCCAACATTGTAATATTATTTTTAACTCTATAAAATATAATGTTACTTAAGTCTCAAAATGCTAGAATTCTTTTACAGGGATTTTTTCTTTTTAATAACACCTAAACGCTTAAAATACTTTAAAATACCTTCAAGAATTGATATCACATTTGTGAAATTGATGTTTTTTTTTACAAAATAAATTTAAAAAACATAAAAACAAAACAAACAAAAACCGGTTATATACGTCTAAAGTATAAGAATCTTAACTACTTTCAGAAATTAGTCTAAACATATATGGCCAGTACTGGAACAATGAAACAACATTTATTCTGACGATAGGTACCTGAAATTCAGTATAAACTTTTTAGCTCTGATACGGTGGTAGCATTGATTCCAGAACAAAGTGGTGAGTTGATGTAGTGGTGTAGCTGTCAATATCGAATTGGTGAGTAGTTTTTTAACGAATTTACCGAAAATACTTGTTTAATATATATAAATCCTATTTGATATTGACGAATATTATGTTATTATTTCGTTTTCCTGATAATTTTTCAACCTGCAGCGAATTTGCGATCTGTCTCTGACATCGCCATTTTATCCGCCTCTGACGACTTAGTTCATATTATTTGGTTTAAATCAATTATATGTAAAATTTCGAAAACCTAACGCACAATAAACTGACGGCCATAAATTTTTCCATTACCAGATCAGTGGAAATGCTGCTCTAATGACACTGCCTTATGGTGACTGTTATTCCTAAAGTTATGGATGACCGCACACCGTAAGTGAAATATAATTCACCTGTATCTAGCGTATTATATTTTGTCAGTGTTGAATGTTTCCTGTCCGAACTGTTTTAATGGAATGCTCTTAGATATGTGCAGTAATAAATCTTGTATTTAGTATTCCGTGAGTTGTCTCAGTTCGTAATGAAGTATTATAGATTCTGCATGGTACCGAGTCATTGTTTTGGTTACAACGGGTTCGATATTAGATAATTTTATACCTTTAATAGTAATAGAACCTATTTAATCAATTCCGATTGTAATTCCAAAATGCTTATCACCTATCATCCACTTTTACAGAATATTAAATTCTGCGTTAAAAATGAATAAATTCTACATTTGCAACCTAACCTAACATTTCAGTTAGTGTTATTTACGCATGTGTCATTTGTTTGTACGTATACTGTAAATTGATTCGCTTCTAGAATGTAATATTTAGAATACAATATGATGTTGAATAATTCGCGAGTGTGTGCCATCGACACTGTTTTCTACAAAGGTGGGTATGAGAAATGACTCATCCGTTCGCCATTTCATATCAATATTTCTCAAAGTTTGATTTTGATGAGAAAAATATTTTAGTAACTGCTTTTGTTTCACGCGTTTGTCTGACAACCGATTAACGATGCTTTTGCAAAAATCACACAAGAAAGCTTTGTATAATGAGATATCGTAGGCGGTAGGCTTTTTATTTAGAAAATATAATATTGGGACTGTTGATAATTGTTCAGGTTTGACAAGTGTTGCAATTCTTTATATATTTATACAGGTATTTATTTTCATAAACAGAAAACAATACTATTTTAGGTGTCAGATTAGATATCCCGCGGATCTACCCCCTATTATTGTAAATTCTCCAATGTTTACTTATTTTAATTTTTTAACTTTTACCTCAATTTAATGTTTAAATGCGCGGCTCTGCCCACATTTGTTCAAAATGTTGCCACGTTTGCGAGAAATTTCTTAGAAACTACATTTTTCCGAACTTTTTTTTTATGTTATACCTAAGTTATTTAGAAATTATGGTTGTTTTGTAGTACGGATAAACGTAGGTATTAGGTATATTAGATACCTAATGAAGCATGAGAAATCAAATTATAATGGTTAAATTGGTGAAAAATGTACAAAACTTACGATAAATATTTTTGAGAATTTTAATGTTTTAAAATTATTCCCAAGAAGAATAATTGGATTAATAGCAGGTAAGCGATCGGCGGGCTACGCGACATTGGTGACCGCTACGCGGTCAGGGTCTCAATAGAATTTATATTTCAATGATATAGCTTTTCCCAAAACAAACCACACGTAAATAAAATGTCCATGTAATTAAAAATATTCCATCTTTGTAAGTTACCTGTCAAAACGAACAAAAACGACATAAGAATCGCGGATAGATAATTTCTATGGTAAGATTTCTCCCTTACCATAAACAGAAGATGACATGTCAATATACGATGCTAAAATATGTTTTCATTTCAAATTGAATATATATTTACGTACTGTTATTGAATATATAAAAGAGAAAACATTTAAGTAATCTTAACGTAGAGATATTAAAAACACGTTCGTTTTTGCCCTAATGACACTACGTCCAGAAAGTCAGAAGTACACGGGGAAACTTAATATTATTATGGATTATGGATTTATATACATGAAATATTTTACCTTCACAGTTTGAGAAACATTTTGTATGGGTAACCATTCGATTGTAAATTTGTTATGCTTGTATTTTTTTCTATTAGATCAGTGTTTGCTAAGCTGTCCCCATAACACGTTTAATGAAATATATAATATGTTATTTCTATTTTTTTAAACAATAATTTTAGGTGTAATTTATAAGAATATTTTTCGAATAACGTTCGTTGTACACATCGGATTGAAAGTATATCATCAATTCATTTTTGTCTATTCAAGAATCTTTTAAAATGGCAAAAAAATCGAAATGTAATTATTGTGGAAAATATACATATTATATTATATTTTAGGCAGTCGTAAGGAACAGTCTGTACCAAGATGTAGTCTGCAAGATCTCGCAGTGTTACTGCTACGACTAGTGCTACGACATCGCTAGAAGGTTTACTTTTTTCTGTTGTACTAAAATATTCGCCGATTTCAGAATAATTTATAAAACATAGCGATATTTTAAAATCAGTAAAAAATATTAATCAACGCAATAAATCAAACACGATTTTTTTGTTTCTATATTTAATTTTTCCAAATGATTGGACGATCGTTTCGACTGTCCAGGCCATTATCAACTGATAAAACCACATACCGGTAAATGAGTAGATATGAAGTAAAGTGTACATATAGGAGAGGGGTTTGGAACATTAGTGGCGGGACGAGGGGCATTCTACAAACATTATTTGTGCAAATATAAATCAGATAGTTTAGGACACATTTATGCAACAGTAAAAGTATTTACTCTTCGAAAATTAAATCTTTGTGGAAACAAGATGTTAAAATTTTCGTTCCAATCGAGTCATATTTAAAAAAAAAGTCGCGATGCTATTTGATTGCGTAAGTGGTACCAAAGTGATGACGTGGGTGACACCAAAATTCAAATATTGAAACAAAGAATTTGCGTTACTGCATGTCTGTATATTTGGTAGTCTGTGGATAAAATATAGAACAGTGTGGTGAGCTTATATATAAATTTTATTACAAAGTTGGATATATATCAATGGATATGATTAATAATGCTAAAATTGACAATGTTGGATATATCAAGGGTATCACATACATAAACATGGGAATAAACAAAATTTTATATGTTTAACATTATCTATTATACCTACATCTAATACAAATTTAAGTGAAGATAAATAATATGTTTTTTTTGTATGTATAGACGTACTTATGTAGAGCTAAATATATTTAATAAAGAGGAATCGCAGATATTAATTATTTGAATTCTCGTTAATTTCGAATTGTTCTAATATATTGAGTTTTAATTCTTTATTAGCGAAATTGGTTTAGCCGAAACGATCGTCCAATTATTTGGAAAAATTAAATATAGAACCAAAAAAATCGTATTTGATTTGTTGTGTTGATTAACAATGGTGTTCCATAAAATGAATACCATCTGTATTCAAAAAAATGAAAGAATCGTTAAAAAATATGTTAAATAGCTGCACCCTCATTTTTGTTTGATTGACGGGCTACGACCATATTTATCGCCACCATTGTTTTCATCTGATTACCCCTTACAAAAATGGTAATGAATTTTCGGAATCCCGTTCCGACCAAACCTGTCTATCCGTGACAATTTACTCGACTCCGATAATTGAATGATTTTACTTATCAATTCCTCGTTTATCAAACCGGTCCTCCCTGAAGTTGAAGGCCGTTTGTGCATCCCACCATCACCACCTGTTCTGAGATCGCCAACAGAATCTGTCAAGATCGCGCAGAAATCATTTCGTACAATTTATTTCTCCACTTTTGTGGTGCAAACCAATCGCTGGCCGGCTGTTTCTGTTCTCCGCCAGGTGAATGACCCGCCTTAAAAAGATTACTTTTAAAAATTACAGTAAACTGAATCAATTGTGAAATATTTTAATTTCTATAATTTTGCCTCCAAGTAAACGCACAGAAAAAAAAGTGTGGAACGGTTCTCTGTGAATTAATTTCAAATCGATTGTTTGAATTTCAGTTGCTTTGTAGGAAAGTCTTTAAAAAAATTGTACAAAATTAATGGTTGATAAATATTTTTTATCGGTGTTACTAATGCACTCGATTGAAGGTTATGTATGAATGTATCGTTATTGACCGGGTATTGTGGCCCGTGTCAAAAATCATCTTAAGGATTTGGTAGAAAGAGATAAAAACTTAGACTTTATTGACATACATGTTTTTGTTGTAACATAGGTGAATATATTATAATATAACATGATAATAAACATAAGATACAATTATATTGCAATTAAGTAAATACTCGTAGTTTATTGTGTGGGATGGAGTAGACTCCACCTCTGATATATACAGCGTTGTCCTGGCTACTTTGCTAGACTGCCGTCTGTGTTCAAGTAGACAGTTTCTTTCGTGCTGTTGTGGTGTTATTTAATTCAAGAAAGATAAAAATTTGAAGAAAAAAAATGTAGTGAGATTGTTGTAGAACTAGTGAATTATTAGTGTATATTGGATAGCGATGCTTCTGATTGATCTCTACCCAATTGGATCCATATTTGTGTAATCTAATTGGAAGTGAACGATTTCAAGTTGATTCTGAGTGTGTTGTACAGTTTCGGAGCTAAGAACATGTAGAATCTTTGATAAAATGTCGATATGTTACGTATATATTCAAATTTATTAGCAGAAAGCTCTCGGCTATCAAAATTGACGTGACGTACCGCAGTACAATCAACTTCACCAATTAAAGCAGACAAATATCCAATCAGATATATTCTTATTCATGCATCTTAAAATTCCGGCCACCCTAGCGGCAATAATTATTATAATTAATAGGTCCGAAAGGTTTTCTCGTCATTTTCTCGGCGATAATAATTATTATCAATAGGTTTGTTATTGTCATTGATAATACTGCTGCTTCTAGGATGGGCTTATTTATATATATTCAAGGATATAGATTTTATTTTGGGTCATGTTTAGAATTTTTCCAATGAAATCAAATGAATTATTTTTATTCTAAATTTCTTTTTGAAAAAATGTGTTTCGGGCGGCCACGTATCAGTGTTTTTCCGTCATTACGATGAAAAAATTGCTGTTATTAAAAAAATTATCTTTAAATATAACATAGAATATATTTTATCGCGCTCTAACATTTTAGCTACGCTTTTCAGTTGACTTTCGTGCCAAATTATCGTATAAGAATGTAATGCTGATGACATACATTTATGATTTTTTTTTTTTTTAAATAGCGTAGAATATGTTTAATCGGAGGCTCCCCCAGAATGTTAAAAATAGAGTTAGAAAATTTTGAATCATTTTATAGGAGGTTCACGGGTGGGCTGTGATATATAAGAACGTATTTTTAGTATCTTTGTAGACACCAACGAGAAAGGCATATGTAGGAAATAAACATATTATATCATCGCGTTCTTTTGTTTTTTGTAATTCAGTGAATTTTTGTACACGCCCTACTAGATTTCCTACATGTTCGATTATATTTCCTGTTTGTTAGAAATTATTATGCGCTTCTTCCAAGAAGTACGCCTTCAGCACGATTCGTATTGATGCTCGCGATTTAATCCGTGATTCAATATATTCGGTCGAATATGAAAACATTGTGTGACGTCACAGGTGACATCATCGTTTTACAAATTTTGCGTGTATTCTGCATGCTCGCAACACACGCCGCCCGCGTCGCAGGGGTGCGACACGGCGCGACTGTCTAAAATAGTATCGAATTGCATGTTTACTCCGCTAAATTCTTTTCAGGGTTGGGTTGACGCGCTTGGGGGAAAGCTCCAGATTTTTTTTTTGATGTGTAAACAAACATCTTAAGCTCGGCCCCCTCGAACAAAAATATTTTAAAGACGTCGAGTATCAATCTTATTAACTTTTAAACGCTCTACCATTTTGCTACCCCCCTATTAGACTGTGGTGTCAAATTGTTATATAAGTATATGTTAGAATGCTGATTTATTGTGTTAGAATTTAAGGCATTGCTATATATGTTTATTTTTTATATATTCTTAATATCAAATTTTAATACTGATACTGACTTTTATTTTTAAAAAGTTACACCTGGTGAAATTTTTAACAAGCTTTATTATTAGAGAGCTTATTAATATTAGATCTTAACATGTTTATAAACTTCTCACATATTTTGTTCTATTTTCGTCACGCGGGATTTACTTATTATTTTATTCATATGGATTTATCGCAGACCAATAAATGAATAGACATGAAATAATAGTTTGGAACATTAGCAGCGGGTCGAGGAGCATTTTACACACATTCTTGATGGAAACATAAATCCGATAGTTTATGATACATTTATTCAACAGTAAAAGTATTTACATCTTATTTTTTTACATTAGTGCATATTATATTCTCAACGTTTCAATTTTCATTCCAATAGTCATATTAAAAAAAAGGAGCTATTTGATTGCGTAAGTGGTACCAAAGTGATCATGTGGGAAACACCAAAATGAAAATATTGGGACAAGGAATTTGCGTTAGTTCGTGTCTATATATTTGGCGGTCTCTATGCGGGTATTGTATACAAATATCGTGTGTCCATATATATAGTCTCAAGGGTGTGATGTTTTGGACTTGATTAATTCCATCATTTCTCGTCAGAAGGCTCCGGCATTCCTCAGGGCTCACAGGATGCGCCGCCGGCGGTGCGTGGCCGCCGTCCGACCGGAACCTGGAATCAATACAAGAGCGACGTCATGCAAGAATGCAACAGGTCCACTTTTATTGATTGTCAGCGCAGCACGTCGCCCGTGCATTTTGACAAGCGGTATTTTTAAAGCATCCACGTTTGCTTTCTACTAGTAATGATTTTGCATTTTACTAGCTGATGGTCGCTTAGCGGCCAACGGCAGCCACTGCTGGCATTTCAGTAAAACATGTTAAAAATATTTAAATACGTGTCGTTATCGATCCAGTGACACACTTTGCCGCCTGGCGACGATTATTTGAAAGCTCGCTTTTAAATAATTCTACAGAGGGACGGAAAGGTTTGTGTCGTCGCTGACAACATCATGCGGGTTATCGCGTTTTTGAGAGAATACAGTATATTGCACACTATGAATGATCATCAGGATTAAGTTGTTTTTTTTTTTTAATAAGATTTCTATATTGTTATAAAATCGCTTTGTTATAGAATTATTATTACATTGCTCGCCTTATTTTTATTAACGCTTGTGAAAATGTATGGGCCGGTTGTGTGATCAGTAGTAACTTTTTACTATGGTAAAATAAGTTACTAAATGTAAAGTTTCTAGGACCAATAGTTTCGGCTGCAAAGGATGATGTCTTCTTCTATGCGGGAATTCAGGTAGTCAAGATAATTCGATGTAACAACAATGCACTTTCTGACAATTATAAGTACAATATATTCGATGTGTTCTGGTGCGAGAGGGCACGAGCGCGCAAGCGCGACGTTTTTTTATCCCTTCCACGCTGCCATTCTTGCCAACATGCGCGCGTCACATATCGCTACATCACGATACATTACACTAAAGTATTTTTTTTGTTTGCGAAAATGGGTTGTTTGATCGTTGGTAATAAACTGATTTTACTCTCCGATACTGAAAATGTGAATCGATGGTTAAATATGGCGGACTCTTCGCAGCTGTTTCAAAAGTCATCTATCACATTGATACTTTGAAAGATGCTGTTGTACGACAATCAATCATTCAATATCCCGCTATTTTAGTGATGAGCGTTCGTCCGATGAAGATTAGCACATAATTCGAAAAAAAAAATCGTCACTAAACTGACAGGTGTCGAACGCACAGGCGTATAAAGCCATATATATAGCATATTTCATGATTATTTGTCTTGATTTGACAGAAGTAAATTTGACGCACTAACAACCAGCAAATGTTTTTTTTTTACCACGGTCGATGGTAAAAAATTACTACCGATCTCACAATCGGCCCTAAATTATAATATTCCTATTGGGACAACATCTGTTGTTAGATTTCAGAATTTTGCAATATTTGTTTTAGTTGAAATTAAATTCAAAGTGTTCAGGACATATTTTGGTATTTATCGTATTAATTACTAGGGTGTCCTGTGAACGCTTTGCGATGTATTTTAATTGCTTTTAAAGATGGTCCTCATAAATAATTAAATATTTTAGCAGGTCTTATAAAATATCCAAATATTTGAACTGTAGTTAAAAACTTGTAATTAAAAAAAAATGTTTTGACGTGTGTCAACATTTTCACGGTTTTGATTTTGGTTTTTGATATATTTTTTTTAAAATCACCGATTATAATTTAACGTTCAAACATATAGTCAATATGGATGTTTATTTATTTATACCCTATCCCGAATCGTTTTGACAGTTGTTTAAACATGTTTAGATTCGTCATAATTACATATTTATTTTATTACATTATTATCATAATACCATCATTGGTTGGCTCCGGTATCATCGTACCAGAGCCATACCTGTACAATTGGACGTGAGACTCCGTTATCACATTAAATTCGGAAGGCAGCCAGAAAGAAGCTATAAACATTAATGTGTTGCAGTCGCAATGCTCCGTTGGGACTCTCTAGCCACTGCTCTTCCCGGCATCGCCCATCCCAGCAACCCCCAGCGAGAGACCCACACCCTAATAAATCCCCGAAAATGTCATTTATTTATTTAATTTATGTTGTTTATTTATTTATTTATATATTATACACCAACTGAAAATCCGACATTGTAGAAAACTCCTCCCCACCGTTCACCGGCAGATACCTTACGGCCGTGAATCATATTGATAGCTCATCTAATTTCGAGGGTTGGTGGCGTCCCGGGAGGGTGTGGAGATCGCATCGCGGACACGCCTGCATATAAAATTTTATCTTCCCGTTCAAATGTTCAGTTTTATATACAAGATTATGTAACAGCCCGCGCCATTTCATGGTTTCAGAGTTTAAACACATTTCATGTCAATTTTCTAATAAAAGTACCGTCTCGTCGTATCAACTGACGGCAGAATGTCGGAACTATAAAATTTTCACTCGCGACTACATCAAGACACGTGTAGATAGAAATAAATGATTTCAATTTTATTTTATGTTTGAATTATTACAGCGCGCGCCCTTATTTTATTTACAAAAATGAAAATAATGAAGCGGGTGTTATTTTTATTATTATTATTATTATTATCAGAAATCAGAAGTATCTAAATTATTATCGACAATAATGTGCTATTGGGGGCGACATCTGTTTTTATATTTTCGAGGTTTCAACAACCGTTCTAGACAGATGCTGCATACAAAATTTGTTTTTCTAAAAAGCGAACATCTTACGGTCCATGTCCACAGATGAGATTTCTCTCAGAGATTCGACTCGAGTTCGCATAAACGAAGGTTCAGCGTTCAGCACGAAGCGATTTATGAATCATCAGCCTGTATACAGGATATCTTGAAAGTCAACATCATCCCTATTAGATTATTTTGGACTGTGATCAATAGCAGGGCTATTAAGGGTTGCCTAATAAAAATGAGAATATTAACTTTTTTGTAGCTGTTGCACTCGAAGGTGTCGATTTTCACGAAATTCGTAAAATCTCAAAAATTACCAATTTTTTGTTGTGATATTCTGGTCAGTTATAAGGTTGGCCTATCAGCCCTCAAAGGTATGACGTTGACCTTCGGGACATTCCGTATATGTTTTGCGCGTGGATTATAATAAATCATTCGGTGCGCACGTACCTCTATTGACTCGGAAAAGTCTTATTGAGAGATCATCGTGAACACGGGCCTTTACCCTTGATTTATGAATTTATTTCACCTGAAAAACGACCCGACCTCTCGAAGAATCCCAGAAAAAATATCTACACACCCTTACAGACCGAAATTACGTTATTTATTACTTAGCTTACCTTAATTTTCTAAATAAACCTTTTATTATACTTTTCATTCAATTTTCGCTACAACTCCCTCGTGACTAAAGCCATCATTTTCAATTTGTAAAATATAATTCTCGTAATCATTTTAATTTTATACATATAACCTTTTTGGCGTTGAAATGTGTTTTATTTCTCCCGTACGACTCGTATAATTATTTGTATCTACAACATAATTTATAAATAAACTAATATACAGATGAAGTACCGCTGGTTCGATAGTGTCTGCCCACCTGTTCACTTTCTTAATTTGATTGTATAAAAAATGTACTTGCGGACCCGCGAGTAGTGGCGGTGTTGTAATTCTGCCGTAGTTTGAAATGTGTGCAAGTTACCAGTAACCGTTTATTTATTGAGAACAAGTCAGCCCACTTCAAATTGTAACACTGTGTACGTATTATTATACCGTGCACTTGTTAAAAATACATCAAAGAAAGTTGTTTACCAGTTAATTAGTAATAAGTATAAAATAATTTTGTGTTATAAAAATGAAGATAAATAACTTAAAAGAACCATTAATTTAGTTTATCGTTTAGATGAAATATTATTCTGTTGAAATGCAGTAAACTCGATTATCAACCGGGGAGGTAGGGAAAAAAAATCAATCTGTTAAAAAAAAAACGCCAGATAATCGCTGCCAAATTAAAAAAAAATGGGTATAAAATGAGTTATAATAATTTTTATTTTTTTTCTCCTTCGCATATAATTTTATATTATGTCTCCCTTAACGTTCTGTCTAACTGTATATTAGTGATCAGGAAAAAAACTACTCTAGACTCACTGTGTGATTGTGATTGATGTTCGATAGTATCAGTGATTGAAAACTGTGACTGTGATCACAGTTTCATTACTGATACGCGTGCGCCGCACGATATCACAATACACGAAATAAATAAAAAAAACATAATTTTGAGCGTATTTACTTATATTATTACTTCATTTACTTAAAAAATATTCTAGCATGTATAATTAACATATGTCTAATTTAATATCACCACAAAAAGAATGAAAACCATTAAAAAATGTGAGTTTATTTTTCGGGTCAAATTCTCAGCATTTCGGGTTACATGAGTAAAACATTTTTGCAGAATCACGAATTAAAACGTCATTCCTTCATGAATATTTTCGTTTCATATGCACATGCGCCGAATCACGGTTCACAACCAAATATAAATTAAATAAAAAAATGAATCACGATATTCCCAGATATTCAATCACTGATAGTGAGTGTGCCTCAAAGATAACAATCGCGGTTCGTGATTTTGAGCTCATCACTACTGTATATGTATTCTGTCTTCTCTTTCACATGTAATTTTTCTTTTTATCTACTTCTTTATGTTTATATATAAGTGCACTCTTTGTATTTATTGTTAGTTTTAAATACGTCCAGACGAAGCTTGATCTAAGCAAAACCGGTTGGCGTGTAATAAAATTCGTGGTTTCATACAAAGCGATTGTGTTTTATTTAATCTAATAATTTAACGTGGTGCCCCGTGCATCAAAAGTAAAAAAGTGACTAGCTTGTTGGTCTAGTGGTTAAGACGCTGGCCTAGTGATCTAGTGGTCGGGGATTCGCGCCTCGTTCCAAGAGACCAGCAATTTAGTCATATTTTCATAGTACAAGCGTTTAGCTTAGTTTGAAAATACTAAGAATATTGATGTGACATGTGTACGAATCTAAGGGCCGGTTGTGTAATCATTAGTAACTTTTTACTAACGCCCGTGTTTAAAATCGTTTGCGGGCTGTTCGAACGTCAAATTTACTATTGTCAAAGCATAGATGGAGATGTCTATAGGCGCGACAAATAATCATGAAATATACTTTATTTTATGCATTGTAATTTTCGGATTTTTTCGCCTAGGCGTTTTATATTTGTCACTTTGGTGGAGATATGTATATTATTAAACAATGAGATCATCATCGGATGAACTATATTCCGATATGTTATTAAAAATATTCTTTTGGTCTACTATACCTATTTTCAATAAATACAACTTTTTGACTATTTCGTGCTTTCATCTTATTTAGATTCCAATCTATTCTTTTGATTATTCTGCACTGAATTGAAATAATGAAGAAAATGATTGCTACTCGCCGATGTGCGAGAATATTTCTGATATTTCCTTTTATCGTTTGTCATGTTAATATTGGGATACATTAAATTGAGGCATCCGTCGCCGATACACCGTAAGCCGCAAAACCACACACTGCTGAGAAATTGCAAATGTGAAAAAAAAGAAAAACATTTTTAGTAGGTTATAGATTGTGGTATTTTTCTCACGTGATGAAAGTAATATACTTTTTTTATATATATAAAAATATGTATATTTAAACTTGAGAAACGTGCAATGTCATTCGTTTAACTGGATTGGTTTACGATATCTCGATGGCTCGGATACAATAAAATATATTTCGACCTTTGTTTCGCAATTCCGCCATGTATTTTTGAGCGTTTATGAGTTTTGATACGATTATTTATCATTAAAACTCGTTATCTACCATATTTTCATAAATACGATTTGACAAACGACGTCAGCCTCCTATGAAACCGCTCTTTTTAAAATCTAAATTAATCGATCTTACGAGTTCTTACGCGAGGTTAGAAAACGCACTGTTCAAATCAATCGCATTCCAATGATAGAGCTTTCTCTAAAACGAATCACACGTAAATATAATGTCGATGTACTTAAAATTATTCCATCTTTGTAAGTTAGCTGTCAAAACGCGCAAAAATGACGTGAGAATCGTGGATAGATAATTTCTATGGTAAGATTTCTCCCTTACCTTAGACAGCAGAAAATATGACAGATGTCAATATACGATTTCGCTAAAATATTAACCTAAATTTATTATTACAAACCTGGTCATTTAATCAAATCCTATACAACATTATTAAGTCATATTTTGGATTATGGATACTATCCTATTGAAATGACATCGTAATAAACAACTTTGATAAATTATAAATAAAACTTTGATGAAATTATGAAATCTTGAGCCACAAATGTAGTGAGTTTGGCATTATGAATTGGGAGTATTAAAATTTATCAAAAAATTAAAATCAACCCTTTGAATTTTAGCGCTGGATGCCTCGATTTATTGATTTGTATCCCCATTGGCATGGAAAATTTTTACGTAACCATAATATACAATACATCAATTCTATAATGTATCGATTTATTTATTTCATCTAAATAACTATACAATATTTGAAAAAAAAAAAATTCTCACGCTGTACTTATAACTTGTGACAAGACTCTATTTCATCCATTTATGGTTTAATTAGTCTATTGCGAAAGAAGTAGTGGAGGGTGGATACAGATAAAAGACAAATCCCAACTACTCAAATCATCATCATTTTCATCTCCTTCCAACTTCCGGTACTTGATGACCAATCCAGATACAATCTGTCTTTATAAAATGTTTTGCTGATAATCTCAACATAGTCTTGGGCGATCCACTGTTGTTGATCATACCGTCTCAATTAAGATACTTTTTATATGTATTTAGAAGAAAGGACTCCGTGCGGAGGATCTCCCTTATCGCGCCACTTCTCACTCGGTCCATTCATTAATATCAATTAATCTTAATTAACATAAATAATCAAAAATTTCAGGACTCGCTTCGGAGCGTTCCGAAAATAATGTATTCTAATACTCTGGGGCCTAAAGTCTTTGCAGGATGTTTATAATTACATTTTTTAATTAAATAGAAAGATCGGCAATATAAATCAAATTATTCTACAATAATTTGGTGATTTATTGTGGAAGAAAAGGGATAAACTGTGTAATTACAAGGCTATTTGTCGGAATATAATCAGTCCTACATAAAATACATTCAGTCCTACATAAAATACATTTAGTCCTACGTAAAATACATTCAATCCTACATAAAATACATTATTCTTCGTCTGCCATTTTGAGTCTCCTTTTTCAAACTCTCCTACTGGTCCCTGTTTTACTCATTTCTGATTCATGCAAGACCAATATTTCTGTTCAGGTGTTGGCCCAACGCATTTTTGACCGACGTTTCTACTCCCCAGTCATGGAAGCATATAAACACGTACTCTCCGGATTCATCTTTCAACCGGAATGATATGATCAGTGTAGTCTTACTTTAATTTGGGGATGTTTGGAAAATTTCGACAAATCTTGTTTTAGCAATATTTTAATATGTCCAAGAACACACAATTATTGGATTTTCACCTACAAAGGCACTGTTATTAAACAAAGTATAGATATCTCATAGAGACGAAGCTATTTTTATTCTAATATCTTTCCATTAAATATAATAAAAATAGCTTCGCCTCTATGAGATTTCTATAATTTGTTTAATAACAGTCAACTGGTCAAAATAAGAAAATATATAAAAATTGAAAAAATTGAATTTTCAGACGTATTCTAGTATAATGTGTTAAAAACGTTTACAGATAAAGAATATTGCTTTAAATAATTTCAAAAATAATTAGATTCTCATTAGTGACACCTGTGCTGTTTCAGAGAAATGACTATTAAATTTAGTCCATAGATAGTGATAGTGTAGTTGTACTCGAAGTGTTTCCCCATACTAACATATATACAACTTCCAAAAATTTGATAGATATGGAGATTGATTAATGGGTGAGAATGGTGAACGTTACATTTGTATAAAGTGATCACTTAAGGCAGCCGAAGACAGGTCGTGAGCCCTGTTATTACTCATACTTCCATATCTTTCCATTAAATATAATAAAAATAGCTTCATCTCTATGAGATATATATAATTTGTTTAATCGTGCTTTATGTTGTATCCAATCGTTGGTTTTCCTCTCAGTGAGATACCCAATATTGCTCGATCCGTTGCTCTTTGCGTAACAGCCAGTTTTGATATAATCTGATGTATAGGAGCGCCTGTCTGAACTATGTAGTCAGTACGGGAAGAACGCACTGATCATACACACGTCTCCGGAGATGTTGAGGTGTTTTTTTTTTTGTATTTTTAAGGTCTATTTTCAGCAATGTTCACGACTGGAATTATTTTGTGATTGAATTCTATCAAATTTGATACAATTCAACAATTGAATTTACTGAAAAAATAATATTAAACAAGCGGGTAATTGACATATTTATCTTAGCGCATAATTAATTAACTGTTATATTATGTATTTTATTTATCTTTGTAGATTTTAATAATCATGGAATTGCTCAAAAGAGTACCTACGTAATATTATTTTATTTTAACCAGTCAACCCCGAGGCCTAATCCTTACGGAAAAAAGAAAAATCCACAACAAAACTCAAATACATTGCAGGCTTAGGAAACACTTTTTTGAACGTATATATCGTCGGTTAAGAGCAAATAGTGGTTAGCTTCAATTTTATTTCATTACTCTGAAATAAATTAAAATGACCTTTTTCTATCCACTTTAATGTTGTGTTTATATACGTAATTTTTTTGGCCACTCACAAATATTCTTTTGTAGTCGGCTAAAATGTTAAAATAAATATATTCAAATGATTATTTATTTATTTGTTTCGAACCTGGATCTCTTTCGAATCCTGGCGGCAACGACAATATTTTTCGATAAAATTGATTTTATATGTATATCTTTCTAATTAATACATTTAATTAGTATTTAAAAATATCACACACCTATGGTTCTAAATAATAATAACAACTTCACAATAAGAATGTGGTTCTCCTTAATGATGATTATTTATTTATTTTTTCAATTTCAAAAGGACGTTGAAAAGTACACTTTGCCTTTGAGAACTCAATTTGGCAAATGCTTCAGTTAAATATTTATATCAAAACTGTTAAAAACTTTGACGAATATGATTATTAAGTAACTCTTGTGTGATATTTCGGTGTATGCAAAAATCAACAGTTAATCTTTATTATTTTCTTGTTTGCTATGTGTATTTTTAATTTTACATTCCTAGTTTTCAAATTGCTTATTTTACGTTTTACATTTACTTCTCAATTTAGTTTTCTTCATTCGTTGCTGGGTCAGGAATTTTCAAAGCTAAATATTTATGCCTCTTGTGAATCTCGATAGATTGGCTATTCGTCGCTTCCGTAGTCTTTATTGCTTTTTCAAAACTTTGGAATGAGGTTTCAGGCTGCACTGGTCAGCAGTATAGTTGCAATGTATCTTTGTGCATTATTACAACGTTGCAATGGCATGAAATGTTTCAAAAAGGATTAAGTGTTTCATATATATGTGTCGGAATAATATACAGGATGTATATAACACATCTACTGTACAATATTTTAGGGGTAGATACGTACATAATGAATATTATGTTCCACGCCGATTTTGTTTGGCCGCCATTTTTGTTCGGCATACATTTGTCAGTTCGCGTTTGGTATTCGTAGAGAGTAGTTGATTACAATTTATTATGGAGCATCTGACGCCTCGACAACATGTTGAGAAGCCATTAAAAAAATTATCTAAATAATGGTATTGTTGTAACCATTGATGGTGATCGCTATCGTCACATGTTGGAAAACTTCTTGGTAGCCGTATTGGGTTGATCTGACCTGCAACACATGTGGTTTCAACAGGACGGTGCCACCTCGCACACTGCCTGAGCTACGCTTGAAAATTTTCCCGACCGCATAATGTCAAAAAATTGTGATATCGACTGGGCTCCTCGATCATTCGATTTGACGGCTCCCAAGTGTTTTCTGTGGGGGTACTTGAAAGGAAAGATCTACGCCAAAAAGCCATCAACTATACCGATACTACAGGATAATATTCGAAATTAAATTGCTGAAATAATGTTATGTTATGAAAAATATGGTTAAGATAGCACAGCACGCATTTGTGTCGCTGGCCAAGGTCGACCACTTGGCCGATGTCATGTTCCATACATAATTGTAATAAACCAAATAATCGACAAATAAAAACGAAATTAAAAAATTGTGTTTCATTTCCTAGTTATTCAAAAACAACATCGGCCTGGAACATAATATTCACCTGTATTAAAAATGAGTCGAAAATGTTCAAGCTGCACGTGCACGTTCAGCCATGTTAGAGATATAAGCATTTAGAAAAAGTCGTAGTAGTTATGTGATTATTTCGATTTATTGAGTACAAAAAATAAAGTCGCTGAACTTCGAGTGGTCAGATTTTTTTTTTTGTTGAAACGATTTTGAGCTTAAAGCAAAGATATAGAATAATAATGGATCAATTTCGAAAATATTCATTTTGAAGTATGTGGACTTAAAACAAAATGATTTTGTAAAAATCTCATAATAAGATTTCCATAACGGTACTGAGTTTGTGCATACTTCTTGAACATTTTCGACTCGTAATTTAGTCATAAAATATTGTGAACTAGGTTTTTACACTCTGTTTAACGTTTTTTCTCATAGATGGTAATACGATTTTTTTAAAAATAATAATACTTTTTGTACGTACATATATATCGGAATTATATTATCAAATAGTACATTGTTATTGTACTTGCCTTCCAGTATGGAATTGTGTTATAAAAGACATGTGTGTTATAAATCATAGATGTTTCTAGTATTTCATTTTGAATTACTGAACAGTAGCAAAGTGTTAACATAACACGAATACATATAAATACATTTGAGAGGTTTATAAAATATATAGTTTATCATCCATTAACTAGTTGCGCTCAGAATAAATGATTTTAATTCGCCCCCAGACCAAAACTTTTCGAAAAGTTACTGAAAATTTAAAAATATGTCACGTAAATACATTGTAAGCTAAGAAAACATTTTTTTACGTCATTGGCGGCTCAACAGGTTAAACAAGACGACTGACGCTTCTCAGTACAATAGAGATATTCTAGCCTTTTCCTAAAATAACAAATTGTTAAGGCGTGTTTGTTATACAGACACTCAAAATTAGACTGAAAACAAAGACCTTTTATGTTAGTGTACAGTTTATATTAAATACGTACTTTGAAACAAACCGTCATCTGTCGTGTCAACAAAGAATCATCTGACATTTTGGTTATAAATTAATTTTTATTCAGAATTCTGACAATAATTTTCTTTTTGGAACTGTGTTATAAATATAAATAATAAGAAAAACACTTTGTTTCAAACCACTATGTACTGATACATCAACATGTTACATTGCCCGAAATCAATAAATATATTTAGTTACTTTAAATTATATATAGCGATATCTTTGTAAAATTTTCACTCCACGAAGAAATTCAAAAATTAATATTTTCACTTTAATGTAAATGTCGTTGTTTCAAGGGAACGAAATATTTTTATCGATACGGCGGCGTCCTTTACAATTGACGAAACAGATCGATATTATACAATAGCCGATGTCGCAAACCGTTATATGAGAATAGGCATTTTGTTTGATAAATTGGTAAATATACTAACGTTGTAAAAACAATGTGTAAAATATAAATATAGTGGATAAAAAATATGCAAGTAATGTGACAATTATTGTAGGCGGAACAGTTACTTAAATGAAACATATTATTATATCGTGCCGCAAAATTTGTGTGAATAAGATAGTCAATTGTTGGCAAATTTAAATGTAACAATGGTTATAATATTTAAATATTAAAAAAAAATGAGAAGTAACATATTTAGAAATTTAATCGATTTTAGAGGGTATGTAAAAATTGTACACCGGGAGAAATGGGCAAACCCCCCCCTTTTTCTATATTATTAGGGGCGAGCCAAACTTGTGTGGCGCTCAAAATAATTTATGTGAATCCCATTATTTGCCATATGATTTTATCAATGTAAATTATTCAAGCGACGCAAGCACCCTCTAGCGACGACGCTTCGAAGTCCGGGCTTTCGCCGGTGAAAAAAGCGCCGCGGCGCTAGTGGGTGAAGCCTACCCGGCTAAAATCTTAAACCTTGGCTCCTCCTATTCCGTTTTGAGGGCGGACTCACACCCCATTTTGAATGACTTGTTTAGAAAATTAAAAAATCTACAAGCATGATAATTGCGCGGTTATTTTCGTTTTTGTTATTTATTCGTAATTTATATTATTTTTGTAGTTTACAAGATTATTTATTTTAAATATTATAAATAATTATTTATACTGACTGTTAATCATTTGATATTGTTTATATGCGGAAATATACTATGTGTAATCACTGAATGTAGTTTTTTTTAAATAAACAAAGTAGATAAAGAAGGCAGATAATTTAATTCGTATACGTGTCAACATTACCACAGTTCAGTTTTATTGTTTATGAATTAATCAAACAAATGATAGATATCTCATAGAGATGAAGCTATTTTTTATTATATTTAATGGAAAAATATGAAAGTATGGGTAATGTCTTCAGCTAACTTAAGTGATCACCTTGTATAAATATAACGTTCACCAATTAATCAATCTTCATATCTATCAACTTTTTGGAAGTTATACATATATTAACACGTGGAAACTCTTCGAGTACCGCTACACTATCGCCATCTATGGACTAAATTTGATATTAATTTCCCTGAAACAGTATACATGTCACAATGATAATCTAATTATTTTCTTTTAAATTATTTAAAGCAATATTCTTTATCTATAAAATGTTTTTGACACATACGTCTGAAAAATTAATATTTTTCAATTTGATATATTTTCTTATTTTGACCAGTATATTATTAGCAATATTTATATAAAGTGATCACTTAAGCCAGCTGAAGCCAGCCCGTAAGCCCTGTAATTACCCATACTTCCATATTTTTCCATTAAATATAATAAAAAATAGCTTCGTCTCTATGAGATATATATTATTTATTTAATAACAGTGCCTTTGTGGTATCCAGTACATGTTCAAATATACTTATGGATTAGTCTTCTAAAACAACTAATATTATGGACGCGCAGTGCCATATAGTTAGCCTAGTTATTAATATTCGATATTAAATATAGTATTGAGTTAGCAGTACCGTGCAATTAATACATTAAAATAATTAGTACTTTGTAATTGTAAGCAAAATCATTCTGATTGTGTTTGATATTGATCAGTGATAATTATTTTTATTATATAATTGTTTAGTTATTTAATTTTAATTTTATAAAAACGTGTTTGTGCACAAAAAAATATCTTTATTCAGAGGTTTATTTATCTTTAAAATTATATTATATCTTTAATTGAATCCTTGTAATATTTCTGTTCCATAAAATGGTGACTCATGGGACAGCTCGAAACGTCGGCGATAGGTTGAGTTAGGTTGGCGTCAGTTGGCGTCTAGTGTTTGCGAGGGGTGGACGTCGGAACATCCCTTGTTGTTCTCAAAGTATATCGAGGCCGCGCACCGCCTTTGTTTCAACGTTAACAACGGCATTGTGAATTAAACGATTGATTTACACGTTAAAAATAGTTATCTAATAATATCCTACACTATTGAATGGAGATAAATTATTTTCGTTTTAAACTTGTTGAAATAATTCCGGTCTGACATAACCTCATTTCCGACGCCGTGTGTCATATGTTTAGTTGTACTTTGGAATTAATGATATTTAAAATCTTCTGATGATTAAAAATTTTTTTTTTTAAGATTTTTGATATAAAAAATTCTTAGCACTTCAACTATGCAAATATACGTACAACTGCTAGAAGTCGATGAAGTAACTACTTTCCTTTTCCAATAAAAATTTTCAAAATTAATTCAGTTAATTTTTTATATATGTTTTAGTTGGTCAAAGAACGGCGTTGCAGTTTAGTCGTATTTTATACGTTGCTAATAAAATTGAATGTTTGCGTATATTTATTATTATCTACTGTCTATTTTAATTTATGATAAGATTAAATTATTATCTTACTAACGCGTAATTAAATAATTACAAAATCAATATAAATTTTCAATCCGGCTTAAAATTTACTTCGTGGCGTAAATTTTTTACATGTTAAAATATACACATTTTTAAAATTGATCTTTGAAGTGACAGTTAAAAATCCTTTTCCGCCAAAGTGACGTAATCACTTTGCCAGGGTTTACGAATCAATGTGTACATTATCTCTAATATACATTAATTTTGTATAATTAAATGAGAAAACATTTCATATTAAATGTAATACATAAATTAGATTTTTAAATATCTCCCATAGTTTGTCTTCTGTCTGAATAAATTGATAGAAGTGTTTTTTTACATTTGTATCGCAAGTGTCATATTTGCTTTTTTTTTTTTTTTTGTAAAAATTAATCTTTTTTTTTTTTTTTTTTAAATGTGGTGTCTTTCATTTACAGTGAACATTTGATGTATTGACTGAACAGTTTTACACTTGGAGTTGTTGAAAAAAATCATGAATTTACGAATGCCAGACATAGCAAGTTTAGCTTGAAGCAGATTTTATAATGTCAAAAACCCTAAACGCTTACAGAATGTGAGTAATTTTATCATCAGTAAAATATTTATGTAATTTGTTTTTTTTTTTTTCACTCTTTAATTTTTAGAAAGGTTTTATCGCATTTCTTATGTTCGTTGCAACAGTGATGTGATTTATACATATAAATTTTATACATTTTATACATATGAATACTGCACTTAATTGAAAATCAAAAACTGTATAATTACAAAATCACTTATTATGTAATGCAATTTTTATTTTTATTTTAATTATCACACAATTTTGTTCAATCTAATGATGAATCTGTTAAAACATTTATTAAAATGCACTACTTCAAATATAAAATATACAAGAAAATTAAACAAAGTACAACATACTTAACACAATATGAATTAGGTTATCGTCAGCACAGACAGTCGTACTAGTAATGAATTATAAGCGAGAAAACTTATCGACCCCTCTTACGTAAAATATCGTAACAAACAAATAGGTAATTTTTAAGTGTTAGTATTTCACATGAATTTGATAATTTTTTAGTAGCTGTATTTATTTAAATATACCGTGACAATAGAACATGATGAAATACAAATATATTAAAAAAGTTACTATTGTGTTGTATCAAGTATGTATGCTAGAACAATTAGAAATGACCCATTTGTTAGTTGTGATACTTTATATAGGAGGGGTCGTTTTGTTTGTAATAGAAAAATAATGTTTATTTTGTTGAATTATTTTTTGGTAAATCATTTGTTATTTAATTTTTATTAACTTTATTTCTCTCTCGAGTATTTTATTTAGGGCATTTGATGATTTTATTTTGTGTTTGAATGTGTTAAAAAACAGTACGATTATTGATGTGACATGTATTCCGTATGCGCGTCTCTATTTCTAAAAATACGTGGGTTAACGTTACCGAGAAAGAAAATAGGTGGAAAAGAATGGAAAAATATGGTACCATTTGGCTTATACATCAACAGATATGTCAGGTCTGTAAGCCTCTGCTAGAATATTAATACGAAATATTTCAACGCCATATTTTATTCACATGAATAAGGCTTTTGTACTCGGGACTGACAAGTACAGAGTTTGGAGTTAAATCTTAATCTTGAGGGAAAAGCTTTGCTCTTCGTACAGAGCCAATGCTCAAGTCACCAAAGTAAAAGGTACCTACTCACACTATCCGCAAGATTTTACTGAAAATTTTCTGTAATTGCCTCATCGTGTGTTACAAATAATGCCGGTCTCTCGATAGCCAACCTGGTCGTTGAAAACAGTTGAAATTGAACCTCTTTATTGAACTGAATTGAACTAACCCCGAGCTGGCTAGACGGCGGAACATTATTGGCTCCTGAGTCAGCGAAAATTGTCTGAAGGCGTTGGTTGTTTTCCATATTTACCGAATTTATTAAAGTTGGCATTATTGCCGCCTTTAAAATTTTATTGCAGTAATTTGGTTAATATTAAAACGATTATTTATTTATGCGCTGGTTACAACTTCACTTAACTACACATTAAAACACACACCCCCCCCCCCTTCTCGACCGGATTCCTTGAGATAGATATTTTTTTTTGAAATTCAGCCCGTTCAAAGGCCGTGTATCCAAGTTATTTTGCTATAGTGTATACAAATATGGTTCTCGGCATTCCGGGTATATACTTTTTAATATTGTATTATATAATAATGTTATGTTATTCGAATTAACGATATTATTATAATTAATCAGGTTTGCAAAATATTGCACTCCTTTCTCTTTCCTATTATCAATTTAATTTAACGTCATAGCAGTTTGTTATTTCTCACGTTAAACATAAATACCTTCATATTCTGGGTGCCGTACTGCAATATAACAATAGTGTAGTACATAGGTAAACGAATGAAGTATTTACTTTGCTGCTAAAACTCTCAGAATCAGATATTTGATTATTGTAACCATCTAAATACTGTTTGTAAATAAAGTGATAAATTATTAGAACACATGACGATGAATCACTTTCAATCACAGAACAAATGACGATGAATCACTTTCAATCACAGAACAAATATAGCTATCACTGAGACTCGAATCATGAACATTTTGTAGCCGGTAAATAGGTTTTATCTATGTTAAGCATAAATTTCACAAATAAACTACTACTCCATTAAAATTACTGAATTGTTATTAATTTAAATAATAAATAACAATTTTTGTACTAACCGAGTTGATTATTTTGACATCGACCGATTTGGATACCACAGTATCTTCGTTATGAAGGACATACACTAATACGAAAAAACTTTTCGTATTTATTGTATGGATTTAGTTAGTATATGTCGGTCCTGATAAAGTGGTATCGAAAGTGGATATTTAAAAAAATATAAAATAATTTTTTGTACTGATTACACCTTGAATCCCCTAGCGGTACGATTATCAACCCTCAGTAAACTCTTGCTTCGAGCAAACAATAGACACGAACTGTTTTTGTGGTATTGTCACAAATAAGCCTGAGCACGGTTAACTTCCTAAATCAAAATAATTTGTATGATACATAATTGCTTTCTAGAATTTATATTAAACGATTTATTTTTAATTATTTTTCATCTCTCCGCAGATACTTGATTATTAAAATTAACTTATTAATTATCAAAAAAAAAATTTTTTTAAAGTAATTAGAAAATTTACACAATATTTAAGAAATGAGTTAGAGTTACTCGTCCCGGCTGTAATTTGCTCAAAAAATGTTTTTCAATATATATTTCATCCTTCATGCTTGAATAGATTTTTGTACTGTTGTTAATTGTTTATTAATATAACAAAACTCTCTTAAACTTCGTCCGATCTGAAAACAAATGCAAATTGCAAAATGTCGCAAATCTGATTATTAAATGAGGCGCCCGATGTAATAATTTAATTATAAAATTGAAACAAAATCGTTTTTTGTTATGGCGAGTGAAGATTTTTTTGGTTTGACGTCACCAATGTAAGTTGGTTTGTCGGAGCGGGATTGTTGTAATTAAGACGATTTTTTTTATTATTGGGAAATTTATATAAAATGTGTATAAATTCTGAAATTAATCATCTAGTTCTCGTATAGAAATTCTGAGTGATGAAATCAATCCATTACAAATGAAATATCAGATCTCTAGTGTTGTTATTGCAGAAGATTATTAAGAATTTTAAAAATTGTATGTAATGCACGTTTCGATAATTCTTTCCCATGCATATAGTTTTTTTTTTTTTTATTTATCTTGGAAATTCAACAATACAATACGAATCTGCCACGCGGATAGTGAATAATCATACAACTGAAAAGACACACCACTATCTTAGATCGACTTCATGCCGGTTGTGTAATAGCCACATCGCGGCCAATGTTGGACGCTGCGCAGCCAATGCCGTAAAAGTTATTTTTCAACGACTATAATATAATTTGTTACCATAAATATGAAAGTGGTTTACCACAATACAATCTAACTTAACCAATTAATGCAAACAAATATCTAATCAGACACATTACTTAAATTAAATTCTGCCGCCTAGCGGATATAATTATTATTATCAATAGGTTTGTGCCTTCGATAAGGGTACTATAATGATACCCAGGGATCGGCATCTTTAGTAGTGAATATTAAAACAAACGTATACAACAAACGCCAATGATTTCAATATTATTTACGGGTAAAATGTTGTAATCAAATTCTACAGACGGCTTATTCTAGGACGCGTTGAATTTAATACGAAAAAGTTTATTTATTTTTAATCTGTTATTGTATAGTGAATAATACTTCAACGATTGATCATTACCGAGTATAGTACGTTTTCTTGGCACAATGCACAAGAATATTATCATGTCGTTTTTTACTCATTTAAAAGATAGTGTATTGAAGTTTTTTCGTGTATTGCATTCGTACAATTACGTCGAATAAATAATGTAAATGAGCCTTAATAATAATATTAATTATCTAATGGCGTAAACGTGTACTTGTAAACAATCAAGAAAAATGTACGTTTAGTATTCAAAAAGGTTATCATAAATACCTGCTTATATATATAAGTAATACACCCTACATTTGTTAAAAGATTCACATACCTTGTTTTCCCAATAACAATAAGAGATATAAATAAAACGCGTAGTAAGTAAAAATCGTTGTCAGTTTCCAAAATTTAATAAAATCCCGACTATTGTCCAGAAACACAAAAATGTTAGTTTAGGTACAATACGCTTATTATACCAGTGCTCATGCGATTGAGATATCGGTATTAAGAAGAATGAATAGGCACTGGACCCTTTAGAAAGGAAAATTTTGAGCGTATCTTTGGACCGGTTTTAGAAAATCAATTTTGGCGTAGGCGCTACGACAATGAGCTCTATATTTTATATTTTATTTAAAGAGATAACTAGTGATGAGAAAAAACATTACTTTTGAATCACTGGTATGATTGTGATTGATATTCGATAATATCAGTGATTGAAAACTGTGACTGTGATCACAGTTTCGTCACTAATACGCGTGCGCCGAAGAATATCACAATACACGAAATAAATAAATAAAACATAATTTTGAGCGTATTTACTTATATTTTTCAAACTTCATTTGCGCAAAAAACATTCTAGAGTATATAATTAATATATATCTAATTTAATATCATCACAACGAGAATGAAAACCCTTAAAAAAATGTGAGTTTATTTTTCGGGTCAAATGCGTAAAATGTTTTGGCAGAATTTACTAGATGAAGCTTATCACGAATTATTATGTCATTCCCTCATGATTATTTTCGTTTCATATGCACATGCGCCGAATCACGATATTCCCAGATATTCAATCACCGATAGTGATTGACTCACGGTTCATGATTTTGAGCTCATCACTAGAGATAACGGTTTCGAAGTTTATTAAAATATGAAGCTTCAGTGGTTGGATCATGTGGATTTGGGGGTGGCCGAACATTGTCAAAAGTCATTGCTGAACAGTGTAATAAGGAACGACCTATGTAGGAAAATTCTTAAGATTGCCAAGATTTTTTTTCCTACTTTCTAGTAAGTGCATCACGTCTTAAATATCATACATAGTTTCACCCAAATATCACATGCGTTCGAATTGAACATTCAGCAGCCTTATTGCGGATTTCGCATCAGCGACGCATTTCGTTAACGTGTGAGCAGTCCAAACGCGTCGCACCTGATTGCTTATGCTAGTATTACACCAAATGTGAATTTTTTTTTTAAAACTTTTTCAAATCAGAGTTTCAAGTGGACTGTTTTTCTAGTAAATTGTTATTCTCGTTTAAAAATAATTTTCGGCTGCCTGTCTGAAAACAGTATTATTTTAAAATGAATAAATTGATATAAAATAATAATATTTTTACTGACAAAAATGGATTCACAGAAGTCGTTTAGATAACAACTCGAATGAAGGAAATTAAATTGTGTTATCAAGCTATAGGGGAGAGCTAATCCAATTAGTATTGGCGCTGGAAATTTAAAAAGTATTTTTTTTTTTTTTTTACAAGAAAGGTTAATTTGATTTAAACATTCACGACTTTTAAAGACCATTTATGGGTTTTAATTTTACGGGTTTCGATATTTTTATGAAATGTGTTGATGGGTTTACACAAAAATAATGGTGTCCCTTTATGCCCTTGGTAATTAGACATTGACCAACATTATAATAATGCTGGTTAAATTGCTCTAGAACAGAAAAAAATAATTAAAAATGAATGGTATTTTTGCCAATTACCTTTATTTATACATGATTCATAAATTGAGATACGCAGGTTCAGCTTTCTAGCTTCGAGCAGCTAATTCGGGGGTTGTACATCAATCATACGCTGTATCTCGTGGTATATAAAGATAAGATATAATATAGTTTTATTTATTATTTTTGTTTTATTAACCACTTAATTGAGTTTAAATACATCTACCGGTTTTGAAAAATACCATTTTCTTCTTCAGGATGTCATAACTAACTAAAACATATATTATTGTTTCTTTACCAGAATCTATTTTAAAAAAATAAATTTAGTATCTAACTCAAATTGTTACTTAATACAAATTTACTCGAATAATTATTAGGAAAAAATTTTAGAATGCGACTCGTAGTTAAATTTAGTTGGTTGTTTATAATTTTTTGATTAATTTTACACGCTCTATTTATCTCCAACGATTCCAAATTATTTAATTTGTGACCAACACCGTTTATATGCAAAATTTACAATCCCAATTTTTTATCAATTAAGTGGTTAATAAAACAAAGATAATAAATAAAAATATGAATTTTAACCACAAAGTTAATATTGCTAATTTTAAAAGATATAATATGTTTTAATAACCGTGGTTTCTCAGAATTTTCGAATCGTTTATTAGAAAATGATCATACTTTTGATAAAAATTGGGATTATCTATTTTACTTTTAATTTAGAATCACTTGAAATAAATGAAGCATGTAAAATTAATCAAAAGATCATAAACAACCAACTAAATTTAACCACAAGTATTATCCTAAATTTTTTTCTAATAATTCGGTTCATGAAGTCAATTTCCAATGTCCAAAAAAGGACTCTAAACTCACGATGGTTACAAAGTTAAATGTATAATTTATCAATGTACATATTGTTTCTAATAATATTAGTGTTTTATTATCACAACTTTCCACTTTAACTTTATGTAACGTGTAAATCCAACTTCGTCACACAGGTATATATAGACCTTGACCCTAGCAATGGACCTGAACTGAACTGCTCGCGAAGGTTTATGGCTAAGGCTGACACCACTGCCAACATTTGGTACAACCTATTTGGTTTGTCGGTGCTTGTCAATAGTCTGAACCCTCATCTCTATAAATGGAAAGAATTCCCGAATAGCCACTAGAATACTATTTACTCTACTATCCAATTCCTGATACGCAAACATACCAACTTATCGGATGTAGTCACTGAATTGGAGAAGCGCAATGACGTATACATAGTTGATGGTATTTCATACCTTATCCCTGCATCTTGTTTCTTCGAGATAAATAGTCAGATCTTGATTCACTAGTCGACTTCTGAATCAGAGGCATCATAGATAATGTACCTTTTTTACCGTTGTATCAATTAACAGCATGCCCATGACGAGTCTCCCTTATTTGTCGTCTCTCTATTTTTTTTATTTACGTCAAGACGTAGTTAATTACGTATATATATTTTTAATGAAATAAAAATGCATAGGCACATGGAGAATATATCACGTAAATATTAAATTATTATTAATATTCAATACAAATTAAATGCATCAACTAGAAAGATATACATCGATTTGTAATAATTAATTTTCATTAAATTTTTTAAATATTTGTTATTGTATACCTTAACGCCATATTGATCACTTTTAATACTCATATAATTACCGACAAATAACAGATAAACCGGTATTAATTTACCGGTAAAGTAATTTCTACATTCTACTATTGCATGCTCAAGTACAAAGGGTTGGTTAAGTATAAAGGTGGCCGGTCGCATGCCGTACCGGCGTAAGAGCCTATACACATGCTGTGTATGCAACTCCAATGAAATGTATAGTGTACGCCTAAATTGCGGGGCCAATTCTTTCTAGACTTCATACTAAACAATTTATAGCATTACTATGTCTGTATGACGCGCATGAGATGACTGAATCAATATATCACCACATGTCTTTGTTTCGGTTTGTATCGTAATCGATGATACAAAGTCCCTGGTACGCGGTCGAGTATAATATAATAACGAAATATTGACCTTTTAGTTCTTAGTAACTGGTATATAGTTATCGAGACCATCTATCTGTATTTCTGTCTTGAAAAATACGATTAATGTTGGTTGTCTTGAGAATGTTGCTGTAGTTCCTTCGCGAGTTGCTAATGCCGAAATGGTCGGATATAACCTTTTTATCGAGGCCCCAACGGGTTTCTTGTCAACTGTACAGTAAGAAAATGTAATAACAATTTATTGACAGGCGCTATTGAATTTCGAAGAGAACGCAAGTAGCCTGAAACAAATTTATTCGTATCGATATAAAAATGGCGACCGTCTTTTTTTTTTTTTACTTGAAAAATCCGACGTTCTGAGAAAATAATTAATGCGTTACATTACATTATAGCGCGTTGCTGGCACAAAAGAGAAAAATTGTCTTTGGCACAATTCAGGAATTTTCCCGAGCACAAAAATGTTAGGTCACATTTTGATAATTTAAAATACTTGCTTAAAAACAATTTATTACGTGAACCCAAGAAACGTTGTTAAGGCCGACAAATTAAAATTCCAACGGAAAAAATGATACCATCAATTCCAAAAAAACATGTTCTGTGCGTAAAAAGGTTTTTTTAAAATAATAAATATTATTTTTACTAGCAGAAAGCAATTGGTTAGGTGATGGGCGTTTCGCGTCCAATGGTGACCCCTGTGCGGCCATGGCGTCTAGGTACTGCCAGTGTTGCCAGAATTAATAAAACTTATCGTGTCTTATCAATTCGTTGACTATCAACACTTTGCTTAATGAAAACACCTACCACGAAATATTAGATCGGCATTTTTTACAAATAATAATATAGGAAATTTACTCAAATTCTAAAGACAAAGAAAACTTAGTTGTAAGGATTGTGCTGCATTTTATATTGGTATAATGGTTCGAAATTTTAATATAAGAGTAAATGAGCATTCGAGATGTTTGAACAATAGTGGGTTTTCAGAATTTTCTAATCATTTGATAGAAAATGGTCATGGTTTTGATAAAAAATTGGGTTTGTCAATTTTGCATATAAACGGTGTTGGTTAATTAAATAATTTGGAATCGTTGGATATAAATAAAGCGTGTAAAACTAATCAAAAAATTACAAACAACCAACTAAATTTAACCATAAGTCCCATTCTAAATTTTTTTCCTAAAAATTATTCTAGTAATTTTGTATCATCAAGTAACAATTTAACTTAGGCGCTAAATTTTTTTTTAAATAATTCTTATATAAAATAGATTCTGTTAAAGAAACAATAACATATGTTTTTGATTAGTTATTGACATCCTGAAGAAGAAAATGATATTTTTCGAAACCGGTAGATGTATTTTAATTCAATAAGTGGTTAATAAAACAAAGTTAACAAATTACCGCTATGATGTTTCCAGATGATTTCCAGCAATCTTTCCCTGCAAGCTCTCATACTTCTCTGGATGCCATCACATGTCCGAGATATTAAAGTTTTTGGATTCTTATTCCTATAAATACATTTTTCTTTCTTCATCCGAACCATAACATCTTCAGCCATATTTGAATATGTCCAAGAACACACAATTACTGGATTTTCAGCTACAAAGGCACTGTTAATGAACAAATAATATATAATAATAATAATGTGTTTATTCCAGCGTGATCAGGTTTCTTTTTTTTTTAACCCGATTCGCCATAAAGAAGATAATACGTATTATGTTATACATTAAAGGTTATGAAATAAATATAATGCTATGAAAAAGAAAACCAAGGGAAATATTAATAAATAAATTTTAAAAAATTAAAAAGTTAATAAAAATAATATAATAATAATTAATAAATCATGGAGACGAAGCTATTTTTTTAAATTATATTTAATGGAAATACAATCGATTCCACCTTATTTGGGACACATCGGGACCAGGAAGTTTGGCCCAATTAACCGAAGCGAGCTTAAAATTAAATGATGAATATTTTTCTTTAAATTCGTAGGGCTCCTTTCATTACCTTCTTGCATAAAATAACGCTGCAACCAGGCTATAATTTTTTTTTCCTCCCGGTTACTTACAGGCATAGTTGGATATTAATCATCAACGTCTTCTTCGTCCAATTTTTAATATTTCGATTTAATGCTTCAACAATTGCATCTTCATTCTTTTGTTTTCATCGTAACACGGTCAATTGTTATCTATTGTCGAAAACACTTGATAATTAACAATGGAACTTCTGACATGTCCTCATTTACCTCATATCAAAACTGGTTGTTACGCAAAGAGCAACGGATCGAGCAATATTGGGTATCTCACTGAGAGGAAAACCAACGATTGGATACAACTAAAACCAGATTAAACAAATTATATATATCTCATAGAGATGAAGCTATTTTTATTATATTTAATGGAAAGATATGGAAGTATGAGTAATAACAGGGCTTACGACCTGTCTTCGGCTGCCTTAAGTGATCACTTTATACAAATGTAACGTTCACCATTCTCACCCATTAATCAATCTCCATATCTATCAAATTTTTGGAAGTTGTATATATGTATATATGTTGTGTTGGTATGTTCGGGTACCACTACACTATCGCCGTCTATGGACTAAATTTGATATTCATTTCCCTGAAACGGCATATAAGACACAAATGAGAATCTAATTATTATTTGAAATTATTTTAAGTAATATTCTTTATCTGTAAAATGTTTTCAACACATTATACTAGATAAATTGCCATTTAATATAATAAAAAATAGCTTCGTCTCTATGAAATATCTATTATTTGTTTCATAACATCTTCATTCGTAACTTTATCCATTCAGCTTATTTGAGCATACTTCTGTAGATGCACATCGCAAATGCTTCAAGATTAACCCTTCCCAAACAATGCAGTAACACAGGTCTACATTGAATCTGTAATATTTCGGTAAATAGACGCAACGTACACTTCATATTTTAGTTAATTTGAAGTAAAATATTTACGCTTAGAAATGACTAGTGAAAAATCAATTATGTAAGGCGACTCCTACAAAAATCATTATTTTTAATTCATCCCGTTGTAAAATTAATACGTTGACAAAAATACCATTTGTGGCAAGACGGAAAGAAATCACACATTAATTTCACAGTGAGAACAATAACAAACAGACAAATATAATGGTATCTCTTTCTCACTAATTGATTGAAAATAGATAAAAAGGAAGGTATTATACGATGCAACCTCCTATACAAAACTTGATGAATGCTCCGAATTATAATATTGTATATTTTTTAAATGTTTAATGCTCAATACTTAAAGTAAACTTATGACATTAATCATTTTTTCACATTTTAAAGGCTAATAGAACTCTAACACGAGTTGACAGCATGGCTGCGTACGAGTATTTTATATCACGGTATGGTAAAGGTTAAGGTGGTTAAAATAAAATAATCTAAATAATAGTAGATTAACTGCCATTGAACAAGTTCAGGATTTTGCCACTTTTATCGGCATCATAAAGCGGCGGTGTTATCTTGGCTAAATACATAAAGTGATAGTAAAAGTTGAAAATAAAAAATAGCCAGCCGGAAATTCTGGAAAAACTGCGTCCCTAGAGAGAGTCAGATACTTAAGTCCATTCGGCCACAGTCGGTAATACGGTATGTTTCGATATTACCGTAATAAAAGCGTACACCACGTTAAGGGCAATAAAATTATCGGTGTCCTAGCCATTATTTTACTAAACATTTTATTTATTTATTTAATTTTTCCTTCTCACAATCTAATTTCGCAGTCTTTTAAGGCCATTGAATACTTCTCGAAAATTAAGCTAAATTAAAAACTAAAGGGGTGGTCACACCCCCCCACTGCCGACGAATACGAGTAAGGTGTGAAGATAGACGTTTACGATTTTTCATATAAAATTAAATACAATATTTAAATTTGATGTTAAGAATGTACAATATATCAAAAATATAAATGAATGCATTAAATTCTAACGCAAAAAATCTGCATTATACACTTATATGACAATTTGATACCACAGTTCATTAGGAGATTGGTTAAGTTGGCAGAGCGCTAGCTTAGCACGCGGGAGGTGCCGGAATTGATACCCGTCGCTTCCAAAAGCATTTTGATTTTATAAATGTTTTTTTGACTATGTGATGGTGTCGGTAAAAGTGAAAATAAAATACGAGGTAAATGTGAGTCGTGACAAATTGTACTATTGTATCCTGCGAAAAACTTATATATTGTTAAAAAAAAAATAGAAATCTTTTATTCCGACAAGAACTATTATAAATCAAAGATATTCGTATACTAGTTTTTTTCGATTTAAATCTACCCGGTGCGTCTGTCCTACCTACACATGTTCCGTTAGCTCGAGCGTCGTTTTGTTATTCGGCCCTCAGTCCTCTGGGCGGGCTAAGCACTTATCCAATTCGGCTGGAGGGTGCTGATGGCTTTTCTGGAATCTGTTATTCGTTTTGTACGTAGTCGTAATTGAGTATTCTCCAAAATGGCGCAATGCGAGCGAATGCGGAAAAATAATCGGTTCGCGTCGTGGCTGACGGGCGGGGGAGTTGATGGAATTTTTATAATTATGTAAACATTAATTGTTACGGTTTTATTAGGATAATTTCTATAATTTCTTCTATAATTTTTTATAATTTTAATTTATTTTGAAAATCAACGAAAATATATTAGAAGTATCATCAGAGAAAGGCCGACCGCAGTAAACTCAGACTGAGATAAATGCACTTTTGTAAAAAGTGTGAATAATCAAATTTGCAAACAACGTGAATGATAAATAATATATAGATACCAAATTGAGCATCGCTTCGTAGAGGGTTTAATAATAGATTATACATATTTTAATTTTTTTTTTTAGATTTTCAAATTGAGTTATTGCGAACAAACTAATTTTCTGAAGGCAATTTTTCTAGGAAAGTGCCCTGGCTGTTTCTTTTTTTTTTTTTAGCAGAATATACAATTGAACTTGTTAATTATTTAATTTTTTCAAAATTGTGAACGACTGACTGTTTTTAGCATAACTACGTTCAATTGATATATGCTCACTTCCAGGAGCGTGCACTCTATACAATTTAAAAATCTTTGCATTACTATAATCTTTGCAAAATAAATATTTATTTGACATATTATTTATTGAGTATGTAAATCTTCGCGAAAATAATTTAGTTCTCATGTTAACGTGTCAACTAAAACCGTATAACTAGTGGAAGAATTTAAAATTGACATAAAGCTGAGCATGTGTTTTTTCGAAAAATTGTACCAGGCGTATACGAACTAAACGCAACTCTTGTACTGCGCGACGTTCTGAATACACGTCTTCGCTTTAACAGACGTGTTGCAATACGCCGCAAGTGTGTCTTTGAAGAGGATTTGACTGTATGCATTCCAATACATTTTAAACGTGGTACTATTTTATATTTAACATATTTTAAAAACTTCCCAAGAATAATAGTAATAGTACACACTCACACAGGTATATTGACACAAAAACATGCTTCTGAAAGAGTGAATGATAAATACAACCTCTAATGATAATACCCATCGATATTAGCAGCATAACCTAAGTCTATGCCTCACTTCCAATGGTACAAACGCCAATCTTTCTGAATCCACCCGTTGTACGTGACCAAGCCCTCAGTCGTGCTATCTCGATAAGAGGTATTATGTTGGGTTCACCAAATTCTGTCTAATTCTTTGCTGTAGCGTATTTGCCACGCCCCGTTTTAATTCTTGGCTCCAAATGTCTTAAAATATTTATGAATGTTCATATTTCTGAGAACCCGAGTACTGAGAGCGCTTTGTAAATCTGAATCTTAATTTTCCGAGTTGGTGAGTGGCGGCTCTTCAGATGCTTTCGTATGCCGTGTGATGTCTGTCAACAATATTCCGCATTCAAAATGATTGGAAAATGGGTTTTCTTTAAATTTATTGAAGTATAGTGACGCGGCGGAAATATTATTTATGTAGGTTATTCCACGTATTTGCGTATTGATACAATGTGATATAATATTGGTGCAGTCCGTAGTAGCGGGCTCGCTATTCTAAAACTATCAATTGTATAGTATTCCGTCAATCAACCTGATGATTCAAGATGGAGTTCAAAAAAAGTATTAAAGTGCTTGCATCACAGATATTGGTTGATTGATGCTGAAAAGTATCATCAATGTCATGTCGTGTAAGTACATTAATTTTTTTTTGATATTTTGGTCAATTTTATTTTCTCGCTTTTTGCGAAAAACTGAAATTGCGCGGTGCCAACAAGACGGCATGTTGTTTCGTTTCCGCCCAGTTTTCCTACCCACTCATCAAATTTTACTTCCTAGATGCGGGATTAAAAAATATATTTCGTCAATTTGTTTTGTTTAGTTCCACCGTTTTATACATAGGCATCGTATAATTTAAAATATTGAAAACAATTTTTTTCCAATATTTGTGAGAAGAGTGGCATAAGAAGAAAGAAAATGGGTATAAATTTGAATAATTAATATAAAATAACCTCTTATATAAATAACTAGAGTTTTATTCTTTACTTTATGAGAGTTGCGGGAGGCGGGCCTTAATGGACCGAATCAGACTTAAGTGTCATATTTATTGGATACATTCTTAGAGTAGGGGGCCCAATGGTTAAATTTGATCGGTTATTTATAACGTTTTAGTTGTTTTTACCGGCTTTCTTATTTCTGCCGATTCTAAAATTTTAAACATTTATAAAAAGTATTATTCTGTTTCCGTAAATGATTCGAAATTATTTAAGCATTTTAATGTTTTTCGGCTCTTATATTAAAATCACGACCGATATTTCCAATGTAAAAACCTTTATAATCTTCACAACTAAGTTTATATACTCTGACATTTATCTTCATTGTCGTTTGAATTCATGAGAAGTTTAGAAAATCCAATTATTCTCCATCACGTAAACATTTCGCTTTCCATTTAATGGTTGTTGGAATTATTATATCTTTCTTCATTTGTATTTTGAGATTATGATACGTTTATTAAATCCAACCATTCCCTATTTACGTAAACAGCGTTCAGCTTTTTAATTCGACGGTTGATGGAGTTTTTAAATTTTATTTATCTTTTGCCTTTTGAGTTCACCAATAGTTTAGTAATTCAATCATCCTCAATTCTCTATTACACGACACATTCAAGTATTCCGTTCATTGAGAAGTTTTCACAAAATGGTGTTTGCACATTTACCTAGTCATTTGATCACAGACTAGTAGATGAATGGATATGATATGAAGTGTATATATATATATATATATATAAATAAAACTCTGATCACACAACCGAACCTTTGTTGAAAAATATAAAACGCTTTTCATGTTTTTTTTTTTAGTGTTTGATATCCGATGTATATATTTATTTATTTGTAACTATATAATATAATGTAAAAAATATGTTTGAACTGTGCCCGTCTCACTGGAGAAATTCTGTGACGAGACGGGTATAGTTTACAAGCAATTGTACAATGAATTAGTATCACAAGTAGTAGATAGAATAATGACTGAAGTGCTTGCAAACAGGCTTCCTATCGTAATGTAGGCAGCCCAGATTACCCACTCAGCTCCCCCGGTGCACTTGTTATTAAGGTTCGCCTAAAAATTTATATGGTTTGAGTCTAGACTAAAACAATATCTTCGCCGACCATATTCTTTGTTTTCGTAATACTATACTGAACCACGCACTCGCTGTTTTCTGGTTTGTGTATAATAATTTTTAAAATCATAATATTTATTAATATGCTTTATACATCTGGGATACAACGAATTTAATGATAATACAAACGTATGGCGGAAAATAATGACACAATATTTCGGAAATGTGATGTACCCGTTTTATATGAATTTTTTTTAACCCCTTTGACCGAAATATCATCGACCCTCGAGTATTTGCTAAAAATGCATTGAGTTGACATTTTGGCTTTTCAAAAAAATCATCCTTTATTTTTTATTTATAGTTAGTTTTTTTTTTAATATAATAAAATGATAAATGTACATATTCCATACCCACACATTCATTATTTTAATGTATTAATTAAACATTGTATAATTATATTAAATAAAATAACAATAACTTTGTATGAAACCACGAAATTTATTATACGTCAACGAATAATTTCTGTTTACGTATAAAGATTTTTTATTAGTCTAAATATTTTTTTAAAGTTTGTATCATTTTTTTTTAAAGTAAAAATACACAGAAATGTATATTAAATTTTGTGTTTTTCTGGCCAGTCTATGACACAATTCAGAGGGTATTAAAAGGGTTAGCGTACGTGAGATGTTATTGGTCATCTTGTTAAGTACATTATATTTATCGAGATTTGATAGTATTTTAATTTTCAAAATTATACGACGTAATAATCGTTTAGCTTAGTTTGAAAATAGTAGGAATATATACTCCCTTTACGCATCTCCATTTTTTTAAATTATGAATTAGATTTAATAGTGTTTAATAGATTAAGTTTTGTTATTATTAGAAAATATTAGAGTTTAATTTGGATATTTTTTAACATGAGTAATTTGTATAATTAAAATTGTGATTGTACACCCATAATTGTGTGTATATTTATTTAAATTATTGACTGGTAAATAAATAACTTTGCTAAATCTGATGTAAAACTTGAAGTTAAGTAAGTCAGCATCGTATTTATGAGAACGGTCTAGTCCATAATTGGCCTCGGGCGTAAATGTTGCGGCGTTCTTGCCGGCAATTAAAACTTTTTATGCTTGTGGTCTATCTGACAAGATAACAATTTGTTTGCTAGAAAATAAAATATTTACTGTTGCAAGAATACTGGAAAACACAGTTAAATTATATATAAGATATGTCTGAACACTGGGGGTGGGAAAATATTGGGATGCAGGACGGGTGGAAGGAATTTGGTAGAGGGACAGGAATAAGAGTCAAGGGACGACTACCATTCAGAACCATAAAACACGACCCACCTGTGAAATACTCCTTCTGGTATCTGGATCTTCTTCCACTGGATCCACAGGTCTTCTGGCTCCAGGACACGTACTCTGATGGTCCGCACGAAGTACACTTTGACATACACTTTCGGTGATAGCGCGAAAGTGTCAAACAACCCCATACACAATGTACACCACTAATCGGCACGCACGGTAGCGAGAAACCGATTACACACAAACAAATACCAGCCCCATACAGCGGGACGATACTTTAAGTCAACAATTTGTTCCCACACAGCGGGACGAATTTGGCGGCAGTCAACGCACCATATTGGTAAACGCTACTTTCAGTTCGAAGGTACAACTTCAACTCCACAAAACCATAGAGAACACAACACAGAAAATATCGTGTTCTGGTTATAGAGAGAGGGGGGCAGTGGATAGGTAATAAATTATTAACAAAGACCACCGATCTACGTATGTCATGATCATATCAATGGGTCGGTTTCGCAAATATATATTTCCAAGTTACGTACGTAGTAGGCTTAATGCTTAAAATGATTTTGTAAAAATCTCATACAATAAGATTTTCGGTACAGAATTTATACATATTCTTTGAACATTTTACTAAAAACTTATTCAAAAAAATTAGGTACTTTCCCTTTTTTAAATTTATTTTGAATATTTGGTACACTGCGTGCGAGTGGTGTACGCATAACAGACGTGTACAAATATCTGCATCTATCTGTAGGTTTTAAATAATTGCATTTTAGTGACTCAAATATTTGTAGAATTTTTGCTTCTGTCTTATTACAACGTTTCTACAATCTATATAATGCTGGATAGTGTCTGTCAAACATTGTTGCATTTGTAAATAAATATATTATTAGATTAGGCTATTAATCGCAAAAAGAAACAGTATTCGGAATGTCACAACATGCTAAAGGTTAAGTTAAACTAAGGTAGTTGCGTTAGTACTGGATTTGATGCTTAGATGAATGCAATCATAATATATTTGAAATATAATTGTACAAATAAAATTAAAAATATGAATTAAATATATTAATTAGAAAGATATACATATAAAATCAATTTTATCGAAAAATATTGTTGTTGCGCCACCGGGATTCGAACCTGGATCTCTTTCCTAACCGGGGAAGGTGCATTATCCAACTATGCTACAGCGACAATATTTTTAGCGACAATTTTCGAACCTATATGTTACCTTTTTGATATTAATACATTTAATCGTTCCATTATTTGACAGAGCCATCTATTTTTACAGAATCTCAAATACCTTTGAGTAAACTGATAGCAGACGCCAGAATTATCAATTATTTTTTATTAAATTTTGGACACATTGATACAACTTTATTATTTAGGAGAACACATTCTTTTTGCGAAGTTGTAATTATTCAGTGATCACAGACCTATGTTCTGAATAATTACAATTTCGCAATAAGAATGTGTTCTCCTAAAGTATATAAAAATGGCAGAAATTTTCCAACGCGTTATTTTTAACACAGTTTTCGTAATAAATTTTACTATGTAATAAAATTCTAATGGACCAAAATATTTTTGTTCGATTTTGCAAATTTTCGTGAAAGCATTATAGGATGGTAAATTAAATCGCAGGGCGTGTAAATAAATTCACGCGAAATTATTCCACAAAGTAAAAACATGTTAATGTTGTTTACGGACCCTCCTGGGCTTTCGGGATTAAATCCGCCCGGAGGATAAAAATAAAGCTCTTCAATTACGGCGACTGCGGTGCCTCGTTGTCCGGCACGGGAGACTCTGACGAAGAGCGGTGGAAGCTAATCAGAAAAAATGTACGTTCAGCTGCCGGTACATTAATTTTCTCTCTCATCCCTCGGCCCCGAAGCCCTTGGAGTGCGACGGAGAATTCGACACGAGATTGTGTGATTCGTTTAACGACCACTTGTTGGGCTAGAAAGCGGTCGGGAAACAACACCGCATACACCATCTGTCTTCAGTGGGGAAGGAGTTTCTGGCAAAATAATCGATGGGAACAATTTTCACGACGTCAAGCAGCTGACTATTTTGAACAGGCTCGATTTGCTTCCAAGATGTACGACGATATGTGAGGGTCTCTGAGACAACACAACCCGCTAGGGGGAAAGCTTAGGAATATGTAGGAATGATTGTTTGGGGGCAAGAGTGTAGAAACATTTACCACAAGAGGCAAATCTCGCTTATTTTTGCTAATTTTTATTTATTTATTTCGTATACTTAGTATCATATTTATACCGGGGCAAGTTATTTAAAGACCTTCGTTTTCAGCTGCTGTTACATGGATGACACAGATACAATTTTTAGTTTGCTAAAAGCAGTTATTGTGGACAGATCCAGTTCATTTTCATATCCTCAAAAGTAAGGTATCGCCAGGAAGACGTTTGATTTTGCCTCATTGTGAGTTGGGTGTTACTGTTATGGGGGGCGTTGCGCTCATATCTCAGTTTGTCATAACTTCTTTCTTAATGTTTACAATTAGCCCAATTAGTTTTTTTTCCACGTTTACAATTAGACCAATTTGTTTATTTCCATGTTAACAACTAGACCAAATTTGTTTAAAGGCGATGTCTCTTTTTATATTTCACGAATTAATTAAGAGGTTAATGTTAAACATATATTTGTTGATCTGAGTCATCAAAAATGACACCCACATAATACTTAAACTACCGCGTGAAACTTTGGAAAGGCCAGAGAATTTATAACCAGTTTCTCATTAATATGCAATGTGTCGCTCCAGTTGTGGGCGGGAGTCGTGTGTTCCTCCCTTACAGTTACTTATAACATCCTTCATCAGACCCTTAAATTTATTTTTACATCTGAATTGGTAATATCTTGAAAACAACATATTCCTACGAGACTTGAAAAGGACAGTCATCGCATTATTATGTAAAGTGGTATAGTGAGGGCACGTTCATGATGTGTCCTAGCTGATTGCGACAAAATACAAATGAGCTATTATTCTTTCTTATTATAAATATTATATATAAAAAATCAAATAGATATTTTTAATCAAATATCAGATATTTCCATAGAGACAAACCTATTTTTTAAAATTATATTTAATGGAAAATATATGGATGTATGGGGTAATTACTCGCTTACTTTTTATCGATGCAGTTTGCACAATTGTATTTTGTGTAATATGTTGTTGAATGAGAAGCCAAGTGTTTATGTCGAACGATATTTTATAACTATCGTAAGTAATTTACAATTACGTTAAAACTTTGTAGAGTAGATGACGCTTTACTTAGTTTTTGGTTAGTGTCCATGGTGAAAGGGGTTAGTTTATATATTTTTTTTTATGTGATGATTTCCAATTTATAAATTTAAATGGAAGAGTATATTTTTGAGATATTTATTAAGTTGCGTAATAACGGAGATATAATAAATTTTCCCTATATAATAAAATAATTATAAATTATATCGCACTATGTATAGTAAATATAGAAAGACAAGCAATAATATGACGGGCCTAGTGATTACGATACTCTCCTAGTGATCGGTGCTTCGAGCCTCGTTTCAGGTGGAATTTTCATAGTACAAGCGTTTAGCTTAGTTTGAAAATAGTATGAATATTGATGTGACACGTATTCCGTGCACATGGTTTATTATATTCTGTAGATTACACAACGGGTGTAAAAAATAATAAATATAAACTTTAATACCTTATAGTAAGAAAACTAATAACACTTAATTACTTGGCTGATTCGGCAGTATTGTATTTATTTCTGTAATGTGACGCCACAATATTGGTTGCACTTCTCGCCGGCCTCCAATGTTTTTTCGTAGGGGAAGTAACACCCTCCGATCGCCATGGCAACCAAACTTTATATTCCGGAGGGCGGCGAGTCGCCCCCGAGGGTGGGGCGGCCGGCGGGGTCGGACTCCCCAAAGTGCCGAAGAGGGTGGAATTCGGCTGACACACCGACGAAACCCCCCCCGTATCTCAGCGTCTGATCTCGGCATTTCTGTTACAGAAGTATTAACATATTTACTCGGTTCAATCCGCTTTTGTTGTGCGATTGAATTAACTCCATTTCTAGAGGACTACACGCAATCTAATTTGATCTATTTCACCTTTCTGAGGAGCTAACAGAGACGTAATTGAAGATTGATTTTTTTTTCTAACTAATTATTTACAATGTTTCAAATCTGCGACACACGAGGTACGAATGAAATCAATGGAATAGTTATTAACACATTATTGTGAAGTTGCAGTTTTTCAGAACATAATTGTGTGATAATGGATGGATCTAAATCTAAATGAGTTAATTAGCACTACTCGGAGTTTCGAGAGAAACGGTAACTCTCATCCACACTTGAAGTATTAAACTAACTACATATATATATAAATATAGGAGGCAAGGTTACTGTTTCTCTCGAAACTCGAGTAGTGCTTATAAACTCAAGTAGAGTTATAACACTGTTTTATTTATATCCATACATTATGATGAAACTCTACAAAGTTAACGCCGAATTTGTGTGATATTTTAATATAAATTAAATGTATCAATTTAAAAGTGCAACATATAAGTTCGAAAATTTGTCGTTAACTTACAATGTTGACATGGTGTAATAGGTCAGCGCACTTCCCCGGATAGGAAGGGTTCCTGGTTCGAGTCCGGGTGGCAACAAAAATATTTTTTCGATAAATTGATTTTATCTGTATATTATCTTTCTTATTGATACAATTTTTTTGTATTAAAATGGAATATTAAGGTGAACACATTCTTATTGTGAAGTTGTAATTATTCAGAACATAGGTCTGTGATGTTTTTATACAAATTAAATGTATTAATTAGAAAGATATATACATATAAAACTCAATTTTATCGAAAAATATTGTTGCTACCGGGATTCGAACCTGGATCTCTTCCAATTCGGAGAATGTACATTGACCAATGATGTTATAGCACCACAGAGCATTAACGACAAATCTTTGAACCTATATGTTACACTTTTCAAATTAATACATCTATCGTTAATACATTATTATCGGTTAATGCACGTTCTCCGCATTGGAAGAGATCCAGGTTCGAATACCGGTAGCAAAAACAATATTTTTCGTTAAAATTGAGTTTTATATCTTTCTAATTAATACATTTATTTTGTATTAAAATGGAATAGTTATTTGAAAATCGTTAAATTTACTAAACGTTATTATTATTTTTTCTATCGCCTTTTTCTAATTTAATAACTAGTATTCAAGAATAAATAAATTACTAATACTTTAGGAAGTATTAGAACTCGTGTTGAATTTTTTTTACTATATCCGTTATCATTTTTTATAAATTCTGTATGGATAATTTTAATAATAAAATCGATCATGTTTAGTATGTCTGTTAATATGGAACGCTGAAAGGTCGTTAATAATAAAACGTTTGTGTTAGCCTTTCGGCACCCACCTATTCCAATTTATTCAACCTGTGTATATAATACATATATTTTTTTTTAATTACTAATACTTTAGGAAGTATTATGATTCGTGTTTTTACGATATCCATTATCATTTTTTTACAAGTACTGTATCGATAATTTTAATAATAAAATCGATCATGTTTAGTATGTCTGATAATGTGGAACGCTGAAATGTCGTTAATAATAACGAAACATTTTTGAAAACCTTAGGCACCTACCTATCTATCTACCTATCTAATTTTTTTTAGTGTAGAAACTCAAAATGTAGCCTTCACCCATCAAAGAAAGGATAAGCCGCGTTAATTCTGATTAATCCATGATATTGTACATATTAAATAACTTTTTTATTTTATTCTTCTACCGATATGCGTCCAGGGTTGAATATCGTCCTCTCTTTTTTACAACTTTCTTTGCTTCCAATTTTGCCTATCATCTTGCCTTGTGTTATCTAACCATCGCGTCGTAGGGTGAGTAAAAACCTACTAATATTTAAAAAAACAACGTTTTAACCCACCCCTGTAACACATTGTTAGCAATCTGCCATCATAAATATGAATCGCGTCTAGCGATTGATTGATTTCTTAATGAAATTTGAGAATACTATTGAGAAGAATGTTTTATGAGCCGGTAAGAAACGAGGATGTAAGGGAAGATTTGGAATGCCTAGGTTAAAGAATTGGATAGAATAAATAATGGAAATAAGGAAATAAAATCTTCGCTGTATTCTTGACAGGAGTAGTCGCGGTCGTCGCGATGGCGACATTACAGCTAAATTTATCCGGCGCCATCTGTTCCGATCTGCGGCATTTTTGGCAACTTCCCGAAGCGAGTCATTGTTCGCCGACTTCACGACCAATTTTTTTTTTCAGGCGTGCGCGCGCACAGTTTTTATCGAGACTTCTTCGTGTGCGTGCCTTCTTTTTGAAGGTTGGCGACCATGTTAATTTATCCTGTATAAGATCACCCATATTTTCGACATTGAACCGCTTTCTGATGTTACACAGCCAAGATAATCTCTTTATACCTACGCCTCTTCTGCCTTCTATTGTTTCAATGATTGTGCAGCTTTCTTTGATAGTTGTTATTAATTCTCTTGACTTATTTATGCGTCTTAATTTTCGTTCTTCCCCAGCGCTTAAAAAATTGTAAGCACGCACCGCGATCTTAAATTAGAGGGAACATTGTCAACCAGATTCGTCTATATTGTAGGCGATCTTTTTCCTATCGCCAGTTTATTCATTACGTTACGCTTGGGACGTGACCCATGATCTGCAATACAATTGTGTAGGTCTATCGCCTCCACAATTTGCATGCACCTAGCATATATTTAGGTGCAAAATGGGGCTCTCACCAACCTTAAAATCACGCCGGTACCAACCGAAAGAAAAATATACGAACAACGATTTTAGAAATAAATTTGCAAGTGCTGTTCTGGCGTCTATTCATGGTGAAATGGCAAACCAAACTGAGCACAAATCAGCTGTCAGCTGGTCATATTGGCTGTCGCTGGCAAAAAGTGTTGCCATTTCGAAAAACAATGTGTCTGTCGTGCCAAAGCTTTATTCAACTTGTCCACGGCGAATCGGTTCATAGCTTTTTTCCTCCTTTTAATCTTCATTTTATATTCCCATTTGTTTTCGGCAACCTCAATATGTGATGTTCGTTATTGTGGTTGTGATCGTGATTTTTATGAGAGTTTCTGAGACGGGTTGTGTCACGTTTCTAAAAGATGCGTTGTAATATAATATGGTGATTGTACATTTAATACTTACATATATGTAAATCTACAATTTCTCCAGCCCTTTTGAAATGTAATCTCAATCCAGTCCGGCCCCCTTCAAATTAATTTCCAGATCTTCAATTTATCGTCAGGTGGAAGTTCTGTCGTAAGGTTCGCTCTCCCGCGACTATTTCACAATGATGTATGTACGCGTGTGCATAAATTAATATCGTATATCCGTTTGGGTTGCCATTTGACAAGACCCTTCTCAGTGATCTATCCAATCTATCTTACCCCTAGCAAAAATGTGCCAATCCCTGGTGAATAATGAACTTGGTCTCAGACTTGCGGCCGCCACGCAACGTACAAAATTTGAGGGGTATATTCAACCAATGGCAGTCGGTTCCATATTTTTTATTTGGAGAAAAACTGGTAGGAGCTTTAAAAACAATGTCCATAATAATATGTTTTTAATATCTCTAGGTTAAGATTACTTGAATTATTTCTCTTTTATATATTCAATAACAGTACGGAAATATATATTCAATTTGAAATGAAGCGTACATCTGCTTTACTTTTTTCTTTCTCGGGACTCGATTTGCAGCCCTGGATCATTCCCAGGCTCCCGGGTCTCGTGATATGTTAATAATATTTTTTTTAAATAAAATATTTTGTTTCTTTTTTATAAACATTGTTAATTTTATTTCAATCAAATTGTTATAATAAATTAAACATGTATTGATAAAAAAATACTATTTCTAAATAAAAATACAGATATAATAAATTCTTAATATTAATAAAAAAACATTTAAAAAATCTAACTTCTAATAATCAAATTTTTTATTGCTTCACCGACAGTCGCCAATGCTAGCAAATTTACAAGAATTTGTATCTCTATATTTTGCGACTAAATGATTTATTGTTTCCTGAACCCATTATTATTGTTTTCTGGAACCCATTAAAAATATGCTTTTTTTGTTTTGACCCGAACATTTCTTTTTAACTGCGTTCGTAAGACAAAAAAAATTGGATGAAATTATTTTATTAACACTCTTTCAAAATTATTACGAATCCTGGAACTCGACGCATCGAAAACCCCATGTATTATTGGGAATCCATTCCCGGGTCGACCCGGGTCAGAAACCTTAATTACGAGTAAGAAAAAACATACATATTGACCATCTGTCATCTCTTTTATGTATAGTCATCCCATCATAGAATAAAGCACTTGACGAGCAGATGTCAAATGTTTTCTCTTTTATTATGCATTACATAACAAACTGCCGTGAATGATTTTCGGTTATGTTTGTAACCTAATATTTGTCGAAATCTGCGCGGCAATAATTCATTATAACCAAAAATTTAATTTGTTCTGAGTTGAGTGAGAAAACCATTCATCCGATTCCGTCTTTACTTAAATGCACATTATACTGAGAAAATAGCATTTTTGTGTTTATTATTGTTTATCCGCGATTCTTACATCGTCAATCGAACATTTCGGAACGACCCTCAGTTGATCGATTCCAGGCTCTGGTTGCTCGAATGCGAATAGTGACATTGAGAAAGTGGTAAGAAAGGTGGGACGCTGTCACGCAGGGCAGATAGACTTACACCTTTCTCCCTTTCGTGGCGGTGAAAATGAAAAGTGGGGGTGGTCCTCCGGCGCTGGACCACTTCGAGATGCAGACGATCTCGTAAACTCTTCGATTTGTCCGTGAACCGTGATGTGTTTGCGCTCAGGTGAGGCAGACGCCGGAGCTCATCCTCTGGGACTGTGTGATTATGAATGATGCACGTGAGATCATGATTGCGGGGTTAGAAGGGATAGGCCATCGGATCCCCCGGAACGATGACCTATTAAGGAATGAAAGGAATCTCGGACATTTCCGGAAATTTATTAAGGTGTGGGTATCTCGGTGGGGTTTGCTGGGATGGAAGAGCAGTGGCTAGAGAGACCTAACGGAGCATTCTACTGTATCTCCCTCGCAACTCTTGCGACCTGGGCAGTATGAATTTCTGCCGGACTGTGACTGAGTGTGACTGCAATACATAAATGTGACGTCTACCCTCCCCTTTTGGGGGTGCATGATTTCTATAGCTTCTCTCTGGCTGCCCTCTGAATTTAATGTGATAACAAGTCTCACGTCAAATTGTACAGGTATGGCTCTGGTACGATGATACCGGAGCCAACCTAAGATGGTATTAAGATGTTAATAATTGAATGTAATAAAATAAAAAAAGTAATATTGACGAATAGAAAACAAGAGTATAAACAATTTTGAAAACGATTCCGGTATAGGGTGTAAAACAATCTTCTATCCTGACAAACAATTCCCTCCTAATTCTTATTATGAATGATAATTCATATAATCTGGTTTAAAATACAAAATAAATACAACACCTTCAAAAAAACAACATGGTTTCCATATTGGCGGCCATTTAAAGTTTTGGTTATGTTAACTTGCATAATAATTTGAATTATAAAATAATACGTATCTAAAATTATCAACATGTAAACCGTATTAATGATGGTTTTGAGTAATCTCATTAAAGTAAAATGTGCCGAAAGAGGGACCGAACTTCTATGTCATTCGTTACCATGGTGCTGCATATTTTATTTTGTACCCATAAAGGTTAACAATTTTTTAAACTCAGAAATTCACATATTCGAAAATTAAAGTATGTCCTTTCACATCCCGGTAGGTTAGTAAGTACAGAACTTTGTCAATCCATCAGTATGATTGTTAAAAATAATATATACCTAGTACCTACCTATACAAAGTAGATAAAATGGTAAGCTACAGTTTTTAACAAATATATATGTATTTTTTAAAGTAAATTTTCTTCATTCCTTCCTTTCTCCCCGGTGAACTATACACATTACTCACACAGCACTCACTCAACGGTGTTATAAGGAAACCACGACAGCAGTAATCGTACTCACTCGATTTTTTTAAAATAACTTCAACACCTTCCACACTTTGCTTTTGACCGCGTTATCAGACCTGTGAATAATTAATATCATGACATGTTTCTATGATACTTAACTTCCCGTGCGTACTATGTTATCAATATAACTCTGGTAACCATTTTTAATCGCTTACAACTTTTCTGGATAAAGCTAGAGATGGCTGAAATTTTATCCATATTTCTAGTGGTTAGTTAGAACTATTTTCATAGCTAAAGCAATTTAGCTTTATTTGAAAATAGTAAGAATATTAAAGTGACGTGTATTTCGTGTACGCAACTCTATTTTTTTTTTATAAAGAAAAATATTAAATTAAAATTCATTTTTTTGGGTATCTATTTTTTTCAGAATAAACACATTTTTATAATGTACGTTAACATCTTAGATAATATATTATTACACCTTATATATAATATAATAACTCAGTAACATGTGTGTCACGCGTGGGGATATTACATTGATACATTACATTGAAAATGTACATTTTCTTTGAAAAATATTAATGGGATGGATGTGGATGACCTTTTTTGTTGACAGCACAGACCGTATATTTGGTGGTCTGACCGGACGACATTTTAAAATTGGAAAATTGTAATGCTACTGTACTCGTACAGTTAGGTAAGTGTCTTTACCACCCGACATAGCGTGGGTTTCAAATAAAATTTAATTAAATAATATAATACAACAACGGTTCACAATCAAATATAAATAAAATTTATCACGATATTCCCAGATATTCAATCACTGATAGTGAGTGTGACTCAAATATATCAGTGATTGACTCACGGTTCGTGATTTTGAGCTCATCACTAATGTGTAGTGCTTCTTTTTCGAATTATTTTTAAAGAATGGAGTTTTCTTGTATATCTTAAACGCGTTCAGTTTTCACTCCGTTTTAACTATCCACCGGACAGTTCATCTGGCGTAAAAGCAACGTATAACATCGACATATAATAATATTTTTTAATTTTCTCCTAGCTTAAACTTAAATTTAAAGTATTTTCTAGTTTGTAAGGGTAAATTAAATACTTATACTACCACTAAATTGTATAACTTTATAAAGGGTTATCTTAAACGAGGGTTGTTCTAGAATACCAGAGCGAGAAACTTTTAAATAGTTTTGGCAAATAATTATTTTTGATGAAATAAGTGTAAAACTTCTCCTGAGCCTTCTACACTACGGATTCTGTCGTATAACTTTATCGGGAGAAGTTGCGAGCCAAATTGGAAGAAATCCCTTCAAAAGGACTAAAGCGGTACGTCAAATGAAATGTGTCTGAACGTCACGACCGCCCTTTCACGGCCGTCAATTTTTTTTTCCAATATTGTAAACCGTGAAAATAATTTTTCGTTTGATGTTAAAATACAATTTTGTCTGATTTTAGCTTTTCGCAGGAGTGAGATTTTATCAATGATTTTATATTTATTCACAAAATAAAAATGCGGGTGTAGATTTATTGATTGTGCTGCTTGAATGATTTTATTACTAGCCGGTATCCTTACGTTTTAAAATTAATTAATTAATTTAATTGAAGATTCCCGGAGTGGATGTGCAAATTCACGAAAATTAGATAACGGATTCACGGAAATAGATCGTGTACTAAATGTCGAAAACGTTAAACAAATACTATAATATTGAAATTTATTTATTTATTAGACTTTATTGACATACATGTTTTTGTTGTAACAGAGGTGAATAAGTCTGTGTTAAAGTAGCCAGTTTTTTTTCGTGCTGTTGTGGTGTTATTTATGTTACGAACATATATTAACGATTCTTTATTGAGCCTTTAACAAAAGAAAATAATAATTAGGTATTGTTAAAAAATATAGAGTATCGAGGCAATTTATTTAATTCTTGAAATAAAATGCCTCCTTAATTGTGTATATTTTTCTTAAATTCCCATAACTTAACGTTGCATCAATTTTACTTTCACAATTAATCATTAGGATAATTAATAATACATATTTCATAATCCTTTAAACAATTAATTATGTTTAATAAAATTGAATTAACATGAATGAAGTATTTATTTAAACATAACAGATAATTAATGTTTATTAAGGGGATATAAAGAAAAAGAAGACAGAGGACAAGTCAAATTACAGGTTATGATGATATAATTGATTTGGTACTCTGTATGCATACCGCAGACTCTTGATTATCCGAGGTGGTTGGGAAAAAAAATTGACACGGATAATAAGAATGAACAGATTTTATTAACAATTTCGCATTATGTAGCCCCCCCCCCCCCACCCACGTTGTTTCAAAATAAGTGCAGTTAAGATCACCCTGACCCCCTAAATAACATCGAGTCACTTTTATAAGCGGATACCGTGTTCGTAATTTCGCCAGTTTTATTGCCTGCTACTTAGTTAAATACAAAATTATTAATTGCGTTCGCACAACTAACGCGGTCCTTCGGAAAAGTCATACGAAAATATTTATTGCAACATTATATTTAAGGGCAAGCGATTATCGACTATAAGGTGTATCGATATATTCCGACGTACTGCAGTTTTTTATCCACACGATCAGTTATGCTACAGAACAGTAAATGAATAGACATGAAATAAAGTGTACATATAGGAGAGGGGCTTGCAACATTAGTTGCGGGACGAGGATCATTCTACTCATATTATTTGTGCAAACGTAAATCCGATAGTTTACGACATATTTATACAACAGTAAAAGTATTAAGTTTAAATTTTCGTTCTAATCGAGTCATATGTTTAAAAAAAGTCGCGTAGCTATTTGACTGCATCAGTGGTACCAAAGTGATCGCGTGAGTGACACAAAATTGAAAATATTGAAACAAAGAATACGCATTAGTTCATGTCTATATATTTGGTAGTCTGTGGTAATTTGTAAGTTTCCCTGCATTTATTTATTATTTTCGTTATAAAATTAACTTGTCAACAAAAATACACACAAGTGTTAGTATTTTTTTGTCTTTCTGTTTATTGATGATTTATTAATTCTCTTACCTTTTACAATTCTCCTACGCGGCCTCTGCCTGTAAAATTAAAATTAAAAAAAATACGATTTTTTTCCCATTCTCTCCACATCTCCCGCGTTGTTTTATTAAGCACTCATTTTTGTTTAATATATTCAACGCATTTCTTAGGCACCTTGGTGTACCGCAATATTATAAGAAATTCAATTCGCCAAAAAATGATTGTGGTTTTCTTTTCTTTGTAGTACACGGTGAGGCGAAAGAAACAAGGTTAACGTTTTATTGTGTTGTAATGATAAGAGTACACCTTTAACACTACATTCGATTTGTCACTATGGATCTCATCAGGGGCGTGCAGTGCATACAAGCAAAAAAGTTGTGCATTATTAAAAATCTGGGAAACAAATATAAATTAAATATATATATATATTTTAACTATCACAACTCACCGCTGTATCCATGGTCTCTTTTGTATTCGCCGCATAGAGCTATTCACATTACTCTGATCTGTCTTTAAGCTAGTGAATTACTCGAGTCATATAATTGGTTATTTACTGAATTGAAAATTTCTTTCGGTTGATCCGTTTTGTATTGAGTCCTTACCTATGCTGTTTTTTAAATAGAATAATATTAAAAAGGCATACAACTACGTGCAAATCATTGAAGTGTCTACTTCCTCTTTTACTAATTCGAAAATTTTACTATCTTACTGTTTTTAACGTGTTGATTTCATGATTGTTCTTTAAATTTGGTGCATGCATTGGTTTTTGATTTGGAAAAAACCGAAAGCAATTAACAGATTTATTTCCTACGTTAACCTTTAATATAAATAATTATTTCCTTTAGTTATTACGTGAAGGATTTTCAAACAATAAATGAATCATGTTCAGTCATAGAAAGTGTTCTTAAAAACGTCCATACATTTTTTATATGGGTAAGAAGGTATTATTTTACGTTAAAACTTAAACTTTAAAAACACTATTAATAGTACTCTAAAATTACAAATAAATACATAGCAGGGTCGTGTATAAACGACGGATTTATTTTGTCTAAAGACGTTGGTTAAACGAAAGTACACATATTATATATGATTGTATAATGTCATTGTTAACAGCATAACCTAAATCTATACCTACTGCACTCCACTGGATGTCATCATCATCGCCAGGACGTGTCATTCTGCTGCATGAGAATATGAATGAAAAGTGCCGTGTGACGTGAAGGATAGCTTGTTTCAGGAATAATGGCTTGCTTCCAAATACACACTACACCATTGTGTTCGAATGTTTAAATATTCAGCTTGACTTTACATTGAGCAATTTAGGGGTGAGACAAAGCATTGTACACGTAAAAGATTATTTACATGATTTATTTACAAAGGGTTACACTTGCGAGTTGAGATATAGTATTGTTGTTGCTGGCTGGAGTATGGCAAAAGGAATGGCGGCGCCGCGTGCGAGCGTGAGAGGCCGGGCTATTTCGGAATGGTGTCGAGTCTGCTTCGTGATCACTTTCTACACCGTTGGTACCGTCAACGTTAGTCGTTTGACCCGCCCATTACCGCTTTTATGCAATCTTGATAATGTTTAATTTTCCGCTGCGTATTCATTCATTCATTGCGCTTCCGGTATCTTCCATACCTCATCGACTGGAGCCTCTATGTCATTCTTGATGTAAGCGTCCAGGTCTCTGGAAAGAAGTGGTAGTATGCAGTGTTTAGTGTTTAAAAACATTTTGTGTTTCTTGCTATTGCCTCAACATTATGGTGCGTGAACACAGATGAGATTTTGATCTCTCATCCACAGTTTTAGCGGCAAAGATCGGTACGTATTAATTTGCGTCATTCAAAAACACACGTGGTAATGAACCGTAGCTCGCTTCGCGCTTAATTTTATACTGTATTTGATGCGCTTTTGAGATAAATAGAAATATAATGATTTATATCAGAATTTTTACTTCTCCCCGGTAGGTTCTACGGTTTCAAGCCTAATTCCCTTAGCATATTTTATCAAAATTTAACGTCTTGTCCCTGTCAAAGGCACAATTTCTATAGTAAATATATGGAGCTCATTTCTCATTACCTGTTTCTTATAGGAACGTTTACAGTAGTAATGTGTATAATTAAACGTCAATTTCCTCTGACGGGTCTGTTGTCGTCATTAACATGTATTGATCGAATTTGCTTCCCTTGATTTTCACGGAATTCGGTGAATTTCTAATAAAGTCTAGACACGTCGCACAACGAATGATGCGTATTCATGACGACAAATTGTCGTTCTGATTAAATACCAATATTACCTACCAATAGGGGAGTTTAATTAGAAATTTAATCTAGAAATACTTGTGTAAACTAAAATTTATTTGAGAAAATAACAAACTGTGCGTATACACCATTTTCACTATCTTAACGTCTTCCGGTTTCCATATTATGCATACCATTAAATAAAATATTAATTAATATTTGAATATGTCCAAGAACACACGATTACTTCATTTTCACCTACAAAGGCGCCTGTTATTAAAACAAATAATAGATATCCCATAGAGACGAAGTTATTTTTAAAAATTATATTTAATGGAAATACATGGAAGTATGGGTAACTACAGGGCTTACGACTTGTCTTCGGCTGGCTTAAATGATCACTTTATACAAATATAACGTTCACCATTCTCACCCATTAATCGATCTCCATATCTATCAAATTTTTGAAAGTTGTATATACAAGACAGGTCGTAAACCTATACTTCAATATATTTCCATTAATAAAAAATTGCTTCGTCTGTATGAGATATGTATTATTTGTTTAAAATATTAATCGTCGGACAGGGGTGTGACCGATAGATGGAATGATAAAGACATACATTAAATGAATGGTTATTTGTTAGATTTAATTGTTTACTAATTTTATTTGATTTAGTTTTAATTTCAAATTTTTTAAATGATTTCAAAATTTCTACATCGGATATTTTTTTGTATATTAATGCATCTCGCCTGCCATTGAATTTAAATTTGAGATCCTTTTATTATTTTAAGCTACAAAAATCTGATGATATCAGAATTAATAAATTAATTGAAAAATATTTTCTATTTGAACTGTGGATGCAATTTATAAAAATACTTGAGACTCAATATGAACATTTTCAACCCTATCATTCATTATATTAAGCTAATATTAACAGTGCTGTTATTTAGAGTTAAAAAGTGGACCCGTCACCGCCGGAACGGTAGATTACGTATTGGGTATCTGTTTGCGTTTATTAATTATTCGGTTGTACTGGTAGTGTACCACTTTTTTTACATTATATTTTCAACATTGAAAAATAGGTTTTACAGAAACACTGGCTACACGCTAACGACAAGCAATCCGCGATATAACCGATTGCTTTCTGTGCAGTTTTATAATTTTGTATATATGAAAAAGTGGCAGGTGAAAAGACAACATTATTTTGCCAAGTAAATCGGAAGTCATTCGATGTTTATTACATTTTCTCTATTTTCTTTTGAATAATTTACTTATGCACAGTTCATGTGGAGTCGTTGACTTTGCTTTCTAGCTCACGTTGATAATAAATTGGCTAATGGTAAAAAAAAAAAACAAGAACATTATTTTAAGTACACACCGAAATGGCGGCTTTCTTATAATTAATTATACGCGCGCCAAAGTGGCGTATAATGTTAGAGTAATTAAAATGCTTATGACGTCACGCCCCAAACTCGGAAAAATCAATATTTTCAATGCCACCCGTGCTAACCACATAATCACTATTCTTTTGGATTTTCAAAATGTGCATGACATGCTTATTCAATATTAAATAATTAAATTATAATTCTACTCTAGATTCACATTGACGTGTGCGTGTTTTTAGAAAGTCACTCTTCAATTAATTATTCGTCAACATTTTTACTGTCAGGATAGGGGTTGTTCTTTTACTCGTAATTTGAGCCGTTTCTTCGAATGCGATTAGGTAATGGCCCTAATCGGCACCGGAAACTACCCCCTATGAACATACCCGGCGCCGAACCTTTCAAAAAAAATGTCTGTCACGCTCGAATCGATCCGCGTACACAGCTTCCTGCCGCCGCGCTACTTACCCCTAATAGTATACATATACTAATTATAGCGCGCGGCCGTTCGTTCGCAAAGGAAACCTAGGACCAAACTGAAACTTTTCGGTCTAGTAAAGAATCTGAAAGAAAAACCTCCCTCATCCCTTCCTTCCGCTGTATTAACTCAATTTTATTCGCACGCAGAGTCATCTGAAGGCTTTTCCTTTGTTCCGCCCTTTCTACATAATTCCTGTGAAATACACTTGATACCCGTAACAAGTTTTAATGTTAAAGCTGCTAATTTTTATAAATATGAATTGATTTGTTTATATCTACTGGTTGTTTATTTCAACTATAGATTTTTTATTTGACGGTTGGTTGCCCGACATGTTTTGTTGATTAAGTATACATTTTTAAATGGCATGATGTTATAAGATAGTTTTATTTGTTTAATTGTATTGGATAATTTTTATCTTGGGAATTAAGTCTTATAGTAATAACTATAATTAAAACATTTCGAATGATCTCGATTGATTTAAGAAGAAACTAATATTACCTTATTTTCTAGGATATAACGAGCTTTTGTTTCGATGAATTACAATAAATTAAATAATATTAATACATAAAATTGTAATTGAAGTGTTCATTATCAAAGAATTATCAAAAATTTTAAATATGATCAGTTTTTCGTGTCTCCTGAAAAAATTTGCTTGTGGCAGATCTATCATATTATTTTTAGGACGTTTTTGGGGGAGTTTTAACTTTGTACATAAAAATATTGGGCATACCTTGATGCGCGAAATCCATTTATTTTCATGGTAATTTCTTACAGATAACGGCGAAGTAGATCCCAAAAATACTATATATATTCGAAATCAACAAATTCATCGACGGCTAAGAACATTTCAAAAGTACATTTTCCATAGACTTTCCGACTTTTAACCCTCTTACTTTCTTGTAAACTCACTCCCCTAAAAGTTGTGTTGTTGGGGCAGATATTGATTCGTTCTCAGCTATCCAATGATATTACTTCTCTGAGGGTTATATATTTTTATTTATTTTGTAATGATATCATTATAATAGGCTTGTGTTTAGCTGTTTACCTAATTGAATGAATACAATAAAATACTTTCGTTTCCCAAAAATAGTAAATGTTCACCAAATTTTAGACAATATTTAACTTTAAAGTGTCAACTATAGTAGATAGATACTTGTTAATCTATCTCGTATATTATATTTTCTTAAACAAACTTTGTATTCTAACCTAACTTAACCCAACTAAAGGTTTACAAACGTAATCTCCAAGATACTTAAGGCAGTTGCATGTGCCATTCGGCCAATCAGTCTTGTCTTATTGTAATTCTACTTCCCACTCGTTAAAAGCAGAACACCGGCACATTTTCATAGCACAAGTCTAAAAATAGTGAGAATATTGATGTGACACGTATTTTGTGTACGCATCTCTATTTAGAAAAAAAACCCACTTATAATATAAAAGGAAAATATTTTTTAAATCTGCTACATATGTATTTTATTTAATTCCCTTCATAGGTTTGTTTTGCTACAAATATGTACTTTTTAACCGACGATGTCTGTAAAATTGTATTTAGAAAATTTAACAGTTCGCCTTTTAACATTTTAATACTTCTGGACCAGTAAATTTATATGACCGATTTAGATGATGCAGGTGGATACAAAAAATGAAACGAATATCTAGAAACAAACAAAAGCGTAATACTGTACATTATTCTGGGTTATTATACCCTGGAGACGTTTTTGTTTTAGCCGACGCTTAAGCGGCATCGTACGAGCCACCCACCCGGCCACTGTCGAATAATTCACGTGTTTCTGGGCCTGAAAATCTACGATTCTATTAAATTTATATATCGCAATCGCCTGAAAGCAACGTTAGTGGATATGGCATTTATTTAGTTGCACTGTCGCGGGTGTGAGGTGTTGGATAGTACTATTTTATATAACTTCTGGAAGTACAGTGCAGTTTGTGTGTGAAAAATTATTCGACATCAAATTAAATTTTATTCTTAAGTGATTGGTTAAATAAAATGTTTAATATTAATAATTATACAAAATACTTTGTTTAAACCACTATTTTTTCTTCATGTTTCGACACTTATGGTATCTTGTTCAGGAAACAATGTATACTGAAATTAAAAAATACAAGCATAGATAAAAACAAAACTATAAAATGGTGAATAAGTAAGAAAACAAATTTAAAACAGGATTTGCTATTAACACTTTTTCTTATTTCTAAAATTTCTAAAGTATTTGTATGTATAATTTGTAAACCCTTATTAATATCAAAGGAATGGTTTGTTTCCAAAAGATGATTGGAAAATTCTGAATAGTTATTGTCATTTAGACATTTCAAATGCTCCTTAATTCTAATATCAAATTTTACCTATATAAAAATAATTGCAATCATTGCAGAAAATGTTTAACTTTTAAATTGTAAATGTCTTCAGTTTTGATTGAAATTTATATAATATAACTAGTCCTTAGGGATATCGGATAACACGAAACAAATTTCTGTATTTTCACATCATATTTTATTTGTTAAGTTACGTTTTTAATAATTTTAATAAGGTGAACATAGCGAAACCTTGGAATCAGTGGCGTAATTACAAAAATTGAGGCCCAATGAAGAATTGAAATTGATTGTAGAACGCGATCTTTTTGGGCCCCCATCTAATGTGGGCCCCAATGCACCGCATTGGCATAGTTTCACCACTGCTCGGATAACAAGGTATCTGACATTTTGGTTAAAATATCCCTTTCTCTATCAACATTCTGACAATAATCTTATCTTTAAAACTGTAATGCGAACATGTCGAAATTCCTAGTAATTTATCAGTTTACTTTCGAAGAAATCTAAAAATTAATATTGAAACTATGATGCAAATGTCAGATGATTCCTTGTTGTTACAAGTGCACGATATGTAATATGGTATACATGGAATCCGATGACATTGTAACTAAACTAGAGTTTAGACCCCTTTTTAGGATGAGCACCATAAACTTATGATGGATGGATAAAGTTTGCGTTTGTTCCCTTCGCTTAGTATGTTTAATCTTATCGAGCTCGCCATTTTTGCTGTCTTTCTTTTATCTAAGCGTCGCTTTTTCTGAACTGGATCGTCTACATCACAAACTAAACATTAAAACCACTTTTTACTATTTGAATAGTCAAATGAAACGAAAAAATTTCAAGAACTTGACGTTTTATTTTCGATAACCGATCATAATAAAATAATTATAATTATTACTTAGGCAGTACCTACAAAAAGCTTAAATCACCCCGGGTATAGCAGCATTTCAAGGTTTCAATTTTTTTCAAATATCTGTCAAAAATGTACCTTCAGAATAAGAAGGTCTTATATATTTGACATTTCTTTTCAATGACATGTGTGATTTTCTCATTCAACTTTTCATTTATGGCGCACATACATTACAGTGCTTTAAGATTTTATATTTATAAATTTGGTTGGTGAATATATTTTTTATATTTTTTTCTACGCATGTTACTAAGTGATTCGTCTAATTCGCTTGAATGCATTTTAGCTTAACTTATATATAATGTGAAATGCCTTCAGTGTTCATTTTAATATGAATATATTTGAATTTTACTCTAGAGATAGACAACGCAATAATAGGGGGGCATATTTGCGTACATACTTTGCGAACTTGTGAGGTCTCATACACACAGAATGCATTACTCACGCCGTCAGTTTACCCTGGTAATATATCAAGTGCCTCGACTAAATAAATGCGTCTGGTTTGAAACTAAAGGTTGCCTTACACCGTGACACCGTCCACCCGGTTTACACAACTGTAGGCGAGCCTCTTTAGACATAATCAACCACTGCAGTCAATCAGTACAATTTTTTTTCGGTTATTTTTAAGTTCAGTTAAGTTTATTATGTCTAGGTTTATTGTAATGTAAAAGTCTTTTTGTTTATCACTTTGTTTGAGTATACTATTTTTTATGTACTAGTTATTTTTATATGTATTATATGCTATTATCAGTTATTATTGTTACACTGTTTGTTTCTCAAAAATATAAATAAAAATAAAATTAATGATAGTAAAAATAAGACATTATTTTTGTTGAGCCGATCTTGTATTATTTTTATCACAACTTTAGTTATCAACGGGTGTAAATAATAACGATTGCTATAATAAATTCTGAATTTTGATATTAAGGGTTTAGAAATTGTACATACAAATACTAGGGGTTTTATTTGATATTTTAGATATAAGAAAAAGTATTGATAACAAGCTAAATATTATAAATAACCAAATCCTCTTTGCAAATAGCCACCTTTTAAATTTGTTTTCATATTAGTTCTTACTTATTCACGACTTTATAGTTTTGAGTTTATCTATGCTTGTATTTTTTTAATTTCAGTATACATTGTTTCATGAAGAAGATACCATAGGCATCGAAACATGTAGAATAATCAATAAATAATGGTTTAAACAAAGTGTTTTGTCTAATTATTTATATAGAATGAGGCCACAGAGTAATTATGCTGGTATTGAAGAAGAAATCTTTTTAAAGTGTCTCACAGAGACGAATCTACTATTTTTTATATGAGAAGTATGGAAGTCTTGGGCATTACAGGGCTTACGACCTATCAGCTGGCATAAGTGATCACTTTACACAATGTAACGTTCACCTATTTACCCACGCTACCATATCTATCAAATTTTTGGAAGTTGTATATATTATATTAGGATGGAACATTTCACTTATTTATAACCAACTATGTTGTCGCATCGTTTCCATCCTGATATAATATATACAACTTACAAAAATTTGATAGATGTGGTAGTGTGGGTAAATAGGTGAACGTTGCATTGTGTAAAGTGATCACTTAAGTCAGCCGATGACAGGTCGTAAGCCCTGTAATGCCCAAGACTTCCATACTTCTCATATAAAAAATAGTAGCTTCGTCTCTGTGAGACATCTTAATCTTGATGACAATTTCCCAGGGGATAAAACCCAGTAATTAGTTCCTACAAAGATTTGGACATACTCAAAATATTGTAAAAAATCTTTTGTTTAAAGGTCAACATTCTATCTATACATTTAAATTATAACTAAATTTGAATCACGGACCACTAGTGGTAGTATCCGACCAGTTTATCTTCTATAATATTACTTGTTGTAGTTGCGTAGTGTACAGCTTTGGCAGCTATTGTAAAAATATATCAGTGAAAACAGCTATGTTAAAAGGCCTGGATAAACCAGATATTGGAGATCGGTCATATTAAAAGCTTCAATATCCGAAGAGCGTGCATAAGAAGATGTATGAAAGGCTAGATTGACATGACTTGAACAGAAGAGTAAGATGTGTGACTGGGTCTGGTTTAACAGTAGCTCTAAACAGAATGCTGATGTAAGAAATCATATTTTTAAAATTAATGTAGGGACTATTTATAAACGTCGTTATCGGTCACATGTAAAACGACACGCAGGCGACTTTTTTCTTTTCTTATTTAACATATTTTATGAATTGGTAAGCAAATGAATAAATAAGTGAATAAACTCGGCACTGAATTTTTTTCGAAAAGTAATTCTCTTCTGCCTGGTACACACACACACACCTTTACACACATGTGTTCTTTATTTTTTATGATTTTTCTAAAAAATGCTTGAAATTTTAATACAAATTCTAAATCAACTAGAAATATATAAAGAAAAAAATCTATTTATCGAAAATATATTTAGTTGCTACCGGGATTCGAACCTGGACCTCTTCATATCCGGGAAAACATGTTAACCATTCCACTACAGCAACCGATTACGACAAATTTAGAATTTATATCTGTATATTTTTACAATTGAGACATTTATTATTTCATTTTTAAAAACATTCAAATACATCTCAAATACCTTTGATTGAATCACGCTAATTATATTAAGTAATCCATTTAATTAAATTTGGATAAACTTTGATACAATTTATATATTTTTAAGGAGAACACATTTTTGAAATTTTATGTGAAACATCTACATGCATTTTTTGACATCCTTGTATTTATTAATATATATAGATATGCACTTTTCCGGACGGTAATGTTTGGAGCGCGAAAATATAAAACTTTCTTCAAAAATACAATTACATACTTACACTCATGTGGTAGTCCTGTTCGTGCCCTACAATCACAATCGAAATCACTCAACAGCCAGACAATCCGACTGGTACACCCACCAAACTATACAACAATACGTTGCGCCGCAACCAGTCCGAGAAAGCCTAAAACCGACCAATCTTCTGGCCAGGATACATCTACTCGCACCTCGGCACCGCCCCCAGTGTACTACGTTCGTCGTATACTTTTAATAATATAACAAACAAGGGTAAATTCAATCTGTAAATAAACGTCAACTATCCTAAGTACCGTTTCATTATCACAATCCACGAAACATCTTAAACACAGCATCACCAAACTCAAAAATCTTTCACTCAATGAGTGACTGAGAAAATGCAGTGTTTTTTCGCTAAGGGTGTGCGTGTTCGGCAGACATTCCCTTTTTTAAAACAATTTTTCATTTTCGCTCGGTCTGATTAGGCGCAGTATGCATGGAGCCTAAAGGCTGTATCACACCGAGAGGTATTACAGCCTGTACCAACTACGGCCGGTTCATTGCCTCGCCGCCCGCTGGCCGGTATTGATTTTGTCTTGAAAGGCCGAGCCGCATGCCACAATACGGGACCAGACTCAATATTGCGGTGGTCGTAACGAGGACCGCCGCTTTGTGCAGCGGGCTTTATAAACTGAAAAATATGCTGCCTTTATTTCATTAATTTATTTCCCAGTATTTCGTGCGGAAATGCAAATAATTTTATTATAATAAAATTTATAATATTATATAATATATGACAGTTGAATAATTGTATGAATTTAGTGTACTGGGGTTTTTTTTTTGTGGATCGGCGCCGTTTTGATTACGTAACACCGATAGACGTATTATTTAAAAAAATAGTTAAATAATGCATCCTCGCGTGTTAATCTCAATATAAAGCATTAACGTATAAAAAACAAATTAAGTTATTGGTTCATCCCATAAATAATGCGTTTTAAAAATACTTTATTTATCACAATTAAGATAAACAAGGTAATTTTTTAAATACAAATTTAATGTATTAATTATAAAGATATATAATTTTATCGAAAAATATTGTTGTCGCTAACGGTATTCGAACCTGAATCTCTTCCAATCCGGAGAACAGCGTGCGTTATCCGATTATGCTATACCAACACAGTGGATTGACGACAAATTTTCAAATCATATATGATACACTTTTCAAATTGATACATTATTTGAAAGGTCTACGCGCCAATAAGCTAAAAACAATTCCGATGCTACAGGGCAATATTCCAAATGAAGGTGCTGAAATAACACACGAATGTGGTTACAAGAGCGCGCATTTGTCCCGCTGCCAGAGGCGGCCACTTGGCCGATGTCATATTCCACACGCAATTGTAATAAACCAAATAATCGATAAACAAAAACCAAATTAAAAATTTGTGTTTCATTTCCTAGTTATTCAAAAGCATCATTGGCCTGGAAGTTAATATTCACCCTGTACTTCAGAATAGGCTTCTACGGTGGTTTATCTAATTAAGCTGTCACCATAGTAATAAATAACAACATTTATACGGTCATGTGTTTATTAACGTCATTTAGTCGACACGAATAACATACACACCTCCCTCCTCTCTCTATCCATATAACAACGATGATTTTAAAATACTAAATAACACAAGACTAAAATGAAACATAGATAACAATTCAAGCCAGAGTTCAACATTAAATTAAATTTTTTGATTAATTATTTATATACTAATTAAATGTATTAATTATAAAGATATACATATAAAATCAATAATATTGTTGTTGTTTCGCCACCGGGATTCGAACCTGGATCTCTTTACAAACCTGGGAAGATATGGTACACACATTTAATTAGTATTTAAAATATTACAGATCTATGTTCTGAATAATTACAACTTCACAATAATAATTCAAATGTGACAATGTGTCCAAAATATAATAAAAATTAATTGTTAATTCTGGCGTCTGCTATCGGTTTACTCAAAGGTATTTGAAATTCCGTAAAAACAAAGTAGATGGCTTTCAAATAATGGAACGATAAATGTATTAATTCGAAAAAGTGTAACATGTAGGTTCGAAAATAATGCATAAAACATCACAGACCGTCTGTTCTGAATAATTACAACTTCACAATAAGAATGTGTTCTCCTTAATAATAACATTATTTATATATTATATAATTTATAGTAAGATTAAGAAAGGATTGTTATGGTGGTTTGGTTATGTGGAACGGATGAATGAGAAGAGAATGCTAAGAAAGATATATGACGCACGTGTTGATGACACCAGAGGTAGAGGACGTCCGCGGAAGACTTGGCACGACCAGGTAAACCAGATGCTGAAGGTTGGATCTGTTAGAATCCTCTACAATCGGCGAGTTTGTATGAGAAGATGTGTGCATGTGGATGAAGCGAGAATTGTGGCGCTCTATCCTCTCTGGCTTACCCGTGCGGTCAAACGGCGTGATGGTAATTTAGTTAGTTATATAAAAAAATATTTGTCCAGAATGATTTTAATTCTTTTACGTAAAAATTAATTATTTTGTATTTATTTCTAATATGATTGCGAATATCAACATATATTCACGATTGCTGAGAATATTTGTCAATTCAATTAGATATACATATGTTGTACATCGAAATATTTCTCAAAGCACAGCTAGGATTAAAAAATTATTTTAAAATTCTATTAAAAAAAAGCTACAATTCATTTTTTTTTATTTTTAATGTTTTCATTGTGTTGCCTTGACACTAGATTCTGAAAAATATACATTCATAATAAGATATTTACATTGTTTATATACTTTTATAAAATAGTAATTTATAATGTTTAGTATCATTTTTATCGTTGTACTACGCGATTTTTTTTCTCCAGAAGCTTATAATCTAACTTTCCGAATGTATTTTTATAATATTACGGTATCTCCGCTTATATTAAAACCCTTTTAATATCTCCACTTGACAGATGATGTTTTAGGCCGAACTGAAAACTCACATTCGCCCATTAAATCGGCGGTCTGACTGAAAAAGCAGCCGGTACGCAAAAAAAGGTCGACTGTAAGATGATTGTACATTTTCGACCATTTCTGTGTTCTGTGTCAGATGTCCAAAGCTATAATTATTTTGCAGGAGGTTTCTTGTTTTTCCTCTAGGTTCCGTGGTTTTTTTTGATGAGATGCCGTCTTCAATTCAAGTGGTTTTTCAACGCCTTCATTAAATGTCACCCCAATGTATAACATTATTTCTGCGAATAGATTAGAGTTTTTTGAGATAGAAATTTTGACAAATATGCTATTAATATATGTTGTATCAATGTGTCCAAAATTTAATAAAAATTAATTGTTAATTCTGACGTCTCCTATCGGTTTAATCAAAGGTATTTGAGATTCCGTAAAAATAAAGTAGATGACTTTCAAATAATGTAACGATAGATATATTAATTTGAAAAGTGTAAGTGTTTGAAAATATGTCGTCAAAAGTACTGTCTGCTGTAGCATAGTCGGTTAATGCACCTTCCCCGGATTGGAAAGAGATCCAGGTTCAAATCTCGGTAGCGCAACAACAATATTTTTCGATAAAATTGATTTTATATGTATATCTTTCTAATTAATACATTTAATTTGTATTAACAAATATACTTACTAACATATATTTAAAATATTTTCGGATATACTGCATGAAGCTCGGAAAAACTCTGCAGTAGACTGGCCAAACCATTGCCTCAGGTTCTTCAGCCATGATGTTCTTCTTCTTCTTCTATCTTTCCCTGCGTTATGACGTGTAAGATTTCATACCTGTCTGGATGTGTCATCACATCTCGAGGATATTGAATTTTTCGGGTTTTTATTGTTTTAAATACTCCCTCTTCCTTATTCACCCGATCCATTACATTTTCATTCATAACCACAGACTAACAAATATAAAGACATGAACTAACGCAAATTCCTTGTTTCAATATTTTCAATTTGGTGTCATGCACGTGATCGAGTCAGTAGTGATCAACCGATGTCGGGTACCACTTACGCAATCAAATAGCTCCGCGATTTTTTTTAAATATATTACTCGATTGGAGCGAAAATTTAAACGGTGATAATATAATATGCATTAATGTAAAAAAAATACGCCTTGTTTACACAAAAAATTAATTTTCGAAGAGTAAATACTTTTATTCTTACATAAATGTGTTATAAACTATCGGATTTATTTTTTCACAAATAATGTGTGTAGAATGTCTCTCATCCTGTATTTAATGTCCTTATTTTTTTTTTCCAATTCCTTAGAGTCTACGATACTCTGAGTACTCTACATGCGGCTAGACCGCCTAATCTACAAACTACAAGTGCGTCAGCGCTAGTCACTTTGACACTTTTACAAACTACCTTATTATTATAAACATCTGAGTGTTTTGTGTATTTAATGTCCCAAACCCCTCGCCTATATGTACACTTTATTTCATGTCTATTCATTTACTGGCTTGTTTTATTAACTCTATCAGCTTATTTTATTACCATACGTAGATTTACTCCTTTTTAAAAATAATTCAATATAGCACGTTGCAAGTAAAGTATGTCTCATCAGTATAAATAACTTCACAAAATGCCTACTATGTTCAAAAGATATTCGTCAAGTGCAACTACCGTATTGGAAAAGAAATACAATTCAAAACTCTTAAATCTGTGTACTGTACAGCGCGATCGGCGAGATGTTCAATGTTACGATGTACTACGTGACAGCAACGAATCTGAATCCCTTGTTACCATAAATTTAGTCACTAATTTAATGTATTAATTATAAATATATACATATAAAATCAATTTTGCATATATTTATAATTAATACATTAAATTAGTATTTAAAACATCACAGACCTACGTTCTGAATAATTACAACTTCACAATAAGAATGTGTTCTCCTTAATAAATTTAGTTGTTTCGATAGATATCTTCATAAATATTATAAAATTCATCAACATTATCAAAACAATAGTATCGCAGATGACTGTGAAAAGATTGCCATTACTTGAATGTGTCATTTTTGGCGTTTAATTTTTTTTTTAAGTGAGAAAAAAATCTTTTATTTTTGTTTCCACGGTTCTGTGATCTTAAATGCAGTCAGTTTGTATAGTTGTAACATACATTGTTGTTTATTACGTAAAAATCTTGCTTCTATAGGGACTGCGGTTGTAGACTATTGTTGACTGGTGAGGAGCTTAATTGTGCGATTGTGTCAGAAGGTTTTGTGCATGGTGACACGAATTGCCCTAACTCTAATAGTAGTAATAATAATAATAGTATTTAAATATACGGGAACTTACAAACGTTGGCATTTATTGGGGGATGATTTAAAAATGCAGGTACTACAAGTATAAAGTTAATTGCGGTCTAAGTTAATTGCTAGACTGGAGTTGCTCGCTTGAGGTGTTGAAATAACGGTTAGCTCCTAGGACTCGTCCGTCACGATGTATTGACATCTGCTCGTTTCGTCCCTATATGGATGGCTGTCAGGTGATTCCTTACAAGACCATATCTGTGGGGCGCGTGCAGGACCACCACACGTCTTATCATTATATGTATTTGTAATCTGTAGAACACTTGACGTTAGTGATTTGTCTTCCACAAACGGTTTTCTAATTTGGATATGGTGTATGGAATTAGGAATATGTTAACATACATACATATACCTATAAATAATAGTGATGAACTCAAAATCACGAACCGTGACTCACTCACTGATATTCTTGAGTCACACTCACTGTCAGTGATTGAATATCTGGGAATATCGTGATTCATTTTTTTAATTTTATTTATATTTGGTTGTGAACCGTTATTGGACACATGTGCATATGAAACGAAAATATTCCTGAAAGAGTGACGTTATAATTCGTGATAAACGACATTTAGCATTCTAGAATTAAGCTGAGTAATTACGCTAAAAATTATGTTTTTATTGTTTTAACGTGCGGTGCACGCGTATTAGTAATGCAACTGTGATCACAGTCACCGTTTTCAATCACTGATACTGCCGAGTCGAGAGTAGCATTTTTTCTCATCACTAATAAATAGATTAAATAGTAAATAGTAATCAATGCGTTATTAAGATACCGCAAACGATTACTGATATTTCAGCATACAGATTACAAAACAGCATATTAATTTCATGAATTAATGTTTTTTTTTCAATATTACCACATTTCTAGTACACGAATGCTCTGTTTTAAATATTTTTCTGGCAACGCGCGCGTTTGACATCTTACTTACAGTTTTCATCTCGCGTAGCCAGAACATCAATCGCAATTTTTTTGACATAATACTCTTAATATTACGTCGGTACGCTTCTCCGGCCGACACGGCTGTGTTTTCTGCGTCGATCGTAAATTACGTTTCATGACTTTGTAACGACATCGAATCGTGACTTTGGAACAGCGAGGTGTCATTTGACATTTTTGTCAAAATTGATTTTTTTTGTATCAAAATTCTTACAATAATGAACAAGAACTACAGAGTCTAGTGAGTAGAATGCACGATGTGTGCAAGGAAAGAGAATAATTAAGAATTAAGAATATCAACAATTCGAAAGTGATGGTATTCGAGAAGGAGGAAAGCGAGACACCGCGCTAAATACTTGTAGGTAGTGAATGTTTGGAACAAGTTGATGAGTATTCGGGATGTATGTTCGATAGAAACGGAAAGTGTGAGAATGATATGAAAAGGAGGGTGACTGCAGGGAATAAAGTGAACGGCGCTTTGAATGCAATTGTATCAGTGAAGTGAGGCCTGGAGCTGGCGGAAGAGGAACGAAAGTAGACTGAATGGAATGGAAATGAGATCACTTAAGCGTATATGTGGCAAATTTATTTATATGACAGATTAAAGAATGAAGAAATAAGGAATGATATGTGACGCAAGTGTTGATACAGGACGTCCGCGGAAGACTTGGCACGACCAGGTGAACAGATAATGGAGGATGGTTCTGTTAGAAGCCTCAACAATCGGCGAGGTTATATGAGAAGATGTATGAATGTGGATGAGGCGAGAATTGTGTGTCAGGACTATCCTCTCTGCCTGCTCCTGCGGGGAAACGGTGTGATGATAGGTAAGTAAGTAAGTAAAATTCTTACAATAATTAAGTTTTTAAAATATATCAAATTTCCTAATTCAGGAGTTAACAAGATAACTTAGATTGTTTTAGTGATACTTAAATATTTTTTCGAACAACCGAACGACTAAATCTGAGGTATAATTATACGGGACCTAGTCCGCAATATTTTATGGGTGGTGGATACCTGACTAAATTATGAGTCGAAACTGTTCATGGAATATGTGCCTAATCCTAACCATGTCAGAGATATATATTGAAATATTTTATGGATTCCAAATTATATGTGGAATCTAAAAAAATAAATGTCATTGAATTTCGAGTAATTTTCTTGTTAGATGATTTAGGGTCTGAAGCAAAAATATATATAAATAGACTAATAATGGATACATTTCGCAAATATTTATTTCGAAGTACGTAAACTTAAAGCTTAACATGATTTTTTTTAAATTTTACACAATAATATTTCCCGTAACGCAGATTTGCACATATTCCTTGAACATTTTCGACTCGTAATTTAGTATTGTGTACTAGATCTGTTACACCCTGTATAACGTGCCCGAAATCAGGAATTAGTTTATTTTCTTATTTTTATTCAATTCCTTGACCTCCTGAATCTTCTGCTTGTACATGCTCCGTTTCTTGGTGATTGTCCTCCAGTTCGGAATCTGTAGCAGCTCTACTTCGTCTTTCTTAAGGCCATCCTCCCAGCGGAGTCAGGACCATAAATTGATTGTTTTTAGCACAATTTTTGTAAAAATTTCAACTCACGGGCGATGATCCAAACTCCCATAGATAAATCGTAAAATTAATATTCTCCGTTTCGTGTAAATGTCAGATAATACATTGTTGCCCGAAGGTCGAACGGGGAATGTCGTCTGTTGAAGGTCTCTCTAACTTTTCGTTGTAAGTTAGTTTATGTCTCTGACTTGCGCCTTTGTCATTATTCGTATTGTGTCATCTATGTTGTGTGTTGAACTCTAGAGACCTCGACGGATCTAATCCCCCCCAGTTGGAAAGTATTTTCATTTCAATATTTCCAATGTGGTCGGCGGTAAGGTTTCCCTATCGATTTTACCGCCGACCGCCGTCGTGCCTACTTAAATAACTTAAATATATTCCCAGCGTGTATATCGAATAAGAACTAGTTATGTTTTGAAGGGAAATAAAATTTTCGCGAATATTTTTAATGGATTTATTATATTTTGCAACGTTGCTTCGTATTCCGAGCTCGTCTCGTGTTTTAACATTCGATATCGTTGGTGAATTTTTTTTTTTTTTATCGTTTTGCGTGCATTTCATACAATATAATTTTTTAGGAAAATGTAACTCGGCGGTAGGTAGTGGTGTGGGAATTTTTCATTATTCAAGAATTGTCTGGTCTCGAATGAAATTTTGCAGATAATTTACGGCAACCAAACACACAAAAGAAGAGGGAATTTATCATTTCTTTAGGATTTTCAATAAATTGAATTATTTTTTTGTTTTTTAAAAAAAAAATTTTTTTTAATGAAATCAAATTTTATTTTTGGAGCTACGGTATTTTAAATAATTTCTCATGTTTGTGAATATTTAAAAAACAGATATTTCACTAGTAAGATAGCGTATGTGAATGAAACATTAAAGTGTTAACTCATTAGTTGATTTTGTAAGCCAGCAATATAAAGTTTTGGATTTTGTACTTTTTCGATAGAATCGTTTTCTATATATTTGTTACTTTTATCAACTTACAAACGGGACAGACTTTTTCAAATATATTTTACATGCATTGTTAAATCTGTACGTTTCTTAGTACGTTTGTCACTCCTTTTTTTTTAAATCTGCCAATATACAATTAGCCTGGTGTGGTAAGTCGTTATATGTAGCGCCTAATTACAAAATCTCCTAATACGATTTTGTTTTTTTTTTTGAGTTATGGATTAAAACGTATATTTTGAAAGCCAATGTACAAAATGTCTGTTTTTAAATTACCATTTTTTTGAAGAGACAATTCTGTATTTTAATTTTTTTTCTATATATATCGTTCTGGCAGCCATACTGGATTTTAGATTACATGATCATCAACAAGCGTTGCAATTGACTGATTTAATTTTAGGGGTAATAGCAACCTATAGGTACTCTATCTGCTTTGGGGTATTTTGGAACTGACCCTGATTTTGAACATGTAATATCAATGAATTTAAGTGGCTTTTGCGAGAAACCATGTGTTCTGCATGTAGGTGACAAAAAATCTACAAAACTGCATATTTAACTCAAATTATCCCGAATCCGTTTTAGGTGGTTTTGGAATTAGGCACTACATATAATCCTTATCCGCTGAAAACAAATTGTCCTATTTGCGTTCTGAGATATCATGTACGTGATAATGTTTCTCATATGTTTTATGTAATAGCAGTCTTGTGTATAGATTTTAGTGTATTGTTTTATATGTAGACTGTTTCAGTTGATATATAATAGTTCTAGATTAGTTTAATTAATTAATCATTTTTAGTATTGTTATTGTGAGGGCTGTGGTTGTCGACTATTACTGTCTCGTGAGTATCTTAATTGTGTGATCGTATCAGAAGGTTTTGTGCGTGGTGAGACTGAAGCCCCTAACTGTCTTCTAGTCTCACGCATGTTGTGCATGTCGCAGTGTATATATCTTCAGCAAGGTATTTAAATAAAAACAGAACATACAAAAGTTGGCTTTTATTGCGCAACGATTTACAATGGCAGGTACGACGAGTATAAAGTTGATCGCGCATATGAATTTGATGACTGGAGGTGGCTCGTTTGAGATTTTGATGAAAGTTGTTTTCGGCTAGCTTCCAGGACTCGTCCGTCACGATGTATTAGTATCTGCTTATTGGTCAGTTCGTTTCGGCCCTATATTGCTATCGGGCGATTCCTTACACGGTCATGTCTGTGGGACGTATGCAGGACCACCACATTATTAATGTTAGAATTTTTACTACCTAACAATTCATATTATTTATCTCATTATTATGACCCGTGTCCACGGGATGAGATTACACGTGTAAAAATGTTAATTTGAACTCAAATCCGTATACACGTCATTCTGATCTGACAGCGAGACTTGACACGTGCGCATAAACGTCACCTAGAACCATAGACACCTACAATTATTTATTCTGAAAAAATTGTCAAACAGAAGACATTAAATTACAAATAATCATTCCGTTTGCTGGTGTACACATGGTGAGAGTTGTCCCCGAAGAATCTCATTGGAGTATAATAACTGTCTCGGAGATTGTCTCGAGTTGAAAATCTAATCCGTGGACGCGGCTCGTTAAACGCACTAGTGTTATACACAAACATAACATTAAATAATTAGACAAAATACTTTGTTTAAAGCACTATTTATTGATTATTCAACATGTTCAAACATAACTATTTGATTTCGCTAAGTTCACAGTGAAATTATTTTAAATCGGATTAAATTATAAGGCTTCATAATCCCACGAGTTCGTCTTGTAATAATAGCCCTCGAAGTAGTGAGTAATCTTTTAGGAAATAATTTTTTCACCTGTGCTTAAATCGTTTTCGTCGTTCCATCCAGACAATCAAGATGAATATATATATATATGTTACAGTGAATGTATATTGCCAGTGAAGTTATATTTTTTACTGGCGTTTCAGAGAAATCATATCCGAATACATTTTCATCGGAATATATTGTTGAAACTCAATATGACAGATATTTCCGAGATTTTTTATCGTGTATCTATCAAAATTGTACTTATATTCGATGAACATGGGCAATACAATTTTATCGATATGCTTTAAAATGGATAGTTCAACAATTAGCTAACCTAACTAATTTTCAAAACACGGTTGTAGGACGGCATATCACCAGCTAAGACAAATATGTTCCGACGTCAGGTGGCATCAGTGACACAAATACAGTTTCGCTGATGAAATTTTAAATCAATTGTTTGATACATTTTAACTAAGCTGAGTTAGTGATAATATAACTTAGCCGGTAATGCACATTATATTATTTTTTCTTTCTTGTCTGGTTCGTACACCAATCCACTAATTGACCAAGTACTGATTATGAGATTATGACTGGCCCAACTTTAATAGCGACGCCGTTACTCTACGCTATTCGAATGATAGGTGTATTTTCCTTTAACGGCCGTTCGTGTCCGTCTAACTCACGTGGTACGAAGTTTCTGATATCCTTGATTATATTTTCTTTTACGATAATGAAAATGATGTAATTATTTTTTCAATCTCCTTAATGATGTTGTCTTTTATGTGTTCAGCACGCGACTCTGTCTATTAATCCTTGATTGAAATATTTTTTTTTTTTTTGTACACGCCCTCTATTCAGACATTAACATAAATTTTTTTAAATAATGGAGAAATAAAAAAATAAAAAGTGATCAAAACAAATTTGAATAAAACAAAAATAATACAAAAATACATGGAGTATCGTAGAACATTGGAGGAAGTGTCATAGTTTGCAAATTACACACGACTAGTCGACAAGTATTACATAATAAATATCAGTTGCCGACACACTTGAGCTTACGCTGATCGATTTACTAATTGTAGAACAATTTATCCGTCACCATTGAGTTGAGACACGAAAAATGGCAACATTTAGTCCTATAAACAGTTAAACTACCGCATATTCATTCCCCCAAAGAATGCAATCTGGGGACTGCGGAGTTAGCTAATCCATGCGTTCTGACATTACCACTGTAATAGAACAATGAATTGTGTCGTAAAAGTCAAGCAGACCAACAATCTGGGGGCAGTCTATCATACCATTGATGATCCTGTATAGAAATAAATGTTAACATTTTCAGACGGCTAAGGAGATAATCATAATTGATATCCTCAGTGTATTACTACGTATCTGCAATGTTTACGCTTTTTTGCTCGTAAAGTGGGTAAGTATTGATACACGAGGTGAATAGTTTCATGGAACTAATTCTTATCATCTTCTGGTGCAGTGTCAGTGTTCAGGCGTGGGCGTCTATCTAGATGCACGATGATAGGCGTGCTCCATAACATTTAGTATTATGGTGGGTAATGCCTTTTATCAGTTTACCAGTGTTTAAAACTCGTACTAAAACATCGCCGCTTTTATTTTAATCTAATACTACAAATACTTTTTATAATCAATATTGTGTTTTAAAATTTAGCGTTTATTTTATTACATTTTCCCTACGCAGTCTGTTTAAAATATCGTAACTTTGCCGAGCTTGCAATTTGGGCTATCTATCTCTATCTAAGTGTCGCTCTTTCTCAAATGGATCGTCTTCCATATTGATGAAACTGAGTAAACTGAAAATGAGTAGCTTAATAGTATAGTAGCCAAATACTCAATATTTAGAGTAAAAGTATAATGACTATTTTACAGTCATTAAAACTAGTAAAAGCATTTTTAATAGCTTTGTGTAGCTTGCTGGTGTGGCGGTTAAGACGCTGGCCTAGTGATCTAGTGGTCGGGGATTCGAGGCCATCAAATTAGTTGTGGTTTTTATTAATTTTTATATAAATTTAATACACAAATCGGTTTCGGAAAATACCATTTCCTTAAGTTAAAAGTTATAAATAATTCATAATCAAACAATAATATTGATGTGAGACGTATTCCATGTACGCATCTCGTTTAAAAAAATATATTTATATACAGCAGAATAGAATCTACATCCAGACCGTCTACTCGAAGGAAGGGTTTGAATTTTACTGCACGCGCGTGATGTAAAGGGTTTGAATTTTACTGCACGCGCGTGATGTACTGGTCTAAATCAGGGTGATTATTATGTTCCAGGCCGATGTTGTTTTTGAATAACTAGAAAATGAAACACAATTTTTTAATTTAGTTTTTATTTATCGATTATTTGGTTTATTACAATTATGTGTGGAATATGACATCGGCCAAGGGGCCGCCACTGGCAGCGGCGCAAATGCGTGCTCTTTTAACCACATTCGCGTGTTATTTCAGCACCTTCATTTCGAATATTGCCCTGTAGCATCGGAATTGTTGTTAGCTTATTGGCGTAGACCTTTCCTTTCAAGTACCCCCACCTTAAAATAGACGGAAGCCGTCAAATCACGACTTTTTGACATTATGCGGCCGGGAAAAATTTCTTGCAAAATTTCAAGCGTAGCTCGGGCTGTCTGTGAGGTGACACGGTTCTGTTGAAACCACATGTATTGCAGGCCTAATCGACCCAATTCGGGCCACCGAGAAGTTTTCCAACATGTGACGATAGCGATCACCATTAATAGTTACAGCGTTGCCATTATTATTTAGATAAAATGTTTTAATGACTTCAATGAGGCGTTAGATACTCTATAAAAAAATGTAATTTACTTCTCTTTACGACTAACTACCAAATGCCAACTGACAATCTCTGTTCAATTCCTGTTCTACCCTTTATATATATATATTTTTATTAATTCATTGAACATTGTCGCATCTTGCTTTACTCTTTACATATACCAAATATTATATCTGATACATTGAACAATGCATTTACGTTGAAGTTTTACAAAGTATTTACCTGATCTAATGACATCTTGTTTAACTCTTTATATAAATAATTTTGTAGATTGATTATTGCACTTTGTTTTCTACTATACTGGAAAAGAATTGTCTGCCATAATATAATATTAAGCTACTAGTGTAGCAAGCAAGGATACCCAAACATATGTCTTACTTTGTTCAAATGTTTATCCGATTATAATATAACACAATGTACTTAAAAATCAAATAAATAAATGAAATATTTCTAGATGTGATATTAAATATAATCTTTCTCCAGGTCAGCGGCGATTATAAATTTGTATTTTAAACCAATTTAAAAGTACAAGTTGTATTATTATATTACTCGTATTTGGAAAAAAAAATTCCCACGATCAGAACATAATTATAATTATAAAGCATGAGAGCAGAACAAAAATAAGTGTTATTTGTTATGATTTTACGGCTCGTACGCTCCTCGGCTAGGTGTTTTTGAAACTTGGCACAGTGTCACATAAATATCCCCTGACTCTTGAACACCTACGGTATAGTGGACCGTGAAGAAGTCATTGACCTTGCATCGGTATACTTTTATTATTTTGTTTAAATATCTTACAACATCAAAGACCTTCCGAGTGGTAAAATATTTTTTAGTATGATGGCTGAATGTTTATTGATTTCTCGGGTTACGCGCGTGTAATACTGTGCCAACTACTTAATAAACGGTCTTTTTGTTACACGTTTCGTGCGCAATGTAATTATGAATTTTCTTTCAGATTTTCAGCACCTTACACACTTATTTATAATTGATTGAATTCGATCAACTGCTGAAATTTCTCGAACATTTTCGTTTTCAAAGATAGTATAGAAATGAAAAGTCGATTTTTAACTACGTGTCTAAACTACGTAACTTCTTGTAATATGTTATATGTAATATGTTACAGTGGATGTGTATTATCAGTGAGAATATATTTTCACTGACGTTTCAGTGAAATCATATCCGAATACGTTTCCACCAGTGGAAATATATTTCTACTGGTGGAAATATAACTTCACTTGCAGGTTTTAGCAAATGTATATTCTACCCTAACATATAATTGAACCTAACCTAACCTAACCTAACCTGTGTGTTGAAAAGGAAATAAAAATGGCCGAGATTATAAACACAGTAGTTTATGCGGTGAATAATTTTATTTAATATAAATGAAAATAATAAAAGTGACAGTTGTAAACGCCACCCACGCCACCAAACTATTTGTTGCCATGCTGTAGGGCGACACATCGACACTTAAGGCCAAATATTCCCGCGCGGCGTATTCTCGCTCGTCAACGAATACAAACTCACTAAATGTAACCAGTGAATTTGTATCTTCATTGTTAGATATACATCCACTCACCGGCTTAGCGAAAATATACTTTCACCAGTGAAAATATATTCTCACTGGTAATACAGATACACTCTTGATTACATAGTAATGTTATTGCAAATAGGTTAAAAAAAAAACTAATGTTGGCTCTCGTTCCTCGGATTATTTTATTATTCTTGTAGGATCATAATGATTGACGCTAATCTACTATCAATTAATACTGATAAAACATACTTTCTACGATTTGCTATTCAACAGAAAGATAACAAATCAAATTAATATTAAAATTCACACCGTAGCCTGTAGTTAAGAAGACTCTTGTGACCAATGTTTATCGATTGAATAGAAATACTGTATCAAGTACCCGGGAATCATAATAGATAACAAGCTCAAATGGAAAGAACACATTACTAATCATACAAACAAAGTGACGATAACTGCCGCCTACATATTTTTAAGACTCGGAAACATCTTATCACTTTTATTTGTTAAATCTGAAAAGAATATATTACGCGTTTGTACAGTCACATTTGAGATACGGTATTATTGGATGGGGAGGAGCATATACAACTTCAATATCACAATTAGAAACCATTAAAAAAAAAAGATAATAAAAATTATTCTAAAAAAACAAAACGACTATCCGAGTATACAACTCTTCGCTGATTTCAAAGTGTACCAAAAATAATAGACATATACAAAAAAAAAATCAATATACAAATTTTCAAAATTAAAAATCAATTAAATATTAGAAGCGAATTCCGATCTACAAGATTTAGAGACCAAATTGATATTACAAAAGTAAAATATACCGCAATCCAAAATCACTATATTTATCAAGGCATCAATTTTTTTTAACAATCTCCCCATCACAATTAGAAAAATTACAGACTATTATAAATTTGTATCTGAAGTTAAAAAAAATATATACACAGATTAATTGAAACATAAATTCTCATATATACTCCTTCTCTACACACGAGTCTACTCTCACAGAGAAGAAATACACGTTAAAAGAAATAATATATCCTACATCCTACTGATTATTTTTAAAATGTATTATATTTTTTAATATTAAAATAAAAAATAAAATACAAATATGCAGATGTTTTTGCCACGCTGGAATACATTAAACCAATATCTGATGGTAGTCACCGAAGAGGTATGGTCTTGTCATTGGCATGCAACTTCACTTTGATTTCCAAACACGTCTTCCCATCAAAAAAAAAGGAATCTAATCACTGACCGATAATGTTATTTTTCCAAGTTTACAGACAAACACAAACTAGCTCACTTTCAACAGCTATCACATCAAAACACTCAATAAATTTGTCTGAAATTTTGACAGGCGTCGTTCGAAATATGGCATTTAACAATGGGATACAGAGTTTGCGTCAGTAGCGCCATAGTCATTAAATACGAGTACTTATACTTATCATACAACCTTCGTTTACCAAAATTATTGTACCGAATAATCTGTTCACAGCGGAGCGGGATCCGCCCGCCGTATCCGAGAACGGAACCATAATTGAATATCGTTCAAACGCGGCGCCTGTTAATTCAGTACTTACTAAAATCCTAATAATACTTAAGTTGAAACCAACAAGACACCGCCATCTGTGAAATGGAGTACTAAACAATATTGATGAAGGAGATCTTTATTATAAAAATCAAATTATTATAATAGCACCGCTTAATAGAGGTGACAATTTATATAATGCGCCTACTTTACTTGCCACCATGCTGTTGTTCCGCAGGAGTAGGAAGAGAAGATAGAACGCCATACTCTTTTATTCTGGTTTACCACCTTTGCTTCGTTCATTTTCATTTCCTTTTCTTCTAGCAGAGCTGCCCTTAAATATCTAGTCTAACCGATCGTGCCAGGTCTTTCGCGGACGCCCTCCACTGCCACATATATTTTCTTTGCCATCACTCATACGTACCACATGCTCAAACTATTTCAACAACCCTTTCTTATTTCTATCTATTACGCTACAAATAGTTTTTATTAATATATAATTTATTTATCTTAATTTATTCATCCAAATGTAATATAATAATTATAACATTCCTCCAATTCACCATCCTTTTGTACGAATCGGGGGTTTACGATATTTCTCTATCCATCTCGGTCTTTTGCTGTCACTGTCATTTGTTTTCCGATGCTTATCTTTTATCGCAAATGTTATACATAATAAAAAATAAAAATGACATCTTTGATGTCAGCCAATTTAGCGAAAATAGTATGTTCATGTCAATTTGAAATGTCGTCACGTTCTCAATTATCTGAAATTAGAATAATAATGTATTTATAGTTGTAGTCCAGAATGGCGGTCCATTTTATATTGTTAATGTAAAACAATATTTACATTTAAAATATTTTCTATATAAACGGTTTTCTTATCTAAATCTATTTCATATTTTTATTTATTATCTTTGCTATATTAACCACTTAATTAAGTTTAAATATATCTGTCGGTTTCGAAAAATACCATTTTCGTCTTCAGGATGTAATAACGTATTTTTCGAAACCGGTAGATGTATTTGAACTCAATTAAGTGGTTAATATAACAAAGATAATAAATAAAAATATGAATTTTAACCACAAAGTTAATATTGCTAATTTTAAAAGTATTAAATATATTTCGTTAATTTTTTCACTCATATCAACTAGCAACATTCAGGTTGAGATTGGATTTAATACATGATTTCATTTCAAATAGCTATCTGGTAAAGGCTGTCTGAGATTTTATTAAGGGTTGAATTTTTTTTGATATTCTGTTGTGGTTCCGCAGCGATTTAATGAAAAAAAAAACATAGTGGAAGGGCGGTCTGTCGTCCGTCAGAGACGCTCGTAAAATGTGAATTAATTTTATGTATTACGTCATAAAAAAAGATGACAACGAGATGGGGAGACTTTTGCTTGTTCAGGAAGACATCTTTTTAAATTAACTTGTATTTTTTCTTATCATAAACATTTCTTTGTTTGTTATTCAGCTATAAAAATACCTTTTATGTTTAATTCAAAGACGCGCCAATACTGTTTAAAATCGTAATGATATAATAGATATAACGTGTTAGGTATGCCTGTGATATAAATTATTATATGTAGCGTCTAACTCCAAAACCCTCTAAAACGATTTTATGTGTTTTTGGGTTATGTGTGAAAACGTATATTTTGATAATAAATGTACAAAATGTTTGTTTTTCTATCAGCATTTTTTAAAAATACAATTCTGTAACGAATTTTTTTTCTGTATATGTCGTTCTGGCAGCCATACTGGATTTTAGATCACGTGATCATCAACAAGAGTTGCGATTGGCTGATTTCATTTTAGGGGGAATAGCAACCTATAGGTACTCTATCTGCTTTGGGGTATTTTGGAAATGACCCTGATTTCGAACATGCAATATCAATGGATTTATGTGGCTTTTGCGAGAAACAATGTGTTCGTCTTGTAGCCGACAAAAAACCTACAAAACTGCATATTTAACTCAAATTATACGATATCCGTTTTAGGAGTTTTTGAAATTAGGCGTTACATATTATTGTTTTGCAACGATGTACATGTACCATAAGCTTACAATGATTTTCTTAAACAACCATCATTCAGTTTCGAAGCGATAGATGTCAGTGACCGGCTTTGAATAGCTAAGATATTTAAATTCGTTCATCTCGTATTCTTCCACACGGCATTTTCAGATAAAGTAGATCACCTCTTCATTTAATCTCAAGGCTCGTCATATTATATAATGTACCTAACTATTTTCGTCATTATTGTATATTATTATTTCGGGACAGCAAAACGCGCATTATCTATACTAATAAAAAAATAAACTATGGTAACTTTCATCATCATCAAATCAATTTCCTCATCTTTCATCATCCTAACAATTTAAGTGACGTACTATATTAAATCTTAATTTTTTTTTATAAATTGAGTTTGAAAACATAACATTTTAACACATTATTATTTTAGTTAGTTTTTTCATCCTGATGAAGGAAAAGGTATTTTTCCGAGACCGGTTGTATATAAAGTAGTTGTAATTATTCAGAACATATGGTCTGTGATATTTTAAATACTAATTAAGTGTATTAATTAGAAATATATACAAACATAATTAATTTTATCGAAAAATATATTGTTGTTGCTACCGGGATTTGAACCTGGATCTCTGTCTGCTGTAGCATAGTTGTAATATTACATCATCCCTGGATTGGAAAGAGATCCGGCTTCAAATCCCGGTAGCAACAACAATATATTTTTCGATAAAATTAATTATGTATGTATATATTTCTAATTAATACATTTATACCTTTCTTGTACTGTCTGAGGTACTGTCTGCTGTAGCATAGTTGGACAATGCACCTGTAATGCTGTAGCCTAGTTGGATAATCCCGGTAGCAACAACAATATATTTTTCGATAAAATTGATTATATATGTATATCTTTATAATTAGTATTTTTTTTAAAAAGATATAAACTATTCATTATCAAATACTGGAGATTTATTAATTTTTTTTAGTATGAAATTAGCTTATACTATACAGGCCTAAAAAATGATTTAAACACGTATTTTCGAACACTTGTTCGTCGTTTAGAAGAAGAACCTCAATATATTATAAAATGACATTGTGTTTAAAAACAAAAATTCTAAATACGAGATTCCACACAAAGCCTTTTATATTATTATACAAAGCCTGCCTCGGTACAAATGTCACGTTTATGTTTATTTACTCGGAAAAGTTCATACATTTTCCTTATACCTTAAATAACACATCAAATCAATAGAGCGAAGGTCGTCAGCGATGTTCATTAAAAATGTGACGTTATTATTTTTACGCGGCGCATTCGAGTTGTCAAATCGCGCGGCGGGAACGCCGAGCGGTGGAATTTTCTATTTTTGAACGTAACAATATTTCCGGCGACGTCATAATGTCACCGCCAAAAGATGAAAAATTTAAATAAATAATCCCACGAGTTTTTTTTTTTTAAAATGTTTACACTTAAATTTCTATCGATGGAATTGATCTGTTTTATCTTAACCATCGGAGCCATCTGAATATGTTTAATTTTAAAACTAGGAACAATTAGATGAGTTTGTGTATTTGGTAAGTATGTTTGATAGAAACGGAAAGGTTGAGAATGATATCGAAAGGAGGGTGACTGCAGGAATTATATCTAACGGGAATTTGTCAACCGTGGCAAGACTAGCGATGCACAAATGGAGTCCCGGTACCGACACTGATGCATGGAAGTGAGGCCTGCAGCTGGCAGAAGAGGAACGAAAGTAGACTGAATGCTGTGGTAATGAGATCACTTAGGGGTATATGTGGCAAATCTATTTATGACAGAGTAAATAATGAAGAAATAGGAAAAAATGTAAAGCTGATGTTAGTATAGTGAGTAAGATTAAGAAAGGATTACTTAGGTGGTTTGGTCATATGGAACGAATGAATGAGGAGAGAATGGTTAGAAAGATATATGACACAAGTGTTGATGGCACCAGTAATAGAGGACGTCCGCGAAAGAGTTGGCACGACCTGGTAAACCAGATAATGGAGGATGGTTCTGTTAGAAGCCTCAACAATTGGCGAGCTTGTATGAAAAGATGCATGAATGTGGATGAGGCGAGAGTTGTGTTAGGACTATCCTTTCTGCCTACTCCCGCGGGGAAACGGCGTGATGGTAATTAAGTTAAAGTCAGGAATAACCCGTCAATTATGACGGGAAATAGTTAATTGATTTAAGAAATCAACTAAAATACAATAACAATTTTTTTCTTAACACACTCATTTAATGGAATGCGACACCCAGCTGGCAATATATATTTGTTTTACGTTGCTATTTATTAAAATCATTTTACACGATCTAACTTTTAACTTACGATAACGTCAGACGCTAAAGCGAATAGAATTATCAAACAATAACAACTCACATATGCAATCCTACTAGATAACTACACATCGATTTTTTTACTCATGGCACTGTACAGTCGGCCACTGACTAAACTGTTGCTAGTATGATTGTTTTTATTAGTGTTTCCTGAAGAAGATGCCATAAGTATCGCAACATGTAGCATAATTAATAAATAGTGGTTTAAACAAAGTATTTTGTATAATTATTAATATAAAATGAGGCCACAAAAAAATTGCAATTATTGAAGAAAATACATTTTGGTTAAAAGTGAACAGTATATAATTAATATAATTGATAACCACCAAGAAATTATTATCAATTTACTTTTTATTCAGTATATATTAAAGGCGCTAGCGGTCATATAACTTTGTCTCTTTCTCACGCACACATTGACATGTATCTGTACACAGCGCATTCTTGATGTGCCATGACCAAAAAATCGACCTATATGCACGGTGTCATAAAATTATTTGTATTTTCTGAAAGTGCGCGCGGGGGGTGGGGGGGGGGGACTAAGGTTATTCTTCATTAATGTCTATAAAATAGTTTGGTTGGTATTTAATATTGCTGTTGATCAGTAAGGCATTCGCTGTGTTGAATTATCCATTGAAGGACTTCGTATTCGACCAACCGAGTTTAGAATAAGTCCAATAATAGTCGGAATGCGACCTTGGTCGGGGGCATATTAATTATCATCTGCTCGCATCTCTATAGCTTCGTTTAACGCAATAATTTATGTGAACTGCTTTTTTATTTTATTTCAAGAGAAAGTGTGTATTTGCGGCTACCATCTTGAGGTCGGCGACAATGGAGCGACTGTGTTGATGTGCCGATGTAGGTTAGGCGGACACGCACCCAAGGCCGAGGAGCTATTGAGCAACTGTACGCTCGCCTCAACTCGGTGTGCACTATACTTAAAACGGTCTGACGCGATCATGTCTGCTGATGACTAATGGTGCCGCGCTGTTGTTAGCTCTGTTTACACGAGACGGTCAGATCCCCTGAACTATTTATTTACAAACGCCATAGAACATGCATAAAGCGGTCAGTCCACAATTTTGAAAATATAATATTTTTATCGGACGTCAATTCTATATTCAAATACTAATAAAATGTATTAATTATAAAGATATACATATAAAATCAATTTTGTCGAAAAATATTGTTGTTGCGCTGCCGCGATTCGAACCTGAATCTCTTTCCAAACCAGGGAAGGTGCATTATCTAACTATGCTACAGCGACAGTACTTTTATATGTTATGCTTTTCAAATTAATACATCTATTATTTGAAAGCCATCTACTTTCACAATAAGAATGTATTCTCCTTAATATATAAGTTGTATCAATGTGTCCAAAGTTTAATAAAAATGAATTGTTAATTCTGGCGTCTGCTATCGATTTACTCATCAAAGGTATTAGAGATTCCGTAAAAACAATGTAGACGGTTTTAAAATTATGGAACGATAGAATTTGATAAGTGAAACATATAGGTTCGAAAATTTGTTGTCAAAAGTACTGTCGCTGTGGCATAGTTGGATAATGCACCTTCCCCGGGTTGGAAAGAGATCCAGGTTCGAATCCCGGTAGCACAACAACAACATTATTCGATCAAATTGATTTTAAATGTATATCTTTCTAATTAATACATTTAATTAGTATTGAAAATATCACAGACCGTCTGTTCTGAATAATTACAACTTCACAACAAGAATATGTTCTCCTTAATAATTCTATATTCTACCAAAAAGAGCCGGGCCGCTTTCATACAAAAAAAAGGTAATAATTTTACAATCTGAAAATCTACTATATAGACACACAATTTGGTACCTATATATGATATTATTTATTATTTTAAAGGTAAAAAAAGTTTGATCACTTTTCACAAAAGTCCTTTTTATCTCAGTTTGAGTTTTCTGTGGATGGTTGCATCCTGTATAACTGTACGCGGACATGTTAAAACTTATATTGTGGAAGTAATAATTTTTATCCGTATCGACAGAATACGACGTGTCGTTGCGCACATCGGGGATGTTTGTATGGTTACGCGGGCGCGTTCTTATCACTGTTTTATTGGTATAGAATATTGTGATACAAAAAAGATTTTAGAGAAAAAAATATTTATCAAGCCTTCCTTGAAAGACTAATGCTGAAACTGGACACGAATTTCAAATGCCGGGTTTAAATTGTATTGTTGTATAATGACTGATGACGATAATTTGTTTAACTAACTCTTAATATACACGCGTCGGCCATCGAGCGACCTTCGCGTGCGTCCCGCGAGCTATCCGTTATTACCCCTGTGTGAATGAATGCTTTCCATTTGTCAAAATCTTTTGATGGTTAAACTGCGGATGTTCACAAAGATACAGGAAAATTAAAACAAATTGAAAACAAATCGTTTCTGGTAGATTTTTGCAGAAAAAACTGCGGAATAAATATCAAATTTCTTCAATAATGTTGTCCCTTTTCACATCATGTAAATAAAATTGTATAGCTGCCCCCCATCATAGCTATAAATACAAATTTTTGAGTTAAATTGTTTGATCGATAATGCCCTTGCATGGCGAAACGCGTCTCAAGTAAATTAAACGAGTATAATAAAGAAACGAGTGTTTTATTTTCACATATGTGATTATGAAATTCTACAAACTTACCCCGGAAACAGTAAATTGAAATATAACGATGGCTCGTGTCTTAGATTTAACGGAATCCACATTTTTACTAGTATTTTTACGATGTTTAAATGCAAACTGATATATTTCTATGTATGAATATAATTTTGTACTGCCGCGAATAGTATTCATTACAGATGTCGTCAAGTTTCCATCCATTTTCATTTCATAACTAAAGTATACATATTATCGAATAAAAATCACTTTCCAGGAATTTATTGAACAATCCTCGTATTTGCTCTTTTTTAAAAATACTTAAAATTATTTTTAATATTTTCTTAATTTATAATCGTATTCATACGACCTAGTGAAAAAATATATCATGTATTCAAGTATTAAAAAAAAACATATTTGTAAACATTTAATAATGCTTTTTTTACATTTGTAATTATGAGTTGCCTTATTTCAAATAAAATTGTACAAGTGTCCCACAAGTCTTTTTAATAATGAATATTCTGTAATAAATTAATGTATTTCGCTGGCACTCTTCTAAATGGGAGGCAACATTTCTGAGAACTGCTCGGCACGTTTTTCTTTATTCTCTATGATCGCTGCGATTTCTTTTCGGATATTTTCTTTTGATTGGTCCATAGAGGGGGGATTGTTACTATATTACCTTTGATTTGTGAAAAAGTACATTGGTGTCTAGTCGGGGCTATGTGGAGGCCAGATTATGCCACCTCGTCGGGATATCAATTTTCCAGGGAAAATTTTATGAACAACTGGTAAGGACACGCTCCATAGCGACTGAATTCCCAAGGACGTGGATAGCGATCGGCATGTCCCCGCCCGTCTTCCGCTCGTTGCGTTGGTGCATCAAATGAACCTAAATGAAATAGACTTTTAGGACACTGTATTATATGTACATCTACTAGAACCGATTTATTCAATCAAATAACAGTATTTCACAAGTGGTGCCGCGCGACCGCGGATTGCCTGTCTAAACGGTTCTATAGGTAATTCAAGATATTTTCTGTGTGTACTGTACGTCTGACCGTCGAGTTTAGACGAGATGCGTGTCTTTAGAATTTCGACATTCTGCTTTAGAATTTCGACATTCTGCTTTAGAATACACAATTTTTTCAAGGTTACATTTTGGTGGTCACCAAAATAAAATTCAACCAGATATCTAAATTGACATATGTTAGAAATTATTATTGATGTGAATATTTATTTATGATCGTACTTTTGTCGTTGTCCTAGCTGTGCACCTGAAGTAACTTAATTTTCTTTAGTTTGATATTCAAAATTTTATTGTGATTGACGTACAGTAAAATAAAATATATAATATATTATTAATTTACGTGCTTGAGAGGTTCTTCTAGAGACCAAATGTAGCTGTTTCTTGTACGCAGATCTGTTTTTTTTTTAAATCCTAAATAATTTAATACAATGCGTAATTATTTTACGTTGTTCCGAAAATAAGGGCCGATTTTAATCATCAAATTCAATTAAATACTTTTAGAGTAAAGAAACTTTTATCAAAATAAGAGCTAATTAATTATAAGGTTATTTATGCTTATCCCCGTAGAATAAAACTCGGGACAGATTATACGCGTAATCCAAGAATTCTTCGCAGGCATTTTATGTTATCTTTTTTTTTTTTTTTTTGCCGTAAATAGTTATCAAGGTGCTTGAAAAGTGAAAGTTGTCGTGAAACAAGTTCGGTCTTCTTCGATTAATCATTGGTGGTTGTTTTTTTTGTATTTTTCTGCCACTGAAGCTTTCAATTCGTAACGGGACGTCCTCGACCCTCTTCGTCTTTTGAGACTTGCGTCTTCATTCCTAAACTTTTAAAACCAACGTCGCACTGTTTGTTCAGAAGTGGTTCCTTTACCCCCGTTCTTGTTTAACACTGCGTGCCGTTTGAGATGTATAATGCCCAAGTTTAAATTAATGTACAAGAATTACACGTAATTTTTAATATCATTTCTGGATGATTTAAGTAATGCATGTTGTATGCCTAATATGACTATTTTTTTTCTCTCAAAACGGGTCATCTACTAATTTTTAGGGTCCTCAAAATATATATAAAATAATATTCAATCATTTGTACTCGCAACCGAGGAGCGAACGAACTAGCAGCCTTCTGACTGACTTACGCATGTGTGAGACGTATCGCGCATGCCGTCATCGCCGCGCTACTGGGCGCTACCGTCCGAGCGTTTTTTTAAATTGTTACCGCGGATTGCTCTTTTTCTGAAAACGGGACATTTCGGCGTCCCGTAGCTTGGCGACAACCGGATGGGTTTTTTTTTTCAAAATGGGGCGTGTGGTCACGTTATGTATGTATAAATGTGACTAAAATGATATAATATTAAAATCGTCACTAATTTCGTAACATCCCGATACACTTTAAAAATTAATTATTTGCTCGGGTGGAGGGGGAGGGGGGACACGACGACGACACACAGCTTTAGTATTATTGTAATCTCGACTTGAGCTCGATTTCTTGTCACATCTTGCTCGGAAGTTAATTTGATTATGAGTAGAAAACGTAGTGAATATTTTAATAGTAATTAATGTCTGTTGATGATAATTAGACCGTGCTCTGATTTCAGCCGGTCTTACATTAAAAAAAAAGTCGTGCTTGCTGCTTTCATTACTTTATTATATATATTTTTTATACAACCGTGCTCATTCCACTTGATTGACACCCGACGTTTGTTATAATGCTTGGCTAGATGTTGCCCCAGTGTCTCGGCTTATCGAGGAAATTTTTTTAATACATTTTTAAATCTACAACGGATAGAGTTAACAGGATGCTGACAGTAAGTAGACAATGCAGACGCCAAATGTACATATTATATTAAAACATGGGATCTTTTCTGTTGTATGCCCGCCACTATTGGCTGGATTCTGATTGGTAGGTATATAAAACGACATTTTAGATGGCAAATATTTTTTTTATTAAATTTTGAAACTGTTCAAGAAATATATATATTGACTAAACCTAACCTAACCAAACTAGATGTATTATTGAACTCAATCGAGTGTATAAACAATGAATCTTCCGCATTAGAACGGTGTAAAATGAGTCAGTGGAGTGGAGATGATAACAAAGCGACGAGTAGATAGCCGGAAAAGCCGAAATATAATCTTAAGAATGACATACATAATATCAGGTCATTAGATAAATAAATAAATTTGTATAAAATAAAATGTAGGAAAAGTAGAGGATATTATATTATTCTGCGGTTATATTTATATTATTGGTCCCAAATATAGAAATGAGTTACCTTTAAATTTCGCCAAGAATGCAATTTATACGGAAAATTCTTACGAATCAAAAATTTGTTTAAAATCATATTGAATTGGCAAGCGGTCACTTAAAGATAGTATATAAATACTAAAAAAATATTTACAATTAGTTTTTTCTGGCCTTGTCGATTTATTATTTGTAAAAAAAATATTGAAACGTATATATTTTTTAAATATGTATTTATATACAGGTGTAACAGACCTTTTCAATGCTATTTTATGGGTGGATACCTGACAAAATTACGAGTCGAAAATGTCCATGGAATATGTGCCTAATCTCAACCATGTCAGAGATATAAGCATTTCAAAAAAATCGCAGTCATGCGATTATTTCAATTAATTGAAATATTTTATTGATTCTAAATTATATATTGAATACAAAAAAATTAAAAAATTTCGAATTTCGAGAAGCCAGACTATTTTTTGATAGATTATTTAGGGTTTGAAGCAAATGACCAATTTCACAAATATTTATTTCGAAGTGCGTAGACTTAAAGCTTAACATGATTTTCCGTAACGGTGCAGAATTTTCACATATTCCTTGAACATTTTCGACTCATAATTTAGTCAGTATTATCTATTCTTAAAATATTGTGGATTATGTCTGTTATATTCTGTATATGGTGTTATATAGATTTTTACAAACACGATATATGATGAATTGGTTTTAGAATACTCCTTGTAATACATACCTCTGGCTCTGAATGAAACCACTTCTGACGTTTTTAATAATATATCAACTAAATCGTGATCTAGACACAATTAATTTTGAATTACAGAAAATGATGAAAATATCGATTTAGTATGACTAAGTGTGACCTATTTTTTATAGTATTCGATTTTCGAATGTTACGCAACGTCCGTCAATGTTCGCCCAATAAACTGGAAGAAATTCAATTTGACGTTAGGAAAAAGTTACCGCATGAAAATATATAAAAAAGATGGATGAAGCAAGAGATGAAATTTTAATGGCATTAATCGTATACCTTCAGGCATGAAACGCACCACGCTCGAAATAATGTTTTGGGTATTCTTCAAAAAAAATTTTTTTTTTTTTTACTTCGAAACGGCGAGGTATCATTAAATTGACATTTTGATTAAAATTGTTTTTTTTTTTTTTTGGTATTTAGAGATTAAAAGAAAACATAATATATATAATATTTTTTTAGAACGACTTGTTTAGTTGTATTACTTTATCATTTTACTTCACAACTCTTAATAATTTAATGTTAAAATGACGCCTTTTAGCCAAAGAAATTGAAAAATGAATATTCAATGCTTTAAAATGAAAATCTCAGTTTGATATATGTCTAATATTTGTAAATATCACATGATATATTCCATTACAGTTCCAAGGGCACGATATACAATTGTGGAATAATACATATCACCCACTTACATACCACCAATATCGTTGGAAAAAGGACATAATCCTTTGATGATTTGAAAAAATTCTTTCAACTAGATTCCTATTTAATGCCCATTATAACAATTGGATTTTCATGGCGGATGAAATAAAGGTAAAATTCTATTTATTATAATTAGAGCTTTGAACTTTTAAATGCCATTATTTTTAAAGTAATAAACTAATATTTAATAACTACCCTATTAAAATTGTTTAATGTTTAGATAATTTAGCTTTGACAGTGAGAGTGAAATAAATAATTTTTTTTGTTGTACGTTTTCCATTACTGATTTTTGAAGGGTTTGATATTTAAATAGTTCATAAGCAGATATGACAGGGTGTTTCAGTATATAACGGTATAATATTAATGATAATATTATCACCATGGTGAAATCGGACCTAATATTCAATAACTAACAATATATTTTATTAAATCAATTAAATTTTTAACATTAAATGGTTGGAAAAGATTGTATCAATTAGGGGGGGGGGGGAGGTTATATTATATACGGTTAATTAAAGAATATAAATATTTTTAAATATTTTGGTTGTTTTAAGCAAAACAAAATTTACTTTATTACGGAGAACACATTCTTATTGTGAAGTTGTAATTATTCAGAACAGACGGTCTGTGATGTTTTAAATACTAATTTAATGTATTAATTAGAAAGATATACATATAAAATCAATTTTATCGAAAAATATTGTTGCGCTACCGAGATTCGAACCTGGATCTCTTTTCCCTACACTATTTTTGACGACAAATTTTCGAACCTATATGTTATACTTTTTCATATGAATACATCTATCGTTCCATTATTTGAAAGTCATCTACATTGTTTTTACGGAATTTCAAATACCTTTGAGTAAACCGATAGCAGACGCCAGAATTAACAATTCATTTTTATTAAATTTTGGACACATTAATACAACATATATATTATTAAGGAGAACACATTCTTATTTTGAAGTTGTAATTATTTAGAACATAGATAGGTCTGTGGTGATTTAAATAAATAAAGAGATCCAGGTTCGAATCCCGGCAGCGCAACAATATTTTCGATAAAATTGATTTTATATGTATATATTTATAATTAATACATTTAATTAGTGTTTAAAATTTACTTTCATTAATTTGTTATTTGTTATAAAGTTTTCAATGTTGACGCATCATCTTCAGTAATGTTATTACTAATACTAAACTTAAGACTAAAGGACTATGAACTGGGGATGATGCGTCAGCATTGAAAACGTTATAATTAAACAGTGTTTTTATTTCAAATGGCCTTTCACAAAGTTTCACAAAAAAATTTCGATAAAAACAAAAATTTTCTCCGGTAATTGTACTATCCCCCCTTTTAGACGTTTGTGAAACGTACTTAACTAATACTTTCAGTAATAAAAATTGCATCGCTAATTGGTCGCAGTACTGCGCATTCATTATGAAACGGCTTACTGTTCCGTTACAAGTGAGTGTACTCCGTTAAAAAACGGCTCACTGCCGCGGTCATATGGAATGGTCATTACGCTCGGCACCGCGCCGCAAATGAGATTTCTCCGTCTGGTCATGCCTTGTATCCCCCGCAGCATAATCTTATCTTCCTCTTATTAATGTAATGAAAATAATAAATTAGAAAAATACATCGACGAGGTACACAATTCATATTTTCAAAGAGAGGCAAAACAAGGTTCAACAAAAATTCATAACGGTAGGGGGTACTTTACCAGTTTTGTTACATTTGAATTTTTGTTACATTTAACTTCTGTTATATTTGCTTAACTTCTTGTTAATATTTACTTTCGTGGAATGTTTGCTGCTGCAATCTGTTTTCAACCGAGATAAATTTTGAGTTGTTTGCCTTTGTCTTGTGCTGGCGAGAGAGTAACGAGGTATGCAAAATGTCCGGATGGTGGGGTGGGGTGGGGTGACTATTTTCCTCAAGTCACAGAGAACAACATTTTATAAATATGTACATATAGGCGCCTATATTATTTTGCGTAGATTCATCTTGAAGTGTAATTGTACGATATTTGGTTTAGATTAGTCAACCGGTAAGATTGTGTAGAAAACAAACAGACATACATTCACATTTATATATAATACAATGGAACCTCGGTTCTCGAACGTCTCTCTTCTTCTCTAACAATTCGGTTCTCGAACATTTTGCTTGAGAAAACAAACCAACCGCTGCACGTTAGAACCTGTATGACGAGACGCGTCCTTCAGCCCCCCCCTAATCAAGGAAATTTTTGAAAAACGGAGGGAATTTCAAAGATTTGTGGAAAAATTTCACCGTTACAAAATTGTAGAAACTAGCGACATAAAAATTTTCAATGCTAATGCCACGACTTTTTGTTTATTTAGACCTATATAACATTTGTACAGCTACAAAACAAAAGACAGTTTGTTACATATATTTTACACACATTTTAAATTGCCCATTTCACAAAACCAAAACTCTATGAAGGCAAAACACAATCAAATAGAATACGTAACATACAAGGTAAGTATACGTGAAAATATTAATATATATATATATATAATACCAATGTGCAATACAAAATGTAGAATGTAAGCACGTATAAGGTAAAGGGAAATATGCAAGATCGAAACAGTTATAAGAATTATTTCATTATACACTCAGTATCTGCTCTTCCTAATTTCAGTAACTTACTTCATATTTTTGTTTAATACCAGACAAAAACAAACCTCATTGGACTGCTTTTTAACGAGACCTATAATCCTCCTCTCCATCTTCCACTTGAGCCATCAGCTCTCCTCGGTACAGGTAAAGTGCAGTTAAATTTTCATTTTAATAATCTATTATGTTAACGTACTGTATTTGTTTGGGGTTCTGAAACGGATTAATTCAATCTACATTATTTACAGGAAAATTTTATTCCGTTTCCGAACGGATCAAGTTCAAACACCGAGGCTCCACATTATTAATTATTGCGAATGATTTGTCTACAATTCAATTTATCACGATTTTAGATAGATAGCCCGATAAGTGACCTACTTTTGAATGCCACTGTGTCCAGCGGTACATCTGTTAATTCGTTTCTTCGTTTCACAGACCGCTCTAATCGAGTTTGATCCGTGAAATCTCGTTACCATTCGATTCGCTTCTCTGCCTGATTGTTAATCGGTCTCGTCTCCAGGGACGGAACTTTTACGTTTACAGAAAATTTCCTTCGTTTTGTACTTAACGGTTTCGTAGTACACAGTTCTTTAGAAATATTTACTACGCGTTTAATAGTGTCGAGTTAATACCGTGCCGTATTTTATGTAGTATACTTTTCACAATTGCATAATTGAACAGTGCCCACGAGTATATAATGTGGATTTTTTTTTTGTTTATTGTGAGCAAAACAAATGTAAATTTAATTTATAAAAAAAAATGTTTAACGCCTGCGACTTTAACACACTTAATGTATTATGTAGTGATGTGCTTAAAATCACGATCCGTGAGTCAATCACTGATACTCACTATCAGTGATTGAATATCTGTGAATATCGTGATTAATTTTTTAAATTATATTTGGTTGTGAACCGTGATTTAGCGCATGTGCATATGAAACGAAAATATTCATTAAGGAATGACGTTATAATTCGTGATAAGCGCCATCTAGTAGATTCTGCCAAAACGTTTGACGCATTTGTCCCGAAATGCTGAGAATTTGACGCGAAAAATAAACATTTTTAAGGGTTTTTATTCTCTTTGTGATGATATTAAATTAAATATATATATTGATTATATTTGTTATAATGTTGAATAATATAAGTAAATACGCTCAAAATTATATTTATTCATTTCGTGTATTGTGATATCGTGCGGCGCACGCGTATTAGTAATGAAACTGTGATCACAGTCACAGTTTTCAATCACTGATATTATCGAATATCAAATCACAATCAAACCAGTGAGACAAGAGAAGCATTTTTTCTCGTCACTAGTATTATGGACATTAAAATTTTACTCGCTTAAAATTTATTTTAATTTTTTTTTTTTGTAAATTTTTTTTACTTTTGAAAGTACTTTTTAACATTTCAAATAAGTGAAAATTGTATTAAATAAAATTTCGCAAGTACACATTGTTAAAAATATTTAGATACAATATGAAAATACATACATATATATATAATATACGTCCGTCCTTCATCCGATTCCGTATGTCACATATATAGCAACGAAATAATTTTTCAACAACGATATTTCAAGACATAATTTAAAATTTAATTGTAATAAAAGAATTCGAATCTGCGCCACAATCATGTGGAACTTCATTGATTGACATCGAACTGGTCATACTTTTCAATTATCTAAATTCACGAACGAAAGAAAAATACATAATTTACAACGAAATTAATAAACTATATATATATATATAATACGAGAATGAATGTCAATTTAAATATTAAAAATATTTTTCTATTGTTTGTTTCTTTATGTTTTTTTGATTTAAATAAATTAAGGTTATAAAGGTATATTAAAATGAGTTGTAAAATTTTATATAATTAAATTTTAATATTATTTAATTCAATATAATTAATTAATTTACTTAATAATACATTTCTCACGGACATGACATATTATTTTAATTTGTTAACTTTGTTTTATTAACCACTTATTGAATTAAAATACATCTACCGGTTTAGAAAAATAACTAATCAAATACATATGTTATTGTTTCTTTAACAGCATCTATGACATGTATTGTGTTTGACATAATGGAAATAAAACAATTTTTCAATGATTATATTAGTTACCTTTCCTCATTTGAATATTTATTAAACATATCATAATATTTATTTGAATTCAAACTTTCGATTGTGATGATTTTGACGGTTTTTTAAATAATTTTAATAACAAGCATTTTTATTATTAACTGCTTTACAAAAGTACTATTTAAACCCTTTTTTTTATAACTTGAATGAATAGTTTTTTTTAAAAATTCACCATGAAATATTATTTGTGCGTCATTTACAAAATGACATCATTGATGGCATCACTATTGACGACGCAGTCACATCTACAATTGCCTCTTCAAAAATACATTATCTAGCGTAAAACTGGTATATTTCACTGCCACATTAGATCATATAATGTCTTCATATTTTATGTATATCCATAATTCATGAATTCCAACAGCCCGTTTCGCAAAGTTAGTCATTAGCCATTATAGATATGTGCTCGTTCATAAACACAATTTCGTTTTCTTTGCACGAAGCAATTCGAAATCAGCTGATCTTGCGGCGGCCATGTCATTTTTCATTGCGCGCTGTGCCATCTGGCGGCACTTTTATCAATCAATTACTGTTATACTACTTCATACATAGATGTCTGTTTTATCGAAGTCGATATTGGTTTCGTGGTATCGACGATGGTGCATAACGAAATACAGGTTGTTACGATAATGTGAATTCGCTAATGATTGAAGTATTGCGTTTCATGTATCGGTATTGTTGTAGTTAGCCGTTGTTAATTCTACTTACATATGAGTTTCCATGTCGTTTTTTGTACTGCCTCGCTGGCGTGCGTGCAAGCAAAAGCTTCGTGAGTTCCAATTTTAAATTGAATGAATGCAATTTCGTGTCGGCGGACAGACACTATGGCGCCACCGCTCGCCTGCCAGTTTAACTTGGAATATTAATAATTGCTGCGTTTTAATCAATAACTTACAATCAATATATTTACTTAATACGTTTTAAAAACTTCTTTTCGTTTTCAAAAATCTAATTTAAAATATGTATTTTGTTTTTCTTTTATTCGTTTTTATATTAGAAGAAGGTCGTACACAAATTGAAAGATTTTTGTATTGCTAGACATTTGAGGGGTAAAAAAAAATAAAAGTGCCACTATCCAATTGATGTAATTAGAGTGATGTATTTAAAAATGATTAGATTAGATCATCTATTGCACATTAAATAGTTACATGGGAATGTGCCTATAAAAATCAAATAAACATTATTTATCACAAAAGGCATCTTATTATACAGTTTAAAAATTTACATTTATGTAATAATAGTTATTTACGTTTAAAACCCATCGTCGCGTCCCAAAGTCTTATATCAAACGTAATTTAAATAATTATCTACTCACAGCACAGCAGGATTATAATTTTCATTGCAGTATTTCTGACACAAATCTCAGACAAAAGAAATGGACTATTTTGTTTTCGATTTTTAAAAAATGTTTCTGTAAAAAATACATAAAACATATCACCTAAATCTTATTCAAAAGAAATTGACACTTCACTCCAAAGTAATGTATCGGTTTTCTTTCAAATTTTCCTAAACATGACACACCGAAGGTCATTGAGATATCATATACAGTCGATTCCGCTTAATTTGATTCAATTAAGCGGCTGCCCCAATCATCCGAAGCGAGTGTAAAATTAAAAAAATGAATATATTTCTTTAAATGTACATTATGTTACATACATTGTTTTATCCAGCAAAGCAATTTTACTTGAAAGTGTCAAATCATTTCTTTGACATTTTGGAAAGGATAACAAATTTTTGAACAATCTTGACGAAAACCAAGTTTACACATTCGATGCGCCAGGAATAAAATTGCCTAAAAATGTTGCGGTAACTGAGTAGTAAGTCATCACACCGACGCGACGGTATACATTGAAATTATGTGTATAATATGTATTGTGATCTTAAATATACTGTCCCAATTAAGCGGAATGTTGTCCCATATAAGCGATGTAAGTTACTGTTAGTTCATTGGTTTGGTCCAATTAACTGGCCTCCCAATTAAGCGGTATCGACTGTATAAAATAATCCATTTAATTCCCTGCACTCTGATTAAAATGCAAAAGGCCATAATGAGAATAATTCTCAATAAATTTTTTCAGCATGAATCAGAGCCGCTATTCGAAAAACTCAAGGTGCTAAACATCAGACTTTGCTTAAATACATACATGATAACAGAATCCTGCGCCTTATCACACATTCTAAGTGTACTCGGGCAAAAACTCAAAGAAAACTAGCTGTCCCGTTAATGAAAACCTCATTTGTTCAAAGACATGCATGTTTTATAGGACCGCGGATATACAATAAGTTACCACAAGAGATGGCAACGGTATCGGTAATTCTGGGTGCTTATAAAGGAAGGGATTTTTAAAATTGGAAGAAGTCAGCTGGAAGAGTTTTTTAAATGGTCAAAGCTACTCATTTTATGTAATTATTTTTGTCCTTACGTCTTACCTCGTACTTATCTTGTTTTGTTTGCTCCCTGCTTGTTTCTTTTCTTTTACTTCTTACACGTCTTTAGTATGTATCAAAAATTTTTACTTATTAACTCTACTTGTCTCCTTTTGATTTTTCTGTTTTTTTTTTTACCATTTAATTTAATTTGTTACCTCACTTCCAATTCATATTTTAGCTTATGGAACCTTATGGCTGCCTACCTCAGAACAGGTACTTTATATGTACCTGGCGATGTAGGAATTTAAAAAAATAAAAATAAGACTTCTCCGTTATTACCTTCGTCAGAAACAGAGATCCGTTTCGCATTTAGTTATACAATATATATATATATGTACTGGCTAAAAAACCAAAAATGTTTTTCTAATCTCGTGACAGAAAACACGATCCCAAAAGGCATATAAAATTCTTGAATTACACACTCATAAAGTCCTCACTTCATCTGCGAAAGAATTCATTTAGAAATTCTTATTCTCGCTAGAGAATGGCGAACGCGTTGCCTACACTGGTATACTACCAAATATCCGGCACAAAATCCTCACACGTCACCAGGCGTAGAATCTAGATTATCTCGGGAATCTATTGCTTTCTTAATTTAAGAGTTTTCTTTATCCCGAATATGTTTACTTTATTAGCTTACTTTATTACATTTATACATATCTCTTATCCATCAAAAAATTGACCACACTACCAAATAAACATATTTTTCTTCTTAGGTCCGGTTGTGTGATCAATAGTATATTTAGTAACTTTTTACTAACAACGCCTGCGGTTAAAATCGTCGTGGGGGTGTTCGAACGTCAAATTTACAATTGTCAAAACATAGATGGAGATAATTATATGCGCGACAAATAATCATAAAATATTCCGGATTTTTTCACCTCTGCGTTCGAAATCTGTCACTTTGGTGGTGAATTATTTTCGTATTAATGTGCTAATGTACACCTATTAAGCAACGAGATCACCATCGGACGAACTCTCATCACTGAAATAGCGTGATATTGAATGATTAATTGTCGTATACTGCAACTATCAATGTATCAGATGACTTTTGGAACAGCTGTGAAGGGTCCGCCATATTTAACTGTCGATTCTCGTTTTTACTATCGGATATCGGAGAGTGAAATGAGTTTACTACGGGTGTACTTTCGAAGAGTAAATATTTTTTTACTAACGATCGAACAAACCGTTTTCGCAAAAAAAAATTTTTTACTAGACACAACCGGCCATTAAAAGACATTCCCTCGCCATTGTAACTCTCCCCAACGATCCCTATTCTCCGCCAGGTTGCTTCTCGAAAGCTTGCTTCAGCACCTGCTTCTCTTCAATACAGCATCTGCTCTTCTCCGGCTTTCGCTATATATCCACGGATGAAACTTTGATCTCTGAGTATAGGCAAAGTTTGGCATGTTCGTTTCAATGCTCACTTCGCATTCAACTCTGTGGTGTCCTTTACGCGCACTCGAGACGAATCTCGTCTATGTATCTAAAATTATTAATGTTTTTCTCTGCCGTCCTCTTCTTTCGTCTATCACTGTGGTTATGAGATTCTTACTCAAACGTTTTCCGCGTCTGTTCGTTACTCTCATCCTCAGCATAAATGTATGTTTCTCTATTTCTTTCAAAACATCATTTCCGTCTAACTAATTTTCATCGTTCTCCGCCAGCACCGCATTTCGATGGCTTTCAGTCTCTCTTTGTCTCCTTTCGATAAGTTCTAGCTTTCACATTCGCATAAGCGCTATACGTATACATGTCTATAAGATTTATATGTATGTTTATTTTGCTACTTTTAGCTTACTGTTTGCAATAAATATTCACCCTGTAGCTCTGTAAGCCGTTGAAAAATGATCACAAGTAAAATAAGACATAAAAGAAAAGAAATACGGAGGCAGTTAATTTGTTTTATGTGTATTTTTTATTTTGCTTTGTTAACTCATTTGCTTTACATTAAAATTGAAATGAAAAAGGTAAAATATAAAATGACATTTTTGCGTTTTATCTTGTCTTTCATAAGAATGTTATCATAAAATGTATTGTAAAAATAATCGTCTACTTTTATTTTAAAATATTTTATAATTACCGACTTGAAATCGGTCAAGGCAGAGTTGTCCAAAATCTGGAATTAGTTTAAGTACTTTATTACTCCAAATTATATAGCGATATTTTTGTAAAAATTTCATCTCATGGTTCAAATCTCATATTTCAGATGATACCTTGTTTTTCAATGGGCACGATAATTTGTAATTATTGTAATGCAGTCTGTAGGGAAATAAACGATTCCGGATCCATGTGGCAACTATGAAGGATGTTACCTTATTAATTTGTTTTAATTACGCTACAGCATGATATGTTAGACGTTAGAGTAAATTGAAATGTGGATGACAATTGTTTTTTGTGGTGTTGCAGCAAGAAGATCGAGCACATCGGCAGGATGACCCAGATGACGCAGGAGGAGATGGTAGCCGGCGCGCGCACCGTGGCGCAGGGGCTCGAGGCGCTGCGGGCCGAGCACGCGCAGCTGCTGCAGGGGCTGGCGGGCGCGCTGGCTGCCGACCCTCCGCCCGCCACGGAGGAGAAGGCCCACATCGTGCGGCACACCATCGAGATGATCGAGCTGGGGCTGGGCGAGGCGCAGGTCGGTACCCATCCCGTACACTGTCATATCACCATTCCACCAACTCCGTTACTCTTTATCCCGGTGGCGCATGCAGAGCTCCGCGCTCTACTACACATAAAATATCGGCACCCCGACAATTGCGCGCGAGATAACTGCGCCGACAATCACGCGTGGGGACAACTGCACGCAAGGCTAAAGCGCGAAGTACACCCCTGACAACAGCGCGCAGACAAAAGCGCGCCGACAATAATGCGCTGAACAAAACTACAAAATTAAAAATTTACTATACTGGTTTTGAACCCTAGAATTAATATAAATGAGGACATGTATTCCTATGTATTGTATTTTATATCCAATTAAAATGAAATCATACTTATAATATGAAAAAATCATGAATTACATTAACCAAAAATATTTACGGAAAAATTCAAACATACTCAATTGAGAAATATGGACATAACATTTTTACATATTATACATTATAAACATTCTTATACAAATATACAAAACTACATTTATACTTATTAATATACAAAAAAGGCGAACAAGCTTTATAATGTAAGAGATGTTCACTGTCTCCTTAACTAGACCGAAGTCTGTACTAAAGGAGACAGGTTCATCCGTTGTCTGACGTACAAATATGAAAATCATAATTATTATTAATATATATATTTTTTTTTCCATTGACAGTTTAAATTTCACTAACCTAACTTAACGAAAATAATTTATTTTTTTCATTTAATTTAATTTTTTAGTTTGATTATAATAATCTGTCTTTCTTTCCGAATGATCCTTTTTTTCTTATTTTTTTTTTTTTTCTAATGAGTATGTTTTACATTTAAAATGTAATGCGCGGGAATAAATGTCCTCATTTACTTTTGTCTTGCGCATTATTGTCGGCGCGCAGTTGTCTTGCTCATTATTGTCGGCGCGCAGTTGTCTTGCTCATTATTGTAGGCGCGCAGTTGTCTTGCTCATTATTGTCGGCGCGCAGTTGTTTTGCTCATTATTGTCGGCGCGCAATTGTCGGGACAACAAAATATCAATACTTTTGCGAGTATCGTTACTTTTTCCAGCGCTATGGTGGACCAGTAATTTTTAAAATCCACTTCAGCAACAAATAGAAATATAAAAGTAAAATAATCATTTTGAGTAATCAACCTCTTTTTTTCTTCTAAATATTGAATGCAGTCGTCTTCTCGTATAGCTTTTACGCATTGTCTTAATTTATTAACAATAATCAAACTTAGCTCTCTTTGATGTAAATCGGTCATTCAGAATCTGTATCAATTGCCAAGTCAGCCGATTTGTCCGTTGCCATTTATATTATGATTCGATCAATAGCAGTCTTAGTCTTCACCACCCTGAAATTTAAATGGCCGCCGATATAGGAACTAATAATTAGTTACATTCATTTTATGTTTTAAACCAGATTATTAAGATTACCATTTGCGCTTCGTCGTCGCTATTGGATAATACACGATCCGTAAGTGTCCATATATTCGCCAAAGTAGGGAATATGTCGAACGTATTTTTAAGATTAGGATGAACATCAACATTACCTGTTCTCAAACTTTACAAGATGATGTTATAACTATGAATCCTTAATAGAATGATCATTGACCATTTCAAGTCTTTAATAATCGGAATTAAACCTTTTAGGATATCTGATATTTAAGAAAGTATTTTATAAAAATTGGACGATTAGATGCACATCCCCCAAATCTGGGGTGAGCGCATCTAGTTGTATTATTTTTGACAAATTGTTAAAATAATGAAAATGTCTTTAGTTTTTTATTTCAATTTTATTACATATACGTTATAATTTTATTTTTTTGCCAAACTGCGTAATAGTTTACGACAAGGATTGATTTTTACATAGTTATTATTGAGGTTTTATAAATAAGTATTTTCTTTTTGTAAATGAAATGTAACGAGGAAACAAAAAATTAGATAAGAATATGTTATTTTACTTTATATTTTATATTTATATACTGATCTGCTTAATGACAATATGAATTAGTTATTTTGGTCCTTAATGACGGGTAAAACTTGCCGTATCGGGAAGCAGAACTAAAAGTTTTATACTTTTGAAATTAGCAATATTATCTTTGTGGTTAAAATTCATGTTTTTATTTGTTTTATTAACCACTTAATTGAGTTTAAATACATCTACCGGTTTCGAAAAATACAATTTTCTTCTTCAGGATGTAAATACTAACTAAAAACATATATTATTGTTTCTTTACTGGAATCTATTTTTAAAATAAGAACCTCGTATATAGGCGTCCATTCGCTGTCCGTAGTGCCGTCAGGGCAGTACAAAATTAAGCGCGAAGCGAGTTCGTCATTTGTTATATTTCATTTGCAGAGCACAATTTACCTTTACCGACAAATCCCATGAGACGAGAGATCAAACTCTCATATTTGTCCACACACCATAAAGGCTCCCACTAACGGTTCACAATGCCGTCCGTATTTCACGGATGCTATAATATGGAGGACGTTTTGCAGTTGGGGTTTATTCAGGATTGGGGGTATATTGTCGTGTGGAATTTTTTCTTTTTAACCCTAACCTGCTCATTGATTCTAAAGGCTTATTCTGTAGGTTCTGAAGGTCAATATTCCTTTTTGTAATGTCATCCGCATTATACGGATGCTAGATGTTATATAACCATTCTTGTTGAGGGATATCTCTTTGGCTAAAAATCTTCAAATTGTACGATAGCCACGTTTTATAGTGTGAGACTGTTTAGGATTGGGACTATTTAACACTTCTTTATTTGTATCTCTTCCCATTGGCTTTAAAGTCAGCCTCATTGTATGTAGAGTGGCAGAGGAGCGAGATAGGTAGTGGTCGCTGTGCGGCCAGTGTTTCTGTAAAATCTATTATTATATGTTGATATTATAATTGATTAAAAAAGTGGTGTACCACAGCCGATTCTCAAAATGATTTAAATACGTAATTTACGTTCTGGTGAATATGCGACACAGCTCCAAAGCTGGATAAATAAAAGTTTTAAAAACTGGCCGGGGATTCGATCCTGCGTTTCTAGATAGGAAGTCAGACGCTTTACTCGACTCGTACCAAAAGTTCACTCACATTTATTGTCAAGTGTTCACCTATACGCGGACGCGACTTTTTAAAGGTGATGTAATTGAGGATACTCGGCAACGCAGAGGACGTTATATGACGTGAGGTTTTTTACTCGGAACATTTTTGTTCTTATTTACTATTTCAATGTAACTTAAATAAAGCCAAAATGACTGCGTTCAATGACCGACTTGTACCAAATTGGCCGCTTTCAAGCCTTTCATTCACACAATGCAGACCATTTGCGTACTGTATAAGTATTGCCCGCTTGAGTGGCCTGAGAACGATGCGACAGATTTCTTCTGGCAGACACTCGGATTTACATCGTACTATATTCGTATTGCTCGTTCGTTCTCTGACGGAGGAATGTCGCACCGCCCGACATAATCGCTGGCGAGAGGTAAATGGACCGCAAGTTGCGGAGGAATAAGACCTCAGTTAACAATGCCCTACACGGATAGGCAGACTACGGGTGTAATTATTTTCTTCATCCTTCTTGAAGCCTATTTTCCTATCTGCATCATAAAATTTGAATTCTTTTAGAGTCACAAGGTACGGCTGGATTTACCACGTCGTTAACTGTAATAAATCTTAAATTACCACCAGATTCCTCTGGTCCCAATTTCTTGTAAGTGAAACTCTGTCTTTCCAGGTTAACATATTATAAGTTATAGAGTAATATAAATTATACATTCAGAGATAGACTAGTTATACAAAAGAAGCTGTGATGGAATAGAGCTATTCCCTCAGAGACGGCCTCTTATATGGTTCGTCTTCCACCACTCATCTACTCGCTTTCAGGACCCAAACATATATTTACAAAGTGACAGTTCTCACATTAACATTTAAAAATGATAATTTTTTTAATGATTTGATTTTTTGGGAGTCCCAATACGCCAAGAAAGCCTTCAAGCGTAAATCCGGCCCAGCACTTAACCAAAATTAGGTATTATAATGCTTATTTCAAAGGCGGTTTCATGAAAAATTCGATTGTCAAAATTCCGGAGAAATCTAATTTTACTAAAATGTCTATCCAGCACATTTTGCACCTTTTTCGCAATAATGGAAATTTATTCTGTTCCCAGTTATGTAGTAATAATATATTTAAGAATAATAATATTTTTTGCTCTAAACGAATTCCCAAACCAACATTGTTTTTGCCTCGACGAACATTCGGGTCTAATATAATTTTCAATTTGGGTTTAATATAACACAATTTTCAAGAAATTTTGGATGTAATATAATTTTCAGTATTTTACAACATTTCGTTTTAGATAAATGTGCTAAAGAACCTCGCCCCTTAATTGGACCAAAGCCTGTACTAAAGGAGAAGGCGACAGGTTATCCGTATATTCTAAAAGGTTAATCGTATAATAGCAATTTTATTAGAAACGTTGTACACCGTCGCATTTGTACATAGTGTAGAAATAACAATAGTTGTGTAATATTTTACACAATTTAATGCTTTTATCGGAAACGTTGCAAAACAATTGATTTTTTTTTTAACTAATTAGTTTATACAATAATTTATCAATTTTCACAGAAATTACGCGTGTGACATGGTATTGAAATACATTCATATTGAACACTTCGGTAGTAGGTTGGAAGGGACACATATCCACAAAGCACAGTGGATCATTTCAAAAAATGAATGTCGGACGATTATCGAATTATTTTAATCGGAGTATACTTACATTATTACCGCGACGGACGTACAAATGGTGAGAATCTTTTTATATTGACTAGAATCAACCCGTGAATAATATTAATATATAGTATACAACAATTAATAGTTTTTATAACTATTATAATATATTATTATGCAAAAAATCCACAATAGTAAAATATTTAAATTGATTTACTCGCACTATTGTTTATCAAATTATTTATGGGTACATTATTGTTGTATAATTTTGTTGTTGCGCGACATGCGCGGACGCGGATCGCACTAGGAAAAAAAAAGAGTTGTTATTTTGATATTTCTCATTTAAATTATCTACCAGAATATTAATTTTAATATTAAAACTTATTTTTTTACGCAACTTTTTAAAAGTCATTATTTTTATGACGTCCTTAATTTTTCTTTAAAACGTAATTTTAAACGGGATTTTTTTTAATGGTAGTCTTTTTGTTGAGGGTCAGCATTAATTTAATGTTCAGAAATTTGTTTACCTGCCCGAGGGCGCGGCCATTCAAAATTGAAAATATTTTATTATGTTTACGTTAATATAAACTTTGATTTTCGGAATTAAATCTATAGAATTTGAAAATGTTTCCTAAACAAATCCGTACGAAACGCGTAAGGGAATTTTTCCCTCTTTGTAAAGCATATTCAAAAATATTTCTATGAAAAGATTCATCTCTTTTACGGTTTACAAAGGAAATTAATCATATCTTATAATTTAATAATATATTTATAAAGTTACCGACTATTTTTTGCTCTGATTTCATTTTGATGTTGTATTTCCATTGCTATTATAATACCGGGCTATTTCAGTCGACGTGTTAAATTTATTTAAAAAAATTACTCGTAGTTTTTCACAATCGTTCATAATCTTCTGCCGTGTGTTACCAACGATTCGGATCCCATCGCAGTGTCCATCACTTCTCTTTAAAATTAAACTACGCCAACATTTCAATAACTATTAACATAAATTGTATATATTGAATCCATTTCCCTCCCCCTCCTTACCCTTTCCACTTTGTACGTTCAGTTTAAAAACACTTTTGTTTCTTTTAAATAATTTTTTTTTAAATATATACTTATTATTTTTTAGTTTATTATTATTGTCACACTGTTTATTTCTCTAAAAATAAAAAATACAACACTTCGCTGAAAATTGCAAGCCAATACTTAACATACCTGATGACGAACCCTTCAATGGATTCCGAAACGGTCGGAGACACTTCAAAATAGCTCAGATAATTCTACACATAAGAAATACATTAAATTATTTTTTATTACAAATTTAATACATGTTTATACCCCCTGACAACATTCTGAACACAGTGAAAACGGTGTTTTTTTTAATATACCGAACGATTTATTACCCATTGCCGGGCATACAAGAAAGTAGAAACATTACAGTGGCATCTTTAATTATTTATATCCAGACTTAAATGTTCACAAAATTGCTTTCGTCTAGGCGCCCCAATCTCTTGGGTGAAATTCTTTATTTTTCACGAGCATTAGTTTATTTTCTGCTCGCTTCGCACAAGTATCCACATTTCATTGTTAGCATTTTAATTTTCCGTTCTGTATGTTGTAGCGTGTGGGTTGCGTTATCTGTTAATGTATATTGTTATGTTATCTGTTAATGTATATTGTTATGTTATCTGTTAATGTATATTGTTATGTTATCTGTTAATGTATATTGTTATGTTATCTGTTAATATATCATTTTAACACAGAATATGTTTTGATGGCTGGCATCATCAATGGATGGTATTTGAAATTTTTTTTTTTGTTATATTAGATATCATATGTAGAATCGTTGAATCAAATCCGATATTATACACAATATCATAATATCGTTAAGATTGTGAGATTTTACTAATACCTAATTAATACTTTTAAATGAGATGAAATTGATTTTTAAGGATAACACATTATTATTGTGAAGTTGAAGTTATTTCAGGACATCGTTCTGTGGTATTTAATACAAATTAAATTAATCAACTAGATAGATATACGGAAAAAAAAACAAAATTAATTTACCTCACACAAGTTACCTCCTTTATGATATGTTAGGCTAGGTTACATTATGTTTGGTTAGGTTAGGTTATCTAACACACGGTCACGACAATGTTAGCAGCGTAATATGTTATCTGTGTGCAGTTGTCATGAAACCGAATAAAATGTATATCAACAATATTTGAATATGTCCAAGAATACGCAATTACTGGTTTTTACCTACAAAGGGGCACTGTTATTAAATAAATATCAGATATGTCATAGAGACAAAGCTATATTTTATTATATTTAATGGAAAATATGTGGAAGTGTTTATCAACTTTGGTCCATAGATGACGATGGTGTAGTGGTACTCGAAGCGAGTCCACATACTAACATATACAACTTTCAAAAATTTAATAAATCTGGAGATTGAGGGATGAGAATTGGTGAACGCTAAGCCAGCCGAAGACAGGTCGTAGGGCCTGTAATTACCCCCATACTTCCATATATTTTCCATTAAATGTAATAAAAAATAGCTTTATTTCTATGAGATATCTGATATTTGTTTAAAATGTATATCTTTTTATTTTTTTTACAAAATTGAAAACAATTCAGCCATTTAACATATTCTGTGTAGGGGGTGATATGGTACATGTATAATCTTTTTCTTAAACTCGTTAATTTTAACATTAACGTTAAGTTATCCGAAGTTGACCAATAACTAAATTTCGTATGATTTTACATTTAAATACTATTTTAAATGATAATTGATGAATAACACAAAATTGTCGAACGTAACAGTGATCTAATTAAAGGTATCATTAATAATATTCAGTTTACTATGAATAGTTCTGTTTATATTGTCTGAATTTCGGTATATTGTATTGTCACTTGTTTGCGAATATCGTTAATGTTGGTCCTGTACCTGTAATCTTAAAATAATTTACCCGCCAATATCCGAACAAATCGTTTAAATTTGTTTACGTGTGTAATATAACGAGATGTACTTTTATATCCCTGCACAGGGTGGGTCACGACCTTCCGCAGCCGATAAACCTCTAATTTCGCCATTAGATCGGCGACCATGTATAGATTTTTTTTTATTACCATGTATTTCCAACTTAATATGTCCGCCACGTTGCGGCCAGTTCGGCAAGCTTTATTGATATCACTCACGCAAGCGTTCTAGTAAACCTTTTCGCTGCCCATAAAGTATATTTCGGGCCTTGTGTCGTGACGAGGATTCTGAACACAATGTAAAGGATCCCGTTCACTAACGTCCGTCTTGCCTCGATACCGGCTCTATGGATCGTCACACATAATAGTCTCATAAGAATGACATTTTTATGACTCGAGACATTTTGCTCCCGTGTGATGATTCTTTGGACACAACTTTCAGCTTTCGTAGATTCGGCGATTCGCACCTTACTTCACGTCACGTACGTCAAACGTCAAATGGCATTCGTCAGTTGAGTGATCAAGTTTTAGAACCAAAGCGCCAGTTACAGATAACAAATAAAATTTTATTAAAGGTTTTTAGGACGCGCAAAGAAACGGGCGATTTAACCTTTACCATACCGTGATATAAAATACTCGTACGCAGCCATGTTGTCAACTCGTGTTACCGTAAGAAATTAGAATTCTATTAGTCTTTAAAATGTGAAAAAATGGTTAATATCATAAATTTACTTTAAGTATTAAGCATTAAACGTTAAAAAAATATGTAATATTATAATTCGGACCATTAATCATGTTCTGTATTCGAGGTTGCATTATATAATACAACCTTCCTTTTTATCTATCTTCATTTAATTAGTGAGAAAGAGACACCATTATATTCGTATTAATGTTTTCACCGTGAAATTAATGTGCGATTTCTTTCCGTCTTGCCACAAATGGTATTTTTGATAACATATTAATTTTACAACGGAATGAATTAAAAATAATTATTTTTGTAGGATTCGCCTTACATACTTGATTTTTCACTAGTCATTTATAAGCGTAAATATTCTCCTTTGAATTACTTAAAATATGAATTGTATGTTGCGTATATTTACAGATTTAATTAGAGCGGTAGACCTGTGTTACTGCATGGTTTGCGAAGGGTTAATGATGGACTACTTACTACACCGTGTAATGTAGTATTCACGTTATTTCCACCAGTATTTACATGTCCAAATCCTTGCCCCGAATGTGAATGATATGATAATAATATGCTCACATATTGTTTTGGGCTCGGTCGTGTGATCAGTGATAAATTTTTTTTACTTTAGTTAAAAACGTTATCATAGTAAAAATAAAAAATATTTTTAGCAGAACACATTCTCATTGTGAAGTTTGTAATTATTCAGAACAGACGGTCTGTGATATTTTAAATGTGAATTAAATATATTAAGTTGAATGATATACATATAAAATCAATTTTATCGAAAAATATTGTTGTTGCGCTACCGGGATTCGAACCTGGATCTCTTTCCAAACCGGGAAAGGTGCAACTATGCTACAGTGACGATATTTTTAGCGTCAAATTTTCGAACCTATATGTTACCTTTTTGAAATAATGGAACGATTAAATGTATTAATATCTGATAGATTGTATAGCGATTGTGCGTACTGCGTGGAGCTTTTCTCATATCAAATTTACAAACGCCTAGAAAATTCGTCCCAGATTCGCAATTCGAGGTATAATAAATACATCATATTTTTTAATTAATCTTAACCACACTTATGTCAGAAATGTGGACATTTCCGCTTTCTTTTGTCCTTGAAAGAACTCGAAAAATCGATTGTACGGAAACATTCGAATTAGGCACTTACAGGCCCACTAGACCTCGGGGAGTCTTTTTTCGCTGAAAAACAAAATCAAGGCGAAACTCTTTGTATCGATATCGCAATCATTCGACGCTCTTTTTCGGGGAGCTGGCCAACCCCCCATTTCACAATTTTAAAACAAAAGGATATTCGCAGCGCCTGAAAATGGCCTATAAACTTTTATTTTGGTCCAACTATGTTCCGTGTCGGAAGTTGGATGTTCTCAAAGCTTTATCCGCAATTTTAAGACAATGGGCCTTTCGCATTGTTCATAAGTATGCCTTATATAGTTTTAATTAGGAGCATATTTTATGAGTAGGTTCACCATTTAAAAATAAATAGGTTTGCGTCTAGCTCTGTAGCTAATATACCTATATTTTGCGAACGGATCCGGACGTTGGACATCTTCGGTGACTTCGCAGACCGGTAAATGAATAGACATGAAATAAAGTGTACATATAGTTTGGAACATTCGTTGTGGGACGAGGGTCATTCTACACACATTTTCTTAGCTTTTCAATTTTAACTAATTCAATATTCAATAGTTTGAATGCACCTCACAGTAATAGAATATTTGAGAAGATTGCGCGCGCTTCTGGGGAGCTCGTAAGGCTGTGCGAAATTTTACGTCACGAATCGATCTTCTTGTGAACAATGTTTGTACATAAATTTCATGTCCGTGTGTCTATTTTAAAAAAAATATTATTACAATTTTTTTTTACATCAATTCTAAAAAAATTACACCAACAAAGCGTCTTTATAGATACTTGTATGCAGGTTCAAAGCTTTACTTAACAATACATTGAATAATATTACAAATGTACAACATTTTAAACGAAACAATCGCACAATTATCCAACATTCTTTTTAATTTGAAATAATCTTTATTAAAATTAATAAAAACCGTAATGTAAAATTTGCAACAAATATTATTTTTAATATTTACAAGTATCACGTATTATAAGCTATACATACGTACTAATTAATTTATTGTTCAACGCAGAAACAACAAGTTCCAGTGTCCCAGATCCATACTTGTTAGTGGTTTTGGGAGTCCCAAATTAACAGTGCATCGTGTGTTGCATGTGAAACTAATCCCCTGTTTCGAGTAATTTGTAACGTTCTGCTGCTTGAGCGTAGCCCAGATAATTAAACGATGATTTAAGTGCTTTATCAGGCTTTTTTTTAGATTTTATCTATTTAATCTTTGCAAAGTTCTAGGACTACATTGGAGTATGCTGCGTATACAGCTTTAACGGTTTGCGACTTTGAAAAAGGCCCGCGAGCGCAAATAACTCAACCTCGAATCTTATAAGCTTTTTTGCCGACTGAATCAATATGTTTATCGTATAAGAGATAACCGTCTAAAATGATACCAAGATTTGTGATGTTCGTGTTATTGCCAAGTTATTTACGATGCAATTAAGTGTTATGTCCTGCGGCGCCAGCCGTAATTTGGCTGCGCCGATTGTTATGTCTCTTGAAGAAATAGGTTGCGCTGTGACGTGAATAATTCTCGGTGGAACCTTGTAACAATTTAGTACTCTGTACCAAAGGAATTGTTGAAAAGTGAAAGAACTACGGATGATTATGTAAAATATCTAAAATCATTTGTTATTAAAGCAAAAAATATAAACAACGTTAATAATCCAGTGTAATCTACAATGCTATAGCGATGTAATCAATACTCTAACATCGCCAATTTCTTATCTAAACCTATGAGTGGTGAGATAATTACTATAATTTATGTTGCTACTTTCGATATATATTAATATTTCTTACGCTTATTTTATTATGATTTTTTATTTTTATGATTATGTTATTTATTATTAACTCTTACATTATTTGCTAATATTTGATTACTACTTGTGATTATGTTTACTTATATTGTTTTTATGATTACTTACTTATATTTGTTTACAAGTCCTTGTACGAAAAAGCAAGGGGAAAATAAAGGTAACTCAAAAAAAAAAATAAGTCCAGATTACAATTGATCTTATATCTATATGCGATTGAGTGACGTGGAGCTAAGAAATCATCCTTTCACTGTCGGCCATACTTATGCCTGACGTACCTCTCCGTACGCATACATACACACAGACCCGTTAGCCCCGAATGCGCGTGCGCCCGTCATTCCGTCATCATTCCATAGATATCACATTAAGATAGTAATACATCTCTCGAACTCATAATTTAACAATTTATCTTGAAATAAAGGCTTGTAGCCCCGCTCGTAAATAGGTTTCGTGTCTGTGAACATGTAAATAAGTAAATAAATATCAGATATCTCATAGAGACGAAGCTATTTTTATTATATTTAATGGACAATATATAGAAATATGGGGTAATTACAGGGCTTACGTCTTTGGCTGGCTTAAGTGATCACTTTATATATTGCTAAAATAATATACTGGCCGAAGTAAGAAAAATATATAAAAATTGAGAAATATTGATTTTTCAAGCGCATTCTAGTATAATGTGTTAAAAACATTTTACGGATGAAGAATATTGTTTTAATTAATTTTCAAAAAGAATAATCAGATTCTCATTGAGTTGACATATATGCTGTTTCGAGGAAAAATGAATTATCAAATTTGGTCTATAGATGGCGATGGTGTAGTGGTACTCGAAGCGAGTCCATGTTCTAACATATATACAACTTTAAGAAAATTGATAAATATGGAGATTGAGGAGAGAGAATTGGTGAACGTTATATATATATATATATATACACACACACAGTGACCACTTAAGCCAGCCGAAGACAGGTCGTAAGTCCTGTAATTACCTCATATTTGTATATATTGTCCATTTTTAAATATAATAAAAATAGCTTCGTCTCTATGAGATATCTAATATTTATTTAATAACAGTGCCTTTGTAGGTAAAAATCCAATAATTGTGCGTTCTTGGGCATATTGAAATATTGCTAATGTAAATAAGTCTTCATTCCGTGGCCGAATTGGGGTCATAAATCTTGCAGTGATGTCACGAGCCTCCGCTGGCCCTAAACGTCGGGGTTGAGTGTTTCGTGAGCTTTCTTAGTGCGTGGGACTTTTCTTGATCTCTTGCCCTATAGCGAAATGTCGACCCGGTCGCTTCTGAACCTGTTCTCGATCGGCACACCGTTCACGTCGCACAAATGAAGGGCGCCATTCTGGAACGATGCCAGTAACAGCGCTCTCACAAATCCGCCCCGTATTATTCTTATACGACATCGTCACGGGTAACAACCCCAGCGGCAACGCGGGGGTGGTTACTGTCTTACGATGTCAGACTACTCTCGAGGATGTCTGATAATAGTGTTGTGTCAGAAGGATTAGATTATGTGAAATTACTCTCTCTGATTCGATTGTTAAAGGGGGGAGGGATAAGGGCTGAGCCCTCTTGTAAAGTTTTATTTTTTAGTTTATTGTTTTTTTTTTTTTTACAAATTGCTATATTTTTGGTGAAAGTTTCTATAGAATTTTTTTTATACATTTTGAGAATATTAAGAACGATCCATGCGATCTATTTTTGGGTGTTTTGTATGAAATTATTTCGGGACTGGAAGAAATAAACGATACATGCGGAAAAACGATTATTCTAGGAACGATCGATCGAGATTTCAATTTATTTGAAAAAAAAAAAAAAGAAATTTTATCATTTTTGTTTTTCGTATAATTCTAAAAAAAATTTTTGTCGAGATCATGTGTAAACATAATCCCGGAGGCCAGTTTCGCTCGGGAATAAGTTACGAAACACAAAAACAAACGGTGTTAGCGATATGCGGCGCACGTAGAGATACATTTTTTTTCCTATTACACACACACTCGGAGACGCGAGATTTACCCATTGATTAAAACAAAAACTAGATACTAAGCTGAGCAGCTCTAATATTTTCACCCGAATAGAGAATTTCTATTAAAAAGAAATCTAATAAAAATTGGCTCTTTTCTCCAACGAATTGTATCAATTTTTTCTGTGTAACAATACAGAAAGCCATTAGGATTATATATATAAAAAAAAACAATTTATTATAAACTGCTGTCAATAGACACTTTTTTGAATAAGATTATAAAATATAATCCTTTTTCGTATTAAAATAAATCATATTAACAATAATAAAGTTATAGACTTTTCGTGACGTCATGACATACCTTGACTTCATGTGTCCATGTCGTGCCCCTATCTGCGATTTGTGATATTTGAATTTGTAGCACGATTTTGAAATTGAAAGTTACAATTTATTTATTTATTAGACTTTATTTTGACAAACATGTTTTTGTTGTATAACAGAAGTGAATATATTGCAATTAAGTATAATACTCGTAGTTTATTATGTGGGATGGAGTAGACTCCATCTCTGATATACACAGCATTGTTCTGGCTACTTTGCTAGACTGCCGTCCGTGTTAAAGTAGCCAGTTTTTTTCAGTGCAATGCAAACCTTAACATTGTGTTTTTTGTAATATATTGGTATATTCAGGATTTAAAAAAAAAACAATATTTAATTCTTCTGATGCTTGTCCAGTTATCGAACGTTAGTAATCATCTTGGCGATCATTATTTTGTTCACAGCAGCTCCAAATAGTTGGAATGTGGACTTATCAAACCATTTCCTTAGATTCTTTCTCTTCCAGAATCTCTTCACGAGATGCAGGATCAGCAACTTTTCTGGATGATCTCATGACAATGTCAAAATATTACAGTTTCCGGGTATTTATTGTTTTAAGGATTTCTTTTTCCTTTCGCATCAGGATCATCATATTGTCATAATCCAGCTTGTTTTTACAAACCGTCCGAAGATCCATATATCGAAACATCGAATCATTCTCATTCGCAAATTTAAGTTTAGATCGTGGATTGTTGTGAGAAAAAGTCTTACATGAAAATATTTTTTCTTTTTAAAATTGATATATAAAAATTGGTGTTTTATACCGGTCGGCGAAATCTGTACTATCAGTAAATGGTTGTTTCTTGTATTTTCGGCAAACGTGACATTTGGCTTGATATAAAACGGCGTCGCTCCTGTCTCCCACCCGATAGGTTAACATCCCCCAGAGCCTCCCGACCTCGACGGCGAAAGGGGTAGTATTTGCCTGGGGGCTCTGTGCCACAGGGTAACGGCCCGGGCGGGCACCTTCGTACCCTCATTTTACAAAGCATCAAAAGCGCCTTTGAAATGTCACCGTGTCGAGGCGGGGCGCCAGGTTAAACGAATTTTGTTTTAAATCATTTTACTATTTATCTTTGTTGCTCTTTCTTTATTTTTGTGACTTTGGGCCCGTTATCGCTGTTCGTATTCTTCCCGCGACTTTGTTTTATCGTGGGCCTGTCACGTGGCCGACTTTCAAATCGAAGTTGACACGCAAATGTAAGACGCAACATTTTTATATATTTTTTTTTATGATATCGTGATATATATTATTTTATATAATATACTTATATTCATAAACATAACGTATTTTCTTTTCTAGACTTTTATTATAATGGGCACACATATAAAACGATAACGCTTTCAATGTTTTTGTGTGCACGTGACGAGGCGTGAAAATAGCGAAGAATGAAAAGTTTATTAAATTAAACACAAAATAGGATATTTACATATAAATGAACAAATTATAACACACGATACAGTAGATAGAATACTATACAATAAATAAAAGGCAATTATGTCTCTGGAATTCGCTATCACTAGAACTTCACGCAAGTTCGGCGTTAACTTTTTAAGTACTGACCCGGCCTAGTCCGGTCTGCCAGAATACAGATTAACCTGCTAAGAAGGTGAGGACTGCCGAGCAATCCGGAAGGCTTTTTGTTTCGGCTTAAATACGCTCTATGTATGAGTTGTGGTAGGAATGGGCAGGTGTTGTCAGGCATGAAACTATGATGAAGTTTCTTCTTAATTAACAATTAGCTCGCAGGTGTGTCTTTGTTCCCAAATGGCATGCTCAACAATACTGTTCCTCGAAAAGGCGCCGAGTTGAAAAGGCCAAAGACATTTGATTATAGTGAAGTTTGACCGGCGTAGTTCTTAATAATTCGAAGTAACGAATTATGGTGCGGAATTTTCCCGCATCACATATATACAAATATAATTTTTTCACCCTTTACAACGGTGAGAGGTGATCCACCACTTACTCAGGACCGTTCTATGAGCTAATTAGTGCTCCCATATTGGTCCTTCTCATTCGTCGCCAGGTTGGCATTTTTACCCCGCCACCGTGTTACATGACTACATACACACGCTGTTTGTAGCCATGTTTGGATCACGGTGTGCCCATAATATTTTTTTTGTCTAATTTAAAGGAACAGTTCTATTTTTTGTGCGCTGCGGTAGGAAATAAAAATATTTTTTTTGTATATCAGTATAAGGCTACTGGTAGGGCCCGGGTTTAACAACATTACTAATGAAAATGTATTAAGACGCATTAATAAGTCGAGAGAACTAATAACAACTATCAAGGAAAACTACATTCTCCGCAAAAATATGGTATTTTACAACGCATTATGCATGGCAGCAGAGGCTTAAACGCACACCTTAGAGGAAATATTGCTATCTAACAAGATGAACTCCTCACTGTCCTCTGGTGAGAAATTTCTTTATAACCCACCCTTTACATCTCTTCTTTCATCATCCCCTGCGCGCCAACCACCTTCTCCCATTCATTTATTTATTTCAGTAAAAAAAAAAAATCCGTTTGGTTTACTGTACCGATCGGCGACACTAATTTAAAACCTCTGTACCACGATACCGGTAAATAATAGGATATATTTCCACTGGCAATTTTCTTCAGAAAGGCTTCACCTAACTTAATGTACTAAGAGGTTTATAATACTACACAGTCAGGATCGTCCGCTTTCCATTTATTTCTTTACTTCTCGGATTCCTCCCGAGGGTATCACCATTATTGACTGTAGAGCTTTTATCCGCAGTCGTGTGTTCTAGTCTTTCTTTTGTTTGCCATTGTTTCGAGCGTCATTCTTTTTTTTATTATCTTCTCTTTTGTTTTACGGCTAACGCTCCGGAGCGACCGGAGACCTACTGTAAATCCTTTATGCCCTACTCAGATAGATAGATGAATTGCAACGCAGCGCCAGCATTATTTATCTATAAACGTGACCTGTGAGAATCTGCAATTATAGGCATTTTAAAAAAATATTATTCAACTGGAATTATTTTATTATTGCGATATACAAAACTACTCGGAAAAATCTTTTTTATGTACTTATATTATATCATTATAATCATGTAATGTGAACTGTGATACCTAATTCTTAAATTAATTATTTTTTCACCATTGACAAATAACGTTTGGAATATTTAAGTGATTTTTTTCTAATTCTGAATATATCGTGAAATATACATATATATGTTACCATTTGCAATATAATTTTCATTTTTTAAATTACGTTCTAAATGTCACAAACCGTAGTGGTATACGTATTTTGTGCACTTTTAATACGGGATTCAAGTACCGCAAATAATGAATTATCGATTTTAACAAAATTGTATAAATTGCATCTTTGAAATTTTTTTCTATTTTTATTTGTTTTTAATGAAGTTAAACAAGGACAGATGGATTCTTTGTCAGCTTATGACTTATAACAAACTTATATATATATACGTATTTAACGTTAATATGTGATTTTCTAAAAAAAATATTAATTTACAACAATTCTAAGAAGAATTGATTTGAAATACTGTTTTTTTATTTATTTAATCTTCAAATATCGATATTGAAAAAAAACGTGGTGTTGCATCCCCTGACATGTGGGGAGTGTTACGTCACGGAAAGAAGGGACCGTTTCCGCGGCGATTTGAAATTTCACAAAATGTTCATTGTTTTTGTAATTTTTCGAAAATACTGCATTGCGCGGTGCGTACAAGCCGGCGGTATTTTTATTTTTAATATTTTTAAATTAGTATTACTTTCCGAGAAAATCGCTTTCTGGTGGTAATAACATATTTCACTGCTTATTTGCAAGTATTATAACTTTTTATTATTTTACAATAAATGTACCGTTTCGATTTCGGAGAAATATTACACTGACACGGTTAGTGTTAAAATAAATTTGAAAAATTGCCCGAAAAATGACTATAGCTGATCGATAAATCCAAAATGCGACGGCACTTTTAATCCGATAAAATCTAACGAGTCATCAATTGCCATTTAATGAAATGCTTTCGTTAAATGGTAATTGATGACTCGTATTTTTTTAGCCACCCTTTTCACCACACGCGCCGCCCAACTCCACCTAAATTCAATCGTAAAGGTGATGTTTTTTTTCCCCTTCACCGCAATCCCCGGAGTATTTTCATTCGTATTAATCGCGATCCCTTTACTGTTATTTGTCCAAGCGCGTGCGTTACTCCTCGCGACTTTTTGTCGCGTAAAATTCGCCTTGATTTCGAATTTCGTCAGTTTTCAGTTTGTTAAAAACTGCACACTTAGCGAATAACGGAAATGTGGCTTAATAAAAATGAATATTTTTATTACGAAAATTAAAAAAAAAAATTTAAGGTTGTATCGTCGTATTTTCTAATATCGCAACTCAACAATCGGGAAAAATTGTAATATGATTTCCGTCGTGGTAAAAATATTGGAAATGCTAAACAGTCAATTAATTATACAGAATTACATTATTTAGCTGACACGTAAATCATGAGACCGAATACGCTTTCGCGATACCACTCTGGTTCCTTTTTGATACGAATCAGGTAGATTATTGAAACCTCATTATGGAAGTGACGTCACACTATTCACAAATGTCGTTCAAGAATGTAACGGCCAAGCGTTTCATCTAACGCTAACGTTGCTTCTGATCCGATCTGGATAAAGTAAACTGCATTCAACTCGTCTTGACTAGATTAAAAATATTTAAATAGTTTAGTTTCATAAAACGTGCGCTAGTTCTTGCGTTCTTTATTATACTTTCCGTAGTCGCTATAACGAGTCAAAGATGCCAATTTAATTTCTCAGTTTTGTGCATAACTCCTCAGAGGATATTAACCTCGACATCGCCGAGTTCGCCGCCACCTACTCGCTTCCCTTTTTCGTTCTCGAAGACGTCTTGTGTGGCATTAACAGGATGTTTCGCATTGTGATGGGCTCAAAATCACGAATCGTGACTTAATCACTGATATCTTTGAGACACGCTCACTATCGGTGATTGAATACCGTGATTAAAATATTTTTTTGTTAAAAATTGTATTGATTTTCTGACGCCGCCGTTTAAATCGATTATCACTTGAATCGGCGTATTTTCCGTAATTTTATTAGCGCCATTTATTGGAATCTGTTTTTATTTAAATTAATTTAGTTTTTTTTTTACATTTTCTAGGTATGTGCAATATTTTTCTACTAATTATGTAGAATATGTTTTTTTTACGCAAATTAAATGATATAAATAAAAACGCGTATTTCGTGTATTGTGATATCACAAACTGTTATCACAGTCACAGTTTTCAATCACTAGCATCAGTAGCATTTTTTCTCATCACTATTTCGCATAAATTTGTCACAAACAAGGTTTGATTGAAAAAAAGTAATATTACTTGGTATCAGATAATTCTACATTATAACAATATTTTCTGAAATTTTTTATCCATTTTAATTAATTTCAGTTATACTTATATGAATTTTTTTTACTCATTTGGAAAAAAAAACTATATTTTTTAATTATGAGTTTTTTGTATTTTAATCAGGTGATGATGGCACTGGCGACCCACTTGCAGACAGTGGAGGCGGAGAAACAGAAGTTGCGCACGCAGGTCCGGCGGCTGTGTCAGGAGAACGCTTGGCTGCGTGACGAGCTGGCTGCCGCCCAGCAGCGCCTCCAGGCCGCCGAGCAGAGGGTGGCTCAGCTCGAGGAGGAAAACAGCCATCTGTCCTTCATGGCCTCGATCAAGTGAGTACCGCCGTACAATCGAGAGAGTGTCCAGCAACCGACTGGCCCCCGTACTAGAATATCATTCATTATAGAAAAAAGTTTTAAAAGCGTGTTGAAGTTCCACTTTGTCATTTACTCGCTTTTTTCAGGAAATATGACAGTGACATAAATGAAGAGGATAGCAACAGAACAGGCAGTGATAGACCGGGAACCGGCAAACAAGACGACCCCATGGTGGACTTGTTCCCTGATGACGAGCAGGAGGAGAGAAACAGTTCGTATATTTCCATGAATTGAGTTTTGATCGACATCCATTTATTTGGTGTATTTTAAATATTCTTTTGGCATCTGGAATATTGCAGTCTTAACTGACTTTTTATAATTGAAAATATTTAGAGGAGGGTTCAGAAAACCCGCTTGCTTAACGTGGGTGTAAATTGTGCACCTCGAGTTTAAGACGACTGTTTAAGACTATGATGTTCTCTGCATTTAATATTAATTTATTTTTTGATCTTCAATTTGTTTTGATTGTTTGACCTTGGAATAACAAGGTATCAACTGACATTTTGATCAAAATTGAATTTTTTGTATCAAAATTCTGATAATAATTTTCTCTTTAAAACTATGTTATTCTAGTGGTTAAATGAAATGAAGGAATTATTTTATTTAACGTGACCCAAATTAGGAATGGGTGTATTTTATTACTCTAAATTAAATAAACATCATTCACGTAAAAATTTCGCCCCATGGACGAAGAACCAAACTCCGCTGAAGAAATTAAAAAAATTCATATTCAAAACTTGGATATCTCTGTTAGATATTAATGTCAGATGTTACCTTGTTGTTCCAGGGGCACTACATATGTCTGTTTTATTAATAAATAAATGAGTATTACAACAAAGATTGTTTAAAATTCTTTTTTCTCTTTTATTGTATATTTTTTGTGTTTTCACAAGAAATCTCTTTATCTATTCTACAATGTGCATTTATTTAAAATATCTACTGCCTTGATCTGACTATAAATGATGAATTAAATTATATACGTCTACTCTTGTTTTTTCGCAGCCATGTCTCCGACGCCTCCCTCGCAGTTCGCCCAGCAAGTGAACACGGGCTTCGAGATCCCCGCTCGCCTACGCACGCTGCACAATCTGGTCATCCAGTATGCGTCGCAGGGCCGCTACGAGGTTGCCGTGCCACTGTGCAAGCAAGCCCTCGAGGACCTGGAGAAGACATCAGGGCATGACCATCCCGATGTGGCCACCATGCTCAACATCCTCGCATTGGTGTACAGGTTGGTCTTCTCTTTTTTTTTTCATTTTTTCCCAGGAGACTTGATGAATTGCAACAAAACAAGTAAAAGGGTGACTCATTTGTCTGCAAATTATTATTATTAGGTGTACCAGAATGTTCCGGTATTTTTTTTTCCTAAGTGGCATCATCAGCCATTTATGACTTTCGAGTTGAAATGACGTATTTTATGTTATGGATTTGATGTGTGGACCTAGTATCTCATAATTTTGTGACCCTTCCACTACGCTTAGTGCGTCATCAGCCAGTTGGAAGTTTCGAGTTGAAACAACGTGTCATGTAGATTAACTGTGTTTTAGTAATTATGGTATCTTGTCATTTTGTGTTTTTCCTTTTTTGACCCTTACATTCAAAGTGGCAGAAGAGTTACCATCAAAATATTTTTTACACTGTTGATGCTGTATGTATTTAAAAAAATAAACATTTTCCACATTTATGGTAATAAACTGAGTGTGCGTACATGTCAACAATGATTTTAAATGTTTTGGTTAGGAAATTTTTCTTGATGATGCCTGGAAGTGGAAGGCCTGTAAAATTAACAATTCAATGTTCTAGCAGAAATCAAATAAAATTTCAAATGAACGATTCAAGTTGTGAAATTTCGAGGGAGGTTAAATTGAAAGATGCGAGCTGTGGTACAAGTTTTATTTACCCGACATGCTGTTTCAACGAGACACTGGTTTAGCGAGACTGCACGCGCCGCCCGCCGAGTGCTCCTGGCGGCCGACGAGGGAGTGAAGCGGCATGTCTTCTGATGTGCTTCTGTGTTGGCCGCTAATCGTAAACTCCCAAGTTGTCTAATAAACTACAATGTACTTGGTCAGCAGTGCAAGAATGTGTAGAAAAAATCCTCTTTTACACAAGAATTTGGTATTATCGTTAACGAGAGGACATTTACATGTTAAAATTACCCCTCGTATATACCTCTTCTGGCATACACGTGGTATAGCAATAATATAGAATATTACTTTATTAAAAATGATATACTTTTCACTTTGTTAGTCTCATCAGTTACGCAATATGTGCAGGGGGTGGTGCAGCTCTTACTTCAATGGATTTTCTAATTAAGGCTCAGAAATGGGTCATCAGAGTAATTAATAAGAGGCCATTTAGACATAACTCTGAAGAACTCTTAAATCCTTCCAAGTTTTTAATATAGGACAACCGTTTACCAGAGCAATCTTAAAACAATTTAAAAAAATAAATTAACATTACTTCTACGATCCGATCCAAAAGAAACTGGGTGCAAAGCCTTAGGATACTTTTCAGTGCCAAAATTTAATACCAAATTCGCTCAACGAACTTTCTTATTTTGTGCTCCGCAAATATTTAACAAATTGCCACTAGACCTTCTAGGTCTAAAGTGATTAACGACTTCAAACCAAAAATAACAAAGTGGTTGCTTGATGTGGGTAGAAAGCGAAATGAATCTAATTTGTCATTTGTGCTAACCTAACTATCTACACATTTTGGTCTCGATCTATTGTATATTACAGACAATAATATTTTTATAACTTCAGATTGTACTTTTTTCACATAACTTTTTATAACTTACTTAACATTATACTTACCTCTAAACAATTACAACTTTTAAAAGTGTACAGGTAATTGCTTTAGAACTAGTCTAGTAAAGTAATTACCTTTATTTTTTCATATGTACTATTTATGCTACAAAAATAATAAAAAATAAAAATAGCAAATGTGTACACCCATATTTTGAGCGTAATAGGTAAGTTTTTTATACAATTATGTGTATCATATTTTACAGGGACCAAAATAAGTACAGGGAGGCAGCCAACTTGCTGAATGATGCCCTGAGCATCCGGGAAACAACCCTCGGGGAGAATCATCCCGCTGTGGCAGCTACCCTCAATAATTTGGCTGTGCTGTACGGAAAGCGAGGTAAATATAACAAATTAATTTAATAATGTTATTGTACTTGCAATTTCCCAACTTATTTTAGCCATTTCTACAATCATATATATGTATTATAATTACATTTACTTTGGTAATTTTGTATTGTTGTTTTACTGAAATGTGGTATAGAACATTGTTTATATAAAAAAATCATGGTGAATAAATTAAACTAACGGTTTTAGCATTCTTTTGACTTGCACAAAACCTGTGTTCATCTGAAGATTCTGTATAGGTACATATACAAATGTATTTTCAATTTATCTTAGGAATAATTAAAATTGAAAATACTTCACTAGTGTATCATGATCAGATTCATTTGCTTCGAGGAATTTTCAAACCAAATAAATATTCAAAATATAATTTATATCTCATAGAGATGAAGCTATTTTTTATTATATTTAATGGAAATATAGAGAAGGTTGGCTTAAGTGATCACTTTACATAAATATAACGTTCACCATTCTCACCCATTAATCAATCTCCAATCAAATTTTTGAAAGTTGTATATATGTTAATATGTGGAAACACTACACTATCAATGGGAATCAAAATTTTTTTTTTAAATTATTTAAAGCAATACTCTTTTATCTGTAAAATATTTTTAACACATTATTTCTTCCATTAAATATAATAAAAAATGGCTTCATCTCTATGGGATATCTATTATTTGTTTAATAACAGTGCCTTTGTAGGTGAAAATCCAGTAATTGTGTGTTCTTGGACATATTCAAATATTCAGTTTAACGATACGATTTGAACCATACTGATGCCAATTAACAAAATTGCATTGTTTTAAAACTGGTTTACGAGGGATTATTGTAATGTTATGCAAAGTAATATGTACATGATGTCATGATGTCCATAAAGTTCGTAATACATAAGTAGTCATATACTTGTAAACAGGAAGTTCATGTTTAGAAAAAACAATAAAATAAAAGTTATAGATATTTAAAAATCATGTTGAAATATTGTTCAACAATTTTCCATGTTTAGTATTCTATTGTGTTTTATTTAGCATTTAAAATAATTGATAATGTTTTACTGGTTTATCAGTTTGGTGTGAATTGAAAGGAAATAACTCCAATGCTGACTGCATATTTACTTTAATTTTTCATTGTTGTTTTATCTTTTAATATTGGCATAAGACTGCCCTGATTATGGAACGGATGTTCTGAATCCAGTTGGCGTTAAAAGATAAAATAACGATGGTTAAATACAAAGTTTGTTTTATGAAATTGTTAAAATGTCTAACCACAAATTTACTGTTTCAAACATTTTTTTTTCATCTTAAAACAAATGTTCTGCAAGTGTTGACTTTTATTTTATCTGCAGGGAAGTACAGGGAAGCGGAACCGCTGTGCAAGCGCGCTCTGGCTATCCGTGAAGCAGTGTTGGGAAACCAACATCCCGATGTTGCGAAGCAACTCAACAACTTGGCCCTGCTGTGCCAAAACCAGGTATGTAAAACTTTAATTGAAACGGTTTGTAGATTAGGATTACACATTACACTTTTACTGTGTTATTTCTGTATGAATGTATGTTTATTGCAAACATTCACTGCTCGATACTTTGGTGAATATTGTCAGTCACTAAAGGTTTATTTATTTTTCCCAATTTCATTCTTATCATACGTATATTCGAAGCTGCCACTTTTTTATTTTTTTTCATGAATAAAGTATTTTACATTTTTAAAATTACATGATTTTCTTTCGCTTACCTATCCAAAAAAGAGACCAGCTCTTGTGCTTGGAGAGAGAGTTACACTACAATAATTTTATATAATACCTTACATATTCTATTCATTGTCCATTTGTGTGCTTCTGAAGTGTTCTGTAATATTGTTTATTTTCCAATTATGTGTTTTTGAAGTATTCATTTAGTTTCTTTTTAAACTCTTTTATATCCTTTATTTCTTTAATTTGTGTGGGAGGCTATAAATTTTTTTATCCCTAAATATATAAAATTTTGCTGATAATGTTTGATTAATTACAGTGAAACCTCGGTTTTACGTTTTCCTGCTATTTACGCCGAAAAGTCAAAGTCCCGTTTCAACTTAATACATTCCCATACAAATATTTCTCGCAATTTATGCAGATAAAATTTTACATTTAAATCAGCAAATTATTGTAAATTAAATTGTTGTCATGATTCTACCAGCAGACTGCAGGAAGCTTTTCTTGATATTTTTTAGTGCTAAGTTGTCATTAAATATAGCGTATTTAGAAAATTGTTATTTAAAAAATGCTATGCATACATGAGGCTTATTCAAAAGATCACCTTTATTGTGGATGCTTTTTATATCGCAAAATTAATCATCAAATGTGCTTATAAATTAATAACGATTTGAATAAATAAATGATTATCAAATTATTTTTTTCAATTACTGTTTTTGTTTTCATTCTTACAATAATTACATTTTATTTTGTAATTAAATAAATTTTTTCCAATTCGGAATTGTTAGATTTCAAAAGCTGTTTATTTATTATGTATATTCTTGTGGCATTCTCAGGGCAAATATGATGAAGTGGAACGCTACTACCAGCGAGCTTTGGAAATTTATGAATTGAAACTAGGCCCTGATGATCCTAACGTAGCCAAGACAAAGAACAATTTGGCCTCATCTTATCTCAAACAGGTATTTAATTATTATGTCCTTATTTATATTTTTGTCGATAATTTGGGGATTTTTAATAAATTTTGCAATTAATTTTATTACAATATAAAAATATTTGGTTGTTTGATAATTCTATTATTCTTCAAATATTTTAAAGTATAATTTGTCGGAAAATTTGTGAGGTGTCCAATAGCTGTCAACGGTTTTATGTCACTTTTATGGCCTGTTGAAAAAATTTACATTATATTTAAATTAAATATATTTACATCAACAATAATAAAATTGTTTTTACCCGTATAATATACAAGAGTCGTCCCATACATAAGGTCTTTTATATGTACAAAGAATTTTGTACAATGTAACTAAGTTTAAAAATGTGTATCATATATACATTACAGAGTTTTGTCTCTTTCTGAGGCTTTTCCCCGTAAGCATTCAAGAGAATTTTTTTTTTTCAAAAAACCTTTCTACCAATGTACTAATTCAGTGTTTAATTGAACATTACAAATGTCACACAGGGAAAGTACAAAGAAGCTGAAATTCTCTACAAACAAGTGTTGACCCGGGCGCATGAACGTGAATTTGGAACTATCGATGGTAAGGAAAAACCTATCCAGCCAATAGCAAAAAAGGACATTATTTCTAGTAGAAAATAATAACTGCCATATTCGTTTAGCACTGTACTTATACCTCGGTGTCCCCATGACAGTAGTCAAAGTTAAAGTGTTAAATTTGTGGTAACATTTTTTATATTATTTTTGTCAATGATATTTTGTGCACACATGACCATTATCAATTATATTTTTACATTATTGATACATTCAATTAAAGTAAAATTTTATTGTTATATTGCAAATTATTATTATGTACTAAGAATAGATAAGGCAGCAGCAACATTTATTTTATCATTTTATATTTTTTGCCAGCACTTGAATAATTATTTTCATCAGATTTTTATTTAAAAGTTTTTTTTATTGTGTTTTATTCAGTATTTTTTTTTAACTTGTAGAATATGAATATGAAATGAATCACATATCATATATCCATTAAATAATGTGTAGGTTTTATATGCAATCGTTTATAGTGTAAGGTTTGGTCCATATTTTGATGCAATAATTTTATTCAAGCATTTATATATAGGGCCAACGTGGCCTTTTATTTTTTATTTTTGCATGATTTTAATATATTATTTGCATTCACTGAAATGTTTAAAGCTTTGAGTAGTTCATTGTTCATTAATATCTATATAAATAAAAAATATTAATTTCGGTAAATCTAAAAATATTTTTATTTTCACCAACTTTAGTATTATTTTTAAAAAGGCATCGCTTTAATTTTGAGTTTATTTTCAGTATGCATTATAATTTTTTTATGTAAAAAATGTTATTCTATTATATTTTTGTATCACTCTTAATGAGATTGTCTTTGCAATCGTTATCCATAGCATTGAAGTTAGTTAGGCGGATATATAAACGAAAGTCATTACTATTTGAAGTTGAAAGATATATTTAAAATTTAAAATATTTTATATAACAATATTACTAAAAGTTTCATTTTTGAGCATTACGTTGAGATTATACACTATCATGCAGATTGTGCAAAATTTTTATATATTTTTAAAAGGCACTAAAATTATGCTTCATGTATTCACAAATGGACAAAATTTCTCCAGTTTTCATCAAAAAATCATAATGTAGATATTTACATTAGTTATGAAAGATATTTTAATCAAAAACATACATAGCCATACATCAAATCATAAATACACAAAAGTTTTAATTGTTCATTTGTTATTTTTTATGATATTGTAAAAAATCCATTTTAAAAATTCTTAAAATCAGTGCAATATCAATCGGATGGGAAAGATAATCTCAATATAAATATGGTTCTTTTTAAAAATATTTTTTATTTATTCTCTGCGGGCATTTCAATTATTTGTCATGTTTTATATTTTGTCATTAATCCTATTGAAACTGAAAAAAAATCATAAAAACTGTTTTTTTTATAATTACATATTTTTGGATGCCTGAATTATTGTTATTGATTTAGTCATTGCCGGTGAAGTGTTTATATATTTTAGAATATTTTTATATTACATTTTGGACTGATGGTAATTAAAAAATATTGTAGAAGTTTTTTTAATTATGTTTAAATAAATTGTGCTATTAATAAGTTTTATCGTAATTATCACTATTGGGTTTGGGTTGTGTACAGTATAAGGATTTGTAAGTTGCGTCAATCTTTTGTAAATTTTTTTTGGTTAATGTTCATTATTAATTCAGTCAAGTCCGTAGTTCCTTCCATTTTTTTTATAATGTTAGTTAAATTTATATGTAATTCTATTAATATAGAGAGCCAGTATATGTTTTCATGAATAATTGTGATTTATTTTTCTACTGTTTCTACTGCTTGGAAACTTGGAAAATTATTATATTACTATTTCAATTTAAGCAAATTTTGTTTTTCTTTCACCTTTTCCTCAACAGCAAACATAAAATTATTTTATGTATTGTTCTTTGCGGTCAAGTTGCGAGTGGCTTTTAATTGTACCGAGCACTTTGTAACCGACATGCCGCTGCACGGCCACGGCCAGTGTTTCTGTAAAATCTATTTTTCAATGTTGAAATAATTTATTATAATAAAATAAGTGCTCTACTACAGCGCATTCTAACTTAACCAAGTAGCGTAAATAAATACTCAATCAGACGTAATTAAATATGTAATATAATATAAGATGTTCTGTTCTGATGGTGACGCAACATGTGTGCTGTTTTCCATAGTCAAGTGCCAAGTATCGAGCGAACTGACATAGGACCACTATAAAGTGGTTTAGGTCTTGTCTAAATGTGCAGAGTACACACAATTAGTACTACTGGCATTTCTAGCATGATATATTTTGTGATTATGCTTCATATTCTGTTTATGGGTGAAGGCATTCCGAAGTAACTTCCATTTAAATATTTGTTTCCATATTTTCTTTCTTAATACTGGTTATTGTGAAATACAGCTATGTAGTTTATATTTATGTACATAGAAAGAATAATAGTTTATATCAGTGTTTGATGAAAATTAAAGAATGATATTGATAACGCAAGCAGTGTTGACATTTTAATTTACGAAACATTCATCCCACTATTAACGCAGGTGCGTTATTATCTCTGTGATGAACAGAAAGATTTTGTTTGACGCTAACGCATGCTGTGATAATCGTGCAGAATAATATTGCACTAAAATCACCAACATGGCCGCTTAGAATATGAAAAACTAGTATCGTTCCATTGATAGAAAAGTGGGACAATTTTTAAAATGCAGAATTAAGTTAATAATGAAAGACATCTCAAAATAGTGTTGATGTTTACAGTGTCAGAAGTCATGACTCTTACAAGACTTAGTGTCATTGTTCTTCTAATGAACAATGCTCATCTCTTTATGGATCTTTATGGTCAGTTCTCAATCGAGTCTCGAGTCATATTACATAATAGATTACTGAAATTATTCACATCAGAAATTATTATAAAAATAAACATACCTTGCCGATTTTACGTCCATTAAAATTGATAAAAATCATCTGTAGAGTTTGTATATTTTGAATTGTCTCAAGTTTTCATAATCAGGGCAATAATATATAGTACAGTTGTCAAAATAATTTATTTATATTTTTTATTTTTTTATTTGTGATACTTGTATTGTGCTTGTTCTTAGTAGCCTTCTTGTGTCCAGCGGTGATTGATTATTAATGCGCATAAATGCGCAAACTCGTCTGTGTGTGTTTTTTTTTTCTGTTTAAATCACTTGAAATATACTTAGTCTCGAGGAAACTACCGAATATATGGGATGGGGACTATTTAATATTGTGACTGGAAGAAATTTTCCTGCAAACCCCTGGTGAGTGTGACATTATTGGGATCTAAAGTGTGACACAGATAGGACCTAATCGTAAAGATGAATTTATGGATCAAAAAATTCAAAATGAATTTTTATTAAAATTTTAAAATTTTTGTCACACTTTGTCCCAACTGTGTCACATTTATCCATATTTTTTTTCTAACTGGCAACAAAATTTCTAGTACTATAATTCTATTCATGTGGCAAAATAATATGCAGTAGATTCTCGATTAGGATTCTTGAGGGTGGTAGGAAAAAAATTGACCTGGATAAATAAACTGCGCTAATTCGATATGATGCGGCCTGCCTGCATCAAAAATAAACCCAATAGTTTATTTTACATTATAATATATTATCAATTTGAGTAGCTTGTTGGTCTAGTGATTAAGACGCTGGCCTAGTGATCTAGTGGTCGAGGGTTCACGCCTCGTTCAGGAGATCAGCAAATTAGTCCTATTTTCATTATACAAGCGTTTAGCTTAATTTGCAAATAGTATAAATATTGATGTGACATGTATTCCATGTACGCATCTCTATTTAAAAAAAAAAATTCAATTAAAATTTTGCCATTAATTTTCTGTTACGTGGAATAAAATATGCAAATTTTTTAACTGCACTGGTTAATGCAACCCTGGATAATCGAAAGTATTGTACCTACAAATATTATTTTAGATTAAACATTGAATTAATTTTCCTTTTATTAGAAATTATGTTGCCGTATTTCACTAACACTTATTTTTATTTATTAGTATTTAATTGTTCACCATTTAGATGTAGCTTTCAATTTTAAATATATTTTTCGCCGCCTTTTAATTATGCTAATAAATAAATTATGTGAATCGAATGATAAGAGAATCGACTATCACTTTTTCACATATTTTTCAATTCGTTCATTGTGTTGGATCAATGCTATGTGCTTTAAAATAATTTATTATTATATGTGAAGTAAGTAAATTAAATTAAATCATCGCTAGTTTTGAATATTCTTCTAGTTGTTACAAGGTTCTTCGTATTGGATCTATGTACGCATGGAAATCTGACAATTTTATTAAACCTATCCCAGAGTTATTTAAAACATGCGTTTCCCCTAGATTTACTCTGTTTAAATTAACTAGTTATGATTTTTTCAATCACTTATGAAATCAGAGTCAAATTTACAAGTTTTTCATAATATACATACCCTGGAAGTTACAGTCTTCTACTTCCATTTCTGCTCTGTTTGATGGTTTAGTATGGTAGCTTCATTAATTATTACGTAGTCTCGAAAATAAACAATTTAAACAGTTGACTTTTTTTCCACATTACGTCAGTCATTACGTGTTTTTGTATTATGTATTGATGTTTGAGAAGATTTTTTAAGATACATTTATAAATTTCTACAAATGTACTGGAGTCGTATTAAAAACAATTACATTTTTAATAACGGGAAAGATTTTGAAAGGTCTAATCTAACTGATGATAACTATCAGGTGATGATTAACTTTTTAATTATAATTAACATGCTGGAAACCATCTTTTATTGTAAGCAACCAACACATATTGTATATTATTTCTTCATATTTAAAAAAATAAATATAAAATTTTGCAATGAATAGTCACCTGATGCTTTGTTGGTGTTGGCAGGCGACAACAAGCCGATTTGGCAGGTGGCCGAGGAGCGAGAGGAGAACAAGCACCTGCAGCGTGAGAACGCCCCGTACGGAGAGTACGGAGGATGGCACAAGGCCGCCAAGGTGGACAGCCCCACAGTCACCACCACCTTGAAGAACCTCGGTGCTCTGTACCGGAGACAGGGCAAGTACGAGGCGGCTGAGACACTCGAGGATTGCGCCATGAGGAGCCGCAAAGAGGTGACTCATCAAATGTAGTCTGTATCTAGATTTTCTGTGCGGTTACACCCAGATTTACCCGCTTTTTTTTTAGCCCTTTGAGATCTACTTCTTATTTTTATAAATATGGTTTTCAATTAGCTGCAGCTTTGGAACATTCCAAAATATTCCCATTATTTCTTAGGTCATTTTTATGTATGATCAAATTTTTGGGTCTCAAAGAGATAAATAGGCCATAGAGGTATATCAAAAGGTGTGCGCTTATATATAATATAAATGAGATCGATGTATGTATTTAAAATTCTCCTGTAAAATGAGATATTACAAGACAATTGATTGTATTTTTAAAAGCAAGTTTGCTATAAAGCACTGCCTACAACAATAAAAAAAATCATTATTTATACCGCCTTTAATTTATGTACGCTAGATGCTACAATACAGTTTCATTTAAATCAGTACCTATACTGTGATCAATATTCTCTCTAATTTTTTGATCACTGTATGCAAAAAAAAAATTGTGCAATTTTAAGATAAAATGCAATAATATGTATCCTGAGCGAGGAATTAAGAAAAAACATTACTTTACCGGTGTAATGCTATTTCTTTGAGTTTGTAGATATAATATAGACAAAGCTATGTACGTAACTTTTTTACATTTTATTAAATTGACTATTTTGTTTTATTGTCAGTTACTTTTTCTTAGTATCTTGTTAAAGTTTGTGCGCGCATTATATTTTTTTGTGTGTACTATATTTTCAAATATTGTATGCAAATGCATGCGCACAGCTTAAAGGGAACATTGATTGTGATACTGAGTCAGTCATCACATAAAACATTTGAACCCCTCTTACGTAAAGTGTTATAAGTAACAAATAGATTATTTTTAGTTCTAGTATTTCACATATATGTACATATATGTACATTTTTTAATGGCAGTAATTTTTTTTTATAGGTATACGGTCAAATCCCATTATAGCGAAATTCAGGGGACCAAAATAAGTATTTGTTATACTGAAATTTCATTATAGTGAATATAAGGGAAAATATATACTGTACTATATATGAAAAACATTTCCAAAATATTGTATAAAACAACAACGCATGGATACCATTTATGTGGTACTCAAAAACAGATAAAGTGACATTTCTGCTTTTGATTCTGGACCTCGAATTTGGTCAACCAGACATGGCCTAGACTTATCACGTGATCATTTGAAGTATGCACTAGTTAGTATTAAAACAGTGTTCGTCAAGCTTTGTAAAATAAAATATTTTTAAAAAATAACAAAATTAAGTCAAAAAGTATTTTGTTATTGTTGTTTATACTGAATTTTTATTTCCTGCCTTCATTATTTTTTTTTTTTCAATATCATACAAAATCTTAAATACACTTTCTGGTACATCAGAACTACATGAGAAATATGCCCTAATCGTTTTCACTCCATCAATAGCATTCAAAAAAGAAACTTCACTGTCAGGCAGCATAACATAATTTTTATTTACGTCTTTTTCACTCTCTAAATTTTAAATTTAATTTGATGTACTCGTAAATAGTCACAAGTTTTTAATAATATCCTTACCTGTCAGCTTGCAATTATCAAACTGTTGTCGGCTTCAACGTAATCTTCGTACAATAGTTTTCCAATTCCAATTGTCGCTAATTTCATTTTCAACCTCCATTTTGGTTGTGTTGGTTTCAGGTGTTGTCTGTATTAGTTGATGTTTGAAAAAAAATCAATAAAAAAAAGTTTGAGAAGTACTTGAAAGATCAACCGATGTGTGAGTAAGTAAAATTATGTACTCCACGCAACCACTGCTTTGATCTAACCATGTCCGACCACGTCGCCGCTTGGGGAAGTACTGAATGCGACGATTGCCAGTCATTTTATTCCATCAAATTGACATATTTTTGGAAATTTCTATACGTTATTTTGTTTAATAAATTTAGTATGAAAATTCGTCCATTCTGTCAAAAAACTTAGTTAATCTGAAAATTTTGTTATTTTGGTATTCGTTATAATGGAATTAGACCTGTATTGCATTTTTTAAATATGTTTTACTGTATTATTTATCTATATACATGTATTTTTTTTTAAATATGTTGTATTGTATTTTATATATTCTATTGCATTTTATATATTGTATTTTCTTTATATGTTATACATAACGCAATATATTTTCAAAAATTCCTGCCACTTACAAATGTATAAAATACATGTGAAGAAATACTAGAACAGCTGAAAATGATCCATTTGTTAGTTACCATAGTTTACATAGAAAGTGTCGATTTCTTGATTTGTTTGCCCCTTTTTACTTTCTAACATCAATTCACACTTATTAAAAGTTAATTATTTTGTCTTGTACTTACTTAAAAGTTTACAGGATCTAATTGAAATTTGATAACATTTAAGAAGGTAAATAACCTGAACCTTTTCTAAAGTAGCCACAATTGCATAATATCAATGTTGTTCAACAAACACCGGCTTATTAGCGTGTAGATTTAGTTTTTAGTTTTATTATTGTGGTAAATTTGGGTATAACTAGTCTGATTGATTATGTAAAAACTAATTTAAATTTATAATTATGTTTTGAAAAATTTTAGCTGACATTGTAATTTTGGAAAAGTTTTAAAATAAATATGCCTATTTTGGTCCAAGACCGAAAAATTTATAATGTTCTTTTAATACTGTTATACCACTTGCCATTTCAATATATTTATTTATAAATTAAGGCAAATGTTACTTTCCATCGTTTATACATAGTTTTAATTTTATTTGTGTGAATTAAAAATCGCACATTGTAATTTTGCACGTTTGGTTTTCGGTAAATGTGTAGTTTATTTACTGTTTTATACACATTTGGGTTGGGTAATATTTGGCTAACTGGTTTGAAGTGGATTTTTTAACATGTGATTCAAATAGACAAGGATTCAAATTTATGTTTGAAAGCTTTGATGCTGTTGTTTTGGAAAGAACGTAAGCTGCACGATGTTCACATTATGATGCGCCGTATTTAAAATCACCAACATTGTTTTATTCAGTGTAAATTTTCACCTTCAAGAATATAAATTTAGTCACGATTGTGTTTGGATAACTTTATGTTATCTTTAATATAATATTCATTCAATGTTGTCAGTAGAATATTTTAAAAAAATAACGGAAAATAAAACTGGTGTCCTATTTAAAATACCAGTGGTTCCTAACATTTTTATGTCATGGCACACTATTTAAATTATAAAATTTTCCCAGCCAACTAAGAATACATAGGTGCACTCCTATCATTTATTTCAAACTCTTAAAATGTAATTTCAATGGACACTTCCACACATGGCACACCGGTTAAGAACGACTTGACTATACGTTTTAATGTGTAATTATGCAATGATTAAATGCTACATATCTTTTCTTACGGCTTTTTTGGTTTCTGTGACACAACTTGAATCCTTCTCTACGCTCTCAAGAAATTAAGCTTAACAAAATAAATACTTCTTATTAATAATTGCCGCTGAAAATTATTTTCAGTATCATAAATGTATGAAAAGTAAATTGGTAAGCATTTTCTCGAAGTTTGATGAAAATGTATCCTTAATGAACACTTTTATCCATTTGCACCGCTTGAAGTGAGAATTCGCCAGTGAAATGATTGTTAAAATGTATAGTATTTTATAGTTTCAGTTTCTCGAATCAAAACTATTTTTAATAAAACATGAAATTAAATATTGTCATATTCAGCATGGTGGCGGGAAGAAATGAGCAATAATAATAGACATAAATAATTATAATCTCTTTTGGCTGGAGTATCTCACCTGAAGCGGTGCCGGTAGTTGTCGTACTAACATTGTATCATCCACTAACATTTGAGCTTTTCTCTTGCACGCGGCAAACAGCACGTGCAACAAGTAAGTGCATTCCTACACGTGTGGAATTTTACACATCTCGCTTTAGGTTTCCTTGACGACGACGAGCAATCGTCGTGCACATCGCAAACTGTTTTAGTAATATTGTTCCAGATGTGGTAAGGTTGGCGCGTGTTACGTTGAATTTTATTTTAAGCTTTTGAAATTGTACAACTGTTTTAGTATAAAAAATAATTAAATGTATAGATGTAACGTGATCATTGTTTAGTGACATTCAATCGTGTGTATTTTTCATGAGGCTAAATCAATACAAAATGTTCAAGTGTATGAACAAAAAAATGTAGGTAAATTGTTTAGTAAAATTTACCAAAGTTATTTTGGTAACTGTTTTCAACGTATTGAACAAATATTTTATCTTTGGTGGTATAAATATTTCAGCATTATTATATTTCTCGTTTAGTGTCATTTTCTGCAACTTAATTCTTCTAGTTTCAGATACCCGGTATATTTTTTAATTACTTAAAAAAATGATTAAGACACTAAATTTAAAGTAAACAATTAATATAATCAAACAAATATTTACTGAGGTTGGATTAATGTAATAAATATTAAGGTTATTATGAATGTGAATAAATATTAGGAATATTTATTACAGTAGGTATTGAATTTAAATAATTATTGATTCGAAAATTACATAAATCAAAATTACATCTTCAATTGGTTGAAATCACCGAGTGAATATGTTAATTGTGACATATTCGGTGAGGTATTATATTATTTGATTAATCATTAACACCATTCAATTTAAGAGTAACATTTTCACTAATGTCGTCAAGAAGCAGACTCTCATACACAATATCATATTTCACCGGTACTATATCGCCTGTTCTAAATATTTAACATTACCATCCATCCACACATCATCGAAAACAAGATGTCACCATCATTTTTGAATAAAGATATGTTCCCACCTGTTTTAAACCTGGGTTGCTAGATGGCGCCAGTTTCCCACTGAAGTTTGTCCCGTTGCAGGCATTGGACATTGTGAAACAGGCCAAACTGAGGGCGGCACGTAGGGGAAGTCGGGAATCCATAGATTCTGTTCACATCGACCCACAAGAGGAGGTTAGCACATGGCCTGTTTGTTACATTCGTTATGTGAACCATAGCCGATGAATTCATTCAGAGTTTAGTAGTGCCTTATATCATGTGACACATCGCATACCTAGATCAAAACTAAGACAACTCAAAAAGTCATTTTTCAGTAGACAAAAAGATAAATAAAAAATTCTCAATTTTTTGTTACTAAGGTTATGAAACTAAATAACATTTTAGGTCATAAACGTATCCTAAAATGACACTATTCGAGAACTGTGGCTAAGTTAGTTGCGTATATGACAGAGTATTCGGATACAATAAAAACTCAAAATTCTTATATTTTTTTAGTTGTCTTAGTTTTGATCTAGGTGTGCGACATGTTAGTTGTCACTTTTGTTTTATCAAAAAATGACAAGATCATTTATTATCTGTCTTAGGAATATAATTTATCTGCTGCACAATTGACAGATGCTTAATATGCAGTGGTGTGTAATATAAAAATTATAAAGTTTTGGGACAAGAAACGTCAACGGTTCACAAACATTTTAATGAGAGACTTGTTTACATTTATATTAGATATTTAGCACCAAAACTCTGAATCTCTTCTAAGGCATTTGCAACAGTGAATCTCATATCCCGGTAAGACAAACTATAAGTAATCCGTGTATAGCAGATTATCTCATCAGCTCCATTTTGTGTTTTTTCACTTGCATTAAATGCTCTCCAATGTTACGTCTTCGTACAGATTTTAAAATCAGGTATGTAAAGAAAATGTATGGACACTTAGTAATCATACATCTTTAGTGTATTATTTATTATGTTTAGAACTAGAACAATTTTTGTGTATGAGGTATAGTTTTTATAGTGAATGTGTTTAGATAGATCGTAGTGCTTTATAATTTTTTTAACGTATGCACATATTTTATGTTGCCATTTTAATGTAGATTTTGTAGTGTTTTGTACACCCTTCCCATAATTACGTTTTCAGTATTTTGTATATTTTTTGTCCACATTTTGAAAATATTATCATCGAGCAGTCAAACTTATAAACTGCAGACGGGGATTGCAAGAAAATGCATAATTTCATGCGAGACACTTGATTTATATTGACTTGCAGTCGTTGTTTGATAAACCATTATTTTTTATGTCACCTGTTGATATTACATTTATGTTTGCTTTCACGCTGTCATTATATTTTAAGATATTATGATTTGATTTGTTTATTTTTTGGATTTATCAGACGGGCGGAGGCACAAACACGGAACCTAGATCCAATCTGAAGTCCAAATTGTTCAATGTCCTGGGAATACACACCGGCACACATCAATAACCGTAGTCTAGTTGCGTAACAAGTCACAATCAACTAATTCTTATGTACTCATCTTCCATGTTTCATCCATTTAATATTATGTAGAGCTTTAATAAGAATCCTTCCGCTCACAAAGAATGCATTATGCTAGTCAGATCTCATACATTTGTCGGCTTGACAACTATGGTTTTGATTTGATTAGCTAATGCACTCAGCAATACTTATTATTAAAAACTAACTGAAATTTATGGATTAGTGTTGCTCTATACGTATTTCCTGCAACATAGTACATCATATTTTTTACTATCAAAGTAAAAAAATATTCTCAGTTCCAAAGACTGTTCTAGACTTGTATTCCTTTAATAAGGCATACCACTGGCCAAGAGCAAACATTTTGTGTAATTCTTAATTCTTGACAAAGCTTGGTTTTGCTCGGTCCATTCTATAAGCATCAGTGTAAATTTTGCTAGTCTATACTGATTTTATTTAAAAGATGAATAAATAAATGTTTTATACATGTGATAAAATTGATAAGTGTTTAGAAAGGCCATTATATGATCTGCCATTAGATAAATAAAGCATTCAGTCAGAACCAGTGGTTCCCAAATCCAGTCTGGGACACTTTCTATGTGAATTCACTGGGTTGCAGACATTGTGATAGCATAAAATATCATGGATTCAAATTAATTTAGAATCTTTTTAGCATCTCTATATAGAACAAAAAATTAGAAAAAACCATAATTTTGTCAAGAACTAAATTTGAAGCCTAAATGAACACGATACATTATTAAATATTATAATTTGTGCTCTTATTAATGAATATGTCCTTTTAATATTTTGTTAATATTTCAATTATCGTCAGACATGATGAACTCCATCAGTGGTGACAAGCCTGACTAATTTGGTTGGGAGGTCCTTGATTTTAGTGAATATATTTTTTGATTCCTTAATATTTGGGTTTTGTCGAGAAAGAGAGTACGCTTAAGGTTTTTAACGTAATGTATTTATTAAATAATATTAAATTTAAATAGGTTATCTTAAAATTTTACAATTTGTCATAAAGTTAATACACCAAAATACTAATTAATTTTTCTAATGTGCATCCATTTCACACATTTTTTAAACTATTTCTATTTTACCTATAATTACAATATTACTCTATCATCATTTTTTAATTTATATATTTTTTTCAATTCTACATTTCTTTATTGATTTAAATGAAAGCGAGTGAGTTTAATGTCATTCCATGGTGCAATCTGATGAATGCATATTTATTATACTTTTGTTAAATTACAATAAATAATGCCTTCCATATATTTTTATATACAGGTACATGTTTCTAACAATTTCTTGGTGTTTTTAAATATTTGTGTATTAAACAATATATTTCAAAATATAATCTCAATGGAAATCTCAAAATATTTCAACTTTTTCCATTAGAAAGTTGACATTTACTATTAAATACATTCAAAGATTTTTTTTAATAGTACGTCTATCTTTACTGGATATAGTTAAACCCAATGAAGTCATGAGCTCTTGATATTTAAAAGTTATGATAAATTTTATTTTGCTGCAAAGGACTTAGGGAAAATTATATTAATATTACTTCCAGAGGGATCCACTTAATAAATAGCATATTTTTGTATTATTTTACTGTAGACAAATTTTGTAGTCTTTTAATACTACTTGGCGCATTTATTTTAGCATTTTAATTTTTCATTTACTTTTTCGTATACTGCATACATTTTTCATAAAAAATAATTGTTGTGTACTTTGCAAAAAATTAGTCAATATATAAAATAAATAATTTTTTTTTTTTCAATTTTCTTTAATAATTAAATAACTTCATTTAAACATAAAAAATCATTTATTAATACATTAAGTGCATCTAATTTTTTTATGTGATATTGTTTGCTAGGTTGTGTGTCGCGATATCAACCCTTGGAATACAAAATCTTTTTGAGTAGCATATTTAATATTTTTTTATTTGTGAACAATTATTATTGAAAATGTATATTTAATCTTTATGTTTCCGCCATGTTTTAGCATACTGTATTTTTACATAATTTTCCATTTTCTTACATTTTGCACTTTTATAATTTTGCCATCGCATAGTTCATTTTCTTGCACGCACTGTAAAAATATATGTTGTATTATAATTAAATTGAATAAAAATGTTCTATATTTATTTTAAATTTGTTTTCTTATTTACTTTATTCGCACAGAAGCTTTTTGCATGTCCTGATAATTTTTGACGAGCTTATTTTTATGGAAGAGGATTTTTAGATTTGGTGAACAGTTTTGTACAGTATTTCAAATGAATAGATTACACGCATAAGTCTGCACAAAAGGTAAAGTTATTTATATATATTTTATTTTAATAGAATGAGAGTGTCCATGTTCGCTAGGTACTAATTTCTTTGTGGGAATTTTTGAAATACATATTCAGTTTATCATAAACGGGGTCGCTTTATTAATTACATATCTGCCGTATAGATTATAATTTTTTTTTTTATTAATTGAAGGATTAAATTTGTGATGTCAAGGTGGGTATGAGATTGTATTTAAAATTTTAATTGTGTCATTTAGATAATTGATTAATATTTAGAGGCCAACTTTTTATTTTGTTTGCTATTCAGATTTTCATTGAGATTTTTAAAATTTATTTGACATTGTGATTGCAAACTATTAAATTTTAACTAGTTCTCAAATTCTAATCTCATATCTACACTAAGATATTTGTGTGAATATTTTCTGGCAGAAAACGTGTGCACTAAATAATTCTAAAATCTAGGGACTCCATTTATTACAAAATTAAGCGATGCTAAAAAAAATGGTGAAAATGTTATGTAAATTAAGTGATGTAAAAATGTATTGATTTATGGTACGAGTATCTGAAAATTATATACTTATTTTGAATTACGAATTATCGGAGTTTTCATATTAACGGACTCAATCAACTAAGAAATAGACAATTTTGGTCTGGTAGTGTTTGAAATATTTAAAACTGTTAAATTTCAAATATACAGTTTTATCATACACAACATTAAAATTAAGAATACTTGAAGTACATACATTAGATCATTATGAATGGAGTATTCTGTTCTATACAATGTGCTTATATAGTAAGCTTTTTATCATGTTATTTCCTTAAAATAATATTTTAATTAAATCAGTGTTACAATTGAAGAATTATGAGTAATATATAATATTTTATAGTGATCCATTCTAAATGGCAGCCTCGGTTTTTGTCAGTTTCTTCCAGAACAAACTGAATCCATTCAAGAATTTAAGAGAAATGCTATATTATTTTGATTAATTTATTTAGATATTTAAATTGTACTGTTTCTTTTAAACGCTTGTTAGATGTTAAAGTATCAGTCTTGTATTATTATTTTTTTTTTTATCATTTGCTTTACTGGCACCATCAACCATTCGCAATGATTTGGACTAACATAATTGAACGGTATTTTAAAAAATTTGTGGAGAAACTATTTTAAATTTGCAAAATTTTTGTGATATTAATTTTTACTACTGTAATTTGTATTTTTAAAATTTATATAAATATGGATATTATTTATGACATTAAAATTTCTCACTACCTTCAAAGGAAATTTAAGCAGCTCGCGCTACAAAGGTAGGACTAACTAGAAGGTGGCGCGAATTGCAAAGAAAATCTCTGTCCATATTGCGGTAATCCGCCTTCAGCTCTTAAATCCAGGAATCGAAGAGCGTACTCCATCTGCGTAATCAATACCTCGTGATCTGATTAAAATTCACTAATAATATTACAGTACTATTTTTGTAGACAAGATCTCATTGCTAGAATAATAGATTAAATCAATTGGATTAAAAGACCAATACAGTAGGTGAATGAAAATGAAATAACAGCAGACATCAGACATTGAGACCTTTCCTGATAAATTGGTGAGTAATAAAATAAATGTCTATTAAAGTGTATAAGTGTAAAGCAATGCTTTAACTGAGTTTAGCTCAGATGCACATTAGTAGGGAATGGGGAAACTAGATGTCGCTGTTATGCAATTTAACAATCCATTCTTGGTGTCATCGCATATTTTATTTGTTGATTTTGCTTTATTCTGAGATAGAGATGACAAGTTTTTCTCCGGCTGTTGTCTACTAATTTTCTGTTAATTTTAATTTATCATGCAATATCATTGAGAAATCACAATAAAACCAGATTTTTATAATCTCTTTGCTATTTTAGCATTTTTATAAATGTTTATTATTTTTCTCATCATTGATGTTTCACCCATCACAATTAATTCAATAAGTAATACAAAAAATTGTGCAAGAAAAAAATCACAAATTTAGTACAGTACTTATACAAGAGTATTTTTGGAATCAATACAGCACTCATAGATTATATGCGTAAATAATGCATTAACAGCGTTCACTTGAATGCGACGCGTACACAATTGTTTTCAAATAGAGCTAAAAAGGTTTTAAAACAATTAACTTGTTTCAAAAATATCCCTTCTCAATTTCTTATGATGTAATGGACATCAAACAGAAAAATATACCATTTTCGGATTACAGCTATAGATCGTGTAAATATATGAGATAGTTGATTGTTAAATTGCATAACAGTCGGGGGAGGTGAAACGGAGTGCTTCCTTCTCAATGCTGAAGGCTTCCCTGAGAAGGTCTTCCGCTAAACTCATCAGTCGCTTCACTGGTAACCGTCACTCGGCCAACCTGCCGACCTCTGTTGCGGACTTCACAGATTTACTAAGGTAATGTGGATATTTAGGTTCAACTGAGGTCTGCTCTTTTGTGGGTGTATTAATCGGTGTCGGGACTCTGAATTTAAGCCACATTGAATAAATGGCTAAAATGAGTTCTGTTAACATTTTCGACGATATCACAAATACAAACATTTTATGAGTTGTAACAAATTGTACAACTGACTTTTTATTTTGTATAAAATGGTCCACATGTCATAAGGTAGTTGGAATTTTGATTGTAGCTGTAATCAAAATTAATTTAAACTCCTGTTGACTCTTGTTTATTAATAATTAATTGAATAGTTATGCTTTGTTAGCCAGGTAGATACCTGTATTATTTAACTAAAGTATGAAAGGCCGAATTCCCATTAAAAGTGCTCAGATAATGGGAATTCCTTGATATTTCTGACAAATAACATGAGTTCTGCAAAATATTGTATTATAATAAAGATGAAATAATCCTACGTAATTTACCACATTATGGTTTCAATAAACCTAAAAAAATGCTGGTTAATCATTAATGTACAGATATTTTGTCATTTATGGAACACATTTGTACCACATATGTGAAAATATAACACTTGTTTTTTTATTATACTCGTTTCATTTATTTAATACACGTTTAACCTTGCAAGGGCATTATCAAACTAAAAATTTAACTCTTATGTTATAAAATTATATAGCTATCCTTTTCTCCATATACCATTAATATGATAATAAAATATTATTAGTGTTGAAACTGAATTGTTAATTAGAACCATATAAAAAATTATGTGAATCAGAATTCCTATGAATAATGTTGTCTCTTTTCATCTCATGTAAATAAAATTACGTGGCTATCCTTGACTATAGATTAACTTTAATATAAATTCAAGTTGTTGAGTTAAATTGTTAGATTAATAATTACAAGGCGATACACGTCTCAAGTAAATAAAATGAGTGGAATCAAAAAACAAGTGTTTTATTTTCACATATATGATTATGGAGTTCTACAAACTTACTTCAGAAACAGTAAACACATTTGAACCCATTTCTCTTTCATTTACACTAACACATTTTTTAGCATTCTTAGGCCTTTCATTTTGGTGTTATTTATGTATAAATGTATATAAAATTATTAAATTCTTGAAGACTACATTGGATCTCAATCATTAATACCAGAAATTTTCGTAGACGCTAGCCAAAATATTGTAATAAATTAATTAACAGATGTTTTAGCCTTAGTTTAAAAAAATTTCATAATCGTATGGCAAGAACCCTACCATAACCTTTTTCTTCATCTCTTGTACCATTTACATAGTACTATTTTATTTTACATTAATAGTTACATTAGTTGTTTTCTAAAATTACATCTAAATGGATTTGCCATTGCAAAATTGACTTACGTTTGTAAAGCTTATGATGCCTAATATGCTTTTTTCCCCTTATATTTGCTCCTACAAGGCACCTATATTTTGGATCAGTCAATATGTACAATCATTATATAAAGTCAGTTAAAAATCAATTATGAATGATTTTGCTTCATAATTGACAATTGTATAGCCATTGTGGTGATTTCAAAGAGCATATGAATTAGGGTTAGGATAGAATACGGATTATGTTTTATTTCGTACACTTAACATAATAAAGGTATTATTGATTTATAGCATGAAGCGCGCAAACTCCCTGTCCGTGCTCAGTAGTGGAACTACACCCGCATCTCCCCCACCAGCCAGAGCACACACTCCCAGCTCTCAGCAGGAGCGGTAGCTTCGAGCAAACCATCGCACTAATGTGGCAACACTCAATTAATCTACCATCAATATTTATTTGTTTTCTGTATGGCTAACTGTCAGGTTCACGGACATAGTATGTAGTAGTTTGAGCCATGTAGGTACAGATTGCTAAACAAACTTTAGATCACTGAAATGGGTGAGATCTCGTTGCCCAGATTTTAACAATTATGAGGCAAGATTCATATTGTTATTTTAGTAGAATGTTGACTTGACCGATCACGTGACGTGTGGCATTTACACTGGGTAGTATTAACTTTGGCTAACTTATATATTGACCCCTCCGACATAAAGTATTTGATACATATTTTAAATGGCAGTAATTTTTAGATATTGTGTTCTATTATGCTCTATTGAACACTATATATAATATATTAAAAATGTACTGCCGCTTAAAAATGTGTCAAATGTTTATTTTTAGATATTTTTACCATGTTTACTTCTTTTCTTATAGCTTTATTAATATGGTTAATTGTATTGTCATTTCTTAATATTAATCTGTACGGATATTTGTTGTTTTTCTTTCTTTATAGGAATAAATACATGTGCAAAACTGGAACAACAAAAAAATGACCTATTTGTTAGTTACACATACTTTATGTAGTAGGGGTCAATATAGAAAATAGTGCCTGGTTTGCAATTTTCTGAATATTTTGACAGACAATTCTCGGTTAATCAATAATGCTGCTGTCTGTCAATGGCAATATTGAAGAAGTACAGCGATATTCTACCTAAGCGAATTTTGCAGACTAAACTAATGTCTACTTCCAGGAATGCGAAAATATATTTTTAACACCAATATGATGTGCAATTTGATGTACTTTGTGCATTGGCTCTGAAATTGCAGCTTCCATGGTCAATTTGGAAATAAACTAATCGAATTGAATATTTGAAAAACTAATTTTCACAACTTGAATAATCGCAAAGTTCAGAATATAGAGAAATATCACCATTTGTGAAGTAATCATGTCTTAAACAATTTTCATCACACGAGTCTGTTCAGTCGAGTTCTGTGATCCGTAGTGGATAGATTCCTATTTGGGATTTGAGAGAATATGCAATAGTATTAAAAGTCAACTGTTATTTACCTACTTGTCTTGTATAATATTACAATTCCATAAAAATAATTGGTACTTAATGGTGATTATGATAATAAGAAAGCTTAAACAAAAAGGTGTCAACTGTCAATCAGCTACATTCTTACATAAAAACGAAACTTTGAAATACTACTTGTATGTGCTTTTAATAATATCTGAGCTATACTAAAGTAATTGAATTTGACTTTCTAAATTGTTATATCCAATTATCTCTTCAATTGTCAATATCTTAAATTGATCTGAAAACTAACAACACAACATTCCTAATAGTTTGAATGTTATTACTATAAGTTAGTAATAAGCTTTTTAATGTTAGTAGTACAGAATGTGCTGCTTAGAAATTCATGCCTTGAAATAATATGTATTTTTACATTCATACCAATTGATTCCTTTGTATTATTATATATAATAAATTATTTTTTTCAGTTAGGTATATATAAAATTACCGTTTAACATTCTGGGAAAAGTATTACTATTGTTTTGTTGAATTTTATTTATCTTATTCTTAGTATATGCGCTATTATGATACATGTAATAAATAAACACGACATGAAATATTTTTAAAATTAATATCATTTGTTTCTTTAGCGTGTATTTGTATATGTAGTTACCAATACAATATAGAAGTTTTAATTTAATTGTATTCATTTAAAAGAACGACATTACATTCGTATATACAATATTTCATTTGCCTGTTTATGAATACGATTCTTTTTATCACTCGTCTTAATATATTTTTGACTAGTACGTAATATTGTCGGTGCGAATGTAGCACTGAAGTTTTGTATTAGAAAACTTAGCGTTATAAAATTACTGATATAAAACTTTGTTCTTAATAGAAAAATTCTAATAATTTGGTTTCTAAAATTACTACACGCTTGATAATTCAAATTGTTTTGGTAATTCAAACTGGAATTGATGTAGCCAATTTAAAATATAATCTTCGAAGCTAGGCTTTTTTTAATTTAAGCTTAATTACATGTCACGTAATGCAATGTGCAATATGAATGGTTGCTGGTAGCACTTAAAAATACCTACAGTTTTAAAATTTTCTCACCGAAATACAACATGACAAAATGGTGTTTTATTTTATTGTGTATCTTTTTCGTAACAGTAAAGATAATGGAAAAAATTATTGTATTATTTCATAACCCGTGCGTGAGGCGATATAACCCATTGTTTTAAAGTAATTAAATTTTCTTTCTGTGTTTCAAACAATCAGATTGTATGAACACGTGTAAAAAATGTTTATCATATGTATTGTATAATATATACAGTACACTGTGCTGTCTACACGGTGACGGAACCTGCATTTTTAGTCGGGAATGGCCTTGCCCAGTGATGGCTATCCTATGACACGCCATAGTGTTTTGGGCGACACGCCAGCTTTCACTAATATCAGAGCTATCAAAGAAAGCGTGTCCCGCCACCAAATATCTACCCGACAACGTTCAGATTTATCACAACATTACATATGTACATTTTACACACTTTATTTATTTCTAATGATTCTAAATAATTAAATTTAAGTCCAACATTGTGTACAGGATGGTTCAAAAAAAGTGAGAACATTTCGTAAAATATGATATAATTATATCAAAATTAATTTAACTATATCAACAATAGCTTAAATAGTTTACTAATTTACTTACTTACCTATTTACCTATATTACGTCAAAAATCACTGTAGAAGACCGTATTCTGATCAAAAATTTGCGAATTGAAAAACGTTGGGGTGCTAGGAAAATGATCAAAGAGTTTTAAAACAAAGCCTGGAGTATAGTTAGACATTACAGCATAACTGGACATTACAGAAGGACGGAGCTCCATCTCACACAGCCAGAAATACAATCAACTTTCTTCATCGTGAGAATGTTAATTTCATCAAGCCAGGCATATGGCCACCGAACAGCCCAGATTTAAACCCAATAGATTATGCAATATGGGGTGTTTTGATGATTTCTGATTAGCTAAACATTGTGCAAAAAAAATTACATTAAGAATTATAATTAATTATATTGTTTTGAAAAATAACTCACCTGTTACGAGATGTTCTTACTTTTTTGGGCCACCTGTATACGTAAAACAAATAATGTTTTTTTGGGGGGTTAAGTTAGATTTTCCGAATTTGTTTGCCATCACTGACCTAGCCCAACAAAGCACTGTAACTTCTATGATTTTAAAATTCAATATTGATGGTATTTTGCTGAACAAATAAACAACCTTATTGCCTTTAAAAAATATACACATTGAAAGTTATTGTCTAAGGCTGCTCGACCATTCAAAGTAAAAAATAGTTGGTAGGTACCTTCTGGTAGCGAATTAAATTCTTATATACACAGGAAGTAGGCACTTACTAAGGTTGGATAAGCAAAGTTCGGATGATTATTTAAAATAATTGAATGTCCAGGGAAAAATATTTTTCGTATCCAGACCAGTAGCGAATTTATAGTCGTGCAAGTTGTAATTGCGAGGAGCTTTACTTTCCAAAGAGCACCTGAGACATAAACAGAGAAAACCAAAATAAATAAAAGCAAAGAATTTTAAAAACCATGGCCTAAAAACACTGTTTCAGCTTCAAAAATGTTGGCAGATAAAAATATAGACGGAAAGGTTACTAAACAAATGCATCACACTAATTGCTGTGGTGATTACATATTTTATTCAGAACCCATATACGTCAAACTTACGTTTTGGCACTTTCAGAAATACATATGTTCGAAAAGCCACATACTCACATGTTCAAAAATTAAAACATGTCTTTTCACTTCCTGGTAGGATAGGTAAATATTTTATTTGTGAATGCAGTTTTATGTTCCAGCAAGGGAAATTTTGAAATGACGACTCCTCGGTGCTTGTGAAGAGTTTGTTTTATTGAAGACAGGTGCAAAATGCACAAGATAACATGTTCACAGAGATGTATTGAAACACGCAAACTTTCAGCTCTTTCTTGTTTGAACTTCAGATACAATCAAATCACTGAAGGGTCTTACTACAGTTTATAAACATATTTCTGAGAGATAATGCCCCTCTGGGAATCATTACATAATTCAATAGATATGCTTAACCTTTTAACTGCCAAATGTATTTAAAATGGAATACAACACATAAGGTATAGGTTGGCTTTAAGGGTCTTAATTTACAAATATCTATCAAAAGCTGAGAACTGTTGTCTACAAATCTACCCCTTAGAATAACAAGGTTCCAATTAACATTTTGGGCTAATTTGAAAAGGATTCCAACTGCATCAGTTATTTATTTCAATTTATGGATCATTATTGTTAATTTATAATGTATTTATTTTTATTTTTAATTTCCCTCATCTCACAGTGGTCATTGATAATACTGAAAAAAGTTAAGACCTTAAAACTGATCATATTGCATACTCAGAACAAAATATACATAAATATATATTGAAATTCAATCAACACTTTTGAGCTTATTATCTCGAAACAGTGTCATTGTCAGATGGAACATTGTTATTCTGAGGGGTCGAAATGGCATTATTAAAAAAATACGACTTAAATCCCTGCAAGGTCCAAAAGTGCATCTTATCATGCTTATGGTTTGGCATAACATGCAAAGTTTGGCGTGTTAACACGTTTGTGGCATTCAAGTGTTCCAGGTTGTGTATGGGGTTAAAAAGGTGATAAATTGAATGATATCAAGTGAGTGCGTTTCAATGCATATCTGTTTACAAATAATATAAATTTGTAAAATAAAATAAATATTGCACATTTTAAATTTAAAACACAGAAATAATTAATGAGTAGACAAAAGATGAAAATAAAACTTTTAAAAATAATGGTTCTCTCTATTCCGTACAGGAAACAAGAATGTAGACAAGGGTGGTTCGCCGATCTCAGCTTCTCTCAACCGGCGATGAGAATGATGATAATGAGGTCGAAAGAAATGAAACACAAAAGATGTTCAATATCGGTACACTACGGCGACACGACACAATTGAGAATGGTTTCCCGCCTGCAGAATACCCTGTTTTTATTCAGATACATAACAATACATATAGTCATATTTGTAAGTACCTACTCGGCGACAGGTCGCCACTGTGATGTTTTACTAAGATGTCATTGTTTTTCTGAAATCTATCCCACAGATTTCAAATTTCTAACATGTGTCTTATCATATCGACGAATTGGCGTCTCCTCGGTGAGTAATTCTGTGCGATACACCTTCCTCAAATCTATCCTAGCTACTGAAAGGTTGATCATCTAAAAGATAGAAATGTCGGTTCAAAGTGTACCTACACAATAGTGATGGTAAACCGTTACGTGACAGTGATTGTGCCAATGATTGGTAAGTGAGATTTAATGATGATTGGTAACTAAGATTTAACTGTTGGAGGTTTAGTTTATAGTGTACCAGTCTTACGAATTACATTAATCTGAACGTCTGAAGAATTACGTTAATCTATCACATTAATGATTAAAATAACGATTTTATCATCACTACTACACAATACCAGCCTAAAAATTTAATGAAAAAATAATACATACGTAGTACACAGTGGTGTAGTGGGGCCGGAACGCGTTCCGGTATGATTTATTAGAACAAAATATTAGCAACAAAACATTGTATGTTCACATATATTCCATGAATAGTGGTGTCGCCGTACTTGTTCTTTTTACAATATTTTTCAAATAAAGCTTAAATTCTAATACCTGAATACACTTTATTCGACAATGACTCAGGTAATTTTTTATGTTTTTGAAGTTTTTAACTTCGTTTTTGTGTTACTATAGGGTGTCCAGTGGAAAAATTTCAAGATTAAATTGTAATTGCTCGTAAACCATCAGGGTGAGGTAAGTGGGAGGGGTATTGTTCGACGCGCGTGATTTGCTGATTTGACAGTCGCAATGAGTCACTGGTCGGGAACGAACCGCGCGTTCGCGGTTGAGCAATATTTAAAGTGCGGTGATTCATTTTGTACTCACTTTAAAATTCGACGAGTACCTAAGTGATGGGCCGAGCACGCGACTTATCCGGTGTTGGGTTCAAAAGTTCAGACAAGAAGGGACAATGGTTAATCAAACTCCTCCGGGACCATCAACGTCAGCAGCGACGCCAGAACATGTGGCTCAAGTTCGACGTGAAATTATGCGCAATCCGCGTAAATCGATAAGGAAGATTGCAGCCTGTACTGGAATAAAAGAATCAACAGTGCACGTTATTTTGAAAAATAAACTACAGTTTCACCCATACAAATTGAAAATCGTGCAGTTTCTCAACAAAAATGTTTATTCTTTACGTGAAACCTTAGTGAAAACGATGCTGGAACGTTTTGAAACAGCACGAACTCTTGGAAACATTTTGTTAACTGACGAAGCATATTTTCATATCGATGGTTATATTAATAAACAGAACATGAGATACTGGTGCTCCAACAACCCAAGGGAACGCCAACAAAAACATTTGCATTGTCCAAAAACGACAGTGTGGTGTGAAATTTCTGCCCGAGCGATAATTGGCCATTATTTTTTTAACTAGCGAGAGACAGTCACTGCTGACGTGTATTGCCGAATGATCGACGAGTTTTTGATACCGCAGCTGTAACTGTTTCCCGGGTTCAATAACAGAACACAATTTCAGCAAGACGGGGCCACTCCACACACAGCTAGAGTTTCAATGGAGAATCTGAGGGGAATTTTTCCCAATAAATTAATCATGAAGTACGGAGACATACCTTGGGCACCCCAGTCACCGGACCTTACGCCGTGCGACTTTTTTTGTGTGGATACCTTAAGTCGAGAGTTTACAGCGATAATCTTCTAACAATTCAGGCCCTACAAGAAAATATCCGCCGTGAAGTTGCTGCCATTGAACCGACACTTTGCTCTCGCGTGTTCACAAATTTAAGAGTGTCTTGAGAGAAATGGACGGCATTTAGATGATATTGTTTATAAAACGTAAAATCCGCATGAGAATAACATTGTAGTTTTTTTTATTTATTTAATATTAAACTTGAAAATTTTCCGCTGGACACCCTTTACTATTTGTCTGTGTTAAATCATTTTGTCACTAGTACACAACTGTTTACTAACAAATTAAATTTTAAAATGTCATTTCTTTCTTCCTTCCCAGTGAAATGTACACGCAATACACACACACACACGTGCGATGTTTACACATAACAATTTTTTTAGTTAACAAAGCCACTGATTATGTAATTATTTTGCGGGCTTTACGTTATTAAACGTGTAACCAGCGTAGAAAACGGCGAGAGTGACGCATTTTAATGGTGATTTGTACATCATCCCGCACTAAAACCACGGCGCGGTCCCCTTCGCCCCACTGTCACATGGGAATGCGCGGCGCCCGATCGTAAATCACGGCAAGCAAAGGCGAACCAACAATTTGTACGTAATAACTGTTAATGAAACATCCCAATGCACATGACTAATCTTGATTTGATTTAATTAATGGCCGAGTAAACGAGGTCTGCTTTTCTCATCAGTTGGAAAATGAAAGCGGAAACGAGAGCAGCGACGTGTCTCTATCACAATGTTTTCGGTGGAATATTGTGGACAGGCAACAGGCACAATCTTGCAGCCATACAGAATATGCTAATCATTTCTTAAATATGTTTTAATCACGTCATTGCTCGACTTATTCTTCTATATTTAGGACTCAATCGCATGTCGGTTCCCGCTGTCCAGCTCCTTTAACCCTTCCCAAACCATGCTGTAACGCCGGTCTACCGCCCCAATTAAGTCTGTAATATTTGGATAAATACACGCAATATTAAATTCATATTTTAGTATTTTAAAAGCATAACCTAAAGTATCTTTTCGCTTAGGAATAACTAATAAAAAATCAGTTATGTAAAAGGAATCAATTTAATTCATTGTAAAATTAGTACGTTGGTAAAAATACCATTTGTGATAAGACAAAAAGAGATCACACATTACTTTCACAGTGAAATAAATAACAAATATACGAATATAATTTTGTCTCGTTCTCACTAATTAAATGAAGAGAGATAAGCAGGAAGGTCGGATTGTATAGGACTTGATAAATGCTCCGAATTATATTAATCATTTTTTCACATTTAATGCTCAATATTTATTTATTTATTAGTAAATTTATGGCACTGACAATTTTGAAACCATTTAAGCTAAGTTTTTTCCCATTAAAAATGCTAAAAAAACTATATTTTTTTACAGTAACACGAGTTGACAGCATGGCTGCTTACGGGTATTTTTTATCACGGTATGGTAAAGGTTAATGATATTTGATGAGATTTTCGATCTCGAGACAACTTCCGAGATATGAACTATAAGATTCTTTGAAGACAGTTCACCGATTATACACCATGTTTCATAGATTTGTCGTCTTCTTCTTTTTCTTCTTTTAAACAGGCAATCCACCCTTCAAGAGTGATTTGTGCCATTAAACAAGTTAAAACATTATTTCATAGAAAGCAGTACAACAATATTATAGAATACAAGTTAATACCATTGACGTTCAAGAATTTTTCTATTATATAGCTTAAATGTGGCGAGTTGAGGGAAAGAAGATGACACAAGTTAATCGGGAGTTGGAAATTACCATTGACAAGATTATTGTAAAAAAAAACCTGCGATCCGCAATGGACAGGCAAAAAAGACATGGTCAAGGGTTTCCTCCTCGGCACCACACTCACACATTTGGGAGTCTATTATGTTCAATCTGAAACGTCAAGCGCCATTAATATGAAAGTGGTCCAAGTCAAGAATTGAAAAAAAAAAATTGTTTATCGATTATTTTGCGTCATATCATATTGTTTTAAAATAATATATAATACGATGCAAATGGTAACAATTGTGAAAAATTTGAAGCGTTATATTCAGTGTAGGCATTGTTCCGACGTTCAACGGTATTCCGCTAGTGTTTATTTTGATAATAGAGTAGGCAAGTCATTTGAACTTAAATTTTTTTATTTTCTTATAAACTATATGCAACATTTATATATCGAAATAAATCATAAATCTAGATTTATAATTTTATCTACCAGTAGACTAAATAAATTTTGAAACATCGTGTTGTGTAATATAAAAATATCACTTTCACAATAATGGGCACAAATATCATAAATGTTCAGTTCGTCAGTTGGGTGAATTAGAATTTCGCCAGCAACAGTGAATACGAAATATATGTTTGTAATTTAACGCCGTTTGTTTGTCTAACATTTAGAATAAATCAGGCCTATTCTCAAAATTGCAATATTGAAATGAAGGTGATTGTTACACCAACCCTCAAAAATAGACAGTATGTAAATTAACGTCCGTGTTATATTTGAATGAGAGAGAGGGAGAGAGAGTGAGGGAGTGAGGGAGATAAACGTACCATAATCTGTCAAAACATATACATATTTTTAGTCGAAACTCGAGAATGGAAAGACGTCGTTTGCGTGATTTGTGCGGTATAGTTGTACCTTATCAAGGCGGTATAGTTGTAAAAATTGCCCATTTGGAATTTCCATCGGGTTGCACAAATCACGCAAACGACGTCTTTCCATTCTCGAGTTTCGACTAAAAATAGAAGTTTTTGGTTAAAATAAGTACTAATACAGTATTCAAAGTTCACAGAAAAAGGTTTGTTCATAAATTACCTATTGATTTCCTCATCCGCAGCGTCGTAGTAAAGAATCACGGCCAATCCTGTTGCCATTTTTATGTTTTGACAGATTATGGTACGTTTATCTCCCTCACTCTCTCTCCCTCTCTCTCATTCAAATATAACACGGACGTTAATTTAGATACTGTCTATTTTTGAGGGTTGGTGTAACAATCACCTTCATTTCAATATTGCAATTTTGAGAATAGTCCTGAATAGGTGTCTGCGGCTCTAGGTGACGATCGCGCCCACGTGACGAGCCTCGAAGGTCGTGTACACGGGCATGAGTTTTGTCTCTTTCTACCAATCTCAAGTTTATAACCAGTTTATCTCAACACGTGTACTGGGATTTATCTCGTCGTGTCGTATTTCGTAGACGCGCCCGTAATGGTGTGCCATAGTTTGCCTTTGGAGCCAATGCACTCTATGAATGCACTGCAGACTGGCACAAGCCTGACCTGTGTTGCTATAAAACGCAATCTTTCTATACTACAACATTAGTCGTTTCATTTTTGGTACTGGTCCTATATGTCATAACCATTGTGTTTTTAAAATAATATTATCTTGTTGAAAAAAATATATGGTAAATATAATTCTCTCAGGGGCGCGACTTGTAAATACAGTGATTAATGCCTACGGAGCACGGTCAGGGTTACCAGCTGTAAACATTTAAAGGATATTCTATTTTGAAATCAATAAAAAATGAAGAACATTTAAAAATACTGTTCTGGTTTGTTTTTACCATCAGGCTGTCAGGTTACGAAGATGTTCGTGAAATTTTCCCTGGAAATTGATATACCGACGTGGTGACATAAACTGGCCTTCACGTAGCAATGGACTTTTTCCTGTGGGGCTACCTTAAATCAAAGGTATACAGTAAGAATCCTCCCTCTCTGGATCAATTAAAAGAAAATTCAGAAGAAATGGACGTTTCGGGCTCATTTTCACGCAATTGGAGCGTGTCCTTACCAGATGTTCGTGAAATTTTCCCTGGAAATTGATATACCGACGTGGTGACATAAACTGGCCTTCACGTAGCAATGGACTTTTTCCTGTGGGGCTACCTTAAATCAAAGGTATACAGTAAGAATCCTCCCTCTCTGGATCAATTAAAAGAAAATATCCGAGAAGAAATGGCAGCGATTCTCGGAAATTTTGCCTCCCGTTTAGAAGAGTGCCAGCGAAATAACGAATCTCATTTAGAAAACATAATTTATAAGAAATAAATTTCCAGGGACTGTACTTAAATGCAAAATAAACATTTTTTTATTAAACCCATCCATTATTTTATTACAGAATTTTTATTACGAAAAAACTTTCGGGACACCTTGTACTTTCATTTATTATGTTCTTCATTATTTGGTTTCTCTGATCGTACCAGGTCATACCTCTGTTCCTGTTGCCTCACTTCAACTATACTTTATTTACCATCCTCTTCTCGTTCATACGTTCAACAAGACCAAACCATCTCAGTGACTCTTTCTTTATTCTATCGACTGTGCTCCAAGCAGACCTACATAAAATATGTCTCCATTAAAATATCTTATAGTATATTTACTCATACTTTCCGAAGCTGCCTATTATTGACAACAGTCAGCCCCTCAACAGATAAATATAAAAATTCAATTATCTTGTATCTTTAACATTGAATTGTATGATTATTAGGGCCTTCAGAGACTCCATGTTTAGTCCATTCTTGCACAGGGAGGAAAAATACGTATATATATATATAAATAACTACATCGTTCCGAAAAGCAATCGACGGTGATATTGCAGCAAGATTTAAAAAGTACATTGTTCAAGCATGGTCTGATCTTCGAAAAACCTACTCCTTGTTTTTCAGATTTGCAGAATGTGGTGGGATAAGATCCAGTGGACTGTATCGATTAAAATTAGTGGTTAGTAGATGCAATTCGAATTGGAACAAGAAAGGAATATTGGCAGATGGCCTACCTTGATTCGGTCCTGGGTTGGACGTCAATTTTCACCTCTAATTTACTCGCACTTGTGTAGTGAAGAACGGAGATATCACTGCACTACGGATGCTGCAGAACACCGCTTCTTTTTCGTGGTCCGGATTTTTAACGAACGTTAAAAGAAACACAGATGTTGATGATATTAAGGTTTATTGGAAGGACAAAATGCGCAGGGAGTAGGTACTCGACTCGTGTCAATAGAATGAAATAAGGTTACAATATTTGGACGTACAGATTTACGTCATTAATGATAGCATTTCTTTTGTTCAAGAATTCCACTAGATTTGCATGAAACAGTGAAATCCGAAAAAGGAGGACATTTTAAGGTGTATGGAGACATTATATTTCTCGGATACCGTAAACCAGTGATTCCCAAAGGGTCTATGATAACCTGCAAGGGGTCTACGTCAGCGAAAAAAATTTTTGGGGGTCCATGAAATGAAAAGGGGGGTCCACGATAGTGGATCTCATCATACACTGATAGTACCTATTTACTTACATTATAATCTTATAATATAAAGACATATACATTATTTATAAAAGTACCTATGAAGTAAAAAATGTATTATATATGTTTATAAAATTGTGTAAGTTGTAGGATGTAGGCATTCGCTTTGTGGTTTAAGTTTTTAATACTAAACTTCACTACAATTAGAAATTTACAAAATATCAATATCAGGTAAGTAGTGGGTCTACCAAAAACCGAAAAACATGGCAAGGGGTCTACGACACAAACAAATTTGGGAACCTCTGCCGTAAACTAACTCTAAGCGCGGGCTGCCTCGGGAGTGCTCCAAATTTTTCATAATAATACAGCGATATATTTGTCAAATGCCCGTCAAAAAAAGGAAGAATTTTGTATTTTTTAACTTCGGTTAGGGGCGACAGACGGTGAAGATGTCATCGCGTCTTGTACGGAACAAATGAATAAATATAGCGGCACAGAGTGTTGCTTCAGCTGCCGCACAGGGGTGGACCTAATTCGCGTGAGTTATGCTCATCTTTTTTCAAGTTTGACCAATTTCTAAAAGTGAAGTTAAACGTTAAAAGTTAAAAAATAAAATAAGGCCAATTCTAGGTTCCATAACTCTTATTTTTGATAGTCTAACTTAAAATATTGTGTCTGTGTTGTTGATGATAACACGACATGTGTTATCAGTTTAGGGGACCATTGTTTCAAGACAAGGACCTCCCAAAATGTCCAGTGAGACAGGCACCTGCACCATGAATACGCTCCTGATCCAGTCAAGTGACAAAGTGGCGCAGTGTTGTGGAGCGTGTCATAAATGAGTTTTTGTAGATTGTTAAATAAAAATAAGAAAAAAATCCAAATTAGCGTGCTTTTTAAAATGTGCAATACTTTCGGAGATATTGGCGTTCAAAGTTCAAAGCGTTCAAAAAACACTCGGATTATCATATCCGTCGTGTGACGTCACATCTCTCGTACGTACCGGCTAGTACTGACAATTACAATACCGACCAGTCGTCTCGGAAGATGTGACGTCACACGATAAAACGGCATAGATCGATCATTTTTAAAACACGCAACTCTGAACATCTGTAACTCTGCCATATTTTGAGATATTGAAAAAATTCTTTCAGTTTTGTGAATGAGATTTTTCGAAGAATATAAAAAAATGACTCCATTGCGGTTCATCGGGACCCATGTTAGATGCATGTTAAAAAGGTTCGGTTTTTATATAAAGAACAAAGTTTTAGTACCTATTAATACTTTTCCCAAGCGATAATATGGACTAATAATTTTAAAAATCCACCACAATAAATAAAATCATCAAATTTAATGCATCTAATTAGGGACCAGACGTTCGCTGCATAGCGAATATCGCCAGGGGAGGTTAATTATTATCATCTTCCCAATATCCTAGAAATAATTAGTTAAGGCTTTATTGGCATCCATAATGAAAAACAATAACGAGGACTTTGAAAAAGGCAAACAAGTTCCATAATACATTTAAACTACCAAAATAAATGGTACCTACTTGTTTGGTCCGAGAACATTAAATTTTTCTTAATTTTATACACGCGACTCTAGGTCCGTCGGAACACTGAATCTAAAAAAAAACAAACATAATTTTTGCCTTTCTTCTTGCGCCTTGTCATTAGGAAAAATGCAAATATATTTTTAATATTGCAGTGATGAGCTCAATAACTGATATGTTTGAGTCACACTCATTTTCTGAAAATATCGTGATTCGTGATTCTATTGATTTTCTGACGCCGCCGTTTAAATCGATTTTCACTTGAATCAGCGCCATCTACAGGATTTTCCGTAGTTTGATTAGCGCCATCTGTTTTTGTTGATAATGTTTATGCTATTTTAAATTTAATGTATGTGCAATAGTTTTATACTAACTATTCTAATTATTTATGCTAGAATATATTTTTTACGCTATTGAAGTTTTAATTATATATTTTTTTATTTTTCTTTTTATATTAATATTAAAAATATAATACAATTTCAATAATCAGTGGATATATACATATATATTTTAACATTTGTTTCTTCTCTATGAGAGTAAGACTCGTGTATAGAGAAGGAGTATATTCGAGTTAATTTATGTTTCAGTTAATCTGTGTACATATTTTTTTTACTTCAGTTACAAATTTATGATAGTCCGTAATTTTTCTAATTGTGATGGGGAGATTGTTAAAAAATTTGATACTTTGATAAATATATTGATTTCGAGTTGCGGTATATTTTAGTTTTGGGATATCAATTTGATCTCTATATCTTGTAGATCGGAATTCGCTTCTAAAAATTAATGGTTTTTTAATTTTGAAAATTTGAATTATAGAATTTTTGTCTACTATTTTTGGTACTTTAAAATCTGTGAAATTATGTTTTTTTTTAAAAAATTATTTCGTGTATTGTGATATCAGAAACTGTAATTACAGTCACAGTTTTCAATCACTGATATTATCGAGTACCAATCACAATCACACCAGTGAGTCAAGAGTAGCATTTTTTCTCATCACTAGCTCCAACCCTGGCCGCCCTACGGTCTAATATATCAAGAAACCAGTAATTGTAGATATACCCTCTCCGTCTCGTCATCAGGTACAGGTGATATCATTTTCTTAGTACTTTGCATTCATACAGTCATCCGAATACTTATTTTTTAAATTTAGTTGTAAAAATTATATAGTCAGTAATATTATTACATCTAGTATGCAACACTTTAGAAAACAAAAAAATATATATTAAATTACATCGTATGTCAATTAGCATTAGGCAAAGAGATTATAAATACAAAATAAAATAACGAAAAATGATCAGTTATTGAATTTAGATACTATACAGGGTGGCGCATAAGTCGCTTTACAATTTTAAAATAAAATATCTTTTTTTTGTTGTTATTAATTATTATTTTTTCTTTTCAGGATTATTAAGTAAAATCTTTGGAAATTTAACCATGAATAAATTTACAACCGAAGAAAGAGTGAAATAATTGAATTTTATTTTGAAAATAAACACTCAATTATTTTAACACAAAGATCCCAAACTCTCGGGTCAGCCTCTACTGCAGCTGCAGGAAGGGTCGTAGAACCGATCAGCCATTGCCAGAAGTCAAAATTTAGTGAACGGGCATTCGCAGTGGCAGGCCCAAAAGCGTGGAACTCTTTGCCCTCCGTTATTAGAAACAGTGCATCAGAGACTTTCGACCTCGTGAGATTCCAAGTTCATGAGAACGTCTTCGTGTCGATGTGGTTGGATTGTCCACAATCCTGCGCCGCACATTTTCTGTATTTTCAGGCGTACGTGCTGAGAGACCTCGTCCAGGTCGAGACCTATCAGCAACAGAACCCTGTTCTCGAAAACGCTTCACCAAGTTCATTATTGTAGGCTTAGTAGGAGAATGCCTAACATTGAAATGGCGCATAAAGGATATAATAAATAAATAAATAATAATAGATCATTTGTATAGCGCCATTTTCGTAAAAACTTTCACCTCAAGGGCGCTTTATACATAATATGTTTTTTAAAATTAAAAAATCGTTATTTTCACTTATGGAAATGACTTTTTGAATAGGTGCGTTTTAAGTTTATCTTAAATAAAGTCTCTAACGCACTGTTTCTATGACGGAGGGCAAAGAGTTCCACTCTTTTGGGCCCGCTACTACATGCCCGTTCGCTAAATTTAGACTTCTGGCAACGGTTGGTCGGTTCTACAACCCTTCCTGCGGCTGAAGTGGAGGCTGACCCGAATATTTGACATAAAGTCATAAAGATTCGTAATACATATTTATTTTAGATTTACATTGTCGCAGATCATTGTGGGCGTGAAATCACTGCTATCAAAATAACATATAAAGCTTAACTGCTACTTTTCAATATTAGTATCAGAACCGAGATATTAAAAAGTAGCTGGACAGTAACTAAATACAATACAGTAGACTCTCGATTATCCGGGATGTTTCGAATTTCGAAAGTCATTGAATATTTTTTTATAAAAACTAAAATGTTTCACGTCAGCTGTCATCGTGTACGAAAACATTAGTTTGTTTTAAAGTTTTATCGGGGTTGGTTGTGTCCCGTTGTATCATTAAGTCATTACGAAAGTGGCATTGCGTTTTCTCCATATTCATTCAGGGGTGTCACAGTTTTTTTTTTTATTGTAAAAATGTGTTTTATTTTTAATAATGAAATGAACAAAAGCTAGAAATTATTCAAAAGTTCGAAAACGGTGTAACGGTAAAATTTTTAATAAACCAATATAATGTTGGTGAGATCGTGAAAAGAAGAGAAAACTGGTAGATTTTGGCACATCAGATAGTGTTATAGGCATGACCAGCAGAAAAACGATTAAATTGTCAACACACGAGGGTCTCGACAAGGCCATGGTTTTGTGGTTCAACCAACAAAGGGCGGAAGGTATTCCTGTCTCTGGGGCTGTTTGCGCAGCCAAAGCAAAATATTTTTACGACAAATTAAAGTTGCAGGGGGATTTTAACGCGACTTTTGGGTGGTTAACTCGGTTTAAACAGAGACACGGCATCCGACAGATTGCTATTCAAGGTGAAAAATTAAGCTGGTCAAGAATTCATCACCAAGTTTCAAGCATTTATTGAAACCGAAGATCTTACGTCTGAGAAAATTTACCGGGTTATACTGGAAATGTCTCCCGTCGAAAATTTTGACCTACGAGACTGAATTAAAAGCTCTTGGACATAAGCTTCAAAAGCAGCGACTAACAGTTCTTTGCTGTGGTAATGCCTCCGGATCTCATCTTCTGAAACTGTGTGTAATCGGCACGGCAAAAAAAGAGCTTTCTCAGAAATATCAATGTCGAATTTACCTGTCGATTACTCCAACGAGTCAGCCTGGATGGACAGAGAGATATTTTCTAGTTCAAAACCTAATTTGTGCCATTAGTGCGCCAATATTTATCATCTTCAGGTTTGCCACAGAAAGCTGTTCTATTATTGGACAGTGCACCGAGTCATCACTGAGCAGTCAGAGATCGGACGATGGAAATATTTACCGCCAAGTGTGACAGCTTTAATTCAACCGATGGATCAAAGTATCATCCAGCAACTATAGGCTATCTATCGCAGAAACTTGCTACTTAAGTTAGCAAACAAAAAATGAAACTGACTTATTAACATTTTGGAAAAAACTGACAGTTTTCAGCGGCGTGGAAGTCTATAAGAAGTATTACTCTTAAAAGGTCTTAGCGTAAAATTTTGCCAGGAATTGATAATGAATTTTTTGGATTTGAAGAAAACCACGAAGAAGAAGTGTTAAAAAATTTGCGACAGATTGATGGGTGCGGGGATGTTGATGAGCAATCGGCTTAACGCAGATGACAGTGAGGCTGGTCATGAAGTATTAAATGACGAAGACATTTTACAACGTGCGACGAAGAGGAAGATGAGTTGATTGCATCAGAAAAAATCAAGCATATCACGTGGAATCACTTCTAAAATATCTTCAGCGGCAGGGTGACAGCACGCTCGCTGAAAAAATGATGTTGAGGAACATTCGAAGTAGAATTCGTCAAAAAATAGCAAAGTGAAAAAAACAATCGTCTATACTTTCTTATTTCTCTAAATGATTTCATATTTTATTTACTCATCTTATTATTATTATTGTGTTAAATTTTGTGGCCGACATGGACTTGAATTTAATTGAACTTATGGTGATGAATAGACTTTTAATTTAAAAATAATGTATACAGTGGAAATTATTTGACAACCCTGCAATAATATCCCCCTTTGCGCTGTTCATAAATGCACACGTGTGCGCTTTTTTTTGTAAGTACAATACACACGTGTCAATAGACGCGCGAGTGCGTGATTTTTGTATATTGTAGAACATTTTTTTTACCATCCTCCCGGATAATCGAGATCGAGAATCTGGATCACAGAAACGAATGAAAATCACACAAGCTTATCGTACAAGATCCGTGATATTAAAAAATAGACGGACCGCTCATACTTGACCATCGTCAAGGACTCGAAGTAGTAAATGAAATCATAAGATGGGCCGATCCCGGCGGCACTGCAATGCCGGGCCAACCCGCGACAGGAGTGGAGCAAGCTCCGAACATCCCGTCACATTCCAAAAATCAGTTTAATATACTGGTCCCGCATTGCGGGAACTATCAGATATTAAGCTGATAAGAACAGATACTACACTTTGATCTTAGCCAACAGGCCGAGAAGCGATACCTGACGACGGCCGACCTAGAGTATTTATCAAAACTTTTACGCCATTCGTGAAGCTGTTGTGAACGATAGTGGCGCCATCTCACATTTGAATTTGAATCACAGAATTGTAATGTGTACACATTTGTAATTTTTATCTTGAAACTATTTATTTGATTCGTGTATTTTAGTTTTTAAATCCATTTATTTTTTATTCGAACTTACAATTGCAGGAATTGGGTCATTTATTTACATATTCATATGAATTTACTAATTAGACACGATATATTTTAGAATTTAGAACCATTAACAAATACATATATATTACAAAAATAGCTACATTTAAACGAGTTTATTATATTACATAGCCAAAATTTAAAAAAATTATGATATCCTTTTCGAATTCTAAATCTAGGCGATTTTTTTTCTACAAGTGAGTCAAATTATCCGCCAATTCTTATAAATGTAGCGATCGGAATTCAAATCCACCGCCATCTCAGTTGGCATCGACGCTAGCGACAGCGCTGCCGACTGCTGCTACAAGCCTGGCTCGAGCATTCACCGCCAGGCAGTCTCTCCAGTTTCATCGTTTCACAATGGCGGTCTTGCCGGCTCGCGCTCGCCGAGCAAGTCCGCCAATTCGCTTCAATTCATTTCATGCACACATGCACCTTCTACATCTTCATTCACTATATTCATTCTATGTCTTCCTTATTTTTATCATACAGACAATAAACTTTCAACACGCCAATGACATTAATTTCATTTAACCACAGTCCTAACCCCCAAAGAAATAATAGTCATTGCAGCTCATATAATAAATAAAATTTAAAAATCCCTTAGGTTTCATTAAATTTACAAAATAACACATTTTAGATTAATTTTGCGAAGGGATTTATTTATCAGCAAGAATAATATATAAAAAAATATTTTTTAATACAACAAATGAAGTGCCTCGGTGTTAATCGTGGTTTACATTTCTATACTATTAGTATTTATTATATTTTATTTCACGAGAAAACTAACGGTACTATTAAAAAATCTTGCTTTGAAAATGGTAAGATTTTTGTGAGACGTGCATGCTGTGTGTGCGATTAAACGATATAATAAAATACGTTCTTATACATGATGTACCAGACCTAGTCCACATTATTTTATGGGTGGATACCTGACTAAATTACGAGTTGAAAGTGTTCAAGGAACATGTGCCTAATCTCAACCATGCCAGAGACACAAGCATTTCAAAACAATCGTAATTGAAATTATCGATTAAAAATTATATATTCAGTATAAAAAATTAAAGGTTATCGAATTTCGAGCGGTCAGACTATTTTTTGTTAGTTGATTTAGGGCTATAGACTTAAAGCTTAACATGATTTTCCGTAACGGTGCACAATTTGCACATATTCCTTGAACATTTTTGAATCGTAATTTAGTCAGGTATAAAATATTGTGGACTAGGTTTGTTACACCTGTATATAACAGTCCACCCACGAACCTCATAAAAGTCTATTTCAAACGCGCTATTTTTAACGTTCTGGGGAATCTCGAATGAAATGTAATTCCATGATAAAAGAAAATCATTTTTTTATATTAATAATTAATTCATAGGTGTAAAAAAATCAGCATTATATTCTTGTACGACAATTTGGCCACGGCGTCCGACAGGGAGTGTTGCTAAGATGGTAGAACGCTCGCTTACCATGTGCGAGTATACAAAATATTTTTTAAATAAAACACGGGATTAAAAATTGTAACGTGTTTTAAAAAAATATTAATATATTCAGTTAGGTAAATAAATAAATATTTCCCCTATGAAGAATCGAATCCCGGTTTTCCACATGACAGACGGACTTACTAACCACTGCACTGCTGACGGATACGTGTGAGACGTGAAAATAAACGTTTAAAAAAGCTCTTTAATAGTTAAGCTTGTTACGAACTTCACTAGGTCCAATTATTTTTATATCTAATTCATGAATAAAATATAATGTGTAATTAACTTCATTAATTGACGTGTTATTTCTCGTATGCTATTGTATAACCCTTCTGTACTGTAGTCTGTACAAAGCCCCGTGTGTATGCAGACGGAAAAGGCTGCAGTATAACGGAGAGCTCCAGTCGTCTCGGTACCACCCTTGCCATTGGACCAAGTTCTCCACCATTCCAAGAGTGCGTGTGGATGGTACTGTGCAATACCAGCTACACCTTAACACATCCTCTGCGGTGGTGAGTCAGATTTTTCCCGGGTGTTTGTAAAAAAAATTAAATTAATTAAACCATTACGATATTCAGCGGTTTAATTTATGATACGTTTCTAATTTTTTAAGATGATTTTTATATGTTTAGTATTTGGGTGAGAAATGTGTCAAAAGTTATGGAATACTCTATAATTAGCGGTCCGATTTGTCATCAGACAGATGGCGCGCTTCACCCTTCACGAGGGTCTTTGATCTGTGCGTCGACGCGCGGTGGCTGCTTTGATGCTGTCGTCAAAAACTTTTCGTAAATTTATCTTTTCGTTGACGGGCCGGCTCGCTTTTGTTGAAACAAATGATTGACGAGATTCACCCGATGAGATGAGGCTGACGTATTGTTTCCTTTTAGATTGGAAAACGATAAATGTGACCACATGTACATTGGTCAAATGGTTTTTAATAAAAATTCATATTGAAGTAGAAAGCGTGATTAAGTTGGGACAAACGGGGGGACGGGGGGACGGGGGGACGGGGGGACGGGGGGACGGGGGGACGGGGGGACGGGGGGACGGGGGGACGGGGGGACGGGGGGACGGGGGGACGGGGGGACGGGGGGACGGGGGGACGGGGGGACGGGGGGACGAGTGCAGTATGTTAATGCGAGATGGCCAGAGTGCAATGTGCCAACGCGCAGTGCGCAGTTTTATGTTCGCATTGTGCTAGTGCGCAGAACGCAGTGCGCATGACTTAATACCGAAATCTGTACAGAAAATATGTAGAATACAACGAAGCTTAGTATTTTAACAAGTTTTATCTACGATATTTCTAAACAATACAATGATGTGCATCTTGAATTCTAATTAATCAATCTAACTAACTCGTCGAAATAGTAAAATGATAAGAAATCGTATGTGTTATTGTTTTGCCGCATCCACCCTGCTCCGGCAGATTATCACCTTTTTCGGTCGCTCTCTTTACGTTCAACAACGACGATGACCTCAGAAATTGGCTCGATAACTATTTGGATACCAGACCAGCCGATTTTTATAGAAAAGGCATCGACAAATTGGTTGAACGATGAGATGAAGTTCTGAACAATAATAGAGTATAATAAATAATTTGTACAAAACTATAAACACTTATTAGCCAACCCAATACATAATCTTCTTTTTAATTGGCAAAAATAATTAAGACTTAATGCGGTGAAAATGCGGACGGTCAGACGCAAGTGTGGATAAGCTATGGAGGGAAGAGTGTAGGAAGTAGGAGTGAATATAGACCTGTTTGCAGCATAGTCCATAGAATTCAATGTTCATCAATTGAAGAAAAAGACTATCAAGTACCTAGGAATCACAATAGATAACAAACCAAATTGGAAAGAACATATTACTAATCTTACAAACAAAACAAGGAAAAGAGCCTACATATTTTTAAGACTCTGAAATATATTATCACTTACAAATCTGAATATAATATATCACATTTGCAATACGGTATTATTGGATGGGGAGGAGCATATAAAATTTCAATGTCAAAATTAGAAATCACTTAAAAAATGATAATAAAAATTTAATAATCCAAATTTAAAAAATTAAAAATCAATTAAACTTTAGAAGCGAATTCCGATCTACAAGATCAAATTGATATTCCAAAACTAAAATATACCGCAACCCAAAATCATTATATTTATCAAGGTATCAAATTTTTTAACAATCTTCCCATCACAATTAGAACAATTACAGACTACTATCAATTTGTATCTGAAGTAAAAAAAAATATACACAGATTAACTGAAACATAAATTATCTCGAATATACTCCTTCTCTATACACGAGTCATACTCTCATAGAGAAGAAATAAATGTTAAATGAAATATATATGTATGTATCCTACTGATAATTCTAAAATGTATTATATTTTTTAATATTAAAATAAATAAATTAAAAAATGGTCGTTACGATGGTTTGGGCACGAGGAACGTACGAATGAGGAGAGTATTGAAGGTAAGAAGGTAATAGCAACACGAGTTGTGACCTTGGTGTGCTCGGTTAAACAAGATATTGGGGAAATCTAGATCTAGATTGAACTCTATCAGAATTGTATAAAAAACAAAATAAATTAAACCAAAAAAAAAACAGAAGGGAGGAGATATCGGTCCTATATCTTGAATATTTTCTTTTACCTTATATTTTTTTACATATTGTATTGCACATTGGTATTTTTTTCTCTCTTTTTTATATTTTCACGTTGTTATGTTACGTATTCTATTTTTTTTTTTGCCTTTAATGAGTTATTTGGTTTTGTGTTTACCAATTTGTCCTAAAACAGGCTTGCCTAGTTGGGCAATGCATTTTAAAATCTGTGTAAAATATATGTAACAAACTGTTTTTTTTTGTAGTTGTACAATGGTTATATGCGTCTAAATTACATATTCTGATGCATTTCAGTGCTTAGATGCTACTATGAGGTGGTTTGAGAGACATAAAGAATCTGACTCAAGACAACTATCTCAAAAGTACACGTGATTTGGCAGCTATGAATAGGAGAGCTAGTTTTAAAAAAAAAATTATAATTGTATTTCTCAAAAACAAATATTTTTTGTACGGTAATATTACGTAAAAAATGTTACGTAGGTATGTGAAGTTATATTTCAATAAAAAGTGGGTATAAGAGATAATTTTTTTCTCTTTTCAATTATACGGATTTTTCGTTATCTGGTTATTAGTTAGCTAATTACCCAAAATAGCGGATTTGAATCATTTTGATAATTCCTATATACGTATAGTTAAATTAAAAAAACAAAGTATTAAAAGAGGTTGTCAAACCGGCCATGCTGTATGGGGATAAATGTTGATCTTTGAGACTCGAGAAGAAGTAACTTCTCCTTGAGATGCTCCCAGTGGTCATTAGACGTCACCATATTGGATGGAATCAATCTCTCTTTGATTTGGAAATGATCAACGAAAGGTGGAGACTTCTGTGTTGAAGAAAGCTACGAATTTGCAGCTCCTCAATAGGTGGAAGACCTGTCCTGGTGTCCGAACCGCTGACTCCGTAAAGCCGAAAATAAGCTACAAGTTAAACGTAATCATTTTGTGTTACATAATATTATCCGGATTAGCGTAACCTTATATATGACGTAACTCATGATATTTGTCTAGCCGTGAGTTATTTGCGAACCATTTGTAACAATGCCATGCGCATTCAGCTCCGCGATTTGTTAGCACTTAGGTCTTGAATAAACCTAACTTGTTTTTTCAATCCTTATAATAATTGTACTGAACTAAATATTTTTTTAGTGAATCTATGTCCGCATCTTGACGTCTGCGGATTTTATGCATTTTTCAAACAATTTGTGTTTAAGGCTGCTGTTTTCGAAAAGGAATAATCCTTACTGAACACTGCGTAGAATGACATTTTTACGTATTTGTTTTACTTTCCATTATTTTAGGTTTTAATTTATCATCCGTCAAGCGAGCGAATTTGCATTTTTCAGGATATTATTTAGTTGTATCATTACCAATATTAAATCAAATGCCAAAATACAATAATTTCAGTATTGATTTTCGCCTATGCTCATTTGTAAAGCTAGTTATTTAAATAAATGTTTTAGAACACCGTTAATGAAACATTTTAAATCCGTTGTCCGAAGGAGAAATTGTAGAAAATATTTTAAGCCAAATCGAAAGCAGAGTACGCCACTGTGCAATAAAAGCACTAGCCCTTTTTAAAGTAGTAAATTTACAATTGTATTCTGAATTTAAATTATTCTTAAAATAAAATAAAAAACTATTTGAATTAAAACTTTTTATTTTGTTGATACCTAATAACATACCTGTATATTTAGTTAGCATCGCCGGTAATAGCATAACCCAACATTGTGCCTACTGCACGCCACTGGTCGTAAGCCCTTTATTTCTATATATTTTCCATTTAATATAATAAAAATAGCTTCGTCTCTATGAGATACCTGATATTTGTTTAATAACATTGCCTTTGTAGGTAAAAATCCAGTAATTGTGTGTTCTTGGACATATTCAAATATTGCATCTATTTTTTAATTGCCCAATAAATGTGGGCCTCGAAACCCTGTGGAAACGATTGAATGTATTAATATCAAAAAGGTAACATATAGGTTCGAAAATTGTCGCTAAAAATATTGTCGCTGTAGCATAGTTGGATAATGCACCTTCCCCGGTTAGAAAAGAGATCCAGGTTCGAATCCCGGTGGCGCAACAACAATATTTTTCGATAAAATTGATTTTATATGTATATCTTGCTAATTAATATATTTAATTCATATTTAAAATATCACAATGAGAATGTGTTCTCCTAATAATAATCTTTATTTTAAATGTATTCTTTTTATGCTAAAAAATAAATAAATAAATTTAAATTTACATTTAAAGCACCTTATTGAACACGTGTATTTCGTATTAATTGACGCATGTCTCCCAGATACCATCCTTGCTCCCTATTATCTGGACTGTCACCTGGGCTAGATTTCAGTTCAATGAGAATAGCAATATCATTTAAATTTGATTACAGTGATAAAACACAAATTATATTTTATTTAAAAATATTATTATTATGAGACCTATCATAAGACGGATTCATGCCTTTGAGATGTGGTGCTGGAGACACACGTTGCGCATACCGTGGACCGCGAGATGCACGAATGTCTCCATTCTACAGAAGCTGAATCAATGACTGATTCAACCAAACTTTTTACTAACGCCCGTGGTTAAAATCGTTAGCGGGTTGTTTGAACGTAAAATTTACTATTGTCAAAGCGTAGATGGAGATGTCTAGAGGTATGAAATATGCTTTATTTTATGCATTATCTATGGATTTTTTCACCTAGGTATTCAAAATCTGTCACTTTGGTGGTGATATTTTTTCGAATTATGTATAGTAATGTATATTAAACAATGAGATCATCAACGGACGAACTCTCATCACTAAAATAGCGGGATATTGAATGATTAATTGTCGTACACTGCAACTTTCAACGTATCAATGTGTCAGATGACTTTTGAAACAGCTGTGAAAAGTCGGCCATATTTAATTATCGATTATCGTTTTTACTATCGGATATCGCAGACTAAAATGAGTTTACTACGGCATGTATCTCTCTGAAGAGTAAATATTTTTTACTAACGATCAAACAACCCGATTACGTAAAAAAAATAATCTTTGGACATCTTGCGAGAAGCTAGGAGAAGCCTGTTGTGGTGGGTCACGTCGATGGACAGAAGGAAGAGGAAAAATCCTCATCCGTTGGACCACCAAGTGGAAAATGCAACAGGAACTTCTCTGCCTTCAGGTCTGCAGGATGCTGAAAAAGTGGAGGAACATAGTCAAGAGGGTGGAAGTTTATGGTGATTGTAAGTTCGGAACCTAAAGATTACGTATTAATTTTATTCGCACACAAAGACAATTGACACTTCATTCCGATGTAATGCATCAGTTACCTTTTAAATTTTCCGACAAAGAAAGCGTTAAATACAAACTGGCATTTTATTTATATACGACAGTGATTGATTATTTATCTAATTTAAAAAAAATAAAATATAATTTAAATGTATTAATTAGAAAGATATACATATAAAACCAATTTAAGTTGTAATAATGTTTCCAAAATGTAATAAAAATGAATTATCAATTAATTCTATCGTCTCCTATCGGATTTTACTCAAATATGTTTGAGATTCCGTAAAATTAAAGAAGATGGCTTACAAATAATGGAACGACAGTTGTATCAATTTGAATATGCAACATATAAGTTCGAAAATTTATCGTTAACTTACCATGTTGGTGTGGCATAAACGGTTAATGCATTTCCCTGGATAGGAAGAGATCCAGATTCGAATTCCGGTAGCAACAAAAATATTTTTTCGATAAATTGATTTTATACGTATACCTTTGTAATTAATACATTTAATTTGTATTAAAAATATCATAGATACATGTTCTGAAAAATTACAACTTCACAATAAGAATGTGTTCTCTTTAAAAATAAAAAATATATTCATTATACATACGTTAATGTGAAATCAAATGTTCATGAACAATTTATAAATAATAAGTGTTGTATAACATACCCACATTGTATAACTGACAACATATGTATTTATAAGTAAATAGATACGATTAATTAAATTAATCCAGCCAATGATACGAGTGTCTCCCGACAGGCTCCACCCTCACCGAAAATCTCCCCGACTGATTGGATGCTGAGATGGATTAGAAAAATATACGCTCGCTCGGGAGAATCTCGCGTGACTCAGTGATCTTCGAAACGCGGTCAAATCCGTACGAACTCTAGAAATGGAAGAAAACAACACGAGAAACAAGAGCTCTCAAATGTCAGAAATGTATTCGAGTATCGAACAATCGAATGTGACAACAACGCTACATACTTCGAATTTCACGGAAGAGTTCGATTTCGTCAATCAAATGTATTACCAACATAACAATTTGAATGATAATTTTAATTACTGCCTACCTGTGGCGTCTAGTTTTTTCGAAGATGGAAGGCGTTTGGATGCGTCGTTTCAGACGATTTTCGGGTACGCGAATTCGATCTATAACAAAACGACCGTTATCCGTTCCCCGGTCGAAAATGGCGGATCGCCATTGGCGGAGAATGATCAGAATTACTACAATGGTTCGTTATTGAAGCAAGATTCTAAATATCTCGCCGCTAGTTCTGCGGAAACGTTTTGCAGGGCGAGTGGTTACGATTCGTCGGATACGTACGACCAGTGCAGTTCAGATAACTTTAAAAATAGTAATTTTAATAACAATGGCGAAATTTATTCGGAAAGCGAGTCGAATTTAAGAGTTCGCGTAGACGTGGAGGACTTTGGTGAAGTGTGGATTGATCCCGAAGAAAGACGCGAAGAAATGTCTCCGGGTGCATCTTTTGACGAACATTCTTTGGAATTATTCAATGAAGACGGTAAGATGTTTAACGTTATTATGTGTTTAATTGTGTGATGGATTGGAGGAGAGATGCCACCAGTGACGATATTTGATTTATATTCATTTATTCTTAATATTGGTAAATGGTAAATGTTCATAAAAATTTTAAAAAAATCAAATGCTAGTGTATTAAGCAAATATGCGTTTAAAGTTAAAAATAAATCATTTTAGCTAGCAACAAAACTATGCGTATGTACAAAAAAAAACTAGTAATAAAGTGTATAACTGTTTATTTAAGATGTGTTCACATTAGTGATGAGCTCAAAATCACGAACCGCGAGTCAATCACTGATATCTTCGAGTCACACTCACTATCTGTGATTAAATATCTGGTAATATTGTGATTCGTGATATTTTTTTTAAATATTTGGTTGTGAACCATGATCCAGCGCATGTGCACATGAGACGAAAATATTCATGAAAGAATGACGTTATAATTCGTGATGATTTATGAAATTAGATAAATTATTAATGCAAGAATATGTTTTTTACGCAAGTTATTTATTTCACGTATTGTGATATCGTGCGGCGCATGCGCATTAGTAATGTAACTCTGATCACGGTCACAGTTTTCAATCACTGATATTGTCGAACACCAATCACAGTCACACCAGTGAGTCAAGCGTAGTATTTTTTCTCATCACTAATTCACATATTTCATATATCTCCAAGTGTATGTGGTCAATGGTTGAAATAATGGGATACCGCCGCGCACAGATGATCCTTATAATGTCTTTCATGTTCATATATATATTTTTTGCATTCTTGTAATATCTGTCCGCTGCACTATATTTGATGTACAAAACGGAATATCAAAATATTTTCCATGTCAAAAGAAATGCTAGGGTGGCGCCCTAATCCGCTTTGGCCCCACTACACCACTGGATGCCACAGATAGAAGGATCTTGCAAACAGCCAAGACTCATCCTGGGTCAATACAATGTAATGTCCATTATGATATAATAGTAATGTAAACCATTCAGAAATAAATACATGTGTAACGATCATAATTCATATCCACCGCCATCTCAGTCGGCATCGACGCTAGCGACAGCGCTGCCGGCTGCTGCTACAAGTCGAGCTCAAGCATTCACCGCCAGGCAGTCTCTCCAGTTTCATCGTTTCACAACGGCGGTCTTGCCGGCTCGCGCTCACCGAGCAAGACCGCCATTTCATTTCATTTCATAAGACACGTGCACCTTTTACATCTTCATTCATTCTTTAATTCTATCTTTAATCTATCATTGTCATAATAAACCTCACACGCCAAACAACATTTATTTCATTTAACCACCGTCCTAACCCCCAAACATGTCTTCTACTTCATATTATCTATGTCAGAGCCGTGGCCATCAGTAATCCTGCAGACGAGTTGCATACACTGCAGCAGACATTATTTGATGTCATTTGACTCGATCGTGAAGTGAGCTATTTGTGGAAAATGCTGAAGTTTATCGTTTGATCACGTGTTTATAAAATAAAAGTTGATTTCAGACATAATTGTTTGGAATATACCAGAGATATCCAAATTACAATTTAATTTTAAAAAAACGTTTCTGTGTCTTCGGTTCCATTTGAAATTCGAAGAGTTTTATGATCAAGTATATTGATTTGTTGAGGGTAGAGTTTGATCATAAAAATGCATATTTAATGGTAGGTAAAACTATCGAGCTAAGTTTGATAGAATCCTTTATCAATACCTGTATAGGTGTAAAGGGTGTGACAAACCGATTGCGGTAAAAATAGTATTAACTAACTAAACATCGAGCGAAATAGATTGAATGCTATTATTTTTCGTTGTCAATACTGAACCCTTGCCATTGCAAATGTGTTTGCGAAGGCCTTCTTCATTCAATTCGATCCTGGCATTACCGAAGACATCAGAGTGCCAACAGACTATGTGGTGGTGGATTCATCGCGATCTTCCTATGCTTCATCTGTCTACTTTTCCAATTCCTTTCTTCAATTCATGAGCATAAAATGCATGAACAACATTTAACATTTTTGATTCTGGAATCCATCCCAACTCTCGTCTCATTTGCATAGAACCAGATTAAGAGAATTGGGGCCTTAAACACGTCCCTCGAAAGTATATAAAAAAATAGAAATATGTATATGCAGTCCATGCGATCGCGTGTTAGGAAAATAGTAGTGATGAAAAAAAATGCTACTCTTGACTCACTGGCGTGATTGTGATTGATATTCCATAATATCAGTGATTGGAAACTGTGACTGTGATCACAGTTTTATTACTGATACGCGTGCGCCGCACGACATCACAATACTAGAAATAAATTTAAAAAAAACATAATTTTGAGCGTATTTACTGATATTATTCAAACTTCATTTAAGTAAAAAACATATTCTAGCATGTATAATTAATATATATCTTATTTAATATCGTCACAAAGAGAATGTGAGTTTACTTTTCGGGTCAAATTCTCTGCAATTCGGGTCAAATGCGTAAAACGTTTTGGCAGAATCTAATGAATCATAATGTCATTCATTCATGAATATTTTAATTTCATTTGCACATGCGCCCAATCATAAATCAACAAATGAATCACAAATCACGATATTCCCAGATATTCAATCACTGATAGTGAGTGTGACTCAAAGATATCAGTGATTGATTCACTTGTTCGTAATTTGGAGCTCATCACTAGAAAATAGGACTAACTTGGACGACTAAACAAAAGTTAAAACGTGATGTATTTTACATCCAAATATGATGTTAGGTACATATTTAACGCTTCTTTCAAATATACCTATACATTTGTAGCTTCTGTCATTCATATGTAAAATTGAATTTATACAAATGAATTTACCAGGTACACATCATAGAAAAATATTTATAAATTCCTTTTCTATTTAGCATATTAGTATTTTAATGCATATATTTGTAGATACGCTGCGCGGAGTATAATAATGTGTGAAAAATTATTTTTCAATTTATGTAATTCCTTCCTGTGGTAAGATGCTGGTAAAACCGTCTACGTCAAACATTTCGTAGAACGTAGGACGCGTGTATGGGGTCCCTGCCTTGCGTGGACCCCAGTGCATCGCATTGGTTGCATGGTGTAAGCGCCGGCGTTACGCACAGGCGGAGCAGACGCCTGTAAAAGAAAATCTCAAGTTGCAAAACGATTAACATTATATTTATTTCTTAATAAAGCAGTAATTTGTAGTCAATACTCCATTAGTACGTCTTTTTAGTAAAAAGTCTCCCTCGGGCGAGTTTCAAAATGCCGGCCTAACAAAATACCGCCCCCAACGTGTGTGGGTGGCGTGTGAAACATCACCTCTAATTAAGTTACTAGGTAGGAAAAAAACAATCTGCACGATGTATTTACACCGTTGGATATACATCGCTGTTAGTTTTAGAATATTTCTGTACTGTCATGTCGGAAATAGCACAATTGCTTGTTTCGTGATAGATTTTGATACGCAAGTACCGCAATAGGTAGGCAGGTTCGCACTTCTAACGCCGGCGCCACCTGCAACGTGTAAATATTTAGCTAAGCTTCAGAAGTTCACCGGTGTACGGATTGCTGTCGCTGGTTTAATATTTATACCATAAACGTTTTACTGTTTCAGCATGTTACCTCTATAATAAAATTGTTTATTGCTGAAATGTTTGTTAGCCGTAGACGGTCGGGCATCGGACACGTCGCGTCAGCCCGGTCGATAAAAATAATTTGCCCGCGAAGATTTTAATTATGTCTCGTGCCGTGTTGTCAAATAAGATTTATAACAGATTTTCGACTCCAGACAATCTGTGAGATGTGGATTCTGTTCCCGTGAGATTCTTTCGAGATAACTATCGGCTTTTGCAGTCCCCGTGTACCCAGAGCTTTGCGTCTAATGTCATTGTCGTTCGTCAGTTGAATCATTTTGAATATCTTCAGCAGCAGTTAAAACTGAATAAATTATTGTAATTTAGCGCCTTATAATGATTTTTAATGACTTACGTTAACTTTCAAAAAATATAGTTGTACGGATTTATAATGGTTTTTGCTTTTGGGTGACTATTGTTTTCACGTGTTTTACTATCAGATTAAACGTCGTGTGCACTCGTTTGAGTATTTGTCTCTTTCTACCAATCTCAAGCTGATCTCGAGTTAATCTCCGGATCAAAATCTCAGCACGTGTATGCGGTATTGAAATGTAGTCCTCATCGTGTCTCATTCCGTGGACACGGGCCTTTAGTTGCATATAAGAATATGTACTTCAGAAAACTGATAAGTCAATATTGTACAAATTCATATCATCACAACATTTTGGAAACTTTTTCACCTTCTTCTTCTTCCAAGTCGTTACACATGTGTCTCGTTAATTCATCTAATAATATTCCTCTATTCTTCTCAGCATTCTGCAGTGCTCAGATTTTGGGCCCGAGATATTGAAATATTCGGATATGAATTAAATATATTAATTAGAAAGATATACATATAAAATCAATTTTATCGAAAAATATTGTTGTTGCGCCACCGGGATTCGAACCTGGATCTCTTTCCTAACCGGGGAAGGTGCATTAAGGCAGATGGCTCTTTCAAATAATGGAACGATTAAATGTATTAATATCAAAAAGGTAACTTATAGGTTCGAAAATTGTCGCTGTAGCATAGTTGGATAATGCACCTTCCCCGGTTAGGAAAGAGATCCAGGTTCGAATCCCGGTGGCGCAACAACAATATGTTTCGATAAAATTGATTTTATATGTATATCTTTCTAATTAATATATTTAATTCATATTTAAAATATCACAGACCGTCTGTTCTGAATAATTACAACTTCACAATAAGAATGTGTCCTCCTAAAAATATTTGGATATTTATTGTAACAATTTTTTCTTCTTTATTTTTGTAATTTTCTTGACATGACTATTTATTTTTCTTTATTCATCCGAACCACAACATCTACTTATTAGTATACTATATATTAGTATCTAAAATCAATATATGACCAAATACTTCTCTTTAAACTACTGCGAGGCCGCATTGACTGTCCCAGCCGATTAGAATTAATATCTCTTCACGTACCATCTAGATCGACCCGGCAATCCGAACTCTTCCACATTCCCAGAAGTAGAACATCTTACATAGAAAATTAATTCATTCACCGGTCATGCAAATACCATAATGAGAAATTTGCAGAAATTTACTTTTCTTCTTATGAACCACCACAATCTCAATTTTGGCCAATCATTCTGCCTATAAACACATCTCACTCTCCCTTTACCGCAACGGTAGTTGCAGCCGCCCTCTTTTTCTCTTTTCATTTATTTTCTGCATCTAAACATACCTATGTACATTTTCATATTTGATAGTTTTACTCTTAGATACCTTGTCCCGAGAGCAACGACATTTTTTCAACGTGTTAATATCAAAGGACATACTAAAACGGGGGCTGAAGTACAATTTATTGTACATAAAAAAATACCAATAACATCGTTTGACTCTCTAATTGAAATGGTATGAACGATTTCTTCACACATAAATATTTTGAACCGGAATAATAAAATACTCCCTTGGGGTAGGGTACCCCAGCTACGAGGGTCGATCCCTTCCCTGGTTACGGGGTTTTAAGGTCACACGCACCTACAACATGCGTTGACATGACCCCAAATCCATGGGCGGTTCGAAGATGTACATTTAAAAAATAAGACACGTTAGGAGAACACATTCTTATTGTGAAGTTGTAATTATTCAGAACATAGGTCTGTGATATTTTAAATATGAATTAAATATATTAATTAGAAAGATATACATATAAAATCAATTTTATCATAGTTGGATAATGTACCTTCCCTTTTTGATATTAATACATATAATCGTTCCATTATTTGAAAGAGCCATCTACCTTATTTTTACAGAATCTCAAATACCTTTGAGTAAACTGATACGCCAGAATTATCAATTCATTTTTATTAAATTTTGGACACAGTGATACAACTTTATTATTTAGGAGAACACATTCTTATTGTGAAGTTGTAATTATTCAGAACATAGGTCTGTGATATTTTAAATATGAATTAAAGATATACATATAAAATCAATTTTATCAAATAATGGAACGATTAAATGTATTAATATCAAAAAAAGGTAACATATAGGTTCAAAAATTGTCGCTAAAAATATTGTCGCTGTAGCATAGTTGGATAATGCACCTTCCCCGGTTAGGAAAGAGATTCAGGTTCGAATCCCGGTGGCGCAACAACAATATTTTTCGATAAAATTGATTTTATATGTATATCTTTCTAATTAATATATTTAATTCATATTTATAATATTTTGACGTTTATTATTTTTTTTAATTAGCATTTTCGTTTGCAATAAGAAAACATTTTTCATATGAACATGAAAAAATATTTTTAAATAGAACACATTTTTGTTGTGAAGTTGCATTTTCAGAAGATAGTTCTGAGGTATTTTAATACAAATTAAATGAATCAACTAGAAAGATATACAGAAAAAAATATGAAGTGATCCACGTTCGAATTAATTTAATTTGTATTAAAAAAAATGTATAATTATTTTAATTTTTTGTAAAATATTCGCCATGTCTTTCTACGTTTTTTTTTCTAAAATCTCACGTTATTATCATCACTCAAATTATCCTTTTCAAGTGGAAACATGAATTGTAAACAAATGCATTAAAATAAAAATGTTTTCTACTTCACTGCGCGCTCGTACAGTTGCATGTCATACCTAAATCTTAAATCACAGTTTCCGAAATAAATTTGTCAAGTCGGTTCCTTTCTGTAATTTAATTAAATATGAACCAAAAAAATATCGCAATTTTTATGTACGTATTTAATTGAATGTAAGACATTATTTAAATGAAAAAGAACATCTTGAACATGTTAATATCAGAAAATTATTTTTAAAAAAATCCGTTAAAATTATCCTTTTAGATATTCTTAATATTAAACTGATGACAATGTACTCGTATAACACCACGTGTTATGCATGTAAAGGGTGTCCAGCGGAAAATTTTCAAGATTAAAATGTAATTGCTCGTAAACCATCAGGGTGAGGTAAGTGGGAGGGGTATTGTTCGACGCGCGTGATTTGCGGATTTGCCAGTCGAAATGAGTCACTGGTCGGGAGTGCACCGCGCGTTTGCGGTCGAGCAATATTTAAAGTGCGTTGATTTACTGGAATAAAAAATCAACAGTGCACGTTATTTTGAAAAATAAACTACAGTTTCACCCAAATCGTAAAGTTTCTCAACGAAAATGTCTATTCTTTATGTGAAACCTTAGCGAGAACGATGCTGGAACGTTTTGGAACAGCACGAACGCTTGGAAACATATTGTTTACTGACGAAGCACATTTTCATATCGATGACTAAGTTAAGTTTTTGGTACCGCAACTGCAGCTGTTTCCCGGGTTCAACAACAGAACACAATTTCAGCAAGACGGGGCCACTCCACGCACAGCTAGAGTTTCAATGGAGAAACTGATGGGAATTTTTCCCTATAAACTAATCAGCAAGTACATAGATATACCCTGGGCACCTCGGTCACCGGACCTTACACCGTGCGACTTTTTTTGTGGGGACAATCCTCTAACAATAATATCCGCCGCGAAGTTGCTGCCATTGAACCGACGCTTTGCTCTCGCGTGTTCGCAAATTTAAGAGTCCGATTGCAAGAGTGTCTTGAGAGAAATGGACGGCATTTAGACGATATTGTTTATAAAACGTAAAATACGCATTGTTAAACTCCATTTTGTATAAATGAAATATGAGAATAACATTGTAGTTTATTATTTATTATTTAATATTAAACTTGAAAATTTTCCGCTGGACACCCTTTAGAACCTACACACAATGCAGTAAATAGATAGATACTTCCCTGAATCGGAAGTGCAGATGTATTAAATAAAACGTCCGTCAGTCGGCAACATCATATAAGATCGTTATATTCGCCATTAACCTATGGACAGCGGATGTATGTCGAGTTAAATGATCCGAGATGGTTTATCAAGATTTTACATATTACTGGAGCAAGTTACGTCCGGTTTGAGATGACTTATCAGAAATAATAATTGAATCTATGTATTGGTATTGACGTTCGCCGACATTATAGGAATAAAGATAAAATAAAATAAAATACTAGAATGGTTGTTCGTCCTTAATAGGTCGTAATCCATTATTTTTCACATAAATTATTTACAATGTTTATAAAATATATAATAATTTATATAACTAAGTAGTGTACATTTATGGCACATTATTTGAGGATTTTTTAAAATAAAATCTTCATTGGCCAACTGTGATAAGTGCCCATGTTTTATTATTTCACTGAAATTTTTTATTTTATTATTATTCTATTCACTAGTTAAACTTTGATGATAATTGTAATTATAATTTTTTTTAAATCCTTCTTTTACAATGAACGAAATAAAGAATTACTTTTTTTATATCTGATTTCGATCTTTGCTTGGAGATGACAATTAACACACCTTTATAATTTCATTTCCGTCAGCGTTGTCTTTTACAAAGATCAACAATTTATAACATTTCATCATTTGTTCCGTACAGGAAACAAGAATGTAGACAAGGGTGATTCTTCGATCTTAGCTAGATGATGATGATGATGATAATGAGGTGGAAAGAAATGAAACACAAAAGACGTTCAATATAGGCACACTGCGGCGACACAACACAATTGAGAATGGTTTCCCACCTGCAGAATACCCTGTTTTTATTCAGATACATAACAATACATATAGTCATATTTGTAAGTGATGTTTTACTAAGATGTCATTGTTTTTCTGAAATCTATCCCACAGATTTTTTGGCGCCACGCCACCTTCAAATTTCTAACATGTGTCTTATCATATCGACGAATTGGCGTCTCCTCGGTGAGTAATTCTGCGCGATACACCTTCCTCAAATCATTTCTAACTACTGAAAGGTCGATCGTCTAAAATATAGAAATGTCGGTTCAATGTGTACCTACACAATAGTGATGGTTAACCATTACGTGACAGTGATTGTGTCAATGATTGGTAACTGAGATTTAATGATGATTGGTAAATCGAGAATGGCTGCCGCCAGCAGAATACTCTGTTTTTATTCAAATTAATAACAGGAAAGTCTCTAAAAGAACAGTAGCAAATATCTCTAGAATGAGAATTGGGCATTGCCAGGTGGCCTCACATTTGTTCAGAATGAACATAATAGACTCCCCAATGTGTGAGTGTGGTGCCGAGGAGGAAACCCTTGACCATGTCTTTTTTGCCTGTCCATTGCGGATCACAGGTTCTTTTTACAATAATCTTGTCAATGGTAATTTTCAACTCCCGGTTAACTTGTGTCATCTTCTTTCCTTCAACTCGCCACATTTAAGCTATATAAGAGCAAATTTCTTGAACGTCAATGGTATTAACTTGTAACGCAATATTCCCTATTCTATAATATTGTTGTACCGCTTTCTACGAAATAATGTTTAAACTTGTTTAATGGCACAAATCACTCTTGAAGGGTGGATTGCCCGTTTGAAAGAAGAAGAAGAACAATACATGTAGTCATATTTGCAAGTACCTACACGGCGACAGGCCGCCGCTTGTGACGTTTTACTAAGACGTCATTGTTTTCCTAAAATCTATCGCACGGATTTTTCGGCACCATGCCGATGATTACACCTTTAAATCATTAATCATGGCGCCTCCTCGGCGTGTAATTCTGTGCGATACACCATTTTAAACAAAAGTAGACTTCGATATTTCACCATATAAGTAGGTACTTGCACATACTAGATATGGATACCGATTCCCCAGGGATACCCATGTCTAGATAATCCCCTCCTGTCTTTTTCTCAGCTATCCAGACATCCGTTTTATGAACGTGAATCTACTTATTCCTTCACAGGATATTTTAACACCTCACCACTCTGACGTAACATCACGATATTTATTCAGGTTATAAGGTATATCATAAATAAATCATTTAATTATCAAGGAGAACATATTATTATTGTGTTCTCACTGCGTAGTTGCCAGGTTTTTGTGGTGTTTTAATACAAATTAAATGTATCAATTATAAAGATATACAGAAAAATTCAACTGAAATAAATAAAAAAAATTCTCGATAAATTTAATTTTTCTGTATATCTTTTCCACATTTAAATTGTATTATAAATAAATATATTAATTAGAAAGATATACGTATAAAATCAATTTTATCGAAAAATATTGTTGTTGCGCCACCGGGATTCGAACCTGGATCTCTTTCCTAACCGGGGAAGGTGCACTATCCAACTATGCTACAGCGACAATATTTTTAGCGACAATTTTCGAACCTATATGTTACCTTTTTGATATTAATAAAGTTGTATAATGTGTCCAAAATTTAATAAAAATGAATTGATAATTCTGGCGTCTGCCATCAGTTTACTCAAAGGTGTTTGAGATTCTGTAAAAATAAGGTAGATGGCTCTTTCAAATAATGGATCGATTAAATGTATTAATATCAAAAAGGTAACATATAGGTTCGAAAATTGTCACTAAAAATATTGTCGCTGTAGCATAGTTGGATAATGCACCTTCCCCGGTTAGGAAAGAGATCCAGGTTCGAATCCCGGTGGCGCAACAACAATATTTTTCGATAAAATTGATTTTATATGTATATCTTTCTAATTAATATATTTAAAAATATTTAAAATATCACAGACCTATGTTCTGAATAATTACAACTTTACAATAAGAATGTTTTCTAATAAATTGTATTAATATATTTATCTTTTGTGTAATTGACTTTTATACATTTACCTATTTTTAAAAATTTATTGAATTATTTTAATTCCATAATTATCGAAATAAATTTCAATATTCAAACTTCATGTGCTTAATTTTCACCGTGTCAGAGATATACGCATTTAAAAAAAAGTCGTAGTTATGGGATTATTTCGATTAATTAAAATTTTTTATTGATTTCAAATTATAAATTGAATACAAAAAATTTAAAGTAATCGAACTTCGAGCGGCCAGACTATTTATTATCAGATGCTTTAGGGTTTGAAGCAAAGATAGACAATAATAATGGGTCAATTTCGCAAATATTTACTTAAAAATAGATAGACTAACATGATTTTGTAAAAAAAAATTGCAACCATCCTTGAACATTTTCGTCTCTTAATTTGGTTACAGCCTGTGCATAATTTTAATATAAAAAAATGTTAGAAAAATATGAAAGGTTATGGAAAAATTACACAAAACAAACATCTAATTATGTAATAATATTAATAATACGTCCTATAGAATGGGTAAAGTTTTATGTACAGAATGAACAATAGCTTTCAGATAATGTCGCACAGGCTTCGTGGAGCCAGTTCACGCATACTGTGGAAGCTGATAATCGAAGTTTCTAGGCATAATATGTAAGTAGTCTGTTCCCGAACTGGTGACATCACTTTTCTGCGTTGTTGTGCATATCTTGACTACATTTTTACTACACATTAAGCGATCCAAGGATTATCTTGTAAATTTGTCAAAAATGTTGACCCACAGTGGAAGTGTTCTCCATGGCTCCGTATGTAGTAGAAACATGGACCTGAGAAGAAAAGAAAGAAAAATGCTCGACGCTATCGAGATGTGGTGTTGGCGTCGTATGTGGAGAAAGGGGGGGATAAATATTTATCTTATGGAGTCAAATACACTAATGTAAGGTTAAAAGTTATGGAAAAATAAAAGTAATAACAGTGAGTAAGTAATAAGGTGATTTACAGGGTGCTATTATTTTGTTGACAGTATTAATTTTTGATTATAATTTTTTTGTTAATTTCTAATGCTTCTAAAGTGGACAATTTGAATTTGAAGAACATTAGTGTGTTTAAAAAAGGAATTATCTTTTTTTGAAACTGGCCTGTTTCTAACAAATGATTGTGAATTTTGAATAATTATTATTTTAAATACTAATTATATTTATTTTGCTTACTTTAAATTTTTTTTTAAAAGATATATATGTATATTTTAAGTAACTGCTCATGTTTTTTTTTTCCATACCAAACCAACTTTGTAAAAGCCCATAAGGGCATTAATAAATAAATATATTAATTAGAAAGATATACATATAAAATCAATTATATCGAAAAATATTGTTGCTACTGGGATTTGTACCTGGAGCTCTTTCCAATCCCGGGAAGGTGCATTATCCAACTATGCTGCAGCAGACAGTTGACAACAAAATTTTCGAACCCATCTGTTACACTTTTCAAATGAATACATCTATCATTCCATTATTCGAATTAATAATTCATTTTTATTAAATTGATACAACTACATTTTATTAAACTGATACAACACATTGATACAACTTATATATTATTAAGAACTATAAATATTATTTCATAAACAGAGTTCATGCTCCCTAATCCTAGTTTAAAAATTTCTAGTGGTTATTCCTACATATTGTGAATCACACTCATTGTATTTTAAGGTGTAGATACCGCTAAATTAAAATCAAAAATCAATATTGTCACCTTTACTAACTCCATTATTTTGACCCCTCCCACCAAATCCCCACTACTTCCACCTAACACCTAATTACAGTGTTTGGTGGTGTTCACAAATGTGTCGAACCAGTAGCGTATTTGGTACAAAATATGTAACAGATGAACATTGAATAAACTCTTCAAACAAAATGTCTAGAAATTATTACATAGTTAATGCCCAAGAAATATAAAAAATTAATCAGTGGTTTACATAAAGTTAGTTATTTTTTTAAGTTTGGGGGTTAAGTTGGTGGTTAAATGAAAGAGTGAGATGATTGGCGTGTTGATGCTTATTGTGACAAAGTTTGGTAGAAAAAATAATACAGAATCACAGATGGTGAGCGTGAACTATGAAAATGTAGCGAAGCCTCTTGCCCTGCTCACGCACGCCGAGCGGCGAAACAGAAAAGAGATCGTCGGTGAGGGATCGGGCCAGACCTGTAGTGGCAGCCGGCAACGCTATGTCGCTAGTATCGATGTCGGCTGAGATGGTCGTAAATTTGAAATCCTGTCCCTTACAGCACTCCCCCTCCAGTTGTGGAGCGGTGAAACAGAAGAGGAATCGGGCCAGACCTGTAACGGCAGCCGGCAGCGCTTGTATTGATGCCGGCTGAGATGGCAGTGAATTTGAAATCCTGTCCCCTACACAAGTGTTTGGGTTTAGTTAATAAATACATAAATATTTTCAGAATCCAAGGGCTCCAGAAAAGAGAGAACTGCTTTCAGCAAGACGCAGGTGAAGAGCCTGGAGACAGAGTTCACCCACTCCAACTACCTCACTCGTCTCAGGCGGTACGAGATAGCTGTTGCGCTCAACCTCACCGAGAGACAGGTCACTATGAGTACAAGTCATTTAAATACTTTGCAATATTTATTTTATAAAAATTAACTTCTAAACTTGTGTCTTTGTAGATGATTTAAATTATTACAAAGTTTACCGCGACTTTCAACTCTTCCCCTAATTGGTGGGTCACATTCATATCATTATGAAAATATGTGGGTAGATGGAAAATATGTGGGAAGATTCACTGTTTTAAAAACATTTTCTCAGAGCAATAATATTTATTTAAATCATTTACATAATGATTTACATCATATTTTGTATAATAAAATTTATTAGGTTATAAGCTTAGTAAAACCAGCTACTATTGTAAAGGAGACAAATAATAATTATTTAAATACATAATTAGAAGTTTATGAAAAAAAAGGCAGTGATTAATAGAACTACCACCCTCTTGACTATGCTCCTACACTTTTTTTGGCATCCTGCAGATATTAGGGCCAAAGAAGAGCCTATTGCTTTTTCAACTTGACCGATCCAATGGGTGGGGGATCTTCTTCTTCCTCTTCGTCAAGCTTCTCCAAGCTATCTCCCCTTCTCGCAAGATGCTCAAAATATTGAAGGATTTGTCGCAGGCAAATGATGATGATCTTCAGTTCTTGCAGAATGGAGACATGGCTAATAAACATTATTTTAACAATATTTAACATGACATTTTGAAAGAAAAGAATCTGCCAATTAAATAAATATTTTGAATGCATACGTCTCCATTCTGCTAGAACATAATTTATTGTAAAAAAAATGTGTGTTATACTATAGTCTACCACAGTACTACCTAACATTAATCAATTGAGGCAAAAAAATACTCACGACATACTTTTAAAATACATAATGTATCATTCTGGCGGTGACATACGTCTACAGCCATAGAGCGACTGCCCTGATGACGTCAATGTCATGGGACCGATTGGCAACGGATTATATGTTCTCTTAATTCAGACAGTGGTGGGATAAGGTCCCGTGGACTGGATCGATTAAATTAATGGTTAGTTGATGCAATCCGAATCGGAACAAGAAAGGAATATTGACAGATGGATCTGGCCTACCTTGATCTCGGTCCTGGGTTGGATGTCAATTTTCACCTCCAGTTGACTCGCACTTTTGTAGTGAAGAACAGAGATATCACTGCACTTCCGGAAATGTTTAGAACACTTCTTCTTCATGGTACTGGCATTACTCTCGAACGTAGGTACTCGACTTGCGTCAACAGACGGTTTTACCAAATATTACTATATTTTTTAATATCTTAGACAGGCGCCAAAAAATTAAGGAAATGCAATATCTATAGTTATCTTACATTTAAGAAATCGCCACAGTTATTGAATAAATCAATTTTATTAAATAACTATTTTAATTTTTTTTTAACATTTCACGTATAGATTTTACAATCTTGGATACATTATTATCCAATAAGTAACAGGTATAATTTGAATATCAATAATATATTCCAGAAAATTATAATGTTTAGAAGCTTACCAAAACTTTGAAATAAAACATCACATTCTTTATTTACAGGTGAAAGTATGGTTTCAAAACAGAAGGATGAAATGGAAGAGAACAAAGGGAGGATCAAGGCAATCGCGGAAGAGCAAGAAGAATGCCGTCCAGTTAAATAATAACCAAGTAGAAACAACTTTTTAGTCTTGAACATCAAGGTGTAAATAACGTTAACAGAAAAGCAATAGTTGTTTAAGAACAGGGTGTCATTATTTTTTGTGAAATAATACAAATATTAAATAGTTACCCAATTTTTTTAATCAAATATTTACGTACATACTTTAGTTTTAAGTTAATAAATTAAAAATATTGTGTTTATAAAATTTTCTAAATTTTCCAAAAATTAGTTTTTCTTTTCAATTCAATGTCCTCGGGTGTTATACATCTTCTGTCAAAATACTTGATTTGATCCCTAAAACTTTCTTACTCTTTGTGTCTACATCGCATTTAAAAATCTGTACAATCTATTTTAAATTTCATGTCATAATGGATAAGTCAGTTCAAAATTACAACATGAAATATGAGGTATCTACATTTTTTTGTAATACTAGTGCAGGGGTCGGCAGACTTTGTCGTGAGAAGAGCCATATATTAAGTAAACAGAATTTCTAAATTTTCATAGAGCCGCAACATACATTTTAATGATGAAAAAAATGAGATTTTTTATTTAAAACTCAAATTCATAGGCTACTTACAAGAATATAATATATGGGCATTATATGTTTCAGTAGCTTAGTGCACTACTTATACAACAAGAAAACTTTATTAATTAAACATTAACAAAACAACGGTGACCATGCATGCTATGTCTACCAAGTGACTACTCGGCTTCTTAATATATTTTTTATTTGATTCATAGAGAATGTTTGTTTGCATAAATAGACTGTGAGAACGACAAATGCTAGTTTTTTTATTGTCATATGTTGCGGGTAAACTATTTCATGTATCACATACATATGATTGTATATGAAAATATGAGCTGGAGTTGAAGAGTTGCAAATCCCTATAAAAAGAACCACACGCGAGCCGCGGTCTGCCGACCCCTGTACTAGTGAGCCATAATACAATAAATTACAAAGACTAAAGGAACATACTTAGTGATTTAACTAAGAAAAATTGGGCTGGCCTGGAAAAGTTTTCAAGACAACTGGTCCGGTCTGCTCATAATTTTTAAAATCGTTTATATTTTAATTGATATTTTTTGTAACGTGATTGAAAAATAAAATATCATATGAAGAAAAAACTATTTTCTACAAAAGGGGATAATATACATAAACCTATAAAATTAATTTATGGGTTTAAAACCGAAATCAGTCTCAAAAAATCAATAATCCTCCAATAACACATTTTATTTTACTTTTAAAATTAGCAATATTAACTTTGTGGTTAAAATTCATATTTTTATTTATTATCTTTGTTATATTAACCACTTGAGTTTAAATACATCTACCGGTTTCGAAAAATACCATTTTCTTCTTCAGGATGTCATAACTAACCAAAACATATATTATTGTTTCTTTACCAGAATCTATTTTTAAAAAAAAAAAAAATTTAGTACCTAACTCAAATTGTTACTTAATACAAATTTACTCTAATAATTTTTAGGAAAAAATTTTAGAATGGGACTCGTAGTTAAATGTAGTTGGTTGTTTATAATATTTTGATGAGTTTTACATGCTTTATTTATCTCCAACGATTCCAAATAATTTAATTTGTGACTAACACCAAAAAATTTTATTTCGAAAATAGATTGATAATTACATCTTCACTAGTATCTCTTTCTGTTAACTTTAATATAAAAGTTTCTATACTGTCACTAATAGTTATTCAAAACTGCTATTTCACCTGACTACACATACATTGTTGTCTGCATCTACAATATTTTGAAAGATAAATTGTTTGTTGCAAGATGCAATAAAAGTTAGTACTTATAGTTTAGGTTAATTTTTAATTTTAACAAAAATCTATCGTAATGTGAACTCCGATGCACCGCATTCAAATACAGTAATACCCCGAAGTTACGCAATAGGTGGGACCGATGAAAATCGCTTAACTCGAATTTGTGTAAGTCGGTGTACAACTTTGCATATAAATATATACAATTTTGTTTAATTGGGACCAAGGACTGACAAAAATACAAGTTTAGAAGAAAAATATTTAATAAAATTGCAGTACAAATTAATACAAAATATTAAAAAATAAATGATTTACGTAAAAGTCATTTCGATGTCGATGGCTTCATAAAATTTAACAAATTCATCTGACGACACAATGCCTTCTTTTTTTTTCATGCAGAATTTCTTCGTAGCAAGCAAATAATTTTTTTTTTTCTTTGCTTTGTAATTATAACGCGTTCTTTGTTGAGAGTCTATGTTTTCTGAAACTTTTAAGCCATTTTAAACTATTGTTAAGCTTGCAATTGTCATGTGCTTTTCTGATGGAATTGGACCTGAAGTGTCTTCATTGTCGTTTTGCTTACGCATCTCATCGATTGTTAGCTCCTGACTAAGTGAATCCAACAGCTCGTTGACATCGCTAGCATTGACTTCCAAATCTAATTGCCTGCCAAGATTAACAACTTCTTCTACCACATGAGCGATATCAGTTTTTAACAATCACAGTGAGAGAAACACCGAATATGGCGGGCAGCAGTCTTGTCAACGTCTAGCGGCAGTGTTACCAAACGAACCGCGTAACTCTGAGTTTGCGTATTACTGTAGTTAACTTTATTTTAAATTAATGTTTCATCGTTTTAACTCCTGTATATAACACTTACATTAGCTATGTTCCATTTAATTTATTATCGCTTCATTTCTGCGTTTTTATAGTTCTGGTGACGTTGGATGCCTATAATTCAGAAGGATATAATAGTTCAATGTACAATGGGAAAGGAGGCAGGATTGCAGCCCAACTCACCCACCGAGGCGTACAACAGAATACATTTTCCTCACAAGTGGCTCTGGCTCTTTTGACTATGTGTACTGACTGTTAACAATATTATTTTAACATATTTACATACTCAACAGTATTTTTATACAAATGAGCTATAAATTTTTTTGAAACTATTATTTATTAATGTTTCTCTGGTAGCTAAAAATGTAATTAGGTTTAAATGTTAATTATAAATAATTTGCCACATGACAAGTGGTCAGGAGTTCGGCCCTTGTCCCGGCAGACTATGTGCCGGGCACGTGCAGTCAGTGCATCGAAATAAGCTGTACATAACTGTATATTTTGAGAAATAATGCAAACTTAAATATTTATCTGACAGAATATTACAATAAATTCAAATGTAATTGTTATAAGAATATTCCAGAAATTCTAATTAAGTACGGCTTATTTCAAAGTAGCTCAGACCATCATCACTATACATTTTTAATGAATAGAAAAATAAACAACAAAAATTAATATAAATTGTTATATATTTCATCACAAAATGTACAGTTTACAATATAGAAATTGCAGTCAGTTCACAATATGAAAGAAACAGTGGATTTTTTCTTTTTTTAAACTTATAATTTTCTGAGTACATATTTAAACTTTATTTTGTTTCTTTTGTTTCTTATTTTTCTTCTTTAACACTGCGACACCCGCTTCATTGGATACTGGAGATTTTGTCATCACTTTCGGTGAAACAACTGCTTTATCATGAGCCTTTGCTATCTTCTTTTTACTTTTTTTCTCAGGCACCACATCCAACTTCTGTGTTAAGAGTGGCCGCACAAACTGTCCGACCTGAATAAAAAAATTATAAACCAATTCATATTTAAGAAAATTAGAAATGAAGTGTTAAGACAGGATTACTCAGTGGAATGTAACAGTTTTAAATGCGTAGGCATTACTAAATGCACAAGTGGGAGTTAACTTTTATAACCACGTGTCCTCCAAGGTGTACAACCAGAACAGACATCTGCAACCTCTTGGAGCAGTGCGAAAACTACAGTTTGATATGGCGTTATGGTATTTAGGATTTCCTAGTGACATGACAGCACTTCACAAGCATTGGAATGTTTGCGAGTCATGTTCCTGGGCACATCATATCTTGATTTCAATTGACCCCTTAGGTCTCCTGACCCCACAGCCCCGATTGAAAGTTTAGTGTAACGGAAAAAAGCATTGTTTGAAGATCAGATTCAGTTATATAATGTGCAACAGCCAGAGAAAAGTCTCAGCATTATTGCACACATTGAATTGATTTTTTAATCAAATGACTTGAACCACAATGTGCAAACAAGTTAAGGAACACATTTTATTCTTACCTTTCCTTTATCAGCCACTTTTTTCATCTTAGGTGGTTTGACAGCGGGTGACACTGGTTTGTTCATACTCTTTTCCTTGCGTTTCCTTTTTTTGTTCTTACTTGACACTGAAGTATTTGCATCATCGTCCTTCACTGTTTTCCTGCACACAAGAAGGCAAAGTTAAATAAACACTAATATGCATCAGAATAATCATGATTTTATGAAAACAATGACATGTGTAATGTATGAAGAAAATACATGAAAAATATGTGATAAAAGTTGGTTTATTCATTACATTCCCTAGTGAACCATTAGCCTAGTCAAGATTAGTAATGAGCTAAATGTTATTGTGACTGTGATTGTGCGTTTGGTATTTCTTTTATAATGATGATTGGTAACTGATTAAAAAACAGTAAGAATATTCATATAATAATTGGAGAGTTGGGCCGAATAACAGTCTATGTCGTTTTTTTTAAACTTTAGAGGAGACAAACAACTAATCAGTAATGCCTCGTACAATTATTACCAACGAATTCAATTCAATTTTTTTGCCCGTGAGTAACATAGACCGTTATTCTGTCAAACTCTTATGGCAGTGACATTACTCATGTCATTGTTTTTAGGAAATATTATTCTTCATTATGGCTAAATCATCCAGTTTCACTTAATGTGACTGAATGTCAACAGGTTTATTAAAGCAAGAAAAAATTAATGAATGTTTAAGAATGCAGCAATTTCATAAACAAAACTGTAACGAGCCGATGTGCAATGTAACAAAAAATAAAACAATGAACGCAACTGCCACAGACTGTTGTTACAATTATGGAACTTACAATTCCAATTGTGTAAAGTGGCATAGTAACGACATTTGTTGGTTTCTGTAGGAACTTACTTAAGGAACGTGTAGCGGAAGCTACATATTCCTTAAGTATTCCACGTTATTCACTCAAAAAACCGATTTCGCAAAAAATGTAACATAGACCGTTATTTGGCCGAATTCTTCAACCGATTTGATAAATATTATCATGATAGATGTTGTTCAATATTGGTAAATGACATTACATCATCACAATCTACACTATATAATAAAAGCATTATTTACTCTTTCTTGGGTGCATTTTGATTAATTTTCTTCTTTTCTCCTGTTGGCTGATCGGATTGGGCGGGGTCATAGTCCCTTAATTGCCCGGGAACACCACACGGTTGGAAAAAGTCATAGTCAATGCCCATAGCCCTCAATTTAGATTTCATTATGTATAACCTATAAATAACAAGTCATATTACATAAATTTGATATGATAAATTGGAACAGATGTGTAATCTAATTTTTAATGAAAATTAATTTCACAGATTTAATACCTTTTCAGCTGTTTCTTTGCATCATCTATCCAATCTTTTTCAGTAACTTGACGATTATGTTTCTGAAAGATTGGGATGTAATTTATTAATTTAAAAATATACATACATATTACAAACATTGCTCTTTACAATAATGACGAACTACATTATCAAGGCTCTCCAAATATTGCTATTGACTTTTTCCTATAGCTTTAAATAAAAGCTTTAATAGCAAATCAATCTTTCATATAAAAAAAATATTGCATTAAAAGGTGTGGCAATTTGTAAATTTATAAATTAAATAATAAATGGGAAATTTTTCATTTTTTGTTTAAAAAGTGTATCAATTTTTTGCATCCTCTGTAATTGAGATAAATTATGTGACCGAATCGAAATAATGAACTCTGACATTGTATTATAAATGCTAGTTGTTGCAACCATGTAGTCAAAGAAACCAAACCTTTATTGATTTATTTCTGTTGTCTATGCCTGGGCATTTCTTTCCTGCAATCCACTTTTCACCACTGAAGAAAGTGGTTCTTTGTTTATCTGGGGGAATATATTCAGCTGCAAACAAAATACAGGCACTTAATATAAGACATCAACATTCAATACCCACTAACAAAGTATTTATAAAAGGAATTTTAATACTGTGCACTTATTGAACACTATAGTTGCTGTTAATATAACAATTTCCTTTGATTTAGCTCATTTGAATATCAATTTTCAATCAAATATTTACTCATTAACCGGGGAGGAGGGTTTACATGAAGTGTGTTTTTAATATGAGGTATTGAATTCTTAATAAAATGGTATACACATTATTTTTCATATGTGTAGATACATGGTATTAAACCAGAAAACTCATATTATCAATGATGTTTGTGGGAGGGTTGGTTCGTATTTGACTAAAAAAAACTTATTATACAGATTTGTTTATTCTCGCTGGGGAGAAGCCACCGAGAGCAAGAAAGTGGAACAAATACATAAAGGACAGTCAGGAAGAGCGGAATGAGTGTCCACGGTCCGGTTGACTCGAGTGCTGAGCGCAGACGGCTTTCTCCCGTGTACGTGTGTCATGTATGTTGGGTGGCGCGGCTTGGCCTCTTTCAAACATTCTCCCTTTGTTTGCGCGTGATGGTGTAATATCGCGTGGGAGAAATAAGGGAACGAAGAGACGCATCTGGACAATGCGCATTAAATTGAAATAACATGTTACAGCTAATCAATGACAATTTCAAAGAAAAGCAGAAAAAATGAAGGCGTTTCTCATAGTTTTGACTGCAGTGTGCACTGAAGATGATATTGGGAGGTGGCTGATAGGAAGGCGGGGGAAGAAACTAGTGTAATTCGAGAATAGTTTATTCATTATTTACAACATGATTATGAACAGCAAATAAAAAGTGAGGAACAGGACCAGCTGACATGGATGGTTAAAGAAAGTGTGGTAAACGCACTCTAATAAATAATTTTATAAAGTGTTCAACCTAACTCTACACAATTAATAGATCATTTAAAAAAAAACATTAATTTGGTAAAGATTAAAATATTTAAGATTCTATTTTGCAGTATCTTAGGTGAGATGATGTTCTGTGTATGGGTTTCTAATGTCATAAAAATTCTCAAGGTTTATTTCACAGTTTTAGCAATTTGTTTATTATAAAATATTTAAGGTTTACCTTTCAGCAAGCGTTTGTCCATTAGATAATTATTCATTGTTTGGGCGACAATCTCCGCAACTTCCTTATTTTGGAATTCTACAAATGCGTAGCCTTTAGACTTTCCATTTTTCTTAGATCTGGCCACCCTGACATTGGTTACCTTTCCAAACTGTTTGAAGTACGATTTCATTTGATCCTTGAAAAAGAACATTATTTTAATTTATTAATTAAATACTTTTTCTACTTATGAACGCTTTTTTCCAATAATCTAATACATATAATATGAAACTATTGGTCTAAAATTTTTTTTTAACGAAAATACAATTATGTTCCACTTATTTAATACATATATTAAATTTTAGCAGCATTTTTAGGAATGCTAGGAATAATAATATTTCTCGATAAAATACAAATATATATGTGGGAAGGTTGGTTGTGTTCAAGTGAAAACCATTATAATCCAAACTTGTTTATTCTCATCGGGGAGAAGCCACCAAGAGCAAGAAACAACACAGAATACATAAAGACAATGGAAAAACGATGCACGGTTAGTGGAAGGTGAATCGGGATGAGCATCTGCAGTCCGATCGGTTTGGGTACTAGTCGCAGATTGTTTCGCAGACCACCTCCTCTAGTGCATGTGTGTCATGCCCGCCGGGCAGCGCAGTCCGGCCTTCCTCGAACGCTCCCGCTTTGTTCGCGTGGGATGACGCAATATTGAGAAATGACAGAACGAGGAACATCTGGATGATGTGTGCGAGCCGCCACATATATATATACAGAACTGTCTTTTTATGATAAAGTTACATGAATTAAAAAAAAATCTTATATTTTTTTAAGTTTTTTTGGCCAGTGTATTAACAATACAGAGGGTATAAATATTTAAAAGTATTGTAGATGTGCTCATTATTTTGAAAGTGATCCGAGTCAAGAAATTGAAAAAAAAAATGAAAAAAAGAGCTTATATAATATGATGCAAATTGTAACGATTGTGAAAAATTTGAAGCGAATTCATTGTATTGTTACGACTTTCAACGGTAAATAGAGTAAGTCATTTCAACCTTTAATTTTTTTATTTCCTTATAAGCTACATGCAACATTTATATGTTGAAATAAATTATAAATCTAGTAGACTAAATAAATTTTAAAATATTGTGTCATGTAATATAAACATGATATCATTGCAATGTAAATGCAACAGGAAACTAAAACACAACTTGATGTAATTATGAGAATGTCAGCTATAAGGGTTTTAATGGTTGTCTATTTGACAAAAATTACATGTTTATGTACTGGGTTTTGTTTTCAAACAAATACACCAGCGTACTTGAAAAGAGTTATGAGAATCTTAATGAAGTAGATCTCTCCGAAATACTTGGTGGACGGACATTTAGATAGACATACAGGATGAGTAGGAAGTAGGAGGACCTCAGAAATACCTAGAATAAATTTAACAAATTTTGAAAAATACAAGTGCCTTAAAAACTGATGGATGTACATTGGGTTATCTATCTTTTCTACCTATCCCTATGGATAACTACTTAACACAAAACTATCGTTTTAATATCTAGATAAAGTATGGTATTTATAAAAACATTCACCCCTGTGAAGAGGTACGTCACAAAATGTACACATATAACTAGTAAAACTTTTCTTTTTGTGTACAGAACACACACGACACTGTCTTTGTGGATATTTTTTTTTACCGCCGGTAACAATTTTAGTCGCTCGATGTTTTTTCATGTCGAGTGATAACCTCCCTGGAGGATCGCTTTTGACTACATTTCTCGGTAATTGAGATGATGGTCCCGGTTCCTCCAGATTTATGTCGGTTCCACAAGCATGGTCGGCTATCCAAAATTTTCCAACGGCGCGCAAAAACTGTTTGTATGTTAGTCTTTTGGTTGGATTTAATGTTTTGTACACTTTAAAAGAATTAAATAAGGCACAATTCAACAAAAACATCACAACTCTCTTGGTCCATTTTTTTGTTTTTCGTAATACAGAGTAATACGATAAATACTGATCTGCACGATCAACGCCTTTCATATATTTATTATATTCTATTACACACTGAGGTTTCCAAATACGTTGTTTTGTAGTCCAATCGATGTTGTGGCTTTCTAGGATAGTGGACGAATGTATTGTTGAGATCATTCGAACATCTTTCTTAGATTTCCAGTGTTGCAACAATACATCTTTTCGTCGACGGAAAATACTTTGGCCTACACTAAGATTCGCCGTTTTAAAACATTCTGGAAAACCTCGGTTTATTCTCATTGTTCCGCACGTTCTTATTTTATGTTGTAGGAGTACTTCACTAGTTTGCACACTATTATAATAATTATCCATGTATACGTGATGCCACAAATTTAAATATGGACCGAGAAGCGAATGAATAGTCTCTAATAATCGTCTTCCTTTTCCGCTGTAAATTTCGAGGTTGCAAATGTACCCCGTAGTTGCTTCACTAACCATACGCACAAGAACCCCATATTTTATTATTTTTGACGCATTATACACTTTAAATGAAAGTCTTCCCCGCCACGGTACAATACTTTCATCCAGAGACAGTTCCCTTTGAGGGTTGTAGACAGAAGAAAACTTTGGTATAAGGTATGTCACAATTGGTCTAATTTTTTCAAGTCGATCGCTGGGATTCGCGATGTTCTCATTATTAGAAAAGTGCCACGATTGCCATATCTGTCTAAAACGATCACGACTCATTATTTTTGAATAAATAGGTGTTTCGATACACGGATCTGTTGACCAATAATCATCTCTTGTGTCTTTTCGAACTTGTCCCATAAGCAAAATCAGTCCTAAAAATTTTTTCATCTCTACAAGACTTATGGACTTCCATTTGATGGATTTCTTCATTTTTTTGATCCGTGATTCGTTTTGTGTGCGGTATCGATGGCTTTCTTCTATCATCATCTCAAGTAAATCATCCCCGATGAACAGTTTTACTACGTCCATTATGTTTTCGGGATCGCTTGGTGGTACACGAACACCAACGTGACCTAAAAATGGTTCAATATTAGGTGGATTGTCTATTTCAGACCATTCCGTAACTTCCTCTTCCTCCGCATCACTTTCTTCAGAATCACTGAATTGTAAGGGCATCACTGGCACCCTCCTCCTGCGAGGGAACTCTTCACTGTCACTTGTGTCGTAACTATCACTGTCAAATTCAGGCAAATAATCGCTAGAAAGATCAGATAAATTATCCGCGAATATTTCCTCATCACTTTGATAATTTTCTGAAGTCATTTTTTCGAGTTTAAAAAGAAGTAATATAATTATATTCCGCTAAACAACAACACGCCCGTTTTATAACACCGTATTTAAAAACTAAAATTCAAAGTGACTTGGTGAATTTCAGAAATACAAATATTGAGATCCACTTGAGATGATTTACTACGGCGGACGGCCCGTAAACCTACGTTGGGTTACACACTTTAAATGCAACAAAATAAATTCATTTCGATCGCTATAGTGAAATCGTGCATTCTCACTCATTTGTGAATGAATAATCAAGTACAAGACAGAGACAAATATAATACATTCGGTGCTAATTAAAATTTATGCGACAAACTATCAGAACGACACAGATTTGCAATTAACCAAAATTGTACATATACCTACAATTAATTATTTTTCAACATAACAAAGTAGAAAACATACTTCGTAAAATCCATGAGGAATATGTCCAATGTAAACCACTCCTCTATCTCTGGTTATGGGGGTATTAGAGCCAGTTTCCTTTACTACGCTTTCGATTTTTTTAGCTGGTTTGTCTTTGCCCTTCTGTAAAATGAACAAAAATTAATACTTTCTCACAAAACGAATTTCGATAATCTCGAAATGAAAACAAATCAAGAGAATCGACGTTTATTTTGAGTATCATAATCGAAGAAATCATTATAAAATATAAAACAGAACCTCAAAAAAACACGCTACAAAAATCATACCTTCAACATTTTTTTGATGCCTTTGACGGTCTTCTCAAACTTTTTTCGTGATTCACTTTCAACTGGAACATTATCCTCCATGATTATTTCAATGCTTCTCTTAATTTATAATAAAACTAATGTTCTCCGGCGAAATAGCGCCTCAATTCAATCGAAGGAAATACAAAAGAATAATGACAGAAACACGTGGTACAATTACTTCTTTGACAAGCGGCGCCTGAATGAAGCTAACTTCACGGCAGAGTCGAGTATTTATGTTCAAACTGACCGATGTTCTCGTAAGTTTCTGCGAGTATTTAATTTGGAAAATAAAATATACGAATAAAAATATCGACCCCTCCTACCATACTTCATATAGGCCAATTTTAGTTGTTTCAGTATTTAGCGTATATTTGATACATATTTTTTTAAAATACGTAAGTATATTTTATTCTATCACATTCTATTGAATACAATGAGTAAAAACATTACTGCCACTTAAAAATATATCAAATACATGTGAAAAACTGGAACAAATAAAAATGACAATACAATATATTTATTTTGAAAACATCCAAGAGAAAAAAAAGATTGCTAGATGTGACCTGAAGTAAAGAAATGGAAGATAGCACCTATTTATATAAATATTATTTTTATAAAATAAAATTTTTGGTTTGTTAACTTTTTGAAACAATCAATTATAAAAACTGTAAAGTATACTACTCTTATGATATTAATTTATCTCATACAAATTGTATGGTACTCATTTCCCACATTTTCATATAACAATAACTTAGTGTCATATGATTTCAAATTGCCGGAACTTTTTAGTAATCATTGTAAGACATGTCATGTTGTCACATGGCATTACATATTTTTAGATCAAAAAGTTGGAGTTCAATGCTCGACTTGAGTGACCAGCAAGTTTGGTCTTTTATTTTTGCTTTCTTCAAACAGAGCTAAGGTGAACTTAGTTTGATTAATATTGATGTGCCATATTCATATCTCTCATTGATTTTTCTATATACTGTAAAATCTCAATCGATCCTTCTTCGAATAATCGTTTTCCCGCATGTGTCGTTTATTTCTACCAGTCCCGAATTAATTTCATACAAAACACTCAAAAATAGATCGCATTGATCATTCCTCTACGCATCATTTTACCGCATTAATCGTTTAAATTACGCAGCATATTTTGTTTCACTGGCCTGTTTTATAATTGCCTGACTTATGGCATATTGACGTTCAAGAACGAGTCCTGCCACGGTGGTAAAGGGTCAAAAGAGAGGATCTTTGTATTGATGGAAATGATCGTCATTGGCAAATCACTTAAGCCCAGGTGTTTTAAGAGTACGAAAATGTTACTTGTAAAATATTATGCAAACAAAAAGGCATGGATGACTACAAATATTTAAAATTTGTTTTTAAGAGACCTTAACACATAAATGTACGTAAAACAATGAAATATTTTATTGTTTGTAGACAACTGTGCAGCTAGCCCAAGTGATATCACATTTTTGAAGAATGTAAAAATAATGTTTTACTCTGCAAATTGCACAAATGTTTTGTAACCATTAGATATGGGTATCAGCAAGTGTTTCAAGGGATTTTACCGGAAACAATTTGCGCAGAAGGCTGTATGTTGAATGGATTCGGGCACTACAGTTAATAAAACATCTTTAAAGATTGACGTTTTCCAGACATTACATTTTACATTGTCTACTTGGTATCAGGTGAAGCAGTAAACTGTTTTAAGAAGTGTGGTTACAACAGTATAGCAGAACCATCAGATGAACAGCAAGAAGAACAAGTTGAGGTTTCTGAAGATGATTGGCTCAGATTGGATACAGAAATAAACTTTCAAAATGTGTTGCATTCGACGATGATACCGCAAGGTGTGGAATACAAACCATCGAAAATTTGTGTGACGCAAGGTTGAAAAAAACGGCAGAAAAGGTTGAAGATGTCGATGAAGAGAATCCCTCGCCTGTACCTTCGTTTTCAGAAACATGCAAACATCTTTTATGCACATTCAACAATTGATGCCATTTTACATGTGAAATATGTATCTTTTTTGTATATGTATGAATGTAACTTTTTTCTATAATCCTGAATTCATTGTTTTCCTCCATTCACAGTTTATTTCAATAGGTGCCTTAAAAAATGATAAGAGGTTTCACTGTATATCAGATTAATGCCAGATTTACAATTCATGGGATCAACCATTTATGTATTCACAATTGTTCCATTGTTGTATGTTAATTCTGCGACCATTTGTTTCATAGTGTTTCCCGGAGAGCTTTCTTGTTTGTCAAAGAGAGCTGTATGTGGACACCAATAAGGAGACACTGACAGAATCAGATGCAATGTGTGCTGAGTGAAGTTATCAGATGACTGATTTTAAAATAAATTATAATGTACACTAGAGTAATTTGATTTCTTAATCATATACAATTGTAAAATAATACTTGTGAATTATTTATATTTGCTTAGGGAAGCTAATCCACTATTATTTTGAGGGTTTTCATGTGATTGTATATTCTAAAAGGTAACTATTACAATGTCATTCATTTCAGAGCCGATAAATTGTTGTTTATTTTTATAATAACATTCCTTTTATAGTTTGCATCAATATAAAAATCCTTAGTACAAATATTATAATACATTTTATTTACATGTAAACCTGTTGGTCGCTTCCTACCTTGCTAGGTACCAGTTCTAAGGCAGGCAGCCATAAGGTTCCATAAGCTAGAATATAAGTTGGAAGTAAGGTAACAAATTAAATTAAATGGTAAAAAAACAGAAAAATCAAAATTCATAAGGAGACAAGTAGAGATAATATGTAAATTGAAGAAAGTAAATTTTATTAATACAGACTATAGATATGTAAGAAGTAAAAGAAAATAAACAAGCAGGGAGCAAACAAAACATGATAAGTACAAGGTAGAATGTAAGGACAAAAAGAATTACATAAAATGAGAGCTTTGACCATTTAAGAAACTCTTCCAGCTGACTTCTTCTAATTTTGAAAAGCCATTCCTTTATAAGCACATAGAATTGAGGATACAATACCGTTGCCATCTCTTGTGGTAGCTTATTGTATATCCACAGTCCTATAAAACATGCATGTCTTTGAGCAAATGAAGTTTTCATTAACGGGACAGCTAGTTTTCTTTGAGTTTTTGCCTGAGTACACATAGAATGTGTGATAAGGTGCAGGATTCTGTTTTCATGTATGTCTTTAAGCAGAGTCTTAATGAATAATTGCCTGATATTTAGCACCTTGAGTTTTTGGAATAATGGCTTTGATTCATGCTGAAAGAATTTATTGAGAATTATTCTCATTATTCAGATAAAGTCTAATTTCTGAAACTATCAACATAGAAACATCATTAAGATTTAAATACGATTTATTATATTATAAAGTAATCCCAATAATTTTTTTTAAATAAACACAGTTGAGTGAACTGTAATTTAAAAGTGGTTATTTTAAAATAAAATTTATATATAAATGAAAATTGTATAATGATAATATATGTGTTGAATATCGCTTATATTATTAATATTTTCAGAAATATTTCAGCACCATTTAGTATCATCAGTTAAATAATGACGTAAGAATGTAAAGCTGATTTTAGCATAGTTACTAAGATTAAACAAGGATTGCTTAGGTGTAGTGTCGTGCACTAGGCATGGGCTTAGATTATGCTGCTAATATAGATGCTGTAAAAGCGATGGGCATTATTACTAGAGGTTGTATTCATTATACACTTTTTTAGAAGCATGTTTTTATGAAAGTATACCTGTGCGAGTTTATTTCTTGGAAATTATTCTTGGAAAATTCTTCAATTTGTTAATATTAAAAATATATCAATATTTTATAGTATAAAAAATATCACATTTAAAATGTATTGAAATACATACATTTAAGTCCGCTTCAAATACTCACGGCGTTTTGCAATACGTCTGTTCAAACAATGACGTGTATTTAGAACATCGTGCGGGGCTAGAGTTGCATTTAGTTTGTATACATTTGGGACAAATTTTGCGAAAAAACACATGTGCAGCTTTATTTATCAATTCTAAATTCTTCCGCTAGCTCGACAGTTCTAGTTTACACATTAACATGAGAACTTTGACTTATTTGCGCATGGATCTACACACTTAATACATAATATATCAAATAAATATTTAATTTAGATTTATTTTGCAGAAATTATATAATAGTTATGCATAGCTTTGATTGACAGAAATTATAGTTATGCATAGCTTTGATTGATTGAATACAGTGCACGTCGCTGCTTGGTTGGTTTGGTCATATGGAGCAGATTAATGAGTAGGAATAGTAAGAAATATATGTGATGCAAGTGTTGATGGTATCAGAAATAGAGGACGTCCATGAAAGACTTGGCATGACGAGGTAAACCAGATATCGGAAGATGGTTCTGTTAGAATAATCAACGAGTTTGTATTTGAAGATGTATGAATGTGGATGAGGCGAGAATTGTGTGTCAGTATAGAATAATGTGGCGCTCTAATCCTCAGTGCCTATCGCCGCGGGGAAATGGCATAATGTTAAGTTAGTTATATACTAA